>CP126890.1:139740000-140940000 GCA_030440675.1 Furcifer pardalis
CACACACACACCCATCATGCAGGCAGGGCAACTTCAGACAACTTCAGGGGCTGGATGACCATTTTGCCCTTAATCCACCACATGGTACTTCATGGTGCGGTGGAGGTGGTGGTGGGCCACATGAAATGGTACTATGGGCCACATCTGGCCCACAGGCCACAGGTTGAGAATCCCTGCTCTAGCCCTTAATAGTTATGTGTCTTTTATTTGGGTCCTAGGATTGTCCTGTGCCAGCCCTTATTAAGTGCCAAGCAGTTTTGTGTAGTTGAGCTACCTTCATTTCACTAGTCCGGTGGTCTAGAGTACTTCACTTAGTACTTTATCTCAAGTGCTTTCTCCATACAAATTGTCTTCCAGTTATACCATAGGAATGGGGCTTGTCTAACCATATTAATTAGATAGAATGGTTAGGAATTGTTTCTGAAGTGGTGCAATATTTGTTGTTGCGCTCTGTCAAGACATTTCTGACAAGTGGAACCTCTTAGTTTTGTTTATCTCCTGCAAGCTAAAGGCTGTAACTTTCTTGATTCAATCCATTTCATGTTGTGTCTTTTTTCATACTCCTTTTTACTTTTCCCAGCATTATTGAGCTTTCAAGTGATTCTTATCTTCTCATGATATGTATGAAGCCTCAGTAGCTTCTAGTGAGTGTTCATGCTTGATTTAATCTAGAACCAATTTCTTTCTCTTTCAATATAAAATGAAATTATAACATGCAAAATTAGCCACAATTAGCTCCTTTTCAAAAACTACATTTCTCCTAATCTTTCACCAGCCCTCTAGTTAAGACTCAATTATTTTCCCAGCCATTTTTCAGTTGTTGGCCTCAAGATTGGGAAAGAAAGATGTAAGCTACCAATTCAAGATAGCAAGTTCCTGATGATCCAGGGAAATGTGCAGGAGATTCAGGAGATTTGGCCCAGGAAAATTTAGATGGAAAAATTAGAAGATGAGAGAGAGATAGAGAGAATCTAAACTATAGTAGCTGCAAATTTAACCCAGGAAAATATGATTTTTGTAAAAGTGAATCAGAAAGGAAAGGGACGTACAGAATCTCTCAAAAGGAGTAATTCTCACCCACTGTAAAAACTGAAACATACAGTCAAACCTCACTTAAAGAGTAACTCGCTTAAAGAGCAGAATTTTCTCTGAATGTTCGCTTCGCTTAACAAATAAAACCAACCAAAAACTCGCTTAACAAATAAATCGGGGTTTGCAATCCCCCTCACCAGAAGTCACAATTGGTCACTTACAATGGTGTTTTGCTTAAAGAGCAAACACGCTTAAAGAGCAATCCTGTGGAACACATTATGCTCTTTAAGCGAGGTACAACTGTATCTCAAAATTAAGGCAAACTACGACCTCAAGAAACTAACAGTGTAAAATTCTGCAACAGTAAAACTTACAGTGATTTTCCCCCACCAAGCAACAATTGATTATTGTTTCACTGACACTTTTAATTTCCCTGAATTGCAATTGGCTTCTTTATCTTTAATACTAAAATTCAGATAGGAAATTCCTCTAGTCAGTAGTCCAGTCTACTGGGCATATATCTGTAGGCTAAACCAATCTGTATGTCTCCTCCTTTTGGCACAGTGTACCCTTGAACTCTAGAAGTAGAACCTGAGTAACATATGCCACAAAAATCAGTTCAGGTTTTTGTCATGCTGCATGTGACCTTATCTTATAGTGGTAGTGGTAGGGAAGCCTTTCTATATATGGAATCCATGATGTGTCAAAGAGAACTGCCCACACATTAAGAACATGCAGTAATGTATATTACATGTATAATTGTAGTTCCATTGTTTCATGGCAGACTATTGATTTCCATTCTGTGTCTGAATCACTGTGTAAACAGAAACAATTCATTTAACATATCTGTAGTTTTCTGTAAATTTATTCAGGAAAGATAATGCTACTCTTTATGCCCTGAGTAGCAAGCCCTAATTTGCAAGTACTTTATGATGTTCTGGGTCAGTAAGAAATGCAATTAATAAGTACAATTAGTAGTAAGTTAAAAATGATAAATTAATAAATGCTAAATATTCCACAAAGGACTATATTTGAAACAATGGTGCCTAAATATGGACAAATAATTTTGCCAATGGTGGTGTTGACTCCTTGTCTAAGAGCTATAATAGAAAAGGAATAATCTGTGGATGCACATAAGCTGGCTGGATAGCTCAATGGCTGCGGAGTAGAAGTTGGGAGTTCAGTTTCTCACTGTGCATCCAAGAATGGCTTCCCTGTGTGGCCATGAACATGCTGCACAGTCCCAGGATGCCCCTGTACTGTCTGGGGGTAATAGGCTTTGCAGAAAATTTTTGTGGTGGTGAGGAGATCAGTGTGACATGGCCATTTTCCCTCTCCAAGTTCTGAAATAGTTAAAAATCATATGAACCTGTATTAAAAAGTAGAGTTTGCTTGCTTCCCAATTAATGCATTTAAAGGGCTTGCTGACCTGGAAAGGAATGTTTGCCAATTAAACTTATCAAATAATAAGGTAATGATATAATAATAGAAAGTTATTGGCAGGAGAAGACAGGGAAGATAAGATGACCCTGAACTCATCCATGTCCTTGATTGATAAGTGACCAGCACCTGGGATATCTAGTAAGCAGGAACTAACCCCTGGCAGGGTATGACTGGGATAAGATAGGTCGGTGTGACCCTTTCCCATATCCTTGGTTGATAACAACCAGTAATGAGCTGATGTAATTCACACCTGCAGCATTGTTATACTAATTTGCCAATTCCAGAGAGTCACTGTTTGGGCTTTGAGATATCAATACATCTCTCAAGCAAGTGGCATAGAGCCAAGGGGGATGAGAGTGCACCTTAGCTGAGAGTATAAAAGCCCTCCGACTTTGGGGCTCTCCATGCATCAGAAATGTCCTTGCTACCTACCCCAGGCTCCCAGTTAGCTAAAGAAGGTTCAGAAGGAGTCCACACTTGGTATACATTTGCTTGTGCTCTTGGTTATTTTTCTTGTTCTGTCTCAGTTAAGTTTTGCTTTAAGGACTGTCTAATAAATCTTTGTTACTTCCACCACTGAGTGCTTATTGTCTTTAAGATCCAAAGAACCTGAGTCCATCAGGCTGGCCTGCTTGGCAAGACAGCCCCCAGGAGAAGGGCATGGTAAATCACTTCTGATAAGATGATTCTGAACTCACCCATGTCCTTGACTACTTAGAAAACCATGAAAAGGGATGCCATAAGTCAGAATTTACTTGATGGCACACAAGTATTATTGATACACATCGTATAATTCCCAGTTTACAGTTTAGAGTTATAGCTAAATATTTGGTTAGTTCTGAAATTTAACTCCATGTCATTTCTTTCTATAGAGAAACATAATTTGGTCCAGCTAGTTCATGCTGCCCTTCATATTCCCTTTATGCATTGGCATGTACAGTGCAACCTCGGTTTAAAAAATGGTTTGGTTTACATAAAAATTGCATAACAAAAAGAAATCCATAGAAAATAGTGGCTTGGTTTACCAAATTTTTTTCAGAATGGATTAATTGGTATTCAGTGCATTCCTATGGGAAACCACATTTTAGTTAATGCATTTTTCAATGCATTCCTATGGGGAATTCAGTTAAAGTATTTTTTTTCTGTAAGAAATGTCCCGGAGAACTCATTAATTACATTGAACAAGGTTCCACTGTATATATAGTTGCATTCAGTTTCAACAGGGAAACTCATACATATGCTTGTTGAATATGGGTAGAGACTTCATTTTTTGTTGAGCGTTATAACTAATTATAATGGCATTTGACAGTATTGGCATTTATGCTATGACTTTTGATGTTAAGGTTTCTGTTCCAAAAAGGATATATGTAAATAAATAATTTTGGGCTGTGATTGAATGTGTTAAATGGCACCAATTCATTTCAATGCACAAACATTATTTTTTTGTTATCATAAATCAGTTTTATCCCACACTTTGATCTCTTTGGTCAGCTCTTCCAACTGAAATCAATAGAAGTGCAAGTGACACATTTGAGGACCCTTCTTTCTTCACTTGCTGCTCAACTAGTCCCTCTCCCACACCATCTCTAGCGTTCTCAAATATCTTATTGACAACTGTGAATTATGAACACTAGTTCAGAAATCAGATCTTCATTGATGCTGTAATGTATTGGCCAAGAGTTTAAACAAAAAGGTGCAGGACAGTAGCTAGTAAATCAGAGTTCTGATTTGTATGGAAAATACACTATTGTAAAACTGAATATACAACATGATATCTATAATGAAATCCATTGTTCAAGGCCTCTTAATTTACCCAAGTACCAGCTGTTATTTATAGGAACCATCAAGCTGATTTGAAATTATAGTGACCCTCTGAATTAATGACCTCCAGAGGATACTGTCATTAACAGCCCTGCTAAGGTTTTGCAAATCAAAGGCTGTGGTTTTCCATATTGAGTGAATCATTTGTGCAGAACAGTTCATTCCAGTTAGCCTGACATAGCAGGGAAGTAGCATGCGACCAAACCCCAGCATTAGACACAGAACACAACACTCTTATCCAACTATTCAGGGCTTTGCTTTGGGCAAGCCACCCTTTATACAATTGAGTGTATGCCAAAAGAAGAATCTCTCAGCTCACCTTAGAAGAATATAGACAAATGTACCATCATCCAACTTTATAAAGGTAAAGGTCGCCCTTGCTCAAAAATCAGTTGTATCCAACTCTAGGATTTGATGCTCATCTCCATTAATAGCAAAAAAAAAAAAAAAGCCAATGCTGTCTATCTCTGCAGATGTTCTCATGGACATGTGGCAGGCATGACTAGAAACCAGAGTGCACAGAACATTGTTCTCTTCCCACCAAAGTGGTATCTATTTATCTATTTGCAATTTTTTACTTCCCACTTTATATAGATACCCATAATTAAATAGTGACTGAAGTCCTTTTTTCCTTCATGAAATGTAAAAGTATGTCAGTGTAAATGTGTGGGGTGTTATGCCCAGGTGGTGTGGATTGTGTAAGACAGGGGTTCTCAATCTTTTTGCATCACAGGCTGGACCAAGTCCCCTCAGACAGCTGAGTGGGCCAGACGTATGGTTCCCCCCCCCCACCGTAAATGCTGCAGTAAACTGCGGCAGGTATGTTTGGACGTGTGTAGATGCATGTATGGCTGTTGTAAACACATCTGCTTCTGTTTCTGGGGTTGTTGCTGAGGGCTGGATGATTTGCCACCGCAGGTCAGATCAGGTCTATCCAATGGGCCATATGTTTCGGACCCCTGGTGTAAGATGAGGGTGGGGTTTGCTTTTTCACAACCTTGAGGGAGCAGCTACCACTCTTGTTCCCTTTTTGTACAAGAGAACAAGAGTGGCAGCTGACTCCCTCAAGGTTGATTCTGGGGAGGAACAGGGAGAGAGAGTGTGTTGTTGGGTGTGAATGTGTAGTGTGTGGGTATGAAATATGCACACAGCTAGCCATGATGTTACATCAGTTTGAATATGATGAATGACAGTACACTGAATCTAAATGTGTGGAGTGTTCTGTAAGTAAGACAATGTAAACAAGAAGATGGGGCAGAGGACAAGCCATATATTGTTCTTGCTTGATCTGGATACTTACTAAGTCCATGTTCTTTCTGGAAACCATCTCAGGTCTTATTAGCTCCAAAAATAAACACTGGTTAAAATGATCTAATGCTGTCATATACTCTGATTGCTCAATTAAGATATGCCCTGCATGGATCTTTACTTTGTTTACCTTATGACATTGAGAAGCAATTAAATTCTAGCAGCCTAGAGAGGTGTTTGGTTAAACAACTTGTTATAGAATCAGGTCTTGGGGGATTTCTTGTTAGAGTGTAAACAAGGAATGAATGGAACCTGAAGGGTGTAGACCTTGGGAAGATTATTCTGAACTGAATTCACAAACTAGGATGTTTTTTTAATGGACTCTGTTGACTTTTTTGTGCAGAAGATGCCCTATTAATGATACTTTGCAATGTCTCTTAAATTTTCAACATTCAGTAGAAGGCTTAAGATTCAGAATCTGCCAACTCATCCATCAACTCAGTAGCCGTTTTTATCCTTGATTGCAAATAAGACACACAATAATGCATATAAATACTTAAATTGGGGATGAACATATTATAGTCCAGAAAGAGTTGGAGATTAAATATGTGCTTTGTTCTCTTTACTGAAATTCTGCTCCTTTGAACTAAAAATACTCTAGATAATATTGACATTATTCATCTCAGTCTTATATGGGGCAGGAAAGGGAATGTTAATATGTACTCATGACATTAAAAATTGTAGGGGCTATAAACAAAGGTTTGGCAAAACAAAGAAATGTGTTAATAAAATTATTAATAATACTTTCTGAAAGTCTCCAGAAGCAAGAAAACACGGGTATATCATGTGTGTCCTGTAGAGGGTGAGAACAGAAGAATAAAAGAACAAAGGAGATGGATTATACATTCAGATTATGTTATAAATTATTGCAGTGTGCATGGCCACTTTAACTAGAGCAAGATATTTCAGAAGATGTGCGCACCTGGATTCATTACATTATAATTTTTTGGGAAATAGATTAGGGAAATTCATAGACAGTAGGCTTTGTGACTGGTATTATTAATTATATGGAAAAAAAGAAACTATCATGTTCAGTGGTATCTCTGTTCACTATGTACTTGAAATGAAGATCGATGCAAGCTCTTGTAAGTCCAGGAACATCTATCTGAATATTATTTGCTACAGCGGCTTAGACTATAGACTAGTGTTTCCCAACCTTTGTTTTTGGACTTCAAATCCCCAAAGCCTAAGTCAATTCCCCAAAGCATTGATCAATAAATGTACTGACCTAGGCTTCTGAGAGTTGAAATCCTCCTGTGGTGTGTGTGCCCCACATTTGGAATCACTGCTATAGACAATTGAACTCCTTTTGACTTGAAAATTGCACCCCTTTGACTCAAAGATGGAAAAACAGTAATTCTTTTAGCTTTCACATGATGAAGTACTTTATCATCAGTACTGAGCATGTCCAAATGACCTCTTGTAGTGTGGTCAGAGTTTATTCATTTTCAGATTGCTCGATCATACTCCCTTCTGTCCCAACACCCCAAGTGATCTTTGCCCATATGAAGAGCCAGTTCACTATACAGGCGAATTAAACAATTTCTCTACTCCCTTGCAGATGAGTAGGGAAACTATTTATTTTCCCTCTCCTATCTGATTATTATAGCGCTCTTTGCTCTCCCCACAGCTTAGAAGAGAACTTCACCCCCACTGAGTGCCTATCAGCCGTTCCCACACTTCTGGCAGAGGGCGGGAAAGAAAGCCTTAAAGCAGGCTTACTCAAGGTTTTGGGGTCATGAGCCTAACCACACCTCCTGGACTGCTGATCAGGCCAGTCACATGGTTCATCCCACCCAGGAGTGGAACTAAAATGCACACTGCACATGCGTAGATCATTCTGTGCATGCACAGAACACATTTTAATTCTGTTCCTGGGATCGGCAAGGACGTTGGGGGCTGGATGAATTGGAATTGGGAGCCAGGTTAGGTCCATGGGCCATAGGTTGAGAATGCCTCCCTTAAAGCCACTCTGGCATCAGGAATTTTTGAACCTGCTTCACTCCATTGACATAATGAACAAAAAGTGGATGGGAGTCCCCCCCCCCCCCCATCACGGCTATCCTGTACTGACTACTCATAAGGTTTCTAAAGGCAGGTCAGTAGTGGAGTCATATATAAGAAGGTCACACTGGTACATGTGGTGAAGAATGAAGTGAGTAGTAGTGAGTTCCATTCCAAAGGACATCAGGGCAATGGTGGGCAGACAAAAATTTTACTACCACATCGTGGGTGGTGCTGACTCTGTGGGCGGTGCTAACTCTGTGGGTGGGGCCAAATCTGTGGGTAGGGCTAAATCTATGGGTTGCTGGGGGTGGCCATGTGATGTAGTCATGCCTGCCACATGGCCATGAAAACATCTGCAAACACAGACAGCACTGGCTCTTTGGCTGTAAATGGAGATGAGCACTGCACCCTGCAGTTGGATATGACTGCTTTTGAGCAAGGGAGACCTTTACCTTTACTAACTAATCAGGGTCAAAATTCACAGCAAATTTGAATACCAGTCAGGGATTTTCTGTTATTAGGTAAAGATAAAGGTTATCCTTGCTTGAAAGCCTGTCATATTCAACTCCATGGTTCAGTGTTCATCTCTGTTTACAGCCAAAGAGTCTGTATTTGCATACATTTCTGTGGTCATGTGGCAGGCATGACTAGATACCAGAGTGCACAGAATGCTGTTTACCTTCCCCCTGAAGTGGTACCTATTTATCTACTTGCAATTTCTTGCTTTCGAACTGCTAGGTTGGCAGGAGCTGGGACTGAGATGGGAATATTTGGGTCTCAAACTGCTGACCTGCTGAACTTTCAGGCATCAAGTTCAGTGGTTTAACCACTTGAGCCACTGCAGTTATTACTGGCTGTAAAAAGCCACACTGATTTATAAATTTATCTGTCATGGTAGCCAACCATTGTGTGCCCAGTGGACTCAATCCACAAAAACTTACATTAAAATACAGCAGTTAGTCTTTTAGGTGCCACGACATTTTTGTCTTTTTGTTTTCTTCCTGATATGGTTGAAACACAAACTAACATGGCTACTTTTGAAATATTAGTCTGTGTTTCAACCATATCAGAAAGTAAACAAAAACACAAAAATGTTGTGGCACTTAAAGACTGCATACACACGCATGCACATACACGACACACAACACACTCACACCCAACACACGACATGACACACACACCCTCACCCACTCACACACACACACCAACCCACCCTCCATCCAAGACCCTCTCCCCCTACACACACATACACCCAAAGTCATTTACCCTGGGGTCGGGAAGCAGGTGGCAGGGCGCTGGGTGGCTGCTTGTTCTCTCCTCCTCCATGTTGATGTCAGCACCCGGGCCACAGTTGCGGTGGCATGGCCATGCTGGCCTCAGCCCCAGCCATGTTTTCTCTTCCTCCTCCCACCATGGCATGTGGCACATAGCATGCATGCACAGCATGTGTGTGCATGGTGCACAGGGGGATTGGAACCCCAGGGGAGTGGGCCACACCAAGGCCAGGCCGCTGCCCCCGGGGTCATCAACTCTGCTCGCCATGCTTCCCTGGTCCACTCACCGTAGTGCCCGGCACTTGCTGTGGCACGTGCCACTCACCACAGCATCTGCTCCGCTCGCCACGCTCACCTCCACTCGGTGCACCACCCAGACTTGGAGAATGGAAGAGGAGGTGAACAGGGCAGGGCAGGGAGATGGGCGTGGCAGGGCAGGGAGGTGGGCATGGCCACCCAATTCTGCCACCAAAACCCACACACACACACACACACACACACACACCTGATGGCCACACAATTCTACCCCCCTCCCCCAGCCGGAGGGGTGCGGACCGGTAACTGTCCACCATTGCATCAGGGGTGTTAGTACAGCCAACATTTTAGTAGCACAAATCTTGAGATTCAGCTGATGGAATGGGAGTTGTGGATGGATGGCAGCTCATGGCTGTTGACCACCTTAAGTTAAGAGGCTTAGACAGCTGGTACCAGGCAAGGTCATCCAAGTGTTCACTAGCCAGGAACGACTGCCTTTGTGTCAGCATGGTCACTCAGGTTGGAACTGATGGAGTGCAGAGTAGGGGTCAGAAGGAATTTCCTAGGATCCACACTATGGCAGGCCCCCCTGCAGGAGTGAGTGGTTAATATTTAGTGAAGTGTGGTCCTAGTTAAACTCTATTATCTGTGTCTCATTTCATTATTTCTGGGCTTACAGGGAGCAATGTGTGTTTGAAAAAAAACTCAGTTCTGTTTGCTGATCCATGCTGACTTATTTTAATGATGATGATGAGTCCTTATTGCTTTGAATTAATGTACTAAGTTACAAGCTCCTGCTTTTATCCTTTCTGTGTGCTTTGTACATTTTGCTAAGCAATTTTCTTAGTTGCAGGGCTGTTGTTAGTGTAGATGTTAGTTACATGGACTGTTAAAAAGATTGAAAAATAGGATAATTTAGTGAAGCCGATTAATATTGCCATTCAGTATACGTCTTTTCTCAAACAATGTGGTGAAGTAGATGGATAGAATCTCTTCTCTCTTGATTTCTGAATGCAAAAAAAGGAACAGATTTGGTTTATTCTATTTCCTTTTTCTATTACTATTGTTGCCATGAATGGCTTGATGTTGTGCCATTTTCGGTTCCTGTTACAAGCTTTGCAACATGAATAAGAAATTGGAATGCTAATGTCTAATAGATAGCATTGCATGTCTGCTTGGAACTATACCGTACTACTGTGACCTTTGCAATATTATGCATTCTGATTGGCTGTCCATTTTACCCTCTTCCGCACAAGTTAATAAGACTGTAAAAAGGAGAGAACTTGAAATGACCAGCCAGTCAAATTACAGAATATTGAAAAGGTCAAAACAGTACAGCTCACAGGGAAAAAAAATTACAGGAATATATGAGGCATTAAAATTCTTGTGACAATGATTATGAGAAGAACTGGAAAGGAGACCCATATGTGTTGTTTCAGTTTAGTGAACCCCACAGGATGATGGGCCCAGGACAGCAGTAATTCATGCACCAGCAACTCACAAGGATTTTACACACCTATTTACATGAATACTGGGAGAAAAAATGCAGATCGTTTGGCACTTGCTTTTGAACAATTTTTTAACATTTACCTCCTCATTCACTAATAGGGGATTCTGGACAGGCACTGTAAATGCTTTGTATAATAGCACACATTGTAGCCCTGTGTTTAGAAGTCTGATCAGACAGATCACCAGACATCTTTACATTGTGTAGGTGATTTGGAATTTTAAAATGGTGGAAATTAGCTGAGACACCTGTCAAGAGGTATCTTCTGGTAAGACATAAGATTCTGTACTATAATTGGGAAAGCTCGACAGAGCCATCATCAAATGAGAAATAATTTAAGCTTCCCTGGTTAAAAAAAACAACACACTAATATAATTCCTCCAAGCTATCTAAGGACTTGGAGTAATGCTGTGCCAGACCTTATTTCTGAATTAACCACATGCCAATCAAGCATATTTGCAATTCCCCTTTTCAGTTATTTAGAGGGTTCAATAGAAGCAACAGTGAGTTTTCAAGGGCCCCAGAAAAAACAGGTTTAGCTGTTTACTTTGCTAGCTTCTTCCTGGGTCCCAGAATTAAAAGGCTATGGAACTATAAAATAGTTTTTGTGTGTGTGAGGATCACTGCAATTGTGTACAATTGTGTTGAGTTTAGGTCATGTAGCTGTTTTTCATTGTTATATCGGTAAAACAGAGTAGACCATCTGGCCCACAGCACCATTTCATCTGGTCCCCCACTCTTCCAAGGGCATTTAAGAAACAAAATGGGTACACCTTTGAAGCTGTTGGGACAAAATAGCCACCCTCATCATGCAGGCAGGGCAAAATGGCCATCTGATCCTCAAAGCTAACTGAGACAATGTGACCCTGGCCCCGGCTTGAAAAGGTTGGGAACCCCTGGAGTAGACCATACTGTCAGCAACTCAATGACAATTGTCAGGAAGCAGTTAACTAACCTGACAACCCTGAGGACTAATAGCTTTGGGTGGTGAAGACCACAGGGAAGGGTGATATTCCCCAAGTGTCTTAAATTCCACTTGAATCCATCTTGATGTAGGGCAGCAGCTTCATGTAGGGCACCAGACAGTGACTTACAGACATGGGTTAGTGCTATGAGTTGTCACACTGCATTGTGGAAGGCAAATGGAAGACCACTGCATTATATTGTCCGAGGGCAATCTTCATGGCTGATCACCTTGATGACAGCCAATATGTGGAATCAGATACAACACTTGAAGAAGAAGATCAGTAGATTTTGGGAGCACAAGTTGTCATTATCCCTAGCCAGACCTGGTGTCCAACTATGCAGCTTGCTCAGTACATATCAACAAATGAAAAAAAAGAGTTCTTTTGTAAAGTTTACAACTCTTAATTGTTGCTTCTTATGAAAGACCAAAGCACCTTCAAATACTTTGCATTACAACATATATAGTTTGTAATGCTATCTTGTCCCTCAGAAAATCCTTTTCTCTCCCAAAAGCTATGAGGATTATAGAGAGAATAATAAAGCCTGTGGAGCATGATATATGAAGTCAGAATTCTGACTGCTAGATCAGCAGTATGAGACCCAAGTGCTGTGTTTCGGAGCAAACTTCTGTCATCTGCCCCAGATCCCACCAAAGTAGCAGTTCAAATGCAACAAAGTACAAGTAGATAAATAGGTACTGCTTCAGCAGGAAAGGTAACTGCATTCCATGTGCCCTCTTATATAAAGAAGATCATCTAGTCATGCCTGCCACATGACTCTGGAAATGTATGCAGAAACAGACAGCCCGGGGTCTTTGGCTGTAAATGGAGATGAGCACCATCCCTAGAGTTGGATATGACTGGCTTTCAACCAAGGGAGACCTTTATCTTTATATAACAACAATTGTAGTATCATCAAAAAATCTATAGAGTGCAGTGTTCTGCACAATGACCATCTAGATGCCACATGGAAGCATTAACCGAAGCCATTGATAGCTCCATCCACTAAGAATTTACCCAGTCTATTAAAACTTGATCAGAGAGTAACTTTCACAGTTTTAAGAATATACATGTATTTTTGTCTGTCGTGCATCTCCTGGTATTCATCTTCGACCTATTATGACAAAGAGAGTGAAGTTGCTCCAAATTTGGGTGGTAGGTCCAGTGTTGTAGATTAGGTTTTAGAACTACCACATTTGTTTCTGAAGAACTTTCTGTTAAATAGAATCATCCAATTTTTCTGTTGCATCCATTTCTCTCATTTTCACTGAAATAAAGCTACCATTCTTCTCAGAAAGAAGATTCTGTTTATAAGTAAGAACAGGATCTCTCCTTTAACATATATTTGAATAAAATTTTACAATCTTTAAAAGTCTTCTGAAACCACTGGTGTGATTTATTTTTAGCACCGACAATACATTGTCTGCATATTATCTCTGTCTGTGGTAAAATATTTTTAATCTTCTCATTTATTGTATTGAACCCCTGTTGGTCCTTTTTCACTCAATCCCATGCATTGATTACAGTATTTAATTGGTGCAAGTTTGTTGTTTTTGCTTCTAACAAATCACATTAAATTTTACCTTGGCTTAGATTTAGCAATGGCAGAGTGTTGTGCTTTACTTTTTTAAGAAAAAAATTGCAAGCTTTTCAGTTTCTCTAGCTTGTCTGTTCACCCCTTTGCTCACACAGTAGGGGATTTGATAGCCTGCAGACTTTCCTGGACTATGATACATCTCCTTTATGAACCTCCTTATGTACGACAGGCCCCCTCAGTTCACTTGAGTCGAGGCGTCTTTTATTCTTTACCCTCCACAGCAGGACTTGTGAGCCTATGAGATTAAAGTATTTTTTTAAGAAAAAGAAAAGAAAGAAGTTGCATGATCTACAGGTTTTAGGCAGCATAAGGCACTGGAAAAAGCACCTTCACGTTCCCGCTTCATTGCTCTCTGTGGCATTTACTTGTCAGTTGATTAGTGCTACTTACACAACTTGATCTTCACAAGCACAATGGGAGACTGGTCCATGCGGTCACAGCGAACAGCCAGCCCCAAAAGATCAGGACTCATGGACCCCTTCTTCAAAGGAAAGCCTTGGTTAGGTGGCATATAACTACTGCTCTGTGTGCCCTTCTTGGAATGTTACAGGGAAAACATAATGAAGGAAAGAAGGTGGAAGATCAAAGAAAGTCACCTTTGAGTTCTGGCATTTCCTTGCTTAACATTTGCACATGACTCAGTTCCTGCCATGGAAATTCACTGCCTGGTGTTTTTTTCTCTTTTCAATTAATCTCTCTGCCCACTCCACTTTTGCTGAGGGTTTACCTGTCATTCTAAGTCCCCAATTTGAGAGTGTGTTTGTCAGGGCAGGAAATTTTAGAATGTGACTCTTCACCATTTCCTCCTTTTTAAATATTTGCATTGTGATGACAGCATAGTAAAGGTGGAAGAGGAGAAAGAGAAGAGTTCTTTGCTCTTCATGGTGATGTTACAGGGCAACTGTGTGCAAAAGCCTTCGAAAAAAATAGTAAATAAATTTTAAGCCGTGGGTTATTTCTGAACTATTTTAAAAGTTAGCTTCAAATTTAATTAAGACAAAGTATGTCATAATTTCATTGGTATGATATTTAATACCATTTAGATTGCTATATAATAAATATTGGTCCTATTTGCATGAGAAGGGATCTGAGTTATTAACAGTTGGAGTTCTTTTAATACTGTCTGTATTTAATGGCACTTTAAAAGTGCCCTTATTGTGTAGTACAGTACCTGCAATCCACTTCATATTTGCCTGACAATATTAAGGCTGATTGACATGCTTTTTGTAGCAATGGGTTCTTTGTTAGCCTATTCTGTTCTCCTACCCCATCTGTTTGTGGGAGGACAACTGCATCTATATAACTATCGTGCATTGATTGTTGATCAGTTCTTGCTACTCTTTGGCAAACAGAAGATGGGTATGTCTTGGTGGGTCAAGGCAGAACATTCTCTATCCCAATTTTCTGTTTCCCACTGTGAGCAGCAGATATATCTTAGGATATATATGTTTCAGTTTGCATTGCCCAGCAGCTGATATTCATAATAAACCTGGAAGTACTGTAATATATAGCCACCATAATGTGTAATCCTAGCTGATATTAATGTAATCAATAATAATATATCCTATGGAATTATGTAAAAAAAATCACAACCACATAAGGAAACCCTTTTTGAAGGGAATAGTAGCTCAAATTTAAAATTAAAATTTATTTACAGTCCATGACCAGCATAACAAGAACACAAAAGCATAAACACCACATCCTAGTTACAGAATGGAGGTATTTTGAGTAAGTTAACTGTGACAAAAGGATGTGCTACTATGGCTGGCTCAAGACATCTTGCAGCTGGATATTAATAACGTTGCCATAAAAGTGTTGGCATTTATTGTTTGAGACACGCTCATGTAAAGTAATTGGCCATTTCCTGAATTCACACTGAGAGCCGAGAAAGAGTTTGGCTAGCATAAAAAGAAGAGGTCTTTTGTTCTTCTTCTGTTGTTCATTTGATTGTTCCATTTGTGTGTGCGCGCGCCTGTCTGTGTTTATCTGTTGATGTGTCTAGTACTGCTTATAAAATATTTTGGAGACATAGGTCTTGTTGCTTACTCCTAAGCAATGCAGATTTGAGAATAGGCTGCCCAAGTGAATGCAGGATTTCTTACTTTGTTGCTGTGTGATGCTTGCAGCTTAGTAAAAAAATAAAGAGGTATATTTGGAATAGAGTTATGTTTTAGAAGTGTAGTCCACACTCCATCCAGATTTTTCAGTGAATACAGACCTTGTGAATAGATCTGCATAATACCTATCTTTTTTACTGTGCTTTTTTGTGAGCAATTGAAACAAATGGGGATGGATTCTCCTATCAAAGCCATGACAAAGACAGCACAAGGAAGTGGTGTAAATCATTCCTAGATTTAGGCAGATCCAATAAAATAGGATACTTTGTCTTCTTCTCACAATTTGATTTGAATGTTTTTTTAAACCATGTCTGTTTTTTCTATGTGTTGTCTCCATTCATAATTTATTTTCTTGATTTTTCAGGTTTCCTTTAATTATATGTATATCTAGAAAATTACTAAAGCCAATTAAAATAAATAATATACTGTAGAGAGGTTGGCAGGGAGAATTTGGAATGGTTGTAGGAAGATTTAAACTTATAATGGAGGGGGGAATGCTTAATTTGATTCTAGATAGCATATGTATGAAGAAATGGGTTTAATGACAAGAGTGACAATCTCTGATCAAGGCAAATCAATGTGTTTCAGTGAAGTTTTTATCTTAGAATACAGGGAGAAAATCAGTTTATTTATTTCTCCTTATTCCTTAGTTTTATGTTTTAATTAACGTTGTTAAGAAGTTTATTCAGTGCTTAGACCTCCTTCTCCTCTTTCTGCCTTTCTTTCTTCTTTCAATTTTGATGTGATGGCCATAATTGAAGATGACCTTCTTCTTCTTCTTCTCATCCTCTCCCCCCCTCCTCCTCTGCCTCATGCTCATTGTCCTTCTCCTGTTTTCATATATGCCTTCTAGGGAATTCCAAAACACTCTTTCCAAATGGGCAAGCCACTTTATTTGTTGTCTCTGACTATTGTTTAAGATTGGTTATACAGTAATACCTCAGATAACATTAGTATCGAATAACACTAAAATTGCATAACATTAAGCAATCTGGGGGGAAGAATTGCATCGGATAACATTAAGATCCTATGGGATGCATCGGATAACAACCGCTAAAGCCTGTGTGGTTACAATGTATCTCTATGGATCCCATAGGATTTTAACATGCATCGGATAACACTAAAAATCCGATAACACCAAGACTTGTGGAACCAGGTTTTAGTGTTATCCGAGGTTTTACTGTATTCCAAATATTTTACTTATAATCTCATTCCCAATTTTATCTCTTCTAGTCACTCCAGATGCCTGAAATTAATGACCTTTTAGGAAGAATTTCTTCAGGTGTGTTTCTGTGTATGTGAAAAATAGATTGTGTAAATTGTGAGAAAATGCCCTCCTGATTGAGAGTATGGATGCAAATTGTGTAAATGAGTCTGAGTATACAATGTGTCTATTGGTGTGTGAGAGTGAGAGGACAATAGTGTAGATAAAAGAAAATGTCTTCTGAACTCTTTGTGTGGATGTGTGAAAATGCCCACTTGTGGTGTGGATATATCTTACTTGGTCTACCACTGACCTCCTTTCTCCGATGGATACCAGATGCCAACATCAATTGCTCAGGCAACTGTATCACTCTGGCTCACTCTGTAATGTTGGCCTTTTTGCTTCTTTATCATTTTACTTCTGGCTCTCCAATAGGATAGGCTGGTTCTAGAAATAACTGTTGGCAAGTTCTTTTCACAGACATGTCCTTTTTGAATACAGCTGACAACAACGTCTTGATGAAAACCTCCTGGCTGAGAGTTCTGTCAGGAAAGGGAAGCGCCAAAACAAATAGGATAAATAGTTGCCTCCGCATAAACCATTTTGCAGAAGAGAAACAGCTGCCCTTGAAATTTACCGGTATTCCAGGCTATTGCTCATACAGGCATGAGACACGTTCTTGTTGTCAAACTGCTGAGTTTAGAATTGTGAGTCGGGTGGGAAGAAGGACACATATGAAAAATGGAAAGAGGAAGGCACTACCCACTTATACTCACAAATAGGATCCGAGCGGAGGCAGACTAGTCAGGAATGCCATCGAATGATATGAAATGCTTATCAGTACCGCACTTTCTTTCAGGCTGAACCAATGTGGCTGGATTTTCCAGCCCACTGAAAGTCAAGTTTATGCAGCGAAAAGTAGCAAAACTGCATACTGTGTGTCACTCCTAGCATGAGTAATTTGAGGGCCTGCATTCATAAGGGAGGGGGGAAATGTTCCTAATATTTCAGTAGCCAGGACTGCAGGCTGCTTAGGTACAAAACCTTTGTTCTGTGCATAATTCAGGCTAGTAGATCCATCACCGCCTTCTCTGCTTGCATCTAAAGCAGTGAGCAATTTGAACTCCTGCGTTGCCTCATCATAAATGTGCAAGTTCATTTTTTTTGGTGGGGAGGTGAATAAAATGGTTATGTAATTACATACTTCTCATAATTATTGAGTAATTATATACTTCTCATAATTGCCAAGTAATCATTCTACTATAACTAGAACTTAATGTTACAACTAATTATATAATTACTGTGTATTAATGTTGTTATCTAGGCAACAGAACAAAGTGTTGCTTGGCTGATAGCTTTTTTTCAGCAGCATTTTAAAACATAAAAACTAATATTTGTTATGTGGTTGAAAATGAGTTTTACAAATTGAACATGCAAGAAAATTATCATTTCTCTGAAAGAAAAATGGGTGAAATTCTTGTATGAACAGTTTTGTGCTATATATATCCTGTAGATGGAAGAAAAATTAGAGTTTTAAAAGTAGATAAATTAGAATTACAGGACTATAATCCATGAAAATGTATATGGAAGTATGGAAGTATAGTACAACATTCATTTGACTGATACATATTTAGCAATATTTTTGGCTGAGACCAGGAATGTTAATATTTATTAAATATATGCCTTTGTTTTATATTTTGTTGACCTGATGCACTATGAGTACAAATTTATCACATGGTAGAATAATGCATATAATTAGCTTTGTTTATTATGAATGTATATGCTTGAGTAATATGACTATGTTGTATATGCATGCTGAAGAAACTGTGAATAATTATCCTAGGTAAGACAAATTTGATGTCATCTTTGTTGGCCAAAGTACCAATTTTTATATTTTTTTAGAAGAAAAAAAGGCAAAGAGAACCTATGTTTTTCAGTAGATGTTAAGTTTAGTTTGGAACAACTTCAAGTGAGACACAACTAATGATTTGGCATTCAGGTCTGCAGGTAATTAACAGGCACCAGGAGCCCCATGTTCATACAGAATGAAAATGCATCATGGGACATAAATTAAAAGATCTCATCCTACAGTATTTTCCACATCTTATAGTAGATCCAATCCAGCATGTCATTGATTGCTTTCAAGGAAAGAGATCTACTATCTCCCACAAGAGATTAGCTATTGCTAATTATGGCTAGAACATACTACTTAGTATTCATCCATTATAACAGCTACATGGGAGCTGTTTACCTCAGGCCATTTCTCATGTCATTCTGAAATGTTCAGATGCAAGAGACACATGAACAAAGCTCAGTTAAGTAGTCCCACATACAAACACGCCTAGAGGCAGGGCAGTGTTTAAGATGAAAAATGGAAAGTTCATCTTATAGCAAGTTGGACCATGGAACAATTTAGCATTGCTTACATAGACTAGCAGTGAACTAGTCATCTGTAATGTACTTCATTCCTGTTGTTTCAAGTCCTGTAATCAACACATCAGATCAACAGTTCTTATTCTTCCACATAAAGTCCATCCTTGCTAATTTTATCTTTCTTTTTTCTCCATGTTTTTTCTGTTGTACAAAATTTCATCATTCACACACTTCTTTCTGCCCCTTGGTTTGTCAACCGTGTTATTACTAAACATTGATACCTTGGACAGAACATAATTTGTAGATGAGTTTTCAGTGTCATCATGTACAGCATTATCAGTGGAGATGAAGGCAGAACTTTTCCAAGAGATTATGACTTTGAAAAATTATTTCTTTATCTTGAAATGATTTGGGTGCTTCGTTTTAGCAAGAACTTTGAAATCTGACTTGAAATTCTGCAAAACTCTGAGTCAGTGCTTGTTTGAAATTCAGGTCTGCTGTCCTACCTGGTTCTGTGTTACACACAAATTCTGAACATCATTCTACTATTTAACCCAACTAATTAATAACTATAGTGACTGAAATCCCATTAGTGTTTATGAACGTTTTGTGTATATTACAATTGGAAACTGAAGCTAATTGATGCCATGTCAGGATGGACTTTATTTATTTATTTATTTATTTATTCTCCCACTCTGAGCAGTGTACAACAAATTAAAATATTTTACAAGTACCAATACACAAATTAACCAAACAATTAACCAAACAGAGTAAATTATGGGCAAAAACAATAAACAATAATGATGCCCCAAAGTCTACACCAGTGATGGTGAACCTTGGAACTGGATATCATTCTGGAACATGGTACACTGTTATTCTTTATGAGTTCTCCAAGTGATCTCATACACACTGTTATTATTATTTGTCCCTGTCCACTTTCTATGACAATGTTCAAAGGATGTCACTATTGTGTGATTTATATCACTTTGTTGATATCACTTTGTTTATATCACTTTGTTTACAGTTATCCTTTATGACTGACATATACTGACATATATAATAACTCTGTTGACATATGAAACTGTTGTAGCAGATGAAGCACTCCAAGATTATTCTCTCTTTTCTCTTCTAGTTAATCACAATTATGCTCTTTTAAATCGCACTCATGTTTTGTATACAAGTAAAGAAGCAAACACTTGGGTGCCCATTGGAGGGCTAGTCCCATTTTCAAACTACACGGTTGAAGTGAATGCTTCCAACAGCCAAGGCTACGTGATGAGTGATCCTGTAATAATCACCATACCTCCTGCAGGTAAGTGTGGGGACAACCCTCTTTTGGTATGTGTCACAGGTATCGTGTGAAAAGATTCTCTTGAAAGTACTTCATGCCCAGTGGTGGGCTGCTGCCGGTTCGGCCTGGTTTGGCTGAACCGGTAGCGGAAATCTGGAAGGGTTTGCTGGGGGGGGGGGTAGTAAACCCCCGGGCAACCGGTTTGGTCACCTCTCTGGCCACCCTCCAGATTCCTTTTCCAGGCAGCCCAAAATGGCTGTTCGGAAGTGCGCGTACATCAAAACACCATTTGACAAATGCACACTGAAAAATAGAAGTGTGCATGCGTCAAATGGTATTTTCATTCATGTGCACTTCCAAGCAGCCATTTTGGGCTGCAAGGAAGGGTGCAGCAGGCTCTTTGGAGGAGCGGCAGAGGCAGTGGCGGCCTTTCCTCAGTGCAACGCCGGGCCGGGCCAGGCCGGGCCAGCTTGCGCTGCCAGGCTGGGCCAGGCCAGGCCAGGCTAGGCCACGCCACATCACCAATCTGCGGTGCTGTTGGGCTGCTTTGCCATGCAGCTGCTGTTGCTGCTGTTGCTGCTTGCCTGCCTGCTGCTCCCTGACCCCAGAGTAACTGACTAGGGTTTGTGTTTGATGTTGGTGGGTGGGTTGAGATGTGTGTGTGTGTGTGTGTTATGTAGTTTTTTTATGTGTATTTAATGTCTATTTTAATTTGTATTTTTAAGTTTTTATTTCTATTTAATGTCTATTTTAATTTTAATTTGCATGTGTTTTTTATTTCTATTTTTATGTATACTGTATTTTAATTTAATGTATTATTTTTTAAATTTTTTACTTTGGCTCCGCCCACAACCTCATGATGTCATGACTTGGCTCCACCCATGACGTCATGACATCGGCTCTGCCCATGATGTCGACTCCACCCACAGTGTGGTAGTAAAATGTTTGGCAGCCCACCACTGTTCATGCCTACCATTAAAATATGGGGTGCAATACAGATTTTCTTCACAAGCCTCTTCCCTTCCAACTCCCTCTCAAAGTTATACACATTAAGATGTATAACTGGATTACATGGAAATAATCTGTTGAGGAATTGCACAGTGACATTTTACCGGATCTCATGCTGGAGGTTAAGATGTTTTTTTTGGAAATTCTAATACCAGTATTTTAATGAAAGTGAAAGCCAGCTTCTAATACTTGATGCAATGAGGTACTTTTTAAAAATTTCCACATTATAATTGTTAAAAGCTTAGGCCAGATTCCTCTTCTGTCATGTGACTTTGGAACAGCAATCATGCAAAAGTTCCTAACATCAGCAGTTTTTCCTGACTTAAAAATGGTTCAAAATTGGATGTAAAACTGGGTACACAACCAGTTGTTCAAAGGACAGCCCACTAGACATGGGAAAACACTGTGACCACATTGTTTTTGTTGACATGATTTTGTCCATAGATATTATGGTTAACATAATGGTCAATATTTCTTCTTTCATGTCCCAATCAAACCTGGGACTTCCAAAATGAAGCCACTTTCTTGGCTTTGTCATTGAGCAAACTTCAGTCCTTGGTGGTGCATGTCCTGGGAGTAATTGGCAGACCAGTAAATGATCCAGATTCTGATTCTCTACATATTCACACAGCACATTGTTTCTGCCAGCAGCCCCCACTTGAGCATGTTAGTCTTGCATTTAGGGATGTCAACAGTAGCAGCTTCAAATATGTACTGTATCTGAGTATTCATTCATTCACATTTATACCCTGCCCTTTTGGTGCAAGCACCATTCAGGGTGGCTGACAATGTATGTAAACATACTTTTACAGAGGATTGCTATAAGATTTTTGACTATGTCTTAGTGAAGGGGAAAGGAGCGAGGCCATTGCATGAATATAGAAAGACGAAACAAATATATAACATATTGTATAGAGAATATTTAGACGAAGGTATGCAATGTCCCTCTAGGTGGTGGGTGCACATAATAGTTTATATAAGTATATAAGTTTTGTTTCTTTCTTATGTAGTTGTTCTTTTGTTTTTAAGATTTTGGTAATTTCTCTCTCTTATGTTTTGTTTTCTTTTTCCTTTGTGTTAGAATAAATAAAAAAACCATGTATGTGCTTAGCTTGTAGGAAGAAACATTGTATAATTAATACATTTTCTTTGCTGGTTTGTCTCAAGAAAGATGCCTTTTCTTGAATGTTGAACTAGGGCTCAGGAGACTCAAGTTCGATATCTCACTCAGCTTTGAAATTCACTGGGTAGACTTCCTTGCTGGTGTGTTACGAAGAAATGAGAAAGAAAGCCCTGCACACTGTTTTCAAAGAAAAGCAGGATAGAAATGTGATTTTGACTTATGGTGATCTTATTCAGGGTTTTCCAGATAGTGAGTACAGTAGTCAGAAGTGATTTACCAGTTCCTTCTTCTGAGAGTGCCCTAGGACTGTGCAGTTTGCTTACCTTTACACAGACTGGCTGTATTCACAGGAAGATTAGTGGGGAAATGAACTCCCAACCTCTTGCTCTGCAGCAGATACCGAAGTCCTGAGGTATCCAGCCAGCAGCATAGAAATGTAACAAACAGTACTCTCTATCCAGTGGTGGGCTCCAAAAATTGTTACTACCAAACTGTACGCATGGTATGGTGGGCGTGGCCAGGGGGAACCTATTTTATTTCAAAACTTGGATGGGCAGGGTCAGCCAGAATTTCTGCTACCGGTTCTGGCGAACTGGTGCAAACCACTGTCTCTATCTCAAGATATTTTAAAGGCAAATGAATATATTTAATTCTGCTTGTTACATTTTTATGTAAATAAACATGGATTTCTATGTAAGAAACAGATATAAATAAATTTAATTTGCCTTTAAAAACTCTTGAGGAGGAGAGGCTAGTATATTTTAATATAGATATCTAGGACCTAAAGAAGCTCCTGATTAGGTTGAAAGAAGAGAGTGAAAAAGCTGGCTTGAGACTTAATATCAAGAAAACCAAGATAATGGCAACAGGGCCTACCAGGAAAACAGATGGGGAAGAAGTAGAAGCAGTGACAGATTTTACTTTCTTGGGATTAAAGCTAACTGCAGATGGTGATTGCAGCCATGAAATAAAAAGGCGACTGATTCTTGGGAGGCAAGCGATGAGAAACCTGGGGAGCATAGTGAAAAGCGAGACATCACATTGCAAACAAAAATTCGTATAGTCAAAGCAATGGTATTCCCTGTGGCAATGTATGGTTGTGAGAGCTGATTAGGAAAGCTGAGCGCAGAAGAATAGATGCCTTTCAGATGTGGTGTTGGAGGAGAGTTTTGAGAGTTCCATGGACAGCGAGGAGAACAAATAGGTCAATCTTAGAAGAAATCAACCCTGACTGCTCCTTAGAAGGTCAAATTGTAAAGATGAAGCTAAGGTACTTTGGACATCAAATGAGAAGAGATGATTCACTTGAGAAGGCCTTGATGCTGGGAAAGGTGGAGGGCAAAAGAAAAAGGGGGCGGCCAAAAATGAGGTGGCTAGATGGTATTGTGGATGCACTGGGCACAGAGCTGAGTGAGTTGAGGAGGATGGTGGAAGACAGAAATGCCTGGCGGACAGTGGTCCATGGGGTCGCAGAGGTCCGAATCAACTATGCAACTGAACAATAAAAGATATCTAGGCATTTTATGTGATAAAAATTTCCCATGCTTTGTTCACCCCCCCTCCCCCGATTCTTTTCATATCTATAAGGGGTGCAAACAAGGGTACAGCATCTTTAAAGACAGGCATTCATTTATGCCAATTTATTCTGGGAATTATGATATTGTGTCTTTCATCATTTGATTGTTGTTGATTACAATTAGGAAACTTATAGCTTTGAAATGATCTTTTTTATGACCTTGCAGCACTTTAAAAGCAATACCTCATTGATTAAATAGGCTTTAGTTCATGCATCCTTTTACTTAATGATCTGAAAACGTATTATCCTGATTTACACATAAAATCATGCTGAAAAGCATGTGGCATCCACTAGACTATGTGTGTTTAAGTAGAATTAAATTAGCACTGGAAGTTATTAAAGAAATCTTCCATCCCATTGTCCAGTGGACTGTGATTCATACTGAAATGAATAATAAATGAACCAGGACATATGAGAAAAGCACTGATATATAAGACATTCTATAAGCCATATTTACCTTGCCATTATGTTTTATTATAATAATTTTGTTTGACTGCATTAATGCTCCAGGCCCTAATGCCATGTATTAAATTAAACAGTAAACTGTAACGCTATGTTGGAATTAACTGATGACAGCCACTTATCTGAATTGCTAGCTTAACCAAAGGTGAGATAAAACACCACACTTTTGAGAAAACTTTTGAGGACCTTTGAGCATGTGATGGTTCAGATAAGATAAAAAGATCTGGGTCTTTCAAGGGAGCTGCAGTGGAGTTTTGGTGGAAACTGCCAACAATCTGAGGGCAATTGGCAGATCTGATGGTAAATTTGCCACCAACTGAATGGATAAAGCTATGGCAAATTCAGCTGTGGAGGAAACAGCAATGATAGTTGTCAACCTCTTGAAACAAACTTGCTGCTTGTGGAATACATCTTGTCAGTTTCTGATTTAATGGCTTATGAATCCTTTATAACCATTTTAATCATTCAATAATTTTTGTGATCACCATGTGTGGTGGGAACTCTATCTGGTGTTGTCCACTAGTGTTGTTTTAAGGAACAGTACAGAAGCCTAATTCTAATTCTTGGCTATATGAGTTATCCTGTAAATTTTTGCAGTCTTCCTCAATGGCAGCTTTAACCACAAAGATTTTCTGACCCTTGTTTTATCTTAATTCATTGTTCTTTGCAAGAACTATGCCCTGTATACTATACAATGTATAAAAAGCAATAGAAGACACATCTAAATGAGATGGCTACTTAACATCTGGATCCTGTAGCATGGCTAACATTAGTCTCAGGGATTTTGTACTGCTGACAAAATGAGAAGTCCTTAGAGAGGTGACCTCACTCTACTAGGCATAGCTTACTTCTTCTTTCTTACACATCAAGAGCAGTTGTTAGCATCAACTAGAGTTGACCCAATGAACTAAAAGCGATGAGATAAGTGTTGTCTTATTCTGTTCTATAGAACTAAACAAGAGGATTCTATAGAATTAAGCAAGAGAATGGCCCTTGAATGGATATGAGCCTCAAGTCCACTGGCTCAGATCCAGGAAGAGCTTTATGACAAGAAAAAACATTCTTGAGGGTACACAAGAGCAAAACCCAATTAAAAGATGGAGGAAGGAGCGTAATGGACAAGGAACATCATTAAAGGAGAATATAGCTGAGGAACCCAAACTCCCTTACATTACATGGAGGACTCTGAATAGGCTGAGGATCAGAGTCCCTAAAAGTGCTCAAATGGTGGCTGGTGGCAGACAACAACATACTATTAGAATTTGGAGAGATACACAATCCAGCTCATTTACTGGTCTGCTGATTGCTGCCAGAAACATGCACTGATGAGGATTTAAGTTTGGCCAACAACAAAGCCAAGAAAGTGGCTTCATTTTGGCAGTCCAGGGTTTGATCACAACATGAAAGAAGAAGAATTTTATTTTCTTCACTCAATGAGTCCATTCTATTTGGGATTACTCACATATGTATATGTTTGGTTACTATACCACTCATCTAACCCTTCGATCATTCTGGGTGGTTAACAAAATAATGGAACATAAATCATAAAGAAAACTCCATAAAAAGTTACCAAACCAGAAATAAATAAAAGTGATAAGCAACAAAACTTAAAACAACCCATTGATGGCAACTGATACCAAAAATAATTTCAGTGGAGGCCAGATCCATTCCAGAGGCAAATTATTATGGAATGCCCCCCTAAACAACTTTGTTTTTACAAATGTGTAGAAAACTTGCCTAATGAATATAATTGAGTCACAGCCAAAAAAGAAAAAGCTCTTTTGTTGAACATCCTAGCTTTCCTTGAGGTGGGCACTCTCAGCCACCCAATCTGGGGGGGGGGGGGGACGACAACAGATTGTCCGGGCATAGTTCATCAAGGTGAGCTACTCCAGAAAGTATAGAGATCTAAAACCATTAAGGGCTTTGTAGGTTAACACATAACCTTTTATCATGCATGGAAAGCTACAGGTAACCAGTGCAGGCAAGCCAGGATCAGGAAACCTGATTAAATCTTCACAACCCTGACAAGAACTTCGCATCTGCATTCTGCTCCTGCTGTAACTTCTGGACTCTTTTGAAGCATAGCCCCATGTAGACTGCATTGTTTTTTAATAATTGCATAATTTTATAACTTGGAAATATTTAATTTCTTTTAGCTTGACTTTTAATTATTGTATTGGTTTATATCTGAACTGTGGGTGGGCTATCGTATATTGATTTGTGGTTTTATACTGAGTTGTGGTTTAGCTATGTATTTTTAAATTGTGTATGTAGGCCGCCCAGAGTTGGGTTTTTGACCCGATTGGGCGGGATAATAAGTCGAAGGAAATAAATAAAATAAATAAAATTGCAGTATTAACAAATGGATTAAGGGGAAGTAACTGCCTATTCCTGAAATGAATTTCCTGGAAAGTTTCAGTTAATTGAAGGAGATCTGGAGAACTGTGTCCTAAACAAAGTCTGTAGACTACCGGTAATTTCCTAAAGAGAGTATACTTTCTAACTATATTTTTTAATAAAGTTTTCTCAAGGGTTGACATTTTATGGTAGCTTAACAGTAGAAATTCAGAAATATATAAAGGATTAAACTGAAGGAATTAATTATTGTTGGGATTCATCTATTCATTTAGCTATGATAAAATGGGAGGCATGTTTGTTTATTTCACATGAGGACTTTCCCATAAATACTCACTTGTCTTGTTTCAAAAGTTATTTATCTTGTTTTAGTGAATAGCATGATTGAGATGAACTCTGAACAAATAAATGATTTGCTTGCACAATCTAATCAAGATACATTTATAGTCTTAAATTCACTTAGCATAAACCTGTATTGATTTAATTTATTACATCTACAAAACCAAATGTAACTGATTGACATACTGTACTTGGGTTACATTTGAACTTCTCCACTTGAAAGAGGAAAAACAGCAAAGAAACAAACACAGGATAAATGTTTAAAGAAGATATGGGATTTTTTTTAAAAAAAAATAGCCTGCATTTAAAGTATAGAGTTTTAATTATCATTATTTTATAAACTCTACCAGATTGCTGTAATTGAGGAGATATCAGCTCTAGTTTAACTCAGATTGATTTGTTCAAAGAAAATTTATATTTAGAATCTGGTTATGCTTGTGGAATTAAACATTTAAAAACACTAATATGTACTAATAGAAAGAACTGTGGAGACCGAGTGTTTGGGGCTTATTCCAATTTAAAATATATGCACTTTTTAAAAATCTCTGTAAAACAGGGTTCTATTTTCATCTTTATCCTGAGTTTTCCTATAGTAGTTCAAGAGCAGTTTTAAATGAATATTAAATTAAATAAAATAAAAACTGAGTCCAAATGTTAATCCATAAATATGAAACTTTGTTTTGACCTTTCCCCTCTAGAGGTCTTGAGTTACTAATGGGGTTAGGGTTTCAACTCTTAATGGGGCCTGGTGCATTAATGTTTTGTATGCGTGGAATTTGGTATCTAGGTTTAATAAGTGGTTGACATTGGTGATGTCCCTTAATTTGCTTAAATCTAATTGGCTCTTTTATCAGTCAAACCTATATGGATCGGCAATTGATCAGAAAGAGTCAGCCATGACTGTGCATGTAGTTAAATGATGGAACCTCCAGTTAAACTCAGTGTTGCATTATAATAAGCTGAAGCCAGGAAAACAAATGATTTTAGGAGTAGTTAGGTGAAAGAAAATGGGGAACTTTTGCATGATGTTCAAGTTCAGAACAAAGGCACTTATGAAGTGTATAAATTTTAAATACACTGCATTTTGCCTCAAGACTCTTTTTTTCTCTCCAGATGAACTGAAATCTCGTCTGGAACTGTCTTTGTTACATCAAAGAACTGCACAGAAAGCTAAAAGAGACAGAAGAAGCATAAAAGGGCATAGTTTAAAATGATTAGTGACAAATTTCATACCACAGAGGTAGAAACAGTTTTTTTCCTGAGTGTCTCCCCCTCCCCAGAATGAATAAATTCATCCCATTAATCTTGTTCTGAAATGTTTCAGTAGGAGTTGCTGGGGGGGGGGGATGAAGAAAAGAAAGCAACATACTAATCGAAGCTCAGCAGCATAATCAAACACTGGCATTCAGGCAGGTTTAAAATTAACTCAAATAGCAATTATCCTTTCAAAAATAGCATGAAGGAATATGTGAGAATATTAACTATTGCATTATATGTGCAGTGAAGAATGTTGCTGCTGGGGGAAAATGACAAAGGAAGGTAGAAAGGAACGTGTTCATGTTATGCATTTTGTGGTGCCCAGTCAGTAGAATATGCAATCTGTGCCACTTCCTAGGATTTGACAACCTGAGAGACATGAATTGGAAAACATTAAAGTGAGAACACAGTTTTGTCCCCACCATAATTCCTCAGAGCAAACATGTCCAGGCTCCACAAATTTCCTGTCCTATTGACAATGGCTGGATCCCATTGATACTGAATGGTTTCACTTAAGTTTCACCAGGCTTGCAAGAGGAACACCAGTGGTCAATAGGAGGAAGTTCTTATTTTGTGTCCAGGTCAAACTTTAAATCAGGGGTTTGTAACCTACGGGCCGTGGACTGGACCTGGTCCCCAATGCCATTCCATCTGGCCCATGGCAACGACCTCAGAAGTAGAAGCGGACACATTTACGACAGCCATAAACAAACCTGTGCATGGACAAATATGCCCCCCCCCGGTGGTTTATGGCTTTGTTTGTGGCAGGGGGAATCCATGTGTCCAGCCTGCTCAGCTGTCAGAGGGGGAGTTGTCCAGCCCGTGGCCCAGTAAGGTTGAGAACCCCTGCTTTAAACTTCTAAAATGAAGCCATCTTCTTGGCTTTGTCACTGGCAAAACTTAAATCCTCATTGGTGCATGTTTCCGGGAGTAACCAGCAGACCAGCAAATGAGTTGGATTCTGTATTTCTCCACATTCACACAGTGTGTTGTTGTCTGCCAGCAGCTCCCACTTGAGCATGTTTATCTTAAATTTAGGCACTCTGATCCTCAGGCTAATCAGGGTTCTCCAAATGACATAGGGGAGGTTGGGTTCCTCTGCCATATCCTCCTTTAATGTTATTCCTTGTTCAGTGAGCTCCTTCCTTCATCTTCTAATTTGATTTTGCTCTTGTGTACCCTCAAGAATGTTTGTTCTTGCCATAAAGTTCTTTCTGGGTTTGAGTCAGCAGACTTGAGGCTCATATCCAGAGGAAGTAAGCTATAAGGAGAGCACATAAGGTAAAACAGAAAACTTCATACAGCTGAAGCATGTGCCCTAAAGGCATGTGAGTGGAAAGAAAAGTGATCATGGTGGCAGACTGACCCCAGATGTACATGTTCAGTACACTGTGATCACAATCAGAATGCATGTTTGTATGATTTGTATGAATGCAATTTGTTCTTCATCATGCAGTCCATTACAGATGTTAAGAATTAGTTTAGAACCAGAATGGTTTCCTTGGAATTAAATAGAAAGGAAAAGAAGAGTTAGGTAGTATCCACACATTGATTACACTGACACTCAACACTCCAGGCAACCTCTTCCAATGGTTTCATACTTACTTACTTACTTACTTGATCTGTACTTCACATGTCTAGTTTGACATGGTCGATTGAAGCATAGACTCCAATGAGATCTTAGTGGTCTCTTGTCATCAGGAGGTCCTACTGCTCCTGTAGCAAGGTCTGATGGTGCACGGGGGACTAAGGCCCATGTTTTCAATGCTCCTTTAGCCATTTTAAATATGACACAGATGGCTGGGCTCATGTCAAAGTTGGCAATGTTAAAGCAATGCACTGGCCAGCCAATGTCATGACATCATGGATGGAGCCAAAATTGTGGGTGGAGCCAAAGTAAAAAAACATAAAAATAAGTACACATAAAAATACTAATTAAATAGACATAAAAACACATAAAAATACACATAAAACACTTAAAAATACACATAAAACACATAAAAATACACATTAAACATAAATACACATTAAATACACATTATATAGACATAAAACACATAAAAATACACATTAAACATAAATACACAATAATACACATTAAATAGACATAAAACACATAAAAATACACATTAAAAATAAATACACATTAAATACACATTAAAATATACCCACCCACCCCACACCCAAAGGCAAGTCACTTACCCTGGGGAGCAGGCTGTAGGGAGCTTCAAGCTAGCAGCTGCTCTTCCTCCTCCCTGCTTGGGAGGACAGCAAGGAGGCTGCCGAGAGCCTCAGCAGTAGCCATTGGTTACTCCATGGCTGAGCGTGGCTGCCCGACGCTCTGCACTGCCACACTCCAAGCAGCAAATGGCTCCTTGGCTCAGCAAGCAGAGCACTGTAGGCACGAATGTGCACCAAGCGCTGTAGGCACACCAAGCGTTGTAGGCGCAAATGTGTGACAAGCGCTGTAGGCACAAATGTGTGCCAAGCGCTGTAGGCACAAATGTGTGCCAAGCGCTGTAGGCACAAATGTGTGCCAAGCGCTGTAGGCACAAATGTGTGCCAAGCGCTGTAGGCATGAATGCACGCCAAGTGCTGTAGGTGCACCAAGCACTGTAGGGGTGTATGCACGCAGAGCACTGTAGGTGTGCATGCATGCTGTATGTGTGCATATGCAGTGGGGGAACCAGTGAAAAGGTAAGCCCCCGAGGTGGTTCACCCCAAAAGCCGCTACCGGTTCACGCAGATACTGGGAAAAGCTGCTGACGAACTGGTGCAATCACTGCTCAACAGTGATTATCTGGCAGCAGTAAACTAACCTGACAATCCTGAGGACTAATGGCCTTGAGTGGAGAAGTCCACAGGAAAGGGTGATGGTCCCCAAATAGATTAAATCCAACTTGAATCCATCTTGTTGGAGGGCAGCAGCTTCATCAATACTGGCCTTGAGCTGATGAGGACTTGTGTGCCAAAAGGACTCAGGACTAGAATGTGACTTGTAGAACTGAATCAGTGGTATGAGTGTCATGCTACAGTGTAGAAGGCAAATGGAAGACCATTGCATAATATTCCAAGGAAACTTCATGGCTGATTGCCATGATTATAGCCAATATTTGGAATTGGATTTGGCACTTGAGGAAAAAGAGGATAATTGATTCCAACTTATAGTGACTCTTCCTTGGTAGTGCTCTGGGACAGTGCAGCTTACTCAAGGCTACACAGCTGTTATACTGGGAAACACAGAGATTCAGTTGGTCATCTCTTCCATTCTTTTCTTCTATACTGTGATACCCATCTTGGACCATTCACCTATTTGGATCTGTCCAGCCACCACTGCTGCCAGAATTGACCATGGATGGACTCATTTACGGCTGTTGTCATCTATAGTATATATTAGGGCACATGTTCACTCTAGCACAAGGATTCTCAACCTACAGCCTGTGGGCCAGATGCAGCCCACAGCACCAAATAATCTGGCCCCTGCCCTTGATCCAACCACCAGTGGTGGCGGTGGCAGCAGAATTGGCTGGGGGACACATTTATGGCTGTCGTAAATGTGTTTACGACAGCTGTAAATGTGTCCCCCGGCCAATTCTGCTGCTGCCGCCACCTCCACCACAGCCACTGGTGGTTGGATCAAGGGCAGGGACCAGATTATTTGGTGCTGTGGGCTGCATCTGGCCCACAGGCTGTAGGTTGAGAACCCTTGTGCTAGAGTGAACATATATCCTGATATATACTATAGATGACAACTCACTTTGAACAGATTGTCATAATAGTTTAACTTTTTAATATATTTGTAGCTATATACTGTACCTATGAATTTATGACAGATGAGGGATCAAGAGCTATAATAATATGATTTGAAACTTTTAAAAAAGAAAAATGTTGATTTTTTTAACATTTCATTTCTGTTATATTTATTTTTGACGACCAACTATTTTGCCATTTTAATATACTATCAGCTGACGAAAGCCTCAGGTTTTTTTTTAATTGCACACTGCATAAATGTATTTATTATTCGACATGTGTGAAACTGCTAGAATGCAGAGGTGAGCTTTCTGATTAAAAAAATATTCCAGGAAAGTTAGCCAAGTATCAGTGTTTGAGGTAGTAAGCATAACAGAGAATACTTTGAAGTCTTCTGGCTTGTAAACCCACAGCAACAACACGGCTCCCTAACACATTTATGTACTCTCATGTGGGTTTTCTAGACAAAATAATAATAAAAATAATAAAAAAGGACTGTCTTAAGTCATCCTGAAGGCAAGAATTGTGGGGTTTAGAGGAGATGAGAGGATCAATCACTGTTTCCTCTCTCTCCTCTTAGCCAATGGATAAATCGTAGGATATCGTTCCTTAAGTATAATTTCTGCAAGTTTTCTACTCTCCTTTTGGCTTTTTCTCCTTTTCAAAGGCTAAGCATTCTTTAACCTTCAGGTTAAAGCCAATCGTATTTGAAATGAAGTAGTTTGAAGTGAAAGAGTAAAATAAAAAAAGTAATGAAGGAAATATATCAAATGCTTGTTTGGACTCTTAGGAAATGCATATGTGTGTATCATATAATCAAAGTTATAGTGCAGTTGATTTTATTTTATTTTGTCATTGGAGTCTGACCTCATTTTAGCATGCCTGATTTCTTATAAGTGTAGTTACGGTGTCTCTGTGGGGATGGAGTGGGTGTGGGGATGGAATGGGGGGAGTGGAGATCAAATTTCTCTCAATGTGTATAGTCAGAAGCAGACAGGGACAGGATGTTCATAAAATGTGTTTTAGCCATGTAAAACAGGCTTAGTAATATAGAAACATGGGGAATATTCATAATTTGTGATATACTGGGTAAACTGGTGTTTTTTTTAAACAAATAAAAGATATTTTCCAACATCTTGAAACTTACTTTCTTCTTCGGATTGGGTTTCAGTTGTTTTCATATTGTTTTGGTTCTTTTCACATTGCATGGAGACAGGTCCAGATAGTCTATGTCTGTGCAGAGGATCATTGGCTGAAATCCTGTTGCTTAGAATAATAAATTGCACTAGAGTAGGCCCAATAAATCCTTGGGAGTTATGAGTGGACATTGTTATAATATTTACATCTTTAGGCCATTGCTCCAGATACATTCTACCAGTTGGGCATATAAATTGTAAGAAGAGTACAAATTGAACAACTTCTGACGGGGCCTGGAATTTGGCAGGTGGGAGCATCCTCAACCGCCCCGAACCGAAGCAGCCTTTATCCCCCTCCTGACAGGATGGGGCCTGGAGGTCAGCGGGCGGGAGCATCCTTGACCACCCAAATAGCCTCAGCTGGCTCAGTCCTCTTCTCCTCCATGTGATGACAGGGCCTGGAGTTCGGTGGGTGGGAGCATCCTTGACTGCCCTGAACCGAAGCAGCCTTTTATCCCCCTCCCAGCAGGATGGGGCCTGGAGGTCAGTGGGCGGGAGCATCCTCGACCACCTAAACAGCCTCAGCTCACTTAATCCTCCTCTCCTCCAGGCAATGACAGGGCCTGGAGTTCGGTGGGCAGGAGCTTTCAAACAAAAACTGTCAAAAGGACAGTGTTTGATTCTTAGTTTCATGGAACTCAATGGATTAGAAGCACTGGAGGTGTTGTTTTCATCTTTAAAAAAAAACAGACCAGTTCTCTGTTTGTACTTGTATGTGTGTTTCACTTATCAAAGAGAAAGAGTTCTTGCTTCATTGGTGCAAATTGCATAGATCCTAGTGAGAAAAAAAGCGTATTTCTAGTATCACTTTGACCTGCAGATGAGGAATTTTACAGGGCTGCAAGATTCCTCACTGAGGTTACCTGTTGAACTGAAAGAGCCTAAATCAGGTTGAACGAAGAATTTAGCAAATATTCTTTCATCCGCCCCTCCCCATTACAGGAATTACAAAATCAAAAAGATAAAAATGGATAGTAGATTTTCTACTATGTGACAGCCTTGCAGTCTCTTTGGTGAATTGTTATGATGTCGTATTCATAGCTGGGCATTACAGATAATTTTGTCAATTTTCAAGAGTATAGTCGCTGTGTCTTTGCATGAACCAATAGATACATTGCAGTTTTCCACATGGTTTTATTATGTATTTGAAGTGGGACACCTGGCATACAGAATGATATGCAGTGTCTTCCCATAGCTATTGAATGCCCCCTAGCTTTAGCCCTCTGGAGCAGAGACAACTGAATCATGCTTATCCATCAACTGGTAACTTCAGTGGATTGCGCACTTTGAGACTGTGTGGAAACTACAGGTGAATCAATCTTGGTATGCTTTAAAACAGATCAGTCTGAAAACATCTCTAAAAGTTCATTTTCAAGCACAGAGTTACAATCAGAGGCGTAGCTACCGCCGTATCTGCCGTATCAATTATACGGGGGCCCCGGGCCACGGGGGCCCCCAACGTGCGTAAGCAAAACAAATCTTTACCCTTCCTAAGGGCCCCCAAACAAATTTTTATACGGAGCCCCGCCAAGGCACGCTACTCTTCTGGTTACAATTATATTTGTTGGTGCTTATCTTTAAAGTCATACATGAATTACGACCTTTGGACTTGAAGGATTATTTTCTCCTACAGGACCTGCTTGTATGTCAAGAGCATCTTAAAGACTTTTCTCTGGATGCTCTACCTTTGGGTAACTAACAGCCAGGTATATGACTTTTTATCTGTGGTCCCCATTTTTGAAATTCCCTTTTCAGAGAAGCTTAACCCACCACCAAGTCATGTGTATTTTCAGTGACAAAGGCCCTTTTTGTTGTTTCAAACATTTAAAAATCTTGACTGGAGGTATTATCTGTTGTTTCAGTCACAGGTCTTTATTGCTCTGCTGTTTAGTGTTTCTTAATTGATTGCTGATTTTGTTGTTTTAGTAGCTGTCTTTTGTTAACTGTCTTCAGAATTGTAACACTGAAAGTTCAATAACTACTCCTCAATATATGTGTCCCTCTAGTCAGCTAATTAGTCCATTCATTCAGTATAATATCAGTTCCATTATACATGGATCCATCAAAAACCTGACATTCAAATGTACAACATTATATAAAACCTATAGAAAGCTATATTCATGGTACTGACTGACCAGACATCCAGAGGGTATATCTTGTATCACAGATGGGCAGCTATTGCTTACTAGACATTGTTGAACTATAGTCCTGTTCAACATAATCAGTAATTAAAGAATCATGGAAATTACAGTTCACCAACATCAAGACAGCTGCAGCTGCCTACTACTGCTGTACATCATAGCCAACTAAATTTATGTAATTGTAATATCCAGGCACCTTAATCCAGGCACCTGTCTTTGAATAGTCAGTCGCCAGAATCCTATTGGGTTTTTAGGCCATTATAAATGCAGTGGCATAAACAGCAAATGGCAAATTGCCACTAATTAACAAGTGGAGTCTCACTAACTTGTGGCTATTTGCCTCTATGATTTATGCCACTGTGCTTAGGCCAGCATAAACAATCAATACAATTCTGGCTGCTACCTCAGAAGTAACCTACAATGATATAAAGGCATAGTAAACAATGGGTTCATTCATACATAATTTCAGTTTAATAAACCATGACTTATTAAGACAAGTGGGTACTTCTCTTTTATTTCAGGTTCATATCCTGCTGAGTAAGTCAAGATTAAACTGCTGTTCCTGGTTTGCTCATAATGGGCAAAGCATGGCATGAACACAGACATGACATTCCTTCTTGTTTTACAAACAATGGGATCCTAAACCAAGATAGTTGTATCAGAATTCATTGTGTACTTGCTCATATTAACAAGTGATTATAAAATTTAAAAAATTTGCATTAGTGCTATGCCCACTTTTGTATTCCATGTACAGATGTTTACAGAATAAACACACCAAGAGGAAGTCTGAGAGCTGCCCGACCTGGGCTGGTAGCATTTCTGTGTGGCCCCTTCATCCATTCCTCAGCTACTCCCTTCTCCCAGCATCAAAGAGGACATAAACGCAGTTTCTTCTGCAGTCTAAGTGATTTATTGCAGTGCAAACAAACATTTCCCCTGCAAACAGGTGCAAACCCCCCCCCCAACAACCCCTAAGGCCAACTGGGCCTCTTCGTAACAATACAACACAAACACACACTCACACTCACCTCCACACTGTGGCATCATGTTGCATCATTTTATACAATTTCCATCACCTTCTTCTGTCAATCACAGGTTCTGTCCAATCCTGGCCGTCATAGCAATGGCCTGAGGTCTTCCCATGTGTTGCCCTCTCTGGGATAACTTTCAGCCTTAACTCTCTTTTCTGCTCTTTCCCTGTGAAGGCCATTCACCCTTCCACTCTAGAAACTGTTTTCGATAAACTGGCTGGCTAGAAATTAAAATCCCTCCCTTTTCCAGCCAGCCATGTGCCTTTTTGCAATTTTGATTAGGTTAAAAGAAGAGAGTGAAAAAGCTGGTTTGAGACTCAATATAAAGAAAACAAAGATAATGGCAACAGGCCCTATCAGTACCTAGAAAATAGATGGGGAAGAAGTAGAAGTAGTGACAGATTTTACTTTCCTAGGATCAAAGCTCACTGCAGATGGTGATTGCAGCCATGAAATAAAAAGGTGACTGATTCTTGGGAGACAAGCAATGAGAAACCTGGGGAGCATAGTGAAAAGCAGAGACATCAAATTGCAAACAAAAATTCGTATAGTCAAACCAATGGTATTCCCTGTGGCAATGTATGGTTGTGAGAGCTGGACCATTAGGAAAGCTGAGCACAGAAGAATAGATGCCTTTGAGATGTGGTGTTGGAGGAGAGTTTTGAGAGTCCCCTGGACAGCAAGGAGAACAAATAGGTCGATCTTGGAAGAAATCAACCCTGACTGCTCCTTAGAAGGGCAAATAGTAAAGATGAAGCTAAGGTACTTTGGACATCAAATGAGAAGAGAAGACTCGCTTGAGAAAGCCTTGATGCTTGGAAGGGTTGAGGGCAAAAGAAAAAGGGGGCGGCCAAAAATGAGATAGATAGATGGTATTGTGGACACAATGGGCACAGAGCTGAGTGAGATGAGGGGGATGGTGGAGGACAGAAGTGCCTGGCGGATGGTGGTCCATTGGGTCGCAAAGGGTCGGAGTCGACTGTGCGACTAAACAACAAACTTGCTCCTTTTGGCTAAATGGGAAGGGGTTTCTCACTCCACTTCTTAGAGGAAGAAAACCCCTCCTAAATGTGTTTTCTTCTTTGTGGACCTGACAGTATTACTTTGTGTCTAAATATAAAGAAAGCTTCAGACAATTGTGATGTATTAAATTATAACTGAGAACTAATTCAGGGATCAAATCTGCTCTTTGGGAGAGATCACTTTACTGGTAGGAAAAATCATTACCCTTTTCCCCAGGTTCATATATTTGTACTGTATGTCTTGGAAATATCATTCCTCACAGTTTCTGAATCTTGATGTTTAATTTAACACAAAGGTCTTTGAGCAACTCAATGGGGGGGTTTTTGCTGGCAGAGTCTCATAGAAGAAAATTGAAATGTACATGCTTTTTCTCATGTATCAAAGAAGTGCAAGAATCTAAACTGACATTTTACATCAAATGAATTATGAACTGTGTACTGTGTACCTAAGGGAACAACAAGCAAATTAGATTTTTGTTAAGGAAGAGGAAGGAGAAGCCAAAATAATAAAAATAGGTTTTATCTGAACCTGACATGCAGTACTGTGTACTTTGAACAACAGAGATTATAGATTGCTTCAAAGATCCGATACTTTGAATTCTTTAGACAGATTGTGAACAAGACAACTGAGTTAAGGTATGCTACAAGTGCATAAATGTAGTCACTACTGCTTCTTTGTTGGATTTGATTCATGACACGTAAGTAGGCATTGGAATACCTGTGCTTGCATGCTGTTCTATTTCTTAGAACTCTGTTACTTTTGGTTGAACCTGGAAATATTCTTAGCATTACGCAGAATTTCCCTGCTTCACAAATCCAACAGCAGGTAGCCAAGCTGAATAGCACATCCACAAAATACAGTCAGGAACAAAGTTCAACTGTTAAAAGTTCGTATTTGCTGACTGAAGTGAACAATATTTGGTTGCTTGGACCTCATGTTTATTCAGGGCAGGGACTGCACTGGGACCAACTCCTTCATTGTCATTTTGCTCACTTGATAAGTCTGAAAAGAGCAGACTTTAGTGTGAACCAAAATGAGGGGAAATGGAGGTTCTGGCTCATGTGAAGCTACTCTATGAATAGACAAATCCATTCTCTTCAGACCTCTTGCCTTCATGTGAGCAAAGAAAGAGTGAAAGGAGAGAGATCTTGCACACCACCGTCCCCATCGCATTAATTAACTGCACTGCTCTAATAACTAGATTAAGGCTTGAGTAAATAAAATTCATGAGGGACTCTGGTGGGTTAGCGGTTAAGACACTGAACTTGATGACTGGAAGGCCAGCAGGTCAGCAGTTCAAGACCCGCGTGCTGCACGAAGGAGTGAACTGTCCCAGCTCCTGCCAACCTAGCAGTTCAAAAGCAAAACATTGCAAGTAGATAAATAGGTACTGCTTAGGTGGGAAGGTAAACAGTGTTCTGTGCAGTCCGGTGTCTAGTTATGCCTGCCACACAGTGGTGGGATTCAGCAGGTTCGCCCCAGTTTGCCAGAATTGGTAGCAGAAATTCTGGCTGGCCCATCCCATCCAACTTTTGAAATAATGCAGGGCTTTCCCCCTGGCCACGCCCACCATACCACGCCCACAGAGTAGGTAGTAAAAAAAATTTAATCCCACCACTGCTGCCACATGGGACGGATTCTAAGGCAAATCAATTTATTTTGAGAACTGCAGCAGAAAGACCTGCTAAGTGGCCTCACTTAACCTTCCTGCCATAATTTGCTACCTTTATCTTATAGCCAACATATGCTGCCCGAAACATTTGACTCATGTCTGGCTAATGTCAGGACAAACAGTAGGATTTAGCTGTGTGCAGTCTCCCCTATGCATGAAAATGTTGAATGGGTAACGGAAGAAACTGAACATACCAAAGCACAACATTTAATGTGAATCTCACCATAAATGAAGATTATTTGTCATCTCTCAGTAGTGTTCATACTATCCCAGGTATATTGGTGCCTTCTTGCTGCTATTCCTTATTCCCATGATGGCAAACCTTGGCACTCCAGATGTTCTTGAACTTCAATTCCCAGAAGCCCAAGCTCCCGTGAATCCACATGAAGGTGTTTACTGTGATTCATCCGGCCCATGCCGCCCTCATCGCTCCCGGAACTGTATGGGCACGTTTTACTTCCACTTCCAGGAGCGATGAGGATGGTGTGGGCCAGATGAATTGGAGTAAACTCCTTCTTATGGATTCACGAGGGCTTGGGCTTCTGGGAATCAGCAGTGCAATGGTATTTTGTTTGTATTGTATATTATTGTATAATTTTTGCACTGAGTATTGTTTATTGATTATATTGTGACTATGTTGTTTATTGTGTATTGATTATTCTGTATTGGGGATTCTATATTGATTATATTGTGATTATACTGTGTACAGTATATGCATATTATGTGATTGTGAGCCGCCCTGAGTTGTGTGATTGTGAGCTGCCCTGAGTTGGGTTTCCCCTGATTGGGCGGCATTTAAATGGAAAAACTAAATTAAATTAAAATTAAATATTTCATTTAATGATATTAATCTCACAGCCTTTCACTTTCATTGAGACATTAGGAAAAATCTCTCTATTCTGTTTGCTATGAAATCTCTCTGTGTATTATTCCCTCCCTGCCCCCTCCCCGAAGAAATCTCAAGGGATATATCACAAGATTTCTTGAATGTTTCATGCTTGTTTGTTCCAGACACAATGCCAGAGTTGTTTGTGCAGAGTTATTACAATTCCAATATAGATTGGCATATTTCCTCCACAAGCATCCCTACTTCAGCTTATGTGGAATGACTGTTGAAAATGCAAATAGCATTGAGCTGTACAGAATTTGAAGGTTTTGTGAAAATTAAAGCCAGGGGAACTTTATTGATGTTTACTACTGATTTTGTTTTGTTTAGATTGTTCTGTTTACTGTTATTGTTTAGTAGGTTGTCCATTTCACTGTTGTAAGCCACCCAGAGTGGTGCTTGCACCAACTGGGGTGGGGCATTAAATAAATAAATAGCTCAAACAGGGTCTTATTTCCATGGGAAGCTAAATAGTCTTAATAGTATAGGTGGGCTTTGGTGGGGAGTCTTGGTACAACATGATTCAGAAAATCCTCCAGAGCAAAAACATTTTCAAGTCTTTATCACATCCCTAATTAAAGTACATGTCATGATAAAGAGTCCTTTGCATGCAAACAAATAAGCAAGTTTTGTATGACATCAATTGTGGCCATTTGGGAAAATTCAAAGTTTTCTATTCCCACAAATCTAGGGGATCCCTTTAGTCTTGGACGAATCTGTGCCATTAAGACTTTGATGCCTGGAAATTCCTGCCACCAGTCCTTGTGGCAGGGATGATCAAAGGGATTCCTAGCAATCTGCAGAACCTTTTTTTTTTTTGGGGGGGGGGGGGAGGGAATAGGAAACTTCTAATACTGATGGTTGACGAAGTCATTTGAGGTGGAAGATGTAAAGTTGTGCAATAGAATTCTAACCTCTGAGATAAGTAGAGAAGTAGAGAAGTCTTTCTATATTATTCTGCCATCCTGTGTAGCCTCTCCTAAGTGATTTGTATTGTGCATTTGTGTGTGCAAAGCATTAACTGGCACCCAGTTTGTGTGCAAAATATCTTATCAACATATGACAACAGAGATTGGGTCAGTAGGAATTTATCTGTTGCAATGCCTCCCCTTTCTCTCCACATTTTTGTCAGAAGATGTTAGGGAACTGTGTGCTTTGTGAAAGATTAGTGTGTCAACATTTGCTTCAAGGGGAATGCCTGAGCAAAGATAAATTCAGCCATTATGTGAGAGGTGCTGTCTGTAGCAAAAGCTACAGATGAAAGAGCTGAAGGTCTATGCTTTACAGAAAGCTACACTAGTGTAAACTCTATCAGAACAACCCATGAAGATAAGAGCATTGTTCAGAGCAACGTCTCTGTGAAATTGACTTTCCAAGATCTATAGCATGCCTTACTAATCTGTAAATATAGAAATGGAAAAGAATATGATTGGTATTTAGATTCTCAGTGATAGTATTCATCAAGCACAATCGTGTCTGTTTTAAGACAAAGAACATCTTGGCTTATAAATCCAGGCATGTGCAAGGCATGCTTCTTCTTCTTCTTCTTCTTCTTCTTCTTCATCATCATCATCATCATCATCTAGGCCAGATGTGACACTGCTAATATGAAGCCACCTTTTGTTGAGTTCATTCTGCAGTTCATTTCACCTGACCTAGTGTGAGAAAGATTAGCCAGCAACACAAGGTTGCTGTTATCAGGGTACACTCAACTGTGGTTCAAAAATACAACAATCTTCAAGGAGGCTCTTTCTGTGTACCCTACAAGGCATGTTATATACTTCAGACAGGGGATAAAACCCACCCAAGACTTTACATATAGTTTTTCAAATTGCACAGTTCAAAATGTACAGATGTGTCCAGTGGCAGAAAACAGTGGCCCTTCAGATGATATTGGCCTTCAAATTCCATGAACCCTCCCCAACATAGCCACTACTAAGGATTGTGGGAATTTCAGTCTAAAACAGCTGAAGGGGACTGGTTGTTCATTCCATCGCCAAGTGGTGATTTGAACCCAGTGATTCTTGCATCCTAGTCTATCACTATATTTACTATATCACTTTCCCCCTGCCCTTTTCTCCTGAAAGTACTGAAACAAACTACTTGTCCAAGCAAAGCAATAATGACAATTTGGCTGTTCAGAAGAAATGGGTAACAAGATGGCTAAAATTCAACAATAAGTCACAATAAGAGTAGGCTTATTGAATGAGTGAGATTTTGTGAGTCAACTCGTCTATAAATTCCATGAATATAGTGGGTCTACTCTTCTTGCAACCTACTATTGGACTTTAGTCAATAAATACCTTTTAAAATATACTGTTCAAAGATCTGCTTCTTTGGCAATAAAAATGCAAAGAAGCTAGATTTACACTGGATCATGAACACAAATGAGGGATGAAGAGTAATGATCCCAATCCAGGGCAAGTTTCCTACACTTATTCTAGAGTAGAGAGCAAGAAAATCTGTCAGTTTTGCTTTTCTCTTACTGAAAACTTTTAAAACTCAGCTCTTTACATTCCAAATATGAAACAATTTGTGGATTTTGCTACCAAAACTAATTGGATGAAAATTCTCTCCCACATCTACTAGTCAAATAGGTACATCTACTGCCAAGATGAAAGTGAACATATGGAAAGGAGGACTGGATATATGCAACTTTAATAGTTTCAGCAGGTGTAGTTTGTTGTATGACAGCCAGCACAGCACAGCACAGCACAGCACAGCACAGCATAGCATAGCATAGCATAGCATAGCATAGCATAGCATAGCATAGTTTCAAAATGTAAATCAGGAAGTCTGGGTTGAAATCCTTGCTCTCCTTGAATAGATTATATTCACTGAAAAGCCTAATAGAGTTTGCATTACTTAGAAGTGACTTGAGCACACATAACATTATTAGATTGTCATGCAAACAACATCTATTGAAATCCCTTCTACATATAATAATTGCAGGTATGGAAACTCTACCTGGTATAGGGAACACCATGTTTTACTTGTTTACTATAAAGGAATTAAAGATGAGAAAGCAAGACATGATATTGGACAACTATAATTTCAGTACTAACATTATTGAATACAGAGGAACCCAGCTTCAAAGCACCATTTTAAGAGTTAAGAGCTTAAAGCTCTAGGCTTGACAAATCTGTTGATTTTGCCTTCTCCCATATTAAAAATATTTAAATCCCACTCTCTTTCCTTTCCATGTAAGAATAAATTTTGTGAATTTGGGTAAATTATTATACTTAAATGAACTGAAATTATATTTTCACTTGTCCCTCCCCTAGAATAAGAAACAAAAAAAAATGCCTAGCTTGGACCTACATGCTCTTAAATAGAAATGTAGTTTACAGAGTATGCAAGATAACAATAAGTACTGTTGGAACAGAAAAGGAAATTATTGATTCCTATGTTTATATCAGCATGCAATGTCCTTTGTTGGTTGCTGCTGTTTGTTTATTCCTTGTTTCCATAGCTCATTATTCTATGACAGTTATTGGCTGGATGTCTTTTTAAACAGCCTGACATATAATTGGTTTTCTTGGACAGCTCTACATTCCGTCTAGTGTCTCTTTGACATGTATTTATAATCATTAATCAGTCAACTAATTGCTTATTGGCATTCTTTTATTCTGTGCATAACTTTAGCAGAAATTATAAAGTTATAAGCAAGCATGCAAAGAGTTCTTATCTGTTCCTTTTAAATGTCCTTCTGAAACTGGAATGACATATGGTCCCCAGTTTGTATTGGCTTCCTGACTATTTTTGATGGCCTGCTTATGTCATTTGCCAGTACAACAGTAAAAAAGGACCGACGATACAACACATTTCCAGTAAGACCAGAAGGATTGTGCTCTTAAAAGTATGGGTCTTCTTTAGAACAAGTTAAACTGGCTGGATAGTCAGTGATGTAGGTATCTGGCTGTGGAACCAGTGCTTGGAAGTTCGATTTCCCACTGTGCCTCCTGGGAAAAGAGCCAAACTATATGGCCTTGGGAAAGGCGTGAATTCTCAGAAAGCCACCAGAAGAAGGAAATGGTAAACCACTTCTGATTATTGTCTACCTAGAAAACCTTGGAAAGGGACACCATAAGTCATAATTGACTTGACAGAATAGAATTATATACATATGCAGTCAGCTCAAAACTTCATCTTAAGCCTATGCTTAGTCCAGGCTGACCAAACCTGTTAAATCAATCAGATAAGTCAACATTTATGTACATTTTATTGTCACAATGGGTTTGCTCTGTTCTACACTAAGATTGGATTTAGGCCTTGTTTTAATATTAGTATTGAAGAAACTGGAAGAGTGGCAGGTTCTTGTGGAAGAAGTAGAATTAGCTTGTAGACATACTGAAGTTGCCCATCCATGCTTTAAAGTATAAAATCAATTCTGCATTATCAATGTTGAAGCCAATCTTGCCCAAACTAGTGTCTGCTAGGTGTTTTAGATTACAGCTCCCATTATCTTTGGCAAGTGTGGCCAATGATAAGAGCAGTAGGTGCTGTAGTTGAAAACATCTGAAAGGCAGCACATTGGGAAAGGCTGCTGTAGATGCTGTCAAGGGATTATTCAATCATCAGCATCCAACTGAGTTTCCCTTCTCCTGTAAGTACTTTGTAATGGATTGGCAATGTCATATCTGAATTTGGCCATTATGGTAATAAAGCAGGGATTGGAAAATCTGTCATGTTCATATATGATTTTTTTTTAGATCAGAGTTTTGTTCTTTTTTAATATGAAGACATACAATTTTGGTTAATTCTTTAAAAAAACATGCCTATTTCTACTAGCAAACTCAATATGTACAGAGACTCATAGTATGGGAGGAAACATGATATACCTGCCACGGTGTAGGTATTAAACATTGGGTATACTGGGGGCATACCTGGTGGCTTAATGGTTAAAATGCCAACTTTGATGACTGGAAGGTTGGCAAGTCAGTAGTTCAAGACAAGAGTCTTATATGATGGAGTGAGCTCTCATTGTCTATCCCAGCTCCTGCCGAAGGTAACAGTGTTCCATGCACTTTGGTGGCTACTCATGCCTGCCATATGACCACAGAAACACCTGCAGATGTAGACATCTGCTCTTTGGCTGTAAATGGAGATGAGCACCTTGCCAACAAAAGTCCGCATAGTCAAAGCAATGGTATTCCCAGTAGTAATGTATGGTTGTGAGAGCAGGAAGGCTGAGCATAGCCTTTGAACTGTGGTGCTGGAGGAGACTTTTGAGAGTACTCTGGACTGCAAGGAGAACAAATAAGTTGATCCTGAAGGAAATCAACCCTGACTGCTCACTGGAAGGACAAATACTGAAGCTGAAGCTCAAGTACTTTGGCCACCAAATGAAAAAAGAGGACTTATTTGAGAAGGCCTTGATGCTGGGAAAGAGTGAAGGTAAAAAGAGAAGGGGGCACCAGAGGATGAGGTGGCTAGATGGCATTTTTGATGCAACATAGACCTGAGTGGGCTGTGGAGGATGGCGGAGTACAGAGGAGTCGGGCATGCGTTGGTCCATGGGGTTGCAAAGGGTCAGACTTGACTGTGTGACTGAACAACAACAACTCCCCTCTAGAGTCAGCTATGACTGTCTTTTTAGCAAGAGAGACCTTTACCTTTAATATACTGTACTGGGAGGGAGTATGGTACCTTTAATACAGCATAAATACTGTTGGCTACACTGGAATTTACACCTAGGTTTTAATTATCAGGGAGTTATGCATCTGAAGCCACTAACCTGGATAGATGAATCTAAGGGCTTGACTAGATGGTCAAATTGTACTGGGCTAAATAGGGTCACTTAAAGGCAACTAGAAGTACTATATGGTGTACCATGTGGTATGAGTCTTGTTTCCTAAGGATCATGTGGTTTTGTATCAGGAAACCATACTGTACCTTAAGTGACTCTATTTGACCCACCACTCTTTAAAGGGAAAGAAAAAAGAAAGAACAAAAGCAGAAAAGATGCCTCTCCTTGTCTAGGAGGAAGTGTTCAGCATTTTTTTTTAAAAAAAATCTTAAAGGCACAGTGCATCAGTGCTGCCCTACAAAGTTTTCAAATACCCTTTCCTTCCTCTCTATCCCACTGCATAAAGGAGTGAAAGAAATATTTAATTTCCCCAAACCATAAATGGCTTAAGCTGTTGTACCTCGCTTAAAGAGCATAATGTGTTCCACAGGATTGCTCTTTAAGCGAGTTTGTTCTTTAAGCAAAACACTATTGTAAATGACCAATTGTGTGGGGGATTGCGAACCCTGATGTATTCGTTAAGCGAGTTTTTAGTTGGTTTTATTTGTTACGTGAAGCGAACATTCAGAGAAAATTCTCTTTAAGTGAGTTACTCTTTAAGCGAAGCGCTCTTTATGCGAGGTTTGACTGTATCAGGAAATTGAAGGTTAAATCCAGGGGCGCCCAAACTATGGCCTGCTGGCCCAATTAGGCCTGTGCATATCATTAATGCAGTCCGCAGTGAGTACCCGGTCTCACCATGGACCGCCCCTCCACCCGTCCCCACCGTCTGATGTCAGCAGCAGTGGTGGCAGTGATCGTGCTTTGTCCTGGCTGCTCCGAGCAGCCTCTGGCTCGGTCCCATCCCCTCTGCAGCCTTTGCCAAAGCCAATCGCTATGTCGGGGAAATTTTCAGAGCCTCCTCTGTTTCAAAATCCGTGGTGCTAGGAGAGCCCCATGGTGCACCCAGGATGATATCACTGTAGCACACCAAGTCTACCCTTCCCGCGCCGGAGTTTGAAACAGAGGAGGCTCCGAAAATTTCCCCAATGCAGCGATCAGCTTTGGCAAAGGCTGCAGATGGGATGGAACCGAGCCAGAGGCTGCTTGGAGCAGCCGGGACAATGCGCGATTGCCGCTGTCGCCACCACTGCTCATGTAAAAACTGTCAGCAGCGGGAGCAGCCCACCTCCACCCCCTGCAGGTGTGTGTCGAGGGCAGGACTGGCCTGCAAAAAATAAAGTTTGGGCACCACCAGTTTAATCTATCCATTTTGGTTGGATTCAGCAATCACCCATGCCAAAACAGAGAGGTCCTATCTGCACAAAAAAGCAATAGTCCCGACAAGGAACAAAAAGGAATGCATCAGGGGTAGAATGGTTTGTGCTTACACTTGTATCATGTGGCTACTGGGAAAGGGAGCAAACTATCCCATCCCCAGAGTGGACTAAACTGCCTAGTACCCTCTTAACTGTAATAATTTATCACACTGTGATTTAATTTTTTTTAAAAGCACTCAAATTCTTTCTACTTATTTATCTCTCGCAAATATATTCACACATATATTCATGCATCAGTTCTTACAAAATGAATTGTACTGAAATTCTCACTCATACCTTATCACAAGGGTATGCTAACTAAATACAGTATCTAACAACGTGCCTGCTTATACTGCTATATGAGGCTAACCATCAATTTAGCTGGCTGGATGTGTCACAGAGCATGCCTGTTTGGTAAAATGTTGTAGCCCATATTTAATTATCTTGCATACAATGTATTTGAAAAATGTGGCCATATTTATAGGATGGCTTATATCGTTGGGACATGCAACAATGATTTAGCCACAGATCTGTGAACCACATGAAGAGCAGAATTCGTGTTAGTCATCAGTCTTATTCTTTCTTTCTTATTGAGATATATGCCCTGCATTATCTCAGAGGAGCTCAAAGTAGCATACCTCTACCTTACTTTCCCATTTTATCTTTGCTAAATGCTGTTTAACCTCCAACAAATATACACTGTTCAGTTTTATGAGTATTGTAGGCATTGGTTGCTAATGTTACAAAACAGAAATGGGGCTCAATTTTGTGATTCTCAATTTTGTGATTTTCTCCCTTGTATTTTTTTTCTTTAAAATTACAGCATGCCATTTCACCATGCTAATTGAGCATTTACTGGACAAGATGTGTTGATTCAGTAAGTTACTGGTGGAGTGGTTGCCTCCTGAGGGTCATATTAAACCTTGAGGAGAGCATTTGGAATAGCAGTACTTGTTACTAACAATACATCACCCTGATAGAAACATGGCTGTTCTGTTAAGAATGTGGCAAATTATTGCTGAGTTCTAATTAATGCTTGGGTACAAAACAATTCCTTGGAGAAAAAGTTAAGACTAAACAGAGGAAAGAGGAAAATATTTTCTAAAGCACACTAATGATTAAAGATAGGTGAAATGCTTTATTTATTTTTGGATGATCAGTAGGTATTTGATTTATGGTTTCAGGTGATCAGTGGTTGGGAAGCACTTGATAGTTTTAATGATCACCATGTGACTAGTTTTACTGATCACCTTTTAGGTTATTGCCCAGCAGAGACTCTAACAAAGAACCTCCATCCTTTAGAGTGTAATTTTGTTTTGTTTTTTCTATTTTCCAAAGTCCTGTATAGATTTTGATGCAATAGGAATGTTCTACCATGTCCATTCTCTAAACAAATCCTGCTAAGTCCAAATATAACATATGACAAGGAGCAAAATATTAATTGCCTTTGATCTGAAACAGATTTGTTGAAACACCTCTGTATTTCTACAACTGAGGCCAATATCCTGTTGTTTACCATGTGAAAATACATTAGAGTAGGCCATTGAAGCAGTGCTAAATGTTGGACTTCCTGCATTATGCCAGTAGGGCTATACAGTAGAAATACAGCTACTAAGATAGCTGTGATGACGCCTGAATTTTCACATGAAGAAACTATGTTGATATTTGTCAAATAATTCCAATTATAACCAGTAATAAACTTCTGCAATGTTTCTATTTCTATAGAAGATTAATTTATGAATAAATTCACAGCAATGACAGGAGAAGGATAGACTGTAGAAAACATAGGTATTCCTGATTCATCATTTGACTATGGCTAACATGTGAAAAATGCAGGTTGGAATCCTGAAGAATCTGAGTTTTTATGCTCTAAATATAGTTAATATGTATTTATTTATTTATTTATTGCATTTCTATACCACTCATTTGGGTGGTAGCCAACTATGGGCAGTGTACAAACAGATAACAAATAACAACAGAACACACAGCAAATCAAAACAAACAACCGACATATACATCACAAACTAAACTAAACTAATATAAAGTAACTGGCATTCATGACTGGCTAATTTATTGGTAATAGGGAACTCTGGGTTAATACAAGCCAGGAATGACAAATACAGGAAAGAATGGTGATGTAAGAAAAAGAGCATTTGTCCTCAGCTCAAGTTTCATCAACCATGGTTTAAGAATTCAGTAAAGATATCCTCAATTAACTCATTAGCAGATGTGTAATGTCAGAATGTTTATTTTGCAACTTAAGAGAATCAAATTTCAAACTAACTGCTATCAAGAATCTTCTGTTATTACTGTTGTAAATAACCACACTGATTCTATGTTATTACTGGTTTTAAATAGCACACTAATTTTCAAACCCATATGTTATGCCAACCAACCATTGTATACCTCTTTGTTGTTGTTGTTGTTCAGTCGCACAGTCGATTCCGACCCTTTGCGACTCTATGGACCATTGCCCGCCAGGCACCTCTGTCCTGCACCATCTTCCTCAACCTGCCCAGCTCTGTGTCCATTGCATTTACAATACCATCTAGCCATCTCATTTTTGGCCGCTCCCTTCTTCTTTTCCCCTCCACCTTTCCCAGCATCAAGGCTTTCTCAAGTGAATCCTCTCTTCTCATTTGATGTCCAAAGTACTTTAACTTCATCATTACTATTTGACCTTCTAAGGAGCAGTCAAGGTTGATTTCTTTTAGGATCGACTTATTTGTTCTCCTGGCTGTCCAGGGTACTCTCTGATATTTATAAATTGATATCATGAAAACTCACTCTTATGTCTGACAAAGTGGACTTGATACACAAAAACTAACAGTAAAGATATTGAAACTGTTCCACTATAGACAACTTTCCACAGTATGAGGAATAAATGAATAACTGATTATTGGGATACAATGTGTGCCTTTTTCATGTAACCCTGATGTGAGAATGGAGATGACCCTTTCTTGATTCTCTACGTGGTAGTCCACTCCCAGTATTGGAAGACTGAGGAGGGCCTTCTTGGCAGAACTTAGTGATAGGTCAGGGATCTACATAACAATTTAATTATGCATTGACAACTTCAAGGAAAACTCCATTCCATGTCTTATTGATAGAAGTATGTTTTGTATTTACAAAACACAAAATGCTTTTTTTCCCCTCCCCTGGATCACATACAGAGGCTGCTGTTCTATCTTTGGAATGCCTTCCAAGGCATCTGTCACTGTCACTGTATTCCTTCCCATGTCTGGTTAAAATCTATTCACTGGATGGTCAATACTTGATTTCTTTTATTGCATTGTTTTATTGCATTCTATTGGCTAGATTCTATGGCTATTAATGTTTGTGTGAAGGACATGTAAATCTTAGTGGCAAATTGCTACTCACTAAAGAAGGTTCTGGTTGCATTTTTGTGCAGGGCTGTGCTGGACACGTTGGGAGGGCACTGGACAAGGAGTGATGGGGTGATTATTGGGGGGTGGGTGGGTGGACCAAGCGAGGGGCAGCAACCAAGGGACAGGGAGAAGGCTGTCCCTGGGAACTGCTTGGTTGCTGCCCCTCACTTGGTCCACCCGGCGTGCAGCTCTTTAGAATAAAGCATTGCTCCAAGCTGAAGGAGGAAGCTTGGACCAATGGCTTAATCTAAACTGCAGTGCGCCAGGCAGATAAAATAATAATAAAATTATTATTTGCACCCCATGGCGCCAGAGGTGAGGGCATGCTAGGATGAATCCCACTGTTCCGGTGTCCTGGCACATGCCTGTTCCTGTGCACACACCTAGCTGCACGATTGGGTGTGTATCCATAGTTACACTCAGCACATTGCTAATAAGCAGCAGTTTGTCACCAAAAGTAATGCAATTTGCTTTACACAAGCTTGAAAAAGCAGCAGGATTCTAGACGCATTTTATACATTTTTTATTTAGTGTTTTATGTTATTTTCACATTGCATTGATTTCAAATCCATTTTTCAATGAAGACAATAAGCAGAGTACCAAATTGCATCACACACGTTCAAAGGCATTATGGTGCTGCGTGTAGTGATGCTTGGCACACCATATGGCTGGAACCCTATGAATGACCGACTCCATATGTGGTTAGAGCCTAGTTTACAGCTGCTGATGACTCAGAAAATGGGCGCCTCTTTTCACTCTTAGTCTTTAATTATTTGAGTCAATCTGCTAACAGTCCTGTTGAAGAGGGAGAGAATTAGTTACTTTCGAATGATGAGATAGATGGCAGGACAAGATGAGCATTGCATCTTAAATCCTTTTGTTGTCAGGAGATGGCTTTCAGCACATGTATACTATGATAATGGCATTGCACTGGAAAGCATATATCACAAGAGTGCAACAATAGGACAAAAAGATGTTGAATTAAATGGACCATGCTTAGATTGCGGTTGATCCTCAGGAACAGTTTTTCCAGCATAAGGAGCATTTTAATGCCATTCAGCATATGTTGCCCACATTTTTCTCTGCTCTAATTCATCCATGTTTTTTTGACAGCTCCAGATGGCATGTTGCCTCCCAGGCTTTCATCTGCCATGCCGACCAGTCTTCAAGTTGTCTGGTCTATACCAGTTCGCAACAACGCTCCAGGCTTACCCAGCTACCGACTCCAAATGAGGCCTAAGCACTCCACAGAACAAATTCTAGAGTAAGCAAATGAGAAATTACCTAGGTTGTAAAAAAATCAAATTATTTTTGAGTGTACATATATGTACATTAAGTTTGTTTGTTTGTTTATACTGAAGGTTGATCTCCAAACCTACAGCTTCTTTAAATCACATAGTCACAGATCTGCAGCCATATACATCATATGAGATGAGGGTTGTCGCTTGCAATGGATATGGGGATACGTACAGCAACTGGACTTTGATGGTAACAGCAGAGGACAGTAAGTAGTTTGTGAAACAACACAGTGTATTTCTTCATAATATCCACATACAAGCTTATCAGACATGATTTTAAAATGATACAACTTTTCAATATATATTGAAAACTAGTTAAACGTATGCTAGTTAGAGGTCATTCTTTGAGTGATCTTGACCTGTTGATCAAACTGATTATGTAGTAAACAAATTAGTAATGTAGTTGTTGCAAAATCAGTTTGACTTCCTACTGACCTTAGTTTATACTCCAAAGCTCTATCAAAAACATAGCATTTCCTTCAGAACTCATTTATTAACTGAAACCAATCTTTGACCATCAGTGAAAACTTTCCATTTCATCTTGTCAGCCAATGAATCTATGCATCTATATCAGAATGGTTTTGCTGTCCATTGAATAGAAGAATATATTCTGTAACACAATTTCTGATGGATCTGATGGGGCCTCATGGTCATGACTGGCTCCAGATTTCAGGGAATTTTCAGCATGAATCTTCACAGTGACTCACTTCAACCATTTTGGTGTTCCTCCTACCTCTCCCACCATCATTTCACAGATATTAAATGTTCCTCCTCTTTATTTCTGTTGGAGAGGAACATTAAATTGGCTGTCTGAATTAATGAAGAAGAGAACTTGTCCTAGCTGCTCAATGTGCAATGCAGTATTGCATTGCTGTTGTAGCCAACACATATGAACAAGATCTAAATAATTATATCATATATGTCCTGGTTTCATGTGAAACTATGGTATTCTGAATTTGTCCTGAGACTTTATTATTTGGAATGGGACAGTGTAAAGCAATCATGTGGAGAAAGCTGGGATTAGAAGTTATGCTATTCCCTATTACGAGAAGCAAATCAGCTCCTGCTCTATATTGGCCTACTCTCTTGCTTTCCCTACACACAGCCATGGAATAAGAAGACGGGAAAGCAGCACCCTCTCTATTCTGTCAGTTGTTTTGGCTTATTTCACAATGAACACAATCCCGAATAGCTGTTAGTCACGCTTCCCTTTGCATTCTCCTCTCCACTGTGCCTGTAACATCTATGTTACTGAACGTATTTGAGAATTCAAGGTTTTCTCCACCATAGCAATGTATCAGTGGGAAAAACCTTCATTAGCTATGTTAAGTAGGTTTTGAAAAGTAATAACTCTGCCAGAAGCCATGGTTGGGTGCAATGTTTAATTATGATACTGACAGTATTATTTTAATTACTTTAATTAATTGTTTCCCCACAACTGTGAAACCAGCAATTGGGTAAACCTCATCACAGTTACCAATAGCTTCTATTAGACTTGAATTTATTATTCTGTGCCTGATAACATATATTTCAGTATGTTCCTCACCAGTAAATGAAGTGTCCTGGCCACAACTCTTGCTGGCACTATGACAGATAATTCCCTTAAAACCAGTGGTGGGATGTCAAAAACTTTACTACCCCACCATGGTGTCATGGACGTTGTGGGCGGAGCCAAATAAAAAATAATAAAATAAATAAAATAAAAATAGAGACACACACACACCTCACTGTGGATTGCTGTGGCTGGGGGGGGGGTGCTTCGGGGACAAACCGCATGCCTGCACGGCTTTTCCCTGACCCCTACTTCAACCGCAGTGATTCATCACTGCGTCTGGGGGTGGCTTCGGGTAGAAGCTGCCCAGCTTCTGCCCAAAGCTCCCCCTTCACCTGCAGCGATCCACTGCTGTGGGTGGAGGGGGGCTTCGGGTAGAAGCCGCCCAGCTTCTGCCCTAAGCCCCCCCCGCCACCCACAGCAATTCATCGCTGCAGGTGGAGGGGGGCTTATGATAGAAGCTGTCCACCTTCTATTTCTTACTACGCATGCGTCAAATAGAGGTTTGACGCATGCACAGTTATGGACAGCCATTTTGGCTGTCTGGAAAAAATTTTTAAGAAAGGGATTCGGCCTGAACCGGGCAGGCAACTGAACTGGTCACCCAGGGTTCTATGACCCCCCCCCCCAGGCGAACCCCTCGTGATGGGAGCTACCGGTTCAGGCGAACCAGACCAAACCAGTAACATCCCATCACTACTTAAAACCCAATGTGTTGCTATAAAAAATATTCCTCTCTGCTGGACAACTCTCCCCAATGTCCAAAAGCATGAAATCCTTGTTACATTTAATATGATGTAACTTATATCCATTGCTCACATGGATAGAATTGTCTGCCCCTATATATGTAAACAGGGAGATAATAAACTCCATTTTATTCAGCTGTGCTAGTAAGTGAAGAAATAAGAGTGGATGATACCTTCATTATATCACTGTAAGCTTGCAAGTAGAAGCTAGCTTTTGAGTCCTGCAGCCTCCCATCAAGCTTGACAATATCGAGTGGGGGATGATGTAGAAGAAACATAAATATTCCAAAAATCATGAGCAGACTTAAACTCTAGGTTTCTTTGTTTTAAAATGGGGACTGCAGAGTAAGTTTGGATATGGCAGATTTAAAGTTTCACCTCTAGTGATGTGGACTATATTGTCCCTCTCCATCTTGCACCCAAAGAAATGTTTTCTATTTGGACTAGGAAGAGAGCAACCACTGTGAGAAAAATTGAGGTAAAATTTCATTTACCCAATAGGTAAGCTCATTGCAACCAAATTAAAAATATTACTTTGCAATTAGAGAAGGATGGGGTCCTCCATTCTCGCTCCTCTTTTGGTGGTGTTAAATGTGCTTCCTTGATTGTAAATATTGTTCTGATCATTTATTCAGGGTATTATCCATAGTCAAAAACAAAAAGCTAAAATCTATGTGGTCCTAGCACACAATCCAAAAGTAAGTGTAGGCGATACCTTCTTTACTGGACTAAAATCTCTGACTGGCAGCTCTTTGTCTAAAATTGGGAAGGATGCTCTAATCTATGTCACTACAAGTGAAATCTGAAATGCGTTGCTTCCAAGCTGACTCTGCATATACTATTTTGAACTTTCCTTAAGCAAAAAAGCATTGGTTGTGCATCTGGTATGATTTTTGAAACTTCTGTATTTCTTTTGTGTCACCCCCCCCCCCCCCAGCTCTGTATTGCTGTAAACCAGGGTTTCTCCAGCCTGCAGCACCATTTCATGTGGCCCCCACTGCCTCCACCACACCAGGAAGGGCAAGGTGGAGGAAGAGCAAAATGGCTGTCCAACTCCAGAAGCTCAGGGAGTGTGACCTGGCCCCCTGCTTAAAAAGGTTGAGAACTCCTGCTCTAGACAGATGAAGGATTCTACAGGATCTGGAAGTTTTGCTTCTATTTTGGTGGTCTATCCAAGTAAAGCTATCACCCACCCTTGTTTTTAGATTATGTGCAAGGATAGCACACCTCTTCCCTTTCTTCCTTAATAAGTGAATAAACACACACTTCTAGTGAAATGATTAAAAGAGGTTAATAGGTAATTTTGAATCTCCTTTTTTAAAAGTTAGAGAGTGAACTTTTGAAGCAGAGGAGCAAAATAGCCTCCCATAAAAGATAATTTCATTTGCCAAAATGAAACTACCTTTCGGTATTAATGCTGTAATGAAATGGCTTGAAGAATGAATCAAGGCATTAAGGGAAGTGGTCTGCCCTTCCTTCAACTCCTCATACGCCATAGTTAGCTCTATAGACAAGTCCCTTTAAACATAAAGAGTTTATTATTTTATTTTCAGCACTAGCAGGCTAAGTTGTGTTGCTGTCATGCTCTTGCAGCCTTCCCTTTGGTGACAACTACATTGACAACATGTTATATTCCACATTGATTTTACAGTTAAGGAGCTGATTGTGATATATAGAGATTTTAAGAATTCAGCTGAGAGGCTGACTTTTGCCTTTTATCATTCCATTAAAATTTTATAACCATCTTTTTCATGTCATTTCACCCATGAATTCTTACTTTAGAAAGTGATCGCTACTGCTGTGAGCATAACTTTTGTCGTGTTCAGAGCTTTTTTATTGTATTAGCAAACTACTCCAATTACAGCTAATACTCGTGTTTTACATAACTGTGGTGACCCTTTCAGCCAAGCAGGATGATGTGTGAGTCTTTCTGTCTGTCTGTCTGTCCATTTGTCTTCTGCAACACTGACTGTGTTTGTCATTACCCAGCATGAGTCTCAGGTTTCAGACTTAGCACTTACCTCTCCAGAGGGGCCAATTAAAAAGCCTCTTAGAAGTCTCATTTGAATTGAATGAGTTTTAAAGGTCTGACTTTAAAAAAAAATAAAGGCTACAGAGATAAGATAGGGAAAGATATCCTTTTGAAAACGTTTTTGTGAGGCAAAACAAGTAGGAAATTGAAGTTAAGGATTTCTTCTCATACATTACAAGAGATAATGTTGAAAGGGCTAGTCTAAAATCTACAGGGGTTTGTTACATGAGTTCACCTCATTATTCAAAATATTTCACCTGCAATGCTGCCAATGCAATCAGTTGGGATGGAGAGCTTATTTCTCTTATCACAAGGATGGGGGGAATGTCTCAATTCCACTATCACCTTATACCTCCTATAACTCAAATCATAATGAAATATTTCCCCTTCCTACCAGTGATTATCTCCCTAAAAACTTTTTCCCCTCCCAGACACAAAAATATGTCTATCTGGCTCTGTTTGTGGAAATTCAAAAAAAAAACTTCTCTCTATCCCACTTCATTAAAAAATATGAGAGTTCAAGGACTAAAGTGAATGCTAAAATTATTGGGGGTACTATTTCAAACAGTATCTGTAGAGTCTTTACAGATTTTCTTATACATTCTTTTTTAATGTAACATGCAACTATTTTTTTTAAAAAAAAAATTCAGAGATCCTGAAATTTAATCAAAATTACTGCATATGTAGTTAATACCTGAAACAAGACATAATTGCAAGACATTGTTTTAGTACTGGCAATAAACCTTTAAAAAATCTTTTATTTTTAGAAACTCCTCCTAAATGTCTTTTTCTTCTTTTAAGAATAACCATAACAATTTCCCCCTGCATTTTGTATTTGCTTTCAATGGGAAATAAATACTTTAATTTGCTATATGTGGGATATCTCCCTCACAGACAATTTAATTCAGAGTCACTGACATTGTTGAATTTTTTTTTTAAACAAATCTCTAAAACTTGGAGGGGGGAATCCTTCAACAAACTCGAAGCTGGTTTAAACAATTATGGTAGCCAAGTATATCTTTTTTTAAAGATTTTCAATAAAATCTAATGTTCACAGAAAGTCTCATAAACGTCAAAATTGCTTTGGGCAGAATAGGTGGCTATAGTATTTTCTTGATCTCCTGTAGCAATTTATAGATTTCAGGACATGGTTTATAAGAATGCTAAATGTTCTGGAATTACAGCTGTTACTGATCAGTGATTGAGCTAGATTTGTGTTATTGCACCATGTTCTTGCTTGTACCTAGAGAGCAGTAAAGCCTCGATATAATAAAAAGCACCTGCATTTTAAATGAAATTTCAATTGAAAAACTTAACAGCCCTTCAAATTGCAGAATTTAACGCAGCCCAGTAAAGCTTAAATAACACTTTGCCTCCACAGGCTGAGGGTTTTTGCATTCAAGGTGACTTGATTGTGTCGCATGGCGAAATTATTTACAATTAAGGGATTTCTCTGGAGGGGGTTTGTAGAGTATTTGCTGTTCCACAACACCTATGCAGGCATATGGTCGGTCTTTTTCAGTATTCATGGAGGCTTCTGAACCTTTATGATAATTGAATCAGTTAGAGTGCTGAGTGGAGCAAGCATAAAACCTGTTAACCTAAAGGTCAGATCTGTGCATTGTTTATTTATCAGTAGGTGAAAGAGCTAAATCGGCAGCTTCTGTCACAGTCACAGTAAAAAATCACCTGTAATATTAACAGGGAGTAGATAAATTGCAAAAAATGGATTAGAATGATAAACAGAATGGAACAAAAAAATTGCACATATAATGAGAGATGCAGCAATGGGTTTTACCGAGCTATAAAATACACAGGCTTGTTATGACAGTATTATGGGAGATAATTAGGACCATGCTCTAGAAAAATGGCAACAAAATCCAGTACCGTAGTTCTCAGAGTCCTATCAACATTTGCATTTCTCATACAAGAAATTAGTTTTCATTGTGGAATCAGTCTACGATTGCTAACTACATGTATACTTTTGTAAAGTGGATAGAGGGTTGTAGAAGACAAATTTGTTCTGACTGGCTGTGAGCTTGATTGGTCAAATAACTACCTCTCAGCCTAACAGGTATTACCAGTTGTAAAAAAAAACACCCACATTGATATGTATACTTATTGGTTGTGCTAACCATTCTGTACCTCTGTACCTGATGTGTATAAATTGATGCCATGAAACCTCACTCCTATGTCTGATGAAGTGGATTTGATCCACAAAAGCTAGCATTAAAATACAGCAGTTAGTCTTTAAAGTGCCACAATATTTCTGTTTGTTTTGTTTACTCTCTGATAAACCTAATATATTTTACAGTGTTGACATTAATTTGACAGCCAATACCAGGTTCTCCTCTCTTCTAAGACTGGGAGGTCTGGATGCTGAATGTTAATTTGAATGCCTTCTTGTGGTCAGTACTGTATCACGTTTCCTCACTGAAGAATCAGGGATGATGATAAATACAAATTTTTTGAACTTTAGAGCTGGATTAGATCCCGAAGTGATTGGAGTCCAGCTCCTTGACAACGCTTTCTAACTGGTATCTGTGCAACATCTGTCTAAAAACTTCAAATAAGGGAAAATACATTAAAGTCTGAGGCAGTCCATTCCATTACAAACAACTCTTACTGTCAATTTCTTCCTAATGTTGGGCAAAATCATGTGCATAATCCTTCCAAAATCCATCTCTATTGACTTAAAAAGATGTTAAGATCTGATGATTTTAAAAAATGAAATGCAAAGGATTGAATTCAGATTTTTGACTGGAGTCAATAACAATTAAGTTAATCATAACTAACACTAAGTGAATTAAATTGAGATCCAGCTTGCAATGTTCTTCCAGAAGTGAGTTTCTCTTATTTTGTCACTAATATGTGTCAACTGAGGTTTAAAAAAAAAATGCTTAGAAAATCAATTGAAATCATACTGTTGTTTCTTTTCCCCATTTTTCTTTGTGTCATATTCAAATTATCAGAAGTGATTTCTTCTAGAGTACAGTAAAACCTTGCATAAAGAGCGCCTTGCTTAAAGACTAACTCACTTAAAGACCAGAATTTTCTCTGAATTGTCACCTCGCTTAACAACTAAAACCAACCAAAAACTCATTTAATAACTAAATCGGCGTTTGCAATCCCCCTCACCAGAAGTCACAATCGGTCACTTACAATGGTGTTTCGCTTAAAGAGCAATCCTGTGGAATGCATTATGCTCTTTAAACGAGGTATCACTGTACCTGATTTTGTAAAAGAGTCAGGGGTCCTGACTGTAGCATTGTTGATTAACATTAATTGTCAATCAAGGTTAATTTGTGAATTGCTTTTCTTTCACAAACTGAAATCTGCAAAACCAGAAGGAAGTATAAAAGTAAGACCTGCATCCAGGGGACAGCTAGCCTTATTGTTTGTTCCTATGTTAATCTTTCCTTACTATTGATATATTGCAGAACCGGGACATATAGACCCACCTTTCCTGACAAATGCTACATCCAGGGCAGCAACAATCTCCTGGCAGCACCCATCAAAGCCAAACGGCATAATCACAAACTACAACATTTACCAAAATAGCCAGCTGCACATCACTGTTCCAGGAACTATGTCTACATGTCTCATCAGTGACTTACGGCCTTACGCAGTTTATCAGTTTCAAGTAGAAGGCTGTACCTCCCATGGCTGCTCTCTTTCTCCTGAGACTCCACCCATTCGAACGCTCCCAGACGCACCTGAAGATATCCCCGTTCCAGAACTCTATTCAGATACACCAACATCTGTGCTGGTATTGTGGCAGCCTCCTCTTCATCCAAATGGACTGGTTGAAAATGTGACAATAGAAAGGAGAGTGAAGGGAACACAACAAATCTCCACTGTTGCTGCCTTGCCCTTCAATCACTCTAGGACTTATTTGGACCAAAGTGTTGCCCTTAGCCCTTGGACAAAGTATGAATACAGAATTTTGGCAAGTACTATTAATGGCGGCATTAATAGCAGTACTTGGGCAGAAGTTATCACCAAGCCATCAAGACCTGCAGGCATCCAGCCCCCTGGAGTACAAGCATTAGGCCCGGAGACTGCACAGGTTTGTTTAGTCACACACACACACCTTTAATTTCATAAAATCGCCAGTTTTGACCAAGTGTTGCTCTATCATTCAAAAAAGTAAGATAACTGATCTCAGACAGCATATTTTGTAGTCAATTATAATTTTAATTTTTACTGCTAGAGAGGAGGGAGATCCTTCAGGGATTTTCAAAAATGTTGGTTGGCTGTCTGGCTGGCTCATTCATTCATTTTACTGCTAGAGATGGAAGGAAATCCTCACATAGCAAAATAACCTGGCTAATGGGGCTGAAGTAGCTCAGTGGTAAAGAAGTTTGCCTTGTTAGCTGGAAGGCCGGCAAGTCAGGAGTTCAAGGCTTGGGTACTGCATGATGGATTGAGCACCCGTCTCTGTCTCAGCTCCTGCCAACCTAGCAGACTGAAAGCAAGAAATTGTAAGTACATAAATATGGACCACTTCTGTGGGAAAAGATGTTGGGGACATGAAAGGAGCCTCATTCGGGTGCCCCCTGAACAGAGTTTCTCCAGCAAAAATCCTTTCAACCCAGAATAATTTCTGACACAAAATTATTATTATTATCTGACTAGCATGGGATTCAGTACACTTTAATCTGGGTGTCAGTAGGATATCATTTGCTCCTGTGCTTCTGGGAGCAGGCTGTGTTGGGGCATTTTTTAACCTACCTCTTCCTGGATCATGTTAGAGATTTCCACTGTTTAGCATCATGCCAGTGTTAAAAGGAAAGCTGAACAGGTTTGTTTGCGGGGGCGGGGGGCGGGGAAGGGGTTCTCTGTCTGCTAATTACTAGGATTCACTTGAGAAAGCCTTGATGTTGGGAAAGAAGAAGTGGGTGGCAGAGAATGAGATGGCTAGATAGTATTGTTGACATAATGGGCATAGAGCTGGGCGGGTTGAGGATGGTGGAGAATTGGGTGCCTGGCGTGCAAAGGTCCATGGGTTTGCAAAGGGTCGGATTTGACTATGCGACTGAACAACAGCAAAGTTGCCTCAGACAACCTCACTCATCTCCAAATTTTGTATCTCAGCTCTACTGAGACATTAGGAATAGAACCTTGTATATCCTAAATGTATTCCTTCTAGCTGCAAACCAGCATTGTTTTAGTCTATTCCAAACTGGTATCATTTCTGTTTATTCCTTATGCACCAGAACATAGCTCTCTTTATTACTTTTTGCTTCTTGGTAGCCAGGTTACCGTTATTGTCATCATTGCTCCAGTCAATGGAGAAGTCCATTGCATTGCACATAATTAATATGGTGTGTCGACTTTACCATTGATACATGCTGTCAAGTCATATTTGACTTATCTTTTTTGACTTTTTTCCATCGCTAATGAAACATTTTTTTCCAAATGTTTGTTTGTATGTTTTGTTCAAGAAGATTTGTAGTACTTAAATCCAGACCTTGCCCTGACCAGCTACCAAGTGTCTAGTTGTTGTGTGGGTGTATTGGGAGAAGGGGCGGCTGAGAATGAGATGGCTAGATAGCATTGTTGATGCAGTGGGCAGGCTATGGATGATGGCAGAGGACAGAGGAACCTAGTGGTCCATTGGGTCGCAAAAGGTCTGACTTGACTGTGCAACTGAACAACAACTCTAATTGGGAGAACTACCTTGAAAGTTTGGTATTAAGGTTTTACCAGAGTACAGCTGGGCCAGGCCAAACCAGGGTGTTGGGAGGGTGCTAGAATTGGAGGATTTCCACCAACAGCACATTGACTTCTGGATTCATGCATTCCCTACTAAATAGGGCAGTGTGGCTGAATTGTTTGTGAGGGCTGGTAGTATCTTAAAAATGGATTATAATGGACAAGACTGATGTTAAAATAAACTTGTTAGTTTTAAAAACACTTTTTAAAATTAATAGTCATTGTTTAGCTCAAACCACCATCAATTCAGCTTGTTATTGCCTCTAATTCCTTTTTTACAGCTGAAATACCTCATATGATAATTTGGAGGTATTTAATTTTAATCACCAATCCAGTTTAAAACACCTTTAATAGTAAAACCTGTCATTCTAGACTTTATTAAAATGCTACATATTGTGAGAAATAAATGCTACATTCTCAAATAGGTGTCAGAATTTCTGTTCTGCCTTTAATTGCTGATAAAATCAATGCATAAATTGTCAGAGTAAGGATAAAACAGTCTTCGAGGACTACCTAGGAAATTTTCAATTATTCACATCATTCATTTGGGAATGAACTCTAGAGGACAGGATAACTACCATTGTTTTGGCTGGCATACAAACTTCATTCAAGGGAAATTAGTGTAACCAAACAAGAGGGATTTTTGTAGCTTAGAAATCTCTTTTGTGTAAATACACACATGCTTCCATGGATTCAGTCTTGTACTAATGCCAGAAACCTTGGCACTGTAACTTGCTCACTAGACCACAAACCAAAAGGGCATTTGCATAAAGCTAGAGATCAACTATTAAAATTATTTTTGCTCTTATTGGTATGTTCACTCCTCAAGTGAATCTCTGTGTTTAATAATTTGAAGATCGGGACAAAAACAAGCCAGGTGTAAGATTTGGATTCACAGTTTGCACAAGCAAAACGAGGTTTAAGGTAGAAAAAAGAGGCAAATGTTTGAAATGTGCTGCATCTGCATCACTCCCCAAATGAAGTCAGCCTAATCTACAGCCACAATAGCAAGCATGGCACTTAATAATTATAAAATAACATTCATTATGATGCATGGACACTTACTAGGAAATGGATGGAACCTAAGTTATTCCAAAATCATTAGTCATAATATATAATAAGAAAATAGGAAAATCAATTTTTATTACAGAAAGTCATTTCCCAGTATTGACAGATCTAGATTTCTCTCTCTCTCTCTCTCTCTCTGTAAGTGTGTACACACATGAAAGAAAGAATACATTCAACACCTTTAAGATACAGTCAAACCTCACATAAAGAGCGCCTCACTGAAAGAGTAACTCGCTTAAAGAGCAGAATTTTCTCTGAATGTTCGCTTCGCTTAACAAATAAAACCAACCAAAAACTTGCTTCACAAATAAATTGGGGTTCGCAATCTCCCCCACAGTTGGTCACTTACAATGGTGTTTCACTTAAAGAGCAAACTCGCTTAAAGAGCAATCCTGTGTGACACATTATGCTCTTTAAGCGAGGTACAACTGTATTTAGAAATATAGATTATATTTTATTTGACATGCACATAGAAGACCAGGTTTTTCAGTACAACTACCATTGTCCTGCAAAACTGCATAAGTACAAAGACTTTTGAAATGTCTTCTGTGGAGCACTTTGTGAGATTTGTGAAAACATTTATTAAAAGTGAAAATAAGACTGAGTTTTCATTTTGGCTGGGTGTAACTGATGCAGGAGGGAAATCTTTTGCATGCGAATTCTTACATTTTGCATTAAAAACTCATTTTTATTTTTATTTGCAAGCTATAAGAGTTTTGACACATTTTTTTTCCTAACAATTCAAAGGACGAAAAAAGTGCTGATATTTTTATTCCTGTGCAGGAGAAAAAAAAACTTCTGAAAACTGACATATTATTTTTATGGTGTCGAACACCATTTTTATTAGGGATAAATAAATGTCCACAGACTTTACCAATACTGTATATAAGAAAGAGCAATATCTCCCCCTCCTCCAAGTGCATGCCCTGCTTTTGCAGCCTCTCCTACAGAACATTTCATCTGTTATGAAGAAAGAACAGGTGTTAGACAGATGTGCAGATTCAGCTCTGCGCTAATTTTGCAGTGAATAGTTCAACAGTAAAGCAATTGACTGCTATGTACAATATATTCAGTAGATGCTCCTTGACTTTCCCCATCAACAAATAGAACTCCTCATATCAGAAGTAGACTGTATGTGATAATCACAACTGTGACATGTTGTCATCCAAACAATTAAACTAAAAAGACATCTAGAGCATATGCTACAATTCTTGGTTTCAAAAATTATTTAATTTCTGGATAACTCAGTGGTTTACAATTGGGAGTCTGATTCCTTGAATAAAAGCCAGTCTCAGTGGCCTTCAGCAAGCTGTGCAAACCCAAGATGTCCCCAGAAGGGAAGAGTAAATCACTTCTGTGTATCCTCTGACTAGAAAGCCCCTGGAAACGGTCACCATAAGTCAGAATTGACTTAACAACACACAATTATAATTATTAATGTATTAACTCAATAGACAAATGGCAATACTGAATAGAGATGAAAAAGACATTCTCTCCTTTGACTGTCAGGATGAATTTTGCTGCAGAACTTTCCACCCTACTAATACTTGTGATGTATTTTAATGAAGAAAAAGCATGCTCAAAATCTGCATAATTAACAATACATATATTTAAAAGGAACTGTGCTGGCTTAGTGGTTAAGATGCTGGACTTGATGACCGAAAGGTTGGCTGGTCAGCAGTTTGAGACCCAAACACTGCATGATGGAGTGAGCTCCCATCTCTTTCCCAGCTCCTGCCAACCTAGCAGCTCAAAAGCAAGAAACTGTAAGTATATAAATAGGAACCACTTCAGTGAGAAGGTAAACAGTGTTCTGTACACTCCAGTGTCTAGCCATGCCTGCCAGATGGCTACAGCAACATCTGCCAATGCAGTCAGTGCTGGCTGTTTGGTTATAAACGGAAATGAGCACCAGCTCCTAGAGTTGGATATGACTGGCTTTCAAAGAAGGGTGACTTTCACCTCTCTTGAAAAAGAATCTTATGTCTGATGAAGTAGACTTGATCCACCAAAGCTATCATTAAATTACAGGGGTTAGTCTTTAAGGTGCCACAACATTTGTTTGTCTTTTTTCCCCTGTTTTGTTTTGTTTACTCTCTGATATACTTGCAAAGACTAACACAGCTACCACTACAAAAATTCCTGCTAGACTGTAAAACTAGCTAGTCCTTATTTGAGATGCTGCTTGCTTGTCTAATTAATATTTACTTTAAGCACATGCACATAACCCACAAAGCAACCAATATCCCACTTAATCAGCATATACAGCAGTCAGATCAAGATATCGATTCAGAACTGGCTATGTTGTTATGATAAATGGTGGAAAACAATAAATAAGCTCTTTAGAAAGAAGCCTTTATGACACTTGCAACATTTTATATCTTTGTAAGAGCAAATGGAGTTGTATAGGTATTGTGGGGCCTTTAAACTAATAAGGGACACAAACTGATGCAGTCTTCAATTTTTAGCATAAACATTCTGTAAACCTTGCATCCAGATATTAACTGGAACTGGAACTAGAAGAAATTGCATTTATTATTAACAAATAATATGTTTTTGTTCCTTTATTTAGCCATAAAATCAATACAAATGATTCTGTGATGTGTAAAATTCAAAGAACGTTACCATAAGACTCCCCGAGGTGTGTAGCTTTATTTTGTAGAGCTTCAGCTGCCAGTGCTCTGCAAAGGTTTTAGAACGACGGGCTACTCTACTTCCATAAACACTTTGTTGCCATGCCCGACTTGGGTTGTGTCTATTTGTGTGTCTGTGTGTTTTGCATCTGCCTTGATGAACTTTCCTTTTGTAGACATGCTTTAGAATTTCCCTCATGTGCCTTACACTGATTTATCTCACAGTATTTCCATTAAAATATGTTCTAGGATACTGGTGGTGAACCTATGGCACACATGCCAGAGGGGACACTCAGAACCCTCTCTGTGGGCACGTGCAATGTCTTCCCAGCACAGAGTTTGCCCTGCCCCTCTCCTCAGCAGCCCAATGGGAGTGCTTCCTCCCTCCCCCAGCACAGAATTTGCTGGCACTTTGTTGAGACTTTGCAATTTGTTGGCACTTTGCAAAAAAATAAGTGAGTTTTGGGTTGAAGTTTGGGCACTTGGTCTCTAAAAGGTTTGCTATCACTGGTCTAGGAGAAGGAAAGATATCCTACTGGAAATTAAGCAAGGAAAAAAGTTTCCTTTTACCAAATAGTTTAAAAAAAATTAAGTAGCATTTCTTCTAAATTTGTTTCAGTGGTGGGCTCCAAAAAATTTTTTAACTACCACACTGTGGGTGTGGTATGGTGGCCATGGCCAGGGGGAAAATCTTGCATTGCACCTGAATTAGAACTACTTTATTTGAAAACATGGATGGGTGGGGGCAGCCAGAATTTCTGCTACCGGTTCTGGCAAGCTAGTGCGAACCTGCTAATGCCCACCACTGATTTGTTTACTACTAAGAACCACTATATTTTTTTGACAAAGTGGCATGTGCGTGTGCATGCACATGTGTGCATGCATGTGCATGTGTGTGTGTGTGAGGGGGGGAGAAGACAATTTTGATCAAAGGAAAAGTCTTGGGTTTATTTTTATTCTTACATTGTCCGCTGGTCTAGTGGAATTGTTAACTCTGAGTTTATATTTCTTGAAATGCTATTTTTGTTTAAATTGAAAGTACAGTATTTGACTATGTAAAAATAAACAGTGCTTTGCAAGGTTATAGTTATCCAAAAATGGCTAATTTCTATGCCTTTAAATGTTGTAGTGAAGAAAATAAGGTGCTTTGATCTTTAAAAGACAGCTCCTTGAATCATTATAGTGAATTAGTTAATCTCTCCCAGTAGCTGCCCTATTCTAGCTTCCTCTTGGGCACTCTCTTTCTTAGTCTTAAAACTGAGCTTCAAATTAGTGGATCACCCTTTTTTATGCCTTGCTAATTTCTCACCTTCAAAGTGATTTAACTTCAGAAAAACTGCAACAACAACAAAATCACACAGATAAGAATAGAACTAATCACTGTGCTTTTTTAATACAGAGAAGCATTTGCTTGCAGTGAGTTGGATCAAGAAGACCACATATGTAGATAGGAGAATATCACATCCTGTCATTATCAGCTAAGAAAAATATATTTCTTTTCAGTAGGTTTTTCTGTCTGAGGGTATTGTCTCCTTTGCTGAGAAATCTTGGGCAAACCTCTTGAAGGATTTCTTGGATATTTTGTGGCCATATGAACCCCAGAATAAATGCTAATCTTCACAGAGTTAGTATAAATCCTGTGTAAAGTGGCATCTTTCCTGTCTATGGTTCCCTAGAAAAGGTGCTGAGATGCACATAAACTGGCAGTTTCTTGTGCAAAAGAACAGATGAATAATATTTTTTCCAAAAAAATAAAAAATAAAAATAAACCATCAATAAAATAAGAGCATGGAACTTGTTTCTAGGGCAAACCAGCAAATTTTATTGGTTTAGGTGGGAATCTTGGCATATAGGCTTGATCATGCCCAAAATTTAAGTACTGTTGTCATTTCTAATTCTGTTTGACTTGTTTTTTGAACAATAACAGCTGCTGTTTTCCCTGACCAAAACACAAAAAGCACTACATTGTGAATGAAGTTTAAAAAGATGTTCTGTAATGCTACAGGTTTTTTTTCCTTCCAAAGGAGAAATAGTTTTAAAGAAAGTGTAAAGTGTATGTAAGCCCTTGAGTATACCTTAAATGATCTCTTTGGATCAAGGCCAATTATGCCAAGATGAAAAGAAAGGGAGAAATAGATTTTGCCACTTGCCATCACCCAAGTGGAAATAAAATATACTAAACAATTTACAACAACTGGACACAGCTATAGACAAGGACTCAAGAAAACCTAAGTTTAAATCCCTGCTTGACCATGGAAAATCACAAGTGTGTATGGGTAGAACTGGTAAAAGCACACCTTAAATATCTTACTTCCAGTAGTAGGTTGTCAAAAGTTTTACTACCCCACCGTGACATCATCACAGTGTGGGCGGAGCTGACATAATGACGTCATGATGTCAGGGATGGGGCCAAAGAAAAATAAAAAATAAATAAAAATAAGCACAGACACACCCCTCAAGGATAATATGCCTTAATGTAAATATAAAACAGCTGTACCTCCTTAAGGGTTCTCCAATTGGAACAGCAATTGGAACAGCACAGGTGTAGATAATTGATGAGGTAACTCCAAGACTTTGCTTAAAAACCCCAAGCCAGGCCACCAGGCCTGCCGGCCGCCGAGCCTTTTTAGGAACTGTGGGAGTACGTCAATATAGGTAAAGGTATTAAATACACATTAAAATACACACCCACACACCACATCTAAAGGTGAGTCACTTACCCTGGGGAGTAGGCTATAGGGAACTTCAGGCTAGCAGCTTCTCTTCCTCCTCCCCGCTTGGGAGGACAGCAAGGAGGCCGTGCATACACACCAAGCACTGTAGGCATGCATGCACACCAAGTGCTTGGCGTGCATGCGCAGTGGGGGAACCAGTGAAAAGGTACGCCCTGAAAGTGGTTCCCCCCAAAAGCTGCTACCGATTTTCCGAGACACTGGAAAAAGTTACTACTGGTTCTGGCGAACCGGTGTGGACCTGTTGCATCCCATCACTGCTTACTTCCTTTGAAAACCCTATTAAAGTCACTATTAACTTCATGGCATATAGCAGGGCTCTGCAAACTTGGCTCTCCAGATGCTCTTGGACTTCAATTTCCAGAAGCCCTGATCAGCAGGTGTGCTGGCTTGGGTTTCTGATAACTGAAGTCCAAGAACACCTGGAGAGCCACATTTTCTGACCCACTGGCATATAGCATACATAATGTAACAGTACAGTCAAATCTCACTTAACGAATGCCTCACAATGAAAAACTCATATAACGTGCGGACATTTCGAAAAGCATTCCAACTCGCTATGGAGAAACTCACATAACGAGCATTTCTATGGGAAAAACTTGCATAACAAAAAAATTTTTGCTATGTGAGTTTTTCCATAGAAATTTTCGTTATATGAGTTTTTCCATAGGAATTTTCACTATGCGAAAAAAACTTTCATAGCAAAAAACTTGCATAGCGAACAGCCTCGCAGAACGAAATATTTTCATTATGTGCGGTTTGGCTGTATAATAATTATGTGCCATTAAGAAATCTTGTTTTATGGTTACTATTGCCAAGGTTTGCTGATAGTAAAATACCTAGAAGTGCTGGCCCCTTCTTCTGGAGGCATTCTGGGACTCGGCAGCTTGTCCAAGGCAAGAATTAGTACCTGCAAAACTGCTATTGTTCCAACACAGAGGTAAGCAAACTTGGTTCTTTGGATGTTCTTGGACTTCAGTTACCAGAAGCCCAAATCAGTATACCTGCTGATCAGGACTTCTGGGAATTGAAGTGCAAGAACATCTGGAGAGCCAGGTTTGCTGACCCCTGTTCCAACAAAAGGAACTTCTCTAATTTATTTATTTATTTATTTATTTATTTATTTATTTATTTATATTTATTATCCCGCCCCAATCAGGCGAACCTGACTCCAGGTGGCTTACAGAAAAGGGGGACAGACTGTGCACAATAAATGCAAAACAATTAAACAATCCCCCTACAAATTCAGAAATTAAAACCTTAAGGTTCAAAATCACTTAAAATCACTAATGCCTTCTTCTTATGGCTGCCTCCTAAATTCCTTAAAATGTCTTAAATCTCTACAATTGTGTGAAATGCAGCATGGGCCCTAATGGTGCCAATGTGGAGAAAAGTAAAGGAAACTCAAGAGCCCTCCCCTTTTGGAGCCTATATCATGTGTTTCTTTTGTGTTAACAGTTTTCCATGCACTAGGTAAGGTTTTTGTACTCTTTGTTTTTCCTGTTTTTTATTTGGTTGGTATTTTTGGTGAGAAGGTAGTACTGTATTCTCACCTATAAATATATAAACCGTATTAGAAATTACTCTGGGTTGAAAGGACTTTTGCTGGAGAAACTCCACTCAGAGGACATCTGAATGAGGCTTCTTTCATGTTCCCAAGATCCATTGTGCAGCACTCGGGTACTGAACCCCGACCTTCTAGTCTCTAAGCTCAGTCTCTTAACCACTAAGCCACTGCAGTGCTGTATCTCAACTATGATAGAGTTAGTTTCCTATGTCAATTCCTCAACATGTTCTTTTGTCTCATGAGCCCTTGCTCTTTGATAACATGAAACAACTACCTCATCGGATCTTGGGCATCTGCCCTAGAAATTTGGAATTGCTGTAAGGCAGGCACTCAAAATACATGATTAATTAAGCTTTGTTTTAAATGACTCCTATAGGGGTTGACTAAAGCAGGTGGCTTAATAGAAGAGGGTGTTTAAGAAAGAGTACTGTCATACATCATAAAAAAATAGCTTGTAGTCACCTTTTTTATGATAGAAAAGCAGCAGAAGCACCAATCATTAAAAATTCATTTAATTAAATGGGAATTGACATCACCAAACACATGGGAAAGCCTCCAAGGGTGGGGGAAAGCCTACATCTTATAACTAGTTTTGCCACCCATAACCACAAGACATTAGGAAAATTTTTGAAGCCTGGTGAGTATTTTCTACCAAACGAGCTTTACCAAGGATATCTGTACGTAGACCAAGATGCTGTGTAAGCTCTTGATAAAAACTGGGGAAACAGTTCCAGATATTGTAAATTAATATAAAGAAAAGATACACATGGCATTTGAAAGATAAAAGTTGAATTGTGGTACAAGGGCCACAGTAGCTTAGTAGCTAAGATCCTTCGTTTGATGATGGTAAGGTTGGCAGGTCAGCAATTTGATACCCAAGTGCTGCACAATAGAGTAAGCTCCCCTCATCTGTTCCAGTTCCTGCCAGCCTAGAAGTTCAAAAGAAAGAAATTGCAAGTAGTTAAATAGGTACTGCTTTGGTGTAAAAATGTTCCGTGCACTTTGGCGACAAGTAATGCACACCACATGCCCATGGAAACATCTGTAGATGCAGGATTGTGGCAGGATTGTGGGCAAGAACTCATTTTATTTCTTCAGATAAAGGGCAAGTTTAATCCCTGGTGTTTCTAGTTGAAGGATCTCTTTGGTAAGACACAGGAGTGAACAACTGACAGTGAAAGTAATAAGTTCTAGGCTCTAGTTTAGTGCAAGATAAGTTATAACCAACACACGTTTGTTTCTTTAAGATTCCGTTGGCTTTCCTTCCAATAACATAAAAGCATTAGCAGTTTTCTATGGTCTTTCTTGTTTGCCTCCTCCTTTTATACTTGCCTGATTCTCAAGAGGAATGACCAACTGCCACCCTGAAGTTTTACATCAGTTTTGGCATTTGTAATACATGGAGGGTGTAGCTGGAAGAAATATCTTTTCTTTCATGTTGTAAATTACAACATACTATTTCCTTGCCTGGATGATTTTACACTGTTTCATAAGGGAGGATGCAAATAACTAGGATGGATTCACTGTGGCCTCCCCCATGCTTCAGATTTGTTTTCATGCAGTATTTTTGTCATTTATGTTCATGTTATTGTGTGCTAGAAGTAGGAGAGACCTGAGCAAGACATGTTTAAGCCTTGCCAGGATGAAATCTTTTCCATGACAATACTGTTCCAAGTACTTTTTTTTTATCAAAGACCTCCAGCATTTTTGAAAATTTCTGCAGCTAGGTGGTATGCAAGTATCATGGTGTAAGAAAGTCTCTAGTTTTTAATGTGTATTATTCTTTATCCCCTTCCAGGTTTGAATCCCTGAGCACTTTATACATGTGGACATTTTCAGGCTATGTAATTACTGTTCTAAGAAGGTTTGGTGCCAAGAATAGATCAAGATGTACAAGCCTGGTGTCTCAAATTTCTGATAATTTATTGTGGTGTAATTTTATTTATTTTGTAGCACTTTCACAAGCTGGGCCTGCTGATTCACATTTACAGTATATACAGTTTATAGTTTGGATTCAGAAACATACGCAATTATAACATAACCTTTCATCCATTGTTTATTATAGACTGAGATCTAACTGTACAGCATGAACAATAGCAATAGTGTGAGGAGCAGCAGCATTTTGTCACAGTTTAAAAGCTTCCTTTGGCAGTTTTTGGGTGGATGTAACATTGCTGCTTTGTGAATGCCCTGAAATCACCAATGGATGCAACTAGTTTACAACTATTCTCTCAGTCAACTTGTCCAAGAATATTAGCAATTATCCTATAGTTATTTTGTACAATGCTAAGTTTGATTTTGTCAGAAAATGCTTTATAAGGTAGGTATCTCTTCTAAAGAGACACATTGATGATATGTGCAGCCCATTTTCTGGGTGACTCCTTAGTTAATTTTAGAAGCAATGAAGGGCAACAGTCTAAAAGGATATAAAAGAATAAACAAAACAAAAACAATGTAGAACTTTGAAGACTGTTAAATTTTAATGTTAGCTTTTGTGGATCGAGTCCACTCGCATGTCTGACCAAGTGGACTTGATCCATGAAAGCTAACGTTAAAATTTGACAGTTAGTCTTCAAAGTGCTACAGTGCTTTTTGTTTTGTTTTTTATTCTCTGATATGCTTGAAACACAGTCTAACACAGCTACTATTTAAAAAAAATTCAGTCAAAAAGGAAGTGGTGATTTTGCAGCATGAAACTGATCCAATTTAACCTGAATAGACAGTGATTTGGACATCTCCTTGAGATCTTCTGAACTGATTAAGCCAGGGGTGCCCAAACTACAGTCCATGGGCCAGATCCAGCCCATGGCCAATAGTTTAGGCATCCCTGATTTAAGCAGAGAAAATGGCAGCCTAAAATCTCATCCTGTTGCAAATCATATCTGTTGCAAAACAGATTGGAAGGTATGTTTTACTTCTGCTTCCAGTGGGAGGAACCACGTGTGTGGCCTGCTGAACCACATGACTGGCCCATGGCCCAACAGGTTTCGGCACCCCTGGACTAAGCAGTTCAGGTCTTGATGAAGGTTAGCAACCTTCGTCATTTAGAAGCAAATATGTCAACAGCTCATGTCTCCTCTGAACACTAGTGCATGATAAGAGCATTTATAAAAGCACCAACCATATTGACCAACACCCCCCTCCCAAAGTACTTCTTGGAAATCAACTGAATCAATAGCAATAGGTCCCTCCACCCGATGCAAGGGTATACTTATATGGAGTCCAAAACTCATCAGGAAGTGATCTGAACATGACAATTGGGTGTTATGTGTATGTGTTCAAATTTCACCACTTTTAAATACCAGGTGTCTAGAATGTGACTAGCAACATGCATGAGTTGAAGATGTTGTCATATGTTGACATAAAGCCTTCCACATGTGATGCATTGAACTGAAATTGACAGATGTGTATACACATGCTTGGTGATGCAGCATGTAATCAGTGAGGATGTAAAGAAAAGAAATACTGGCCAAACAGTGATGATTATCTTAATATTAATCTGATAACTGGAACAATTATCAATATGAATAACAACTTTAATGTAATGAATGATGATGAAGTAGAGAGTTATCTATGAAATTTTGTGTGCTATAATAATTTATATTTCTTTAAAGTACCAGAAGTCTGTCTACTGTTAGCCTATAATGGAGTGACACGACTCTTCCCTCTGTCACTTCTAATATCAGTAGTAACCACTCTTATTCTCAGAAGCTGGTGTGAACTTGCTTTGGAATGGAGAAATCATGGTTAGCTTGCTGGTACTGATTTAGAATTGTCCTATATGAGTTTGCCTGGGCTTTGATTATACCATGGGGAACCTTTTTCTTAGTTTTGCTGTCTTTAGAGATTTATTTATTTATTTATTTATTATATTTGCACCCCACCCACCTAGGGGATTTTCATATTACAGTATGTGGGAATGAGAAAGACAGTGCAAGAGAAGCCCTTTCTGGAAGTTGTTCCCACCAGTATACCAGTATAACATTCTGTTAAATTGGGCTAGACTGGTGTTCTACTTGTTGTCTTCCTGCCAGTAGACAAAGCCTTCTTCATTCAATCTGCCCTTCAGCCAATAAATAGTGGATGACAAAAGGGCTTTTGCCTATTGACTGCTTTCTTTTCTTTGTTGCCATTTTAAATTTTGTTTAAGTCAATTCCTACCTAATAGTGACTTTCCTTGCACTTTGGCTGCATTCTGTTCTAGCTAACAGTGAACCAACTTGACTTCTGTTTTAGGAAGAAAGGTACAAATCCAAAAGAAAATCATTTCTGATGTCAGAGAACAGATGGGCCAGGTATCATATACAATTTTTGATTGTATGATTTTGAGTACTCTGTGATAAATAACTGCAGATATGAGCAGATGAGCAGCAAATATCTAGAATAAGCCACATTTGAAGAAAACAGTATAAAGTTAGGATTGTGCTAATTTGATATTTTTTAAATTGGGAAATTCTTTTCCAAATATCTTATTTTCTCTGCAGGTTTTTTGGAAACCTCCTTTCATACGGAATGGAGAAATACTCAGTTATGAAATCCGCATGCCAGATCCTCGAATCACCCTTACCAACAACTTTTCTTCTTCAATGACCCACACAGTAACTAATCTGATTCCTTTCACCAACTACTCAGTGAGCATTGTGGCTTGCTCTGGAGGGGGTGGCTATATTGGAGGATGCACAGAAAGTCTACCCACTTTCATGGTTACTCATCCAGCACTTCCACAAGGCATTGGCCCATTGTCTGTGACTCCAATTAGCGAGTCCTTCATTGCTGTTTCTTGGCAACCACCTGCTAGACCCAATGGACCCAACATAAGGTAACATGCCTAATAAAAAATGCAACTTGATCAAAACTCGATCTTCTGTATTTTCCTAGAGCAGTGTTTCCCAACCTTTGGTCCTTGAACTTGAATTCCCAAAAACACTGATCAGCCAATGTACTGACTTAGATTTCTGGGAATTGAAGTCCAAGATCCAAAGGCTGTGAAACACTGGTCTAGAGAATCTATTTTTGTCCTGTAGATCAGGGGTTCCTATGGTTCCTTGGAAGGCTGATCTTGGTTCAATAAATAAGATGACCAATAATTACAGAAAAGGCTGGTGAATTTTGGATATTTTGTTTTCTGTTCATGAATAAGGTCCAATTGTAAGGAACTTTACTGAAGACAAAATAGTATGAACTTGTTCTTTAAAAGAAAAAAATGATCTGCAAATATGGACTTGTCTGCTTTCTGTGGTAATCAATGAAGTTATGTTATGAAATGTGTCTTTATCTGAGGTTATTGCTTCTGTAGTGCCCCTGTTTTGGAGATAAGAAAAGTCAATACTTTTCTGGTAGTCCAGCAACCTTCCATAAGATATAGGGGTTCTCTATTATGAACTCTCACCAGCTAGCATTATAGTGGAGGAACTGAGAAAATGAAGATATGGAACAATATGAAACTGGAGGTACAGAGTCAGTGCAAAAATGTACCTCTTCTATAAGTGCCATGGTCTCCCAAATCTTGACTGTATCTGTGTATCATGGTACAGGCAGCAAACCAGTTCTTGCAGGGCAACCCCAGAATGATCTTCTGGAGTTCTTGGACCACCTTCTCCAAACTAGTGTCCTGCAGATACTTTTGATTTGGTAGGCACAGCAACCTAGCATGCATAGCCACCTGTTCAAGGATGCTGGAAGCTGTAGCCCAAGGACACATGGAGGTCCAAGGACACATGTCTATATCACATGGTGGTGGTGGTGGTGGTGGTGGTGGGGGATCTACCTAATTTCATGATTACTCAACAATAGATGGTGCTAGGCTAATAATAAAAACAAAAATATGAAATGATTCATATGGTTTGAAATGTTATTTCTGGCCTTGCTTAATGTATAATTATGGCTAATTGGTAGGCAAGCATTGTAGAATAAAAAGGCAATTTGGTGAAAACAAACTCAGTTCTATGTATTTCTTCTCCTCCTACTGATGACAGAAGTAAGGCAACATAAACGGTGCCTGCAAACTTCATTTTTGTCCATGCTGCTTCCAACCAGAACAGCCACTCAAGCAGTTGCTCTGCACAGTATGACGGAGAGAGAAGTGGATAGAGCAGCCATCGCCACTAGAGCTGATTTGTACACAGTCACCTGGCAATACTTTAAAAGATTGTGATATTTTCCTGGGCTTCTATATCAAATTACAGGGAAGTCAACCAGAACTAAATAATTCTGGGTGGATTTTTTTTTGGGGGGGAGGGGGAATAGGGTGGTGCTTCTGTTGCTACTGATAAACCAATAACATTGAAATGGGTCTTATGATGAGGAGACAGCAGAATATTTTGAGGAAGTTTACTTTGGAGTTCAGTTTCTCTGTTTCCTTTTTTGAGGCTGGAATTGATATGGAGTCCACAGCTCATCAGGAAGTGCTGTGAACATGATGCCCTCTCCCCCTCCGTGTGTGCCCCACCGCAGCCTCCTCTGGCTCCTAGGAGGGGTGGGTGTGGGTGTCTAGTCACATCCTCTCACCCCTACTGCCAGCTCATGGGTGGGATTCCAGCCTCCCCTCTCACCTCCCCATTGTCACCTCCCCATTGTCAGAGGGAGAGGGGTGGGTGGGGAAGCAGAGCTGCCATTGCCTGCAACAGCGTTGTGCCAACAGAAAGGACTGTGCATGCTACCTCTGGCACAAGTGCCATAGGTTCACCTACACTCTACTCCTTCTGGTCCTGTCAATTTCATCCAAAATCCTACGCTGACTGGGAGGCGGAAGGTCAGCAGTTCAATTCCCAAGTGCTGCAGGACAGAATGAGGTCCCGTCTTTGTTCCAGCTCCTGCCAACCTAGCAGTTCGAAAGCAAGAAATTGCAAGTAGATAAATAGGGACCACTTTGGTGGGAATGTGTGTTCTGTGTCTAGTCATGCCTGCCACGTGACCATGGAAACATCTGCAGAAGCAGACAGTGCTGGCCCTTCAGCTTTGAAACAGAGATGGGCACTGAATTCTAGAGTCGGATACGACTGGCTTTCGAGCAAGGGAAATAAATAAATTATTTTATTAAAGCAAGGGAGAAAGTCTCCAGCATTAATGCTACAATTTATTTCCTCCAGAACCAAGGTTAACAACCTGATCTAACCACAAGGGCTAGCAAATTGTTTTGCTCTCTTGTTACCTTACTTCAAAATTTTATACAATGTCCTTCATGTACACATTTCACTATAGTTTTCCGTTCCTTTGACATTGCCAATGTTCATATATACAGAGATTATATACTCCAGAAGCTACCTTGATGGAGTCATGCATAGGATTTGTGTGCGTGTGCAGTTTTATTACTGCACTTGCACCCCTGTGGACAGTGATTAAAACACCACAAAAAGGCAAATGTATGTGACACGATTTCACACATTGTTGCATTAAGATTATTTTTGTGTGTTGTCTTACTAATGGGTGTTTAAGCATATCGATAAAATCACACAGATAATTTTTTTTGGCAATCTAATCCTTCAACCCCCACCCTCACTCAGTGACCAAGTCAATTGCAGTCTTGGAGCGTGAATCCAAACAGTAGTCTTCCTAAGTTCTGACGCAGTCAGCTGCATTTTTGTTGGATTTTATAAATCTCCCATGTGTACTGATAATGTAAGGATGGGGAAAGAAGCAAATGAACTGAAGCAACTAAAATCTCCAGCAAATGGAGGGATAGCTAAGAAATTTGGTTTGAATTGCAAAGAAAACTTGCCTAATCCACACTCTAGCCCTCTCACCATCCTAACTAAAGATGATCAAGGGTCTTTTAATGGTGGAAGTTGTTACAATTTTAAAAATGCATTAATCTAGTGTTTGTTGTAACACAGTACTCCGTTTAATTCTGTTTCAATATTGTAATGTATTGTGTCTATTCTTTTAGCTAGATCTGTCTTCATATTTATATTATAAATCACCTTGGGTCCCAAGAAGGAGAAAGACAGGACATAAGTAAAACTTTGGAATCCACATCAATTTCACATGGTGTTAGTGAAGGCTTGTGACCAGAGAAAGTCAGTAGCCTCCTGAAATCAGAGGGTTGAGACACCCCATTCCAGTCCATCAGCCATCCATGCATTGTGGTCTCATCACTGGCCAAAATCCCATTGCTTATTGTAGTAAATCAGACTACAATAGACCCAAGGAATCTAACTGCCACTTACTTTAGCATAGCAAAGTCACAGTTTAAAGCAGGCCCCTATGAATCAGTGTAATGTAATGTAGTTGACTCATCAAATCCCCAATGATTTATTGAACCTACTCTAGCGGAATTTATTATACTAAGTGGCAGGATTTTGGCCACTATCTTTTTTTAAAAATTCTCTCTGTCTGTCTTTTAAAAATACTTCATAATGGCTCAAATTGGCTTGAACGTTTTGCCACTACTAACTTCCGACACAGTGTTCAAAATCCTGCAAATATCTCAGAGAAAGAAGGGGTGTCATATTTATTTATTTATGTTTAGCTTTGTAAGCCACTCTCCTTGGTAGCAACCAACTCAGAGCGGCTCACAGAGTCCACAAATATCAATATTAAAGTGCAAAATACAGTAGCATACAGTATAACAAAACAGTAAAGTACAGTACCATATAGTAGATCAGTACACATTACACATCAATACAATATTACAGTACCATCAAAATACAATGGCATATAGTATAACAGAGCAATAAGGTTCAGTAAATATCATACAATAGTACAATACACATCGTAGTAGAAAACATTATACTGTATTGTGAAAACGTCCACCTGCAGCTGCAGTCCAATTCCTCTTCCCAGTCAAAGGACGTGGGTCGGGAGTCCGACCTATTCCAGTCTCCTGTAGTTTTGGGAGATTGTCTTTTCTCTCAGAACTGAAAATCATTCCTTCTCTTTCTAGCACTAAGAGTCAGTGTTTACAGTTGCAGAATGAAACTACCATCCACGCACAAACGTAAGGCATCCACAGAGTGAGGCAACTCTTTGCCACTACATTTTTTCAGAGTGTTTCATAGGGAAGCCATGATAAATGAGCCCATTTAACTGTTTTAAATTGTAGCTGGAATACAGCATCTACTACAAATATGTTTGCAAAGTCTCCATTGAATTTTGCTTCCTTAATTTAGTCTTTACTAAGAATGTCTATTTGAACTACAGTCAGGTTGTTCTAAAAGGTTGTGCCAACATTTAATTTTATAAGCAATTAAATATATTCAGGTTCTTTCAGTCTTACAAAATTAATGTTACAAACATATCAGCATATGTTTTGAATCTAATTAGGTGAGTTATAGCAAATGTCAAATGCTGAAACATTTTGAAAAAACTTTACAGCTGAAAAAACAAAATACTGTGTGACTTTTAAAAACAACCTGGTTGGGGTTTTTTTGTAATAACATTAGTTGAGATAATCCCAGCATTCTGCTTGTCTTTTGTGTTAGATATGAGCTCCTGAGACGTAAAATCCAGCAGCCACTTGCATCAAATCCCCCTGAAGATTTAAATCTCTGGCACAATATTTACTCAGGAACTCAGTGGTTTTATGAAGATAAGGGTCTTAGCAGGTGAGATTACAAAAACTATAGAAAACAAATGCTGGTATTTTGTATGGCTGTGCTTAATAGTTCAAAGTATTGCTTATGTTTCTATGTTGAGAACATGTTAATTATGTAATGAAATATTTTTTGTCATCTCCTTTGGCATTAGCCCTTATTAACACACACAGTCTTCTTCTTCTTCTTCTTCTTCTTCTTCTTCTTCTTCTTCTTCTTCTTCTTCTTCTTCTTCTTCTTCTTCTTCTTCTTCTTCTTCTTCTTCTTCTTCTTCTTCTTCTTCTTCTTCTTCTTCTTCTTCTTCTTCTTCTTCTTCTTCTTCTTCTTCTTCTGTCATTCCCACATTTTGCATGCAATTTCTTTGTGTTTTGCAGATCACCATGCATAGGGAAGCTAAGAATTCAACTGTTTAATAAGCAACCCATTTACACATAAAATTTAAAGTAAAACAACAGAGTATAGGCACCAGTTTTACTACTGACATGGCGAATATCTGCACAGGAAAATCAGCAATGTAAATGAACTTATATAACAAAAATTCATCTAGTCAAAGCAATGGTATTCCCGGTGGCAATGTATGGTTGTGAGAGCTGGACCATTAGGAAAGCTGAGCGCAGAAGAATAGATACCTTTGAGATGTGGTGTTGGAGGAGAGTTTTGAGAGTCCCTGGACAGCGAGGAGAACAAATAGGACAATCTTAGAAGAAATCAACCCTGACTGCTCTCTTGAAGGCCAAATAGTAAAGATGAAGCTAAAGTACTTTGGACATCAAATGAGAAGAGAGGATTCACTTGAGAAAGCCTTGATACTGGGAAAGGTGGAGGGCAAAAGAAAAAGGGGGCGGCCAAAAATGAGATGGTTAGATGGTATTATAGAGACAATGGGCACAGAACTGAGCGAGTTGAGGAGGATGGTGGAGGACAGAAGTGTCTGGCGGACAATGGTCCATGGGGTCGCAAAGGGTCAGAATCGACTGTGTGACTGAACAACAAACAAATAAGCTTCCTTGGAAGTTTATTAGCTCTTTCTTAATGAAATCATGGACAGTATCCATCCCCATCTGACATTTTCTTGTTAGCTATATCTGGAACTTAAGATGCAGCTTCTAGTAGGAGGCCAGCACAGAGCATCCCACCCACTTTTATGGCGCCATCTTTCTTGTGCAAGAAAAATATAAAACTAGTACCCATTTCTTCCCCACTATTAGATCAAAACCAGCCAGGGACAAAATGCAGAAACCTGTGTTGATGAAAATGCAATCACCTTTACATATGTATCTGGTTGACATCACATTGGCAGCTGATTGCAACAGTCAAGCTGTACAGTTTGTTAATAGTGTTGTATGCAGTTGTCTCTATTGTTTTTATTTATTTTATAGTAAATGAGTGGGAAATCATATTGCTAAAAGTTCTGTGGCATTTGGTCTTGAAGTAATAGTAAACATAAAGGAGGAGGCCACAGAGCAAGTGAAGGAAAAAACCCTCGGGTACTAACTTGACCACAGTCATAGAGTTCACCAGCCAGTATGAGGTTGCTATAAGATTGGCAAAGCAAGCCTTTACCATCAGTTCTATTAACACGGCTTCTATAATCATGCTGAATTGTTTCGTGTCTTGTCTCAGCTGGGAACGATCAGTAGCTTCCTGCTGATGTGGGCACTAGTAACCCTTTTGCTGCTCATCCCTAAGCCAATACTGAAGCCATCCAAGGGATCCTGGACTCCAATGTTAAAGTAGTTTCTCTGGTCAAGTTATGCTGGGTCAATTTTAATTTTTGATGCCTGTAGACATGGACAAGGTGTTTGCATGTTGTAAAGCCACCACAACCCATCTGGACCCTTGCTGGTTAAGGAACTAATGTTGGATTGGGCCACCCTGATAATAAACTCTTCCCTGTGTGCCCGTTCCTGAAAAAGCCATTTCTGGTGACAGATGATCTAAATAATTTCAGATCCATTGCAAGTGTTCCACTCCTGGGCAAGGTGATAAGTGTGATGGCAGACCATATGCAGACACTTTTGGAGAATACTGATAGTCTGGACCCCTCTCAATCAGGGTTTAGGCAGCAGCAGGGGACTGAGACAGTACTGGTCACTCTGAACTTTGACTCCAGGCAGAGCTTTTATCCTTTCGCAAGAGTCTTAAGACCTGGAGCAGTGGGTGTGTGTGGCAGCTGGGGAGATAGCCACCTTGGGCTGGCTTGTTTAACTACTGCTCAGGCTGTCAGTTTTAGTAAATCCTATGATGCAGCAGTGGGAGGGCATTTTTTAAAAAAATATTTTTAAAATTTAAACAGCCCAAATTTAATGTTATTTTTAAAATGTTTTTGTAAGTTTTTATTTGTTATGTTTTATGTGTAAGCCTCCCGGAGTTGCCTCGGCAAGGAGGCGGTGGTAGAAATGTGAGTAATAAATAAATAAAAATAAATAATGGTCTGAACAAGAGATGGAGATCTTGTTGTTGGATGGCCCTATTGAAAGGTTGGGTGTAAATCATCCTTGTCTTGATGGAATCACACTCCACCGAAAGGACCAGATTTGGGATCTGGGAGTGATCTTGGACCTGACTCTTTTATAAGATAACATCTATCATGAACAAATCTGCCATTTTCACCTTAGGCAGATCTTCCAGCTGTGCCCATTCCTTGACACAAGGTCTCTGACAACATTGTTTCATGCCTTGGTAACCTAAAGAATTGATTGCTGCAGTATTGTCTACGTTAGGTTGTCTTAAAGAAGGTATGGTGGCTGCAGCAGGAAGAAAATGTGAAGGCCAGATTAGTGGCATGTGGCTAAAAGCCTGACCACATCTTCCCCATCCTAGCTCTTCTGCATTAGCTGTCTGTTGGCTTCTGTGCCTAGTCTAGGCTTTTGGTATAATTTACAAAGCTCTACACTTCTTGGGATATTAGTACCAGGTGGCGTCTCTCCTCTGATTAAATTTGGTACAGACCCCTTGGTCCTCCTAGGCATCAGGACTTTAGTTGGCCACCTGAGGGAGGCTCAGAAAGGTGTGATAAGGAACTGGGCCTTCTCAGAGGTAGCCTCAGTGATCTGGGGTGCTCTTCCTTATCTGGGACACCTCTCCTTATCCTTCCGCTTTTCCATATGCCCAACATACATGCAATCATTAAAACAAGGTTTAAAAATTTGGATAAAATGATAACAGTGTCTTTTTGAATGCCCTAGTCCATGGACAACCAATCACCATTCCTAGGTAATCTGGTATAATGTATAGTGCCTTCTGCTTGACACAAATATATTATTTAAAACTAACATTTGGCTAGGATCAGTTGAGGTATCATAAGAAAATCAGTAATAAGGTGATGCAGAATGTCAGATCAGTGGGCTTCCCAAAAGAGAAAATGACACCATTGAACCAACTTCAAAGCCAAATCCTGGCAGCTTGCCATTGCTATAATTGCATCTTGAAATGAGCTGTAATCCCTAGCTTCTTTGGAAAACAATAACAATTCTGTTTAGCATTTTGTTTTGTTTATTGTTACTTTGGTATAGTTGGCCAGAAATTTCAAGCAAAACTGTAAGCTTTTCTTTTTGGATTTGAAACTTTAGGCTTTCCATACTCAAAAGCTAGTCGTATCCGACTCTAGGGTTCTCTGTTTCAAAGCCAATACAATTTAAAAATCCCTAACCTTGTGGTTAGTCATTTGGTGAGATAAAAACACCTATTGTAGCTGCATTCTTCAAAATATATTTTCTAATTTCTACTCATGGCACTTGTTATATCCTTTAGGTATACAACATATGAATATAAGCTTATAGTGCACAATGAAGTTGGATACACACCGAGTGAAGAAGTAGCAGCAACAACATTGGCAGGTTTTCCAAAGAAAGGAAATAATGTAACTGCACGATCTTTCAACCATACTGCTATAGAAGTGGAGTGGTCCACCCCAAGTAAGTATCTTGTTATTCAACTCCTAATTAAATATGAAGGGTGGGTACAGTAGCGTAGCGTAGGGTGGGCCAGCCCCCCCACCCCACCCCACCCCACCCCGGGCGGCACTTTTTGGGCTCTGGGTGTTCTTGGACTACAATTCCCAGAAGCCCTAGCGGGAGCAGGCGCCAGCATCCAGCAGGGGGAGGCAAATTTGGCTTAAGCCTTGGATGGTTGAAAAACACGTGACGCTACTGGGCAGGTATCTGCAGGTTCTGCCTTGATTCTTCCATGTTTAATGCTTGACACCTGAATAGAGGCACACTCTTTTGAATGTTAAAGATTATAAAACCTGTAATTCTCCATTCTATGACTTCTACTTCAGAGACAGACATCTAAATATAACTTAGAGTAAACAAAACAGAACAGCAAAAAAAGACAAAAGAATGTTGTGGCACCTTAAAGATTAATTCCTGTATTTAAATGTGAGATTTTGTGGACCAAGTCCACTTCATCAGACATAAGAGTGAGGCCACATGGCATCACTTTATACACACATCAGGTACAGAGGCACACAGTAATTGGCCAGCCTAACAAAATAGTAACAGTGTCTCTTTTTTCAACTGCCAAAATCCCCTGTTCTTATTCAACCTATTGCAAATTGTTGCAAAACAAGCTTGCAAGCTGATGCAGCACATCCAAAGGGTGGATACAACAAATATTGTGGCATTACACATTTGTCAATAAGTTGGCATCTATCGACAATGGTTTGAGTGACCCAGGCAAAACTGCAGCATATAACTACCTGTTAGTTGTGGTGCATCAAATCTGATAATGTCCCAGAAATCCATGACTGATAATCAAACCCCAGAGATGTGTGTCCAACTTCAGACATCTAAATGTGGCTCACCAGAGAAAAGGCCTAAGCTAGAAGCCTACTTGTGCCCAAGCTTCTTGTTCAGAAAGGAAGTTCCCACTACAGAACAATCACAATTACATTTATATGCTGCTCCATAGTGCTTAGTACACTCTCTGAGTACACAGAAAGGGCCTCCTCAAAGATTGTGGTGTTTTTAAACCACAATTGGGTGTACCCTGGTAACAGCAACCTTGTGTTGCCGGCTAATCTTTCTCACACTAGGTCAGGCAAAAAGAAGTGAAGAATGAACTCATCAAAAGGTTCCTTCAATTTGGCAGTTTCATGTCTGGACTAGACATGGAAAAAGAAGACTGGGTGGCTCACAAGCTAATTAGCATTTTGCCCCCAACATGCTGGGTACTCATTTCACCAACCTTAGAAGCAGCTTTTATATAGGCATATAAGAAATTAAAGACAAAATAGGAGATAGTTAAAGCTATTGAAAGATGTCATAGCTGCTCATAAATAGCTTGTATATCTGCTCAAAGTCTTCTTCATTTATAGGAACTACAGATTTTTCTGCACTAGCTATTTAATCCAGATTACCTGCCCATCAAAGCAGTGGGTTAATTCTTCAATATGTACATGCAAATCTGTCTGTAAGCACTTGCTAGTAAGTCTCAGCAAATATAGGCTCCTTATTTTATAATTGGACGCCTGAAGTAAGCATGCTTATAAAAACTGACAAACCTAATAGATCTGAAGCAGGCTGCTGAAGTTTCATTACTTTAGTAATCTGAACCTCTGCCCTTCTAGATAGAGGTAATGCAATCTGGCCTCATTTTCATTCTTACTGCAGAAATTTCCTAGATATCTCTTTATGAATGCAAAGGTTAAACATCAAGTGAGGGTCATTAGAGCAAACACTCGTTTATTCTTTCATTGCTGAAATGCATTACACAAAGCAAACTAAGCAATTTACTTTCCAGAAAATGTTTATATTTTGTCCTGAGTTTATAAATTCCACACCTTCCTGCCCCCTCCAAACTTGATTACTCAAAAATAACTGCTTTTTATGCTTTTGCTCTATAATGGAATGCAGAAGTTAGAAATAAAAATTGTGCTAATTTTGCAACAGAAGGGGATAAAAATGGAAGCAGACACTCTGTTTAGATGATATATTTGAGCATCTCAGGTTAAGAGCCCTGGTGGCCCAGTGGCTAAGCTGCCACATTGCAGCCAAAATTGCTGACATTGTAAATTCAATCCTGACAGGACTCAAGATTGTTTCAGCCTTCCATCCTTCCAAGGTCGGTAAAATGAGCACCTATCATCTTTGGGCCAAAATGCTAATTACTTTGTGACCCATCCAGAGAGTGCACTATGCGTTATAGGGCGGTACATAAGTGTAATTGCTATTGCTATTGCTCCCCAGGAAAAATTAAATTGTGCCAGCATAACTATTGAGTTATGTTCATTTACTTGAAGTTCTGATCGAACTGCAAATGAACAATTTCTACACAATTTGATCATCATGTCTAATCACAGAATTTACATGTCTGAGTTCTTTAATTTCACAGTGAATACCTGTTTGTATATAAATTGTGTTCATAGATCATGTTCATATCTTTGAGAAATGAGGCAAGTGAGTATCACTTTATTTCTGCTGTTCATACTATAATCTGCCTATCTGTATTTCACTGAAAGAAGGCTAGCATTATCTCTGCAAGCTATGGTCAGCAGAGTTTCACTTACTATGTTGTTGTTCAGTCGCACAGTCAATTCCGACCCTTTGTGACCCCATGGAACACTGTCCACCAGGCACTTCTGTCCTCCACCATCCTCCACCATCCTCCTCAACTCACTCAGCTCTGTCCCAATTATGTCTACAATACCATCTAGACATCTCATTTTTGGCCGCCCCCTTTTTCTTTTGTCCTCCACCTTTCCCATCACCAAGGCTTTCTCAAGTGAATCCTCTCTTCTCATTTGATGTCCAAAGTACTTTAGCTTCATCTTTACTATTTGACCTTCTAAGGAGCAGTCAGGGTTGATTTCTGGATTGGGCTATCAAATTTTAGATCAAGAAGGACAAATAAATCACCTGTTTTACATGGATGACCTAAACCTATATGCAAAAAAGTCACAATGAGATAAAATCACCATTTAACACAGTGCAAATATTTAACAAAAATATTCAAATGAAATTTGGATTTGATAAATGTGCAAATCTCTCTATACAATGTGGCAAGATCCATAAAGTAGATGCGAAATATTGCTAAGAAATGAGAATATCATAAGATCATTATCAAGTGATGACACCTATAGATACCTTGGAGTACTAGAACTGGATAACATCCTACGTACAAAAATTCAAGATTTGACACAAAAAATAATACATCAAAAGACTGTGGAAACTTTTAAAATCAAATGGTGGAAATACAATAAAAGCCATAAACTCATGAACAGTTGCAGTAATCAAATACCCATCTGGAATAATATATTGGACCAAAAGTAAATTAGAAAAAAATGGATGAAAAACAAGGAAATTAATGAACACGCATCATGCATTAAATCCCCAAAATTATGTGAACGGGTTATACTTAATGTGAAAAATCAGAGGCCATGCATTACTACAAATGCAGCAGGAAGTTGAGGAAGAGAAAAAGAAGCATAAATGATTATATTAATAGAAGCAAGAAAAATTACTTAAGGCAGTGAAAATGGAAAACATTTTGAAAACAACAGAACTGAAGATGAAGACAGAAACAAAGACAGAATATAAGAAACAACAATTTGGAAATAAGTTGGACAACATGATAACAACTTAACTTGGGCATCACTAAAACTGGGGACCATCAGAATAGAAACTAAAGGTTTGGGTTTTGCTGCACAAGAACAACCACTCCAAACTAATGTTATATGAAATCTAAATGTAAGGAATTAATGAAAACAGCAAATGTTGACTGTCAAGAAAAGGATGAAACCATGCCACACTTCATCTGTGAATGTTCAACAATTGCACATACAGACTACAAAGCAAGACATGATAGATTTGCAAAATTAATACACTGGTCACTATATAAAAAATATAATCTGTGAGCATCCAAAAATTCATTGGAGCACCAAATAAAGAAAGTGTTAGAAAATGACCAATAAAGACCTTCTGGGATTTTTTACTGACAGGTATCTTGAGTATAATACATCAGACTTAACAGTAATAGAATGAAGAAATGTCTGATAATTGACATTGCAATTCCAGGGGACTCCAGAGTTGAAGATAAAGAACAGAAAAAATTAACAAAATACAGAGGCAACTCATTTATGGATAAAATAGAAACAACAATTGTCCATGGGGTTGCAAAGGGTCAGAATCGACTGTGGGACTGAACAACAAAACAGAAACAACTCAACAATGGATCAAACACAGTTCAGTGATCCCTATAGTTACCATGGCATGGGGAACAATGCTGCAAAAATTTATAATGTCCAAATGTTATAGTCAACTGCAAATCTCTGAAGCTGCAGAAGATGGTGGTATTGGGAACAGTATATATATATTACACCACTATTTAATTGAGGTTAAGGTTTTTGGTGAATATTTGTATCTGTAATATAATACCAGTAATTGTTTTTATAATTTTGTTTGCTTTCTAAATAAATAAGTGAATGAATGAATGAATGAATGGCTCTAGAGACAAGGATATGATGCAGGGACTCAGGAGGAAGGAGTGGATTAAGGCAGGGATGCGTAATGAACTGTCCTTTGCTTATTCTTTTCCTTTTCAGATTTCAAAAATATTTGTTAATACATCTACTTTTATTGGAAGGACTGAAATGGCCATTTATCTCATACATCTAAGAGCTTATACATTGCTCTCTTTTTTGAATTAGGTGCAACAATCTATCTGCCCTGCAGTGCTTAGTGTTAAGCTAAGTTTCTTTCATACATGTGGCAAGCACACTAATTTGATTTTTTTTTTTTTTGGGGGGGGGGGTTCAAAGCAGTGATGGGATGACAAAAATTCCACTACCACGCCATGACGTCACAGACGTCATGGGCGTGGCCAATGTCATGACGTCATGACGTCATGGCCGAAGCCGACGTCATGACGTCATGACGTTGTGGGCGGGGCCAAAAATAAAAATAAATAAAAAATAAAAATAAACATACACACACACACCCCTCCCTCTCAGCCCACCCACCCAGACACAAATAAATAAATAAATAAATAAAATAAAAACAACCACCCACCCAAAACACAAATAAATTACCGCTCGCTTACCTTTCTTGGGACCCGGCACCCCGACTGCGTCCACAGCCGCCGCCGCCGGAGCTGCCTGCACCCCTGTGGCCTCCTCCTCGGGCCGCCGGTACCTTGTTAGCCCGGCTCCGGCCATGGCCAGGGGCGGCGGGCAGCAGTGGCTCCAGCCGCTGCTCCAGCCGCGGCTGCCGAGCCTCCCTGGGCCGTCCCCATGCCGCACCACCGCTGCCTGCATTCCTCCTCCGCCAGGCGCCACAGCCGAGCTAAAAAGGGACCGGCCCAAGGAGGAGGCCACAGGAATGCAGCCAACGGCAGCTCCGGCGGCGGCAGGCGGTGGTTGTAGGCACCCAGCCCACAGGCCGGCGGCCGGCGGAGGAGGAGGCGTCAGCGGTGCGCCGCGCCGGGCGCCCCCAGGGCATGGAGCTTGTCGGCAGCAGATGGCCCAGGCAGCCCTCAACATGCCGCGGGGGAGGTGCCCTTCTCAGAGGGCTGGTGCCGCCTCCGCCGCCGCTGTCCTGAAAGCTTTAAACAATTTTTTTTAAATTGGAGCTAAAATGGCTCCAATTGACTGCACATGTGCAGAAACTCAATCTGACGCATGCGCAATGTGTCAGATTGAGTTTCTGCACATGCGCAGTCAATTGGAGCCATTTTAGCTCCGATTTTTTTTAAAAAAATTTCTTTCGGTGAGGCATCCGGAACCGGACGCCCCAAAAGTGGACTCCCCTCCCGGAGAACCCTCCGGAATTGGTCCTACCGGTTCCAGGGAACCGTCTGGAACCGGGGACATCCCATCACTGGTTCAAAGGTACAAAAGTAGAGACAGAACTTTGCAAGAGTTTTCAGAAGGAAGTGAGTTCTCAGAAAAATGTTTGTGACAAAAAACCCTGCCCTCATATAAGAATTTCTATTCTTTCTGACAGTAGCTGAAGATTCCTTTTTAACAGATCAATAGTGTGAACCTTTGCTCTGTTCTGTCTCATTGGAACCTCACGCATGACAATGCATGTGGGTCCTCTGCTATGCTGACATCAATCCCTCCCATGGGGCGGTAGACATATCTTCCTAATGCTTGCATGCAATATGAAAGATATGACCTGGGATTCATTCATGCAGCATGGATTATTTAATTTTAATTGTCTAGTGCTTCTTGGGTGTGTGTGTTCTGAAACATAGGTACAGCATGCCATGAATACTGCAAAGAAAATTTTCCCCTAGTGTCTCTGTACACAAGACTTCATGATCATATTGTGTGGTTTTTTTAATGGTAGCTCTGTTAGTCTGTGATTCAGGCATATCTGAAAACAAAAACAAAAAAGTAATAAAAGTGGACTTGATCTACGAAAGCTAACAACAAAAATATAGCAGTTAGTCTTTAAAGTGCTACAGTGTTTTAGTTTTATTACTTTTTTGTTTTTGTTTTCTGATATGCATGATCATATTGTGTTACCACCAGTGACATTTTTAATTTACTGGATATATTCCTTGGCCCTATCTCTCTCTCTCTCTCAAAAAAAAAAAAATGAGATTCAAGATTTTATTCTGACCCTGCTCAGAATATACAAAGTGAGAAACAGGGTTCCTTTGAGGTAGTCTTTGCGATTTAAGAATAATATTTTTTTAATAAAAAAAAACCAGAGATAGTATAGGAAAAACTATTTGATTACCTTTTCTCATACATCTCCCCTGAGATACAAGGAAGAAAGTTGGCACACAAATTAAATAAATAAATACAAATATACATATGTTTGATAATGTAACTTTAGAATTCACCGGAATTCCAGAGACTGCACTAACATTGTTGCTTTTCCTTTATTTCCAGTGTTATTGTTTTTAAATATTTCCTCCCCCCCCCCCAATTAATTCTGTAGCCCTACAGGATTTACAAGGGAATGTTGAATATTACCTTCTGTCTTGGAATGACACTCTTCATGACAAATCCAGGAAGATCCCTGCCAGTGAAAACCATGTAATCATTGGCGATTTGCATCCTAACACAGCATATCAAATTTTGCTTCATGTTTTCAATGGGGCTCACAGTATCACCAGTGAAGCAGTGGAAGTGACTACATTAGATGGAGGTAGGTTTCACACTGGATGCAGCCTGGCTTAAAATCTGCAGACAAAGTTGATTGATTTCTGTTAGGGTTGAGATCAGTCATCCTGCCATTATGGAATTTCCGGTATAAAAGGGGAAAGGGACTAAAACACTAAAATGCTTAAGTGCTAGTTGTCATCAAGTGGCTGATCAATAAAAGGTCCCACTGAGACAGCAGCCTAAAGCTCTAATAGCAGATATTAACCCACTTTGTTCTCATCCCACCCTGTTTACCACTACCCATGTACTCAGGTTGGAGCTAAGTTCATGGTCAATAAAGGGGGAGAGGGGTTTAAACAACAATTAATGTTTTTAAAAGAAGAAGAAGATTCACCATGTGAAGAAGCTGGCTTTTGTCATGACAGCTAACTGTTGGCCCATTCTTGAGTCACCCAAAATTACTTAATGGGGGGCAAAATGGCTGTGTGTGTGTGTGTGTGTGTGTGTGTGTGTGTGTGTGTGTGTGTGTGTGTGTGTGTGTGTGTGTGTGTGTGTGTGTGTGTGTGTGTGTGTGTAGGGGAGGGTGCATGAGGCACGGAGGAATGGAAGAAAGAAAAACCATTTGTGAATCTGAAATGTGTTTGGAATGGCCTTTCTAATCTTTTTGGCTTTATAAAGTCTCATTATAAACATTATAATATCATTACCTCAGAAGCAAGTGTTCCAGGTCATTAGCAAACCACTTTAAGTGGGGATTGCATTTCCTTGGCAATGCCAAAGGTCAGCCCTCTTTTGTTTATAAAAGAGAACTCCTTGCCAGTGCAATTTTTCAACTGGTTAAGATGAGCATACCAGATAAAAATAGGTCCTTGGCATAGTTATTTCTGACATGCTTAAATAACTTGTGTAATTTAACGCTAAGGAAGATTTTCAAAAAGTAGATGTAAGGCTTCATCATTATCTATGGTAATCAACATTCAAAACCATTTACATAATAACAGTAATGTGCATTGCTTCACGTTGCTCAAGTTACAGGGCTGCTAAAAGCAATGACACATTTCACCACAAAATACATTTTAGGGTTTGCCTTAAGATATAAAATTGCCACGAGGTGCAGGATAGTGTGGGTGGGGGAAAAGGTAAAGCAGGAGACCATACCAAATAATTATGGATGGAGCCACAAGGCTAGGGGAATAATTTACCACTGTATCCCACTGGTCACATTTTGACTAAAGATGAACGCAATGCTGGTGGTATAAAGCACTTTACCGCAGTCTCCCACTGTTTCTAGCTGAGATTATAATAAGCCAATTTAGAGACAAAATACAGACAGCGATAACTTCATCAGAGGCAAACAGATAAGCAGCAGACTCTTTGCTAACCTCAAATTCTATTCTTCGTATGGTTAAACAAGTGCTTTCGCAGAGACAGCTGGAGCTTATGCCGTTTTTTCCTTTGTTTTTAGAGCCGGAGGGTATGATCCCTCCAGAGGTTGTCATCATCAACAGTACAGCTGTACGAGTCATCTGGACATCGCCTTCAAACCCAAATGGTGTTGTCACAGAGTATTCTGTCTATGTAAATAACAAGCGATACGAGACTGGACTAAAGGCACCAGGATCTTTCCTTTTGGCAGATTTGTTGCCATTCACTATTTATGATATACAGGTTAGAACAAGCTTCCCCCACCTTGTTATCTACTTCCTAACATAGGGAAATATTACATAGCTATATATATGGATCAATAGAGGATGACACACTACTAGAGATGTACTTTTTGCTTATTTCATTCTCAGACAGAAGACTTAAAATATTTCAGGAGTTTTCTCCTCTATGGGGACAAAATTATGCAACTTTTTCTGTGTTTTTCACATTTCATTATTTTATTTATAAAATGTCCCTTTTTGTAAGAAAAGTCATTTATTTGAATGTTTTATGGTGTTTGTGAGCCGCCCGGAGTCGCTTCAGCAAGAGGGCGGCAATAGAAATCTAAGTAAGTAAGTAAGTAAATATTTCATACCAAAAGTTTATATTTGCAAACAAAAAACAAAAAAAAACCCAACACAACAAAACACCACCCTCTTGAATGTTGTTTATTATGCAAAATGTACAAAAGACAGATTTTTTTATAATGTCATGCTATTTAATGCCTTATTTTTGATTGCCTGTTTCAATGTAGATATGCGCACATATATACATGCACGCACATGCACGCACGGACGCACACACACAGAGATACACATAAACACTGTTTGAAATGTTTATTCAGAGCAGAATGCTTGAAGAATATTCACAACCTTTGATGCACACTGGCCAGATTTGCAGCATTCTGACTGAGGTTTTGGTTGGGATAAAATTGTCTTTTGGATTTCATGTTTCCCCAAGTTTGTGATGCAGTTATTGACTCTAAAATATACCAGCATGTATTTTAAATTCATATTTTAGGAATAAAATTCATTTATATGTGGTATTTTCTAAGAAAATCTGCAACCAGATTGATATCTTTAGAGAACTATATGTATACATATTGCAGATTCACAAGCAATATTTATTTCTGAGCCCACATATGGTTTTATAGCTGTACAATATATTCGGTGTATCTTTCTCTTTTAAGGACATGAAAACTACACTTGCTCTGATGCTGTGGCATTGAACTCACGATACATATTACAAAAGCACAAAAGATTCTACTCCTACTCATTAAAACAATATTGCAATTGTTTTAGAAACATCAGGCATGCATAATATATCAACCCAGAGAAATAATGATATTGCATTCGTTAGCCTTTATCATTTCCCTCCTTCCCTCTGCGTTGTGAAACAAGCTGATGTCAGCCAAGGGAATCCTTCTCTTTTAAAAATACTATTAATATTTTAAACCTTTCTTTTCTCTCACCCCCCCCCCCCATTATTTCTTTCCTTTAGATTTCTTCCAAATCATTTTGTATGAGCATAGGTTCAAGGAAAAACTATAGTTTCCCCATAATTCAATTTTTATTTTTCTTTCTTTGCCACCCCTTCTTTCTTTCTCTGAAGGGTATGAAGGTTTAATTGCAAATTTCCTATTTCTTTGTCTCACTCAGACTTGACTTAGTTTGAATTATGTATGGGGAGGTTGTGACAGTAATCTTGTATACTTTGTCCTAAAATTTGCATCCTGTTGCAACAAGCCATAAATAAACGTCACCCAGAGGCACGCCATAACAGATTTCTATGTTCCAGCCCCTTAGCACCAGCAGCAGTTTCCAATGCCCAGGAATACACATATGACTTTCTAATTTCTACATAGACACACATTTGTCTTTTCTCACCATCAATGCAAATTCCAAACACTTGCCCACTTTGGGGCCTCCATATTCATTAACCATAGGCATGGTATGTGTCCTGCAAGATTAATCCATTTGCTCCTCAGTGTCTCCGATTTTAGTAACAAATATGCCAGCATTTTTGGAAATGAGGTATGCAGTAAAATCCTAAAGTTTGTTTCTTTTAATTTCTTGCCTTTCATACCGCATTCCTTCTTGAATTATCATCTTCCTACATTTTTATCTTTGTGTTTATGGTCCTTTTTTGCATCATGTGTAGACATTTGTCAACTTTTTCAATGGTGTATTTGTTGCAAATGCAAAGCTGACATTATTAGTTTTCCCAGAGAGCTATTTAAAGTACTCCTTTAAAAAAATGAGGGATCCAGATTTTGTCTTTCATCTTTAAGTTTCATCAGAAATTAACGTGTCACTGTGAAAACTAATTATTCTTTTTAGAAAAAGCAAAAGCAAAATATTTTGGGAAATTCAGGAAAAAAATTGAAAGGTGCTCCAATCTTTATGCCTAATAATTTGGAAGAAGTTCCCTAATGGTTGTTGCATGCTCAAAATGTATACCCACTCACTTTGATGGTCAAAAAACATTCCAGGCTTATAGGCTGAAAGAAGGCCTTGCCTGATTATAACATGGATGGAAACGTCCAGTTCAGCCCTCAAATCAGTTACAGCCCTTAGGAGGTCTCCCTCCAGCCTGTGAACTTCATGCTGAATACCACTTTTCCCTGATCAGAGATTTGAGATAAAAGATGTTCCTTCCCTCCCTGCCTGCCATAAGGTTTTAGTAAGCCTCAAGGGGAGGCCTTTTAAAGCCTAATTTAAGTGTATGAGGCATTTTAAAGGGGAAACACTGCTGAGAAGATCAGAATTGCCTTCCCCCCAATCTTGCACCATCCCTCAGAAATATGCTTCTGTCTCTGAAATCAGGCTATTTGAAAACCTTATTTTATACAACTGGAAGATTTTTTTTAGAAGACGCATTTCACTGTGCAAGGGAAGCTCTACCTTTTGGACCTTTAATATCCAAAATGGCTGGGAATTTTGGATATTGCAGTCAAAAGGGTAAACACTCCAAGTGGGTATGAGTATTTGTGAGAGTGTGCTTCTGGACAAAGAGATTGGCTTGGCATTTGTTTGGCCTTCAATTAGGAAGTAAAAAAATGATATACTAGTGTCGATAAACAACTTATACAAGCATTGCTGTGGGAATTAAAAATGCAATGATTCTAGGCAAAATAGAGTTTGAATAGAAATATAAACGTTGCTTGCTAATCAAAAATAAACCTGTGTACATGAGATAGTTCACAAGTAACGAGATAAAATGCTTTTGTTATTATTCACAGTACTGATGGCACTGCTAAATATTAGATGAATTCATCTGTCTCTCATTAATGTCTCTCTGAAATTCCCCCAACAGAGGATGAGAATTTTGAGGTCAGATACAAAGTGTCCTAGAGAGTAAAGGGTCTCTACAATGTGCTTTGCCATGCCAGGTTCAAGGTACTATTTTTAGCATATAAAGCCCTCAATGGTTTGGGAACTTGATACCATTTGAGAAATCTTTCCCAAAGATCTAATATCCATTTCATCCAGTCCTCCCAGGTTCTTGCAGCTAAAAGTGCCTACATTGAGAGATGTGGAAGTGGTACCTACTAGGAACTGGGCCTTCTTGGTTGTAACCTCTTCTCTCCAGAATTTTAAGATATTTGCTAGAATTTTTAAAGAATCTTTCAAAAATATTTTTCCTCCTTGGGAAGGGATTTCAATGCCATCCAATTGTCTTAGATTAATTTTTATTTTTTAAAAAATTATTATATTTTTATAATAATAATCTCATGTCAGAGATTACTCTGGGTTGAAAGGATTTTTGCTGGAGAAACTCTGCTTAGGGGACTCCCGAATGAGGCTCCTTTCATGTCCCTGTGAAGCCCTCTGGTATCAAAACCCAACCTTCCAGTCTCCAAGCTCAGCGTCTTAACCACTAAGCCAACGGGGGAGCTGCATATTTTATCGTGCAAAGCAACAATATAAATAATACAAATAAATCATAATTATTATGATTTATGTGTATTATTTATATTGTTGCTTTGCATGCCAAAAACATCTATCTTTGTATGGAAAACTGCCCATATTAATGAACTTTCACTAAATGGGGTTTAAAAATTTAATGAATGAATAACAATCAGTTTAGTGGTTTATTTTTTCATTATATAGTTATGCAGTGGTATGTATTCAGGATACATCAGGAAAATGTTAGAGAAAAGCATCAAAGGCCAGAATCCTATTTGCATCTTCTTCCTTCCTTTCTTTGTGTCAGGAGTGGAAGAATCAGCTGATAGGGTGCTGTCCTTTCCCAGGGGATGGCCAAGTATATTCACAGTACTGTACTGTACTCAGAGACTTCAGGGAGTCTCATTCCACATTAGCCTCCTATCATTCATTCATTCAGCCAGTTTATATATCAGTAGTGCTAAACACTACTCTTGGTAGTTTACCAAACCCCATTAGACAATGTGTTTCCATAAAAATAAAACATAAGTATTCCCTCTTCCAACACACAACATTCTGGGATTTGTGTCTGGCTGTGGAATGAGGTTGAAAAACCAAATGTGTGCCCATCAGCATGAGGGACAGCCTTCTGGGGGAAAACTTCCTGAGGAATTGCTGTATATACTTTTTTCTCAACTGAATGTTGGTCAAAGAGCCCCCCAGTGTCTTAAAAACTAACAAATTTAACATACATTTCAAGCTCATGCTATAATAAATGCATTAATCATTAATGTATCCCAAAATTCTTTGGTGTTTCTAATATAGTTCTCACTTTCAGGCTTTAGGTGTTCCTGGGTGATTGCATCCATGTTTGGTCATAAGGATAGCCACATGCTTCTTATAGTACTTTTTTGTGTTACTTTTTCAATGTTTTCAAAGTATTCTAAATATATTTAATATATTCAATATGTTCTTCTCTTCAAAAGGGGCATCCTTAAGGGACTTTTTTCTGTGCTACTGTTTCCTGTGTCTGCATTCTCAAAGTTGACTAGAGATGCTCCGAGTTGTGGGCTACAAACCTGGACTAAAATGTTTATACAGACCAGTGTTTCCCAACCTTTGGTGTTTGGACTTCAATTCCCAGAAGCCTAAGTCAATTCCCCAAAGCACTTATCAGCCAATGTACTGACTTAGGCTTCTAGGAATTGAATTCCCCTTGTGGGGGATGTGTCCCACATTGAGAACCACTGATATAGAGTCTTAAAAGTATGTTTTCAAATGGTTGAAAGTATATTTTCTGAACTGTAAAAAACTAAGTATTCTTTTCTCCTTGCTAGGTTGAGGTCTGCACAGTGTATGCATGTGTAAGAAGTAACAACACCCAAATAACAACAGTGGAAGATGAGCCCAAAGAACTATCAGCACCACAGATCCAAGTCCTCAGTTCAAGGTACCTTTGTTTTACTTAAATTAAGAGCTCACAGTGAGCTCCTCATATTTAACTGTTATTTATAGCAAATCACATTCTTCTTCTTGTGTCATATCCGATTCCGAATATTGGCTATCTATCATCATGGCAATCAGCCATGAAGATTGTCCTGGGAACAATATAATGTAGTAGGTATTCCATTGCCTTCCGCTTAGAGGCATGACACCTGTACCACTGATCCATTTCCAGGTGTCACATTCTGGTCCTGAGCCTTTTTGGCACACAAAATTCTCATTAGCCCCAGGCCAGTATTGATGAAGCTGCTGCCCTCTGTCAAGATGGATGCAAGTTGGATTTAATCCACTTGGGACCATCACCCTTCCCTGGGGAGTTCACCACCCAAGCCCATGGACCGTAGTTTGGGCACCCGTGTTCCATAGTATCTCATCCTTGCGTTTAAGGTTTGTATCAAAATTAAAGCAGCAATAAAATCTTATGTGTATGTTATTGTATTTTTAGTAGGCATCTGCAAGAGACTTAGCTTATATGTTATAATGGTAAGAATTATTCATTTTAAATTATTAAAAATAAAACATATGAGTCATTAGAAATAGGCCAAGAGAATGGATATATTCCTACAGAATTTCAAAGGAATCTCTTTGTACATTTTCTCTGAATTCTGTTATTTGTGTTTGCAAAATCTAATTGCCAAGGTGAAATTAAGCTCACTATTTTTTCTATAACATTAACAGACCTAGTCAAAATGTGTTTGATGATAAGAACTCAATTCTAGAACCAATATTTCCCTCTGGCTTTCATTGATGTATGCCTTTGTTTGTAGTATGGTAAGCACTTCTGAATGTCTCTGTTATTACATGCAAACTAAAAATGTCATGACATACAAGTGGAAAGAGATCAGAAATACTTTCCAGATTTTATAATCTGTCCAACCAGAAACAGGCTTTTTCCATTGCCTTTCCTTACATGTCATATTATCATCAGCTGTTCTTATATCCCAAAAGAATACTAACTACTGATCGATTGCCCGGACATGTCTGGCTGTGGCCTACAAGTGCCCCGGGTAGTTCATTTATTTGCCACGGTGGATTTGCTAGAGTGGAATTTAATCAATAGCTAATTCATTAATTCTGGTCCTTGAGTATGTAGGGACTGTGCAGTATAAAAATGGCTGGCTGAGTTTAGCTTTGATTGAAATATGACAAACACTACAGCTGACAGCTTTGCCAGGTGCTGGCCCGCATATGAATTTTTGTTATTTATCCTCTGTCAAGGAGTAGGTTCAAGGGGAATATAACAGATTGTATAAACAAGAAGACGTTTTAATACATATCTGCCAGTAGAGAAAAGGCATGATCTCTATGAGATGGCCACATGGGAGAATGGCAATACAACACACATCTTTTAGCTTTTTAAAAAAATTAGGATTGTTGTAGTGTTTCCACTTATGCAGTTGGGTTTGTCTGTTTGTTTTCCCTCTATGGATGTGTCTTTGTATGTGTGCTCATTCTCACAGATGTGTGTGTATGACTTTCGCACAATAGAAAAGGATATAACACTGTATCCGTACTATAATGGTTTAAATTTTATCCATTATGAAATGTTACATATTAGTACTGTCCAACCTGTGTTCCAAAATATTGCATGCATCTTTGTCAATGTCTGTACACTAGTACCTCAGATAATGTTAAGACTTGGTTCCACAAGCTTTAACGTTATTCAGTTTTTAACGTCGTGTGATGCATTGATTGCCCAATTTTTTTTTTTTTTTTAAAAACCCTTGTTCCCTTTTCTGGATGGGCAAGATGAATCCCTCACTGTTAGCCTTTCAGTGTGTGATTCTTCTGACAGTGAGGTTTGCAAGCCTTTCAGTGAGGGATTCATCTAACAGTGAGGGATTCGTCTTGCCCACCCTGTCCTTTCAGCAGGGGAGGCAGGGAAAATATCTCTGCTTTTGTCTTTGGGTTGGGGCAGTAAGGGTTCCAGTTCAGCCCCCAACCCAAAGGCAAAAGGCAAAGGCAGAGAGATTCTCCCTGCCTCCCCTGCTAAAACGACAGGGTGGACAAGATGAATCCCTCACTCTTAGAGGAATCCCGCACTGAAAGGCTAACAGGGTGGGCAAGACGAATCCCTCACTGTTAGCCTTTCAGTATGGGATTCCTCTGAGTGAGAGATTCGTCTTGCCCACCCTGTCCTTTCAGCAGGGGAGGCAGGGAGTATCTCTCTGCCTTTGCCTTTTGCCTTTGGGTTGGGGGCTGAACCAGAGCCCGTACTCCCCCCTTCAATCCAAAGGCAAAGGCAGGTTGATTCTCACTGCCTCCCCTGCTGAAATGACAAGGTGGGCAAGACAAATCCCTCACTGGTAAATGAATCTCACACTGAAAGGCTAACAGTGAGGGATTCATCTCGTTTCAACAAGGGAGGCAGGGAGAATCTCTCTCGCCTTTGCAGAGATCTCTGCCACAAAGCCCGCAGGGTCCAGCCCTGCAGGCTTTGGGGCAGAGATCAAAGTTGGGGAATTTGAGGCAAACATTTGCATCACACAACGTTGTTGTGCGATGCAAATATTTTCCTCAAATTCCCCAACGTTATCCGTTTTTAGCCTTATCCGATGCAAACATTATCTGAGGTACCACTGTGTAAGACATTTTTAACAGCTGATTTATTTTAACCATTTCAAACTGACTACAGAACCAGGAGTCTCAGCTATACCATTAAACACAAAGTGTGGGCAGGGGGCAAAGCCCTACAGGAAATTTACTCTGGAATTTGAAACAAAGCTCCCTTAAATAAAAGGTCCATCAATTTACTTGTCCTATCAGCTCTGCAAGTGGAAAATCAGTTTTATTTGGTTTAACAATTGCCCATTTGGATGTAAGTACCAGATAGCACTTGCAAGCTGATTGATATACAGTAATACCTCATATAACATTAGTATCGAATAACACTAAAATCGCATAACATCAAGGAATCTGGGGGGAAGAATTGCATCAGATAACATTAAGATCCTATGGGATGCTTCAGATAACAACCGCGAAAGCCTGTGTGGTTACAATGTATCTCTATGGATCCCATAGAGGATCAGATAACACTAAAAATCATATAACACCAAGACTTGTGGAACCAGGTTTTAGTGTTATATGAGGTTTTACTGTATCTGTTTTAAATATATATACGGTACTCCATCTTTCCCCTCAAGTTGGCCCAAAGTGGTTTACTTTACTGAAATAAACCGTACTGAAAACTAAGAACAAATAATTATCCCAAATTTAAAAATAATTAAACAGTTATCAATATCAAATTAAGACTTATACTTAAATATAACTTAATTACTACTTAAGTAGTATTAGTAGTATAATTATATGATAATAAAGGACTTAGTGGTTAAGATGTTGAACTTGGTGACTGAAAAATCAGCACTGTGACACCTGACTGTTACATGATGAAGTGAGCTCCCATCCCTGTCCTGCAAGTACAGTAAAACCTCTACATATAATTTTTTTCCGTTCTACAAGGTTATTTGTATGTTGAAAAAATTATGTTGAAAACACATTGCACTACCCAGAAGAGGCCAGTTGATGTCACCATTTTTGTATGTCGATTTTTTCCTATTAAAAATTTGTATGTCGATTTTTTTTTAGCCAGGATTTCTATTTGTATGTTGGTTTTTTTGTAAGTAGAACCATTTGTATGCTGGGGTTCCACTGTAGATAAATAGGTATCTATTTGATGTGAAAGGCAGCAGTGTTTTGGATGCTCCAATGTCTAGTCATGCTTGCCACATGACCATGGAAATGTCTATAGATGCAGACAGTGCTGGCTCTTTGACTGCAATTTGGATACAACTGGCTTTCAAGCAAGGTATAGACTTTACTGAAAACTCAAATTAGCCTTTCCAAAAGTTTCCAGGAGTGTGGTTAGAGATTAAAACAAGATGCACATCATGATTTAAAGGAGGAATAATGATGTTTTCTCCACCCCCAGCTGTTTTCACTACAGTGCCTTCAACAAATATAGACAAGGCAGGGAGGAAATAAAGGGGAGCTACACGAAGCTTCTTAGCTTTGGTGTTGCCATTGTATATATCAACAGTTGTAAAAAAACTGACAAACTGGGGGAGCAATCTGGGGCAGAAATCAATCCTGGTTTTTTAATGTCCTGGACAAATGGGGAAAAAAGCCAGTATCTGTCTGATAACCAGGAACAGTGTAAGACCTGCATCTTATCTCCAGAGAAAATAATTTTCAACAGAGCCAGTTTCCCTCCTCCCACAATAATGAAAGAATTGCACCATTTGCAAAACTTGGAATTATATTGTTTTCTATGGGAAGAACGATTCAATCTGGTGTTAGACAGGTTAACTAGCAATGTTGCCGTCCAGGGTATGCTCAGTTGTATTCACAATCTTTGAGGAGACTCTGTGTACCCCCATTAAAACATTGTTCAGCAGCAAAATACCTCAGTGTGATGCTTGACAGGATACACTCTTTTAAGCAGCACTGGCTGAATACCAAAGCCAAAGTCAGTGCAAGGAACAACATCATTAGGAAACTTACAAACTATAAATGGGGAACTCAACCATCCACACTGCATACATCAGCTTTGGCCCTGAGCATCTTTGTTGCAGAGTATGCTCTCCAGTATGGAGTACATCCACATATGAAAAGGAAGTAGACATTGCTGTTAATGAAGTCATGCGTATAGTGGCAGGTTACCTCAAACCTACAGCAGTTGAGAAAATATGCCCTCTTGTTGGTATCACTCCACCTAAGGTAAAGAGTGAAGTAGCAGCATATGCTGAGAGAACTAAGCAAGAGAATGACCCTCGATATCCTCTGAATAGATATGAGCCTCAGGTCTGCTGGCTCAAATCCAGGAGGAGCTTTATTACAAGAACAAACATTCTTGAGGGTACACAAGAGCAAAACCAAATTAGAAGATGGAGGAAGGAGCTCACTGGACAAGGAACAACATTAAAGGAGGTTATAACTGAGAAACTCAGCCTCCCCTGCATCACTTGGAGGACCCTGAATAGGCTGAGGGTTTGAGTACCTAAATGTAAGACCAACATGCTTAAGTGGAGGGCTGCTGGTGGACAACAACATGCTGTATGAATGTGGAGAGATACAGAATCCGACTCATTTGCTGGTCTGCCAATAATTGCTAGAAACATGCACTGATGAGGACTTAAGTTTGGCCAATAACAAAGGCAAGAAAGTGGCTTCATTTTAGCAGTTCAGGGACATGAAAGAAGTAGTATGCTGAAGAATAAGTGAAAGATATAGAAGTTTAGTCTTATTATTTCCATGAATGAAATGTAAGAAACCCATCCAAAAAGGTTGTGTAACACTAAAAGATCACTTCTGCCTAACCTATTTCTGAGTCTGATGTGTCACATTAGTGGTGTGTATAACTGGAAAAGTCTCGCATATGACATTTGGCCCTTGATTTTGTACAGTAAAAATTGTGTGCTATTTACTATACACACATAGAGATTCTGTTTAGATATTTTCTCAAATTATTGGAATTTAAGAGCAGGATGGGAATGTATAATATATAGACTGGAAATCCTATCGTCTGTTGCATACTGCATTTAATCAAGTCCTGCAAATATATGGGAAATTGCAGATATAGACATGGAATTTAGAGACATGACTCCAGTTTCTTATCTTTGCATAGCATCATTAACTGGAACAGACTACTTTGGAAGTAGCATGTGATCAGATATTTATTTCATCCTGTACAAAATGGCAAAACAACTCCCCATAGATATCATACCATGTCAAAAGTATTATACACGAAAACACTTCATTTATCATTTATTTGTTTAGCTTCAAGACCATATATAGAGAGATGTGTATCAAGTCTTCATTTTGAGTTTAGTTTTCTTTCTTCTCTAGTTATATATTTGTCAGTAAATCATTTATATGTAAGGATCCCCCCCTTGAGTTGAGTATGCAGTGAATATAAAATAGACTTCAACAAACTGTGGTATTAATTCAGCAAGTCAGATGAAGACTTCAGAATAATAATGGCGACTCTACAAGTAACCTGTGAAGTTATCCCTTCACAGGTGACATTAATTCTTCCTCTACACAGAATGTTATTGTTATGTGTTCCTCTGTTTATACCTCAGTGTAGTGAAATAATAGATCATTGTGTTATTTTTATTCTGAAAAGATGTCAAAGTTTATCTCTGTGGCTGCTGCCTGAACATAACTCTCTAACTTTAAATGAATGCTAATTTACGTTGTCACCAAGTATTCTGACAGCTGCAGTGTAATTGGGCTATTATGGTTTCTAAAATGATCCCATCAGAGCTAAGCACTCTAAAATTCCATTTTCTTAAATGGAGAAATTTAAGCATGTGCTTAAGTCTTAAGTGAACGAATAGAACTTAAAGGGGCTTACAGTTGGCTGGCTTGCCAAAGTTATAATATAATCGTAGAATATGGAGTTCAAATGGGCCTAAAACACCACTGAATCCAAGGTATGCCTCTATCCAGGAATCCAAATCAAATTATATCTGAGAGGCTACCATCTTTCTCTTGAATGCTTCCAGCAAATTATATCTGAGAGGCTACCATCTTTCTCTTGAATGCTTCCAGCATTTTTTCATTCTTACTTCATAGGGCTGCCCTGCTTCTTCAAACTGTTAGAATTTGTCAGGAACCTCCCAGGTAAAATTATGGGACTGAACACTTTCAAACTAGCAGAAGATAGAGGCACATGACCTCCATGCTGTTCTTGTTTTGTTTCTTCTAACTATTAGAAAAGTGTACTGCTACACTTTGGAAATGATAAGGATTCCCTATGACTTGCAAAAATGTGTGGGGGGAAAGTTCGAACAGAGGCTGCTTTCATACACTTTATATTGAGTTAGTCTCCACTGGAACCCATATCTCCTATGATGAATCCTCCTTACTTTAGCATAGAAGTCCAGATTTCTAATGGTTAGAAGAAGCCCCGTGGAAGCAATACTGATAGGACTGCCCTATCTCCAGCTGTTTTAAGAGTTCTCAGTCCCATAATTTGACCTGGGATTGGGAATCCTTTGATTCTGAAAATCCCATTCCTAGCAAGTGATTACAATTCTTTTTTGGGATGCCATTGGACATAGATATTTTAAAGAAGAGTTTTATTTAGAACAGCGATCTATTTTTTGTCTTCCTCTTTAGTACCTTGTTTCATTTATATTGAATGTTTTTCCTTGTGAATATTTAATATCTGAGAACATTGCCCCCTCCTCTGGGCCCACAACAACGGCCCGAGGAAGAAGATGCCAAGGCCGAGCAGTGGCTGAGAACATCGCCCCCTCCTCTGGGCCCACAACAATGGCCTGACAGGAGTTAGTTTGTGTTCTGGTTTGGTTGTTTTATGTGGTTGCATTTTATAATTTTTATTGTACTGTTGTTGTTTTGACTGTAAGCCGCCCTGAGTCACCTCGGCGAGTGGGCCGCAATATACATCTAAATGAATAAATAAATAAAAGCCAGGCATTTATTAAATATGTCCACCAGTGTAAATCCATTGGCACAAACATCAGCAGAAAATTTCCACTAATTATTAGCATCTGCATTTGGACAACATGGTGTGCAACCCTAACATTGTTGTCTTCATTATTATCAGCAATTCATTGCTGAAATGTACACCAATAAACTCACATCAGCTGTTATTCTTCAATTGAATTATGGCCACCACATAATTTTCATTATTTTCAAGCCACTGGACCAGTGATGGGATGACAAAAATTCTACTACCACGCCATGACGTCACGGACGTCATGGGCGTGGCCAATGTCATGACGTCATGACGTCATGGCCGAAGCCGACGTCATGACGTCATGACGTTGTGGGCGGGGCCAAAAATAAAAATAAATAAAAAATAAAAATAAACATACACACACACACACACACACCCCTCCCTCTCAGACCACCCACCCAGACACAAATAAATAAATAAATAAAATAAAAACAACCACCCACCCAAAACACAAATAAATTACCCCTCGCTTACCTTTCTTGGGACCCGGCACCCCGACTGCGTCCACAGCCGCCGCCGCCGGAGCTGCCTGCACCCCTGTGGCCTCCTCCTCGGGCCGCCGGTACCTTTTAGCCCGGCTCCGGCCATGGCCAGGAGCGGCGGGCAGCAGTGGCTCCAGCCGCGGCTCAAGCCGTGGCTGCCGAGCCTCCCTGGGCCGTCCCCATGCCGCACCACCGCCGCCTGCATTCCTCCTCCGCCAGGCGCCGCAGCCGGGCTAAAAAGGGACCGGCCCAAGGAGGAGGCCACAGGAATGCAGCCAACGGCAGCTCCGGCGGCGGCAGGTGGCGGTTGCAGGCACCCAGCCCACAGGCCGGCGCCCAGCGGAGGAGGAGGCGTCAGCGGTGCACCGCACCAGGCGTCCCCAGGGCATGGGGCTTGTCGGCAGCGGACGGCCCAGGCAGCCCTCAACGTGCCGCGGGGGAGGTGCCCTTCTCAGAGGGCTGGTGCCGCCTCCGCCACCGCCGTCCTGAAAGCTTTAAACAATTGTTTTTTAAATTGGAGCTAAAATGGCTCCAATTGACTGCGCATGTGCAGAAACTCAATCTGACGCATGCGCAATGTGTCAGATTGAGTTTCTGCGCATGCACAGTCAATTGGAGCCATTTTAGCTCCGATTTTAAAAAAAATTCTTTCGGTGAGGCGTCCGGAACCGGACGCCCCAAAAGTGGACTCCCCTCCCGGAGAACCCTCCGGAATTGGTCCTACCGGTTCCAGGGAACTGTCTGGAACCGGGGACATCCCATCACTGCACTGGACTGTCTTCCAGGATGGGTCTGAGAAGTGAGAGGAAGCCATTTTGTGTCATTCTTACAGAGAACTGTATTCATAAACCAAGATAAAGGACTTTCCCAAAAATTAACTTTTGCCTCAGTATTTTGATTGCATTAGTATAACATCTTTAATCTAGAATGCTTGTTTTGAAAAAGTTGAAAATATCTGAGCCAAAGTATTATCAGGGAAGTTTAACACTTTACTTTGGCTGAAGAAAGTACCTTTAATTCTGTTATACATCAGAATCTATCACACATCAGGATTTAAAACTCTTATCCTGTAAGTACTGTATTCCATAATTATTTTCTGAGAAAAAATATATTTTTTTATGCAGGCACATAAATTTTATGTTTTCTAGTGTGCTGAATCAAAAAATGACCTCGATTTCCCCCCGTCATTTACAGTCTCCCCCCCCCCCCGCAAAATATGAGGGTTTTGCTTTAAAAAAGCATGAGTGATGAGAAAATCACTATTTTATTACAATGAACTAAACATATTATTTCTTATAATTAAACAATTTCTTCATAATATATACTTAACATTCCATGTTCACTCTTTTTGTCTGTGAAACCTTTTCTTCTCTTTTATGCTCGTCCGAACATGCTTTCGCTTTCCATTTTCTGTTTCCTATTTGAGCATCCAACAGAAGTCAGCTAGCATATTGACATTCCATCTTCCTTGGTAGCATCTCTTGATATCACAGACATCGTGGTGAAATCTTTTACCCTGCTCTTCATTGTAGGCTCCCAAGTTTTCAGGAAAATAGTTGACATGGGAGTGTAAGAAATGATCTTTTAAGCTCATCTTGCATCCTTGAGCTTTATACGCATTCAACATGCATTGTACAATGGCTTTGTAGCTAGGGTCTTTAGTATTCCCTAAAAACTTGTGAACTACGTCTTTGAAAGAGTCCCATGCTTCCTTTTCTTTTTCTCCCATTGTTTCTAAAAAGAAGGAATCAGATAACAGTTTTCATATGTCGGGGCCAGTAAAAACTCCCTCTTTCAACTTGGCTTCAGACAGTTTTGAGAACTTGGAACACAGATATCTGGCTGGCTGGGCATGTGTGGGGTAGGGGCCAGACAGTTGTCTCAGTTTGTTGGCTCATCTAACCCCTTCCTCTCTGTGTGTGACTTGTTTAATCTCTTTTAATTTTTGTAACTTTTTAATCCTGCTTAATTCTGTTTTAACACCATGTTTTTACTGCGTTTTAAGTGTTCTTAAAGTTTGTTAGCCGCCCTGGGTCTTTGTGAGGAGGGCGGCATAGAAGTTTGAATAAATAAATAAATAGATAAATAAATAAATAAATAAATAGATAAATAAATAAATAAATAAGACAAAAAGGACTAGAAAGGACCTGGAAACAAACAAAGAAAGAAAAAGACACATATAGGAACTAGAATGAAGGCTAGGCTATAAAGAGTACAATGGATCACAGGAATGGTGTAAGAAAGGCAAACGCAAAGAATGAGTTGAGGCTAGCAAAAGATGCTACAAGCAGTAAAGAAGCATTCTTCAGGTATATGGGAAACAAAAGACAAAGAAAACAAATAGTGGCTCAGCCACTCAACAGTGGTGGAAAAATAATAACAGATGTTTAAAATAAAATAATGATAATTAGAAGCAGACACGGATTTGTCAAAAACAGTAATACAATTGACATTTTTTTCCTCTTCAGATAAGATACAGTATTTTAATGGGTTTGGGTTGGGTTTTATTATGCTTTTATGATGTTGTAAACCGCCCTGGGTCGCCCCGGTGAGAAGGGTGGTATAAAAATGTAAATAAATAAATAAATAATAAATATCCTGCCAGACTAATCTTATCTCACTTTATTGGTTGGGTAATCTTCCTGGAAGATGGTGGAAATCCTGCAGACATAGTATATCTTCACTTCAGCAAAGTTTTTGACAAAGTGCCATGTGATATTCTGATTTGCAAACCAGCTGGGTAGAACAACTGTCAGTTAGGTATGTAGTTAGTTACAGAGTTGAATGCAGAGAATGCTTTTCAATGGGATGCCACAAGGCTCAGTCCCAGGTCCAGTGCTCTTCAACATTTTTATTAATGACTTGGATAAGGAGATGTAGGCAATGCTTATCAAATTTTTGGATGACACAAAATTGGGTAGAATAGCTAATACCTCAGATGATTGGAGGAGGGGATTTCAAAAAGAACATGATAGATTCGTGTACTGGGTTGAAAAGAACAGAGTGAAATTTAACAGGGATAAGTACTAAGTTCTACACATAGGAAAAAGAAATAAACACATATTTACTAGATGGGGATATTTGGTTTAACAATGCTACTTTTCAGAAGGATTCTGGAATTGTAGATTACAATCTGAATTTGAGCCATCAATGTGATGCAGCTGCCCTAAAGGTGAATGCTATTTTAGGTTAGCCATTTAAATAATACTTGGGACCTATTAACATAAGTTTGGTCTCCATATCCTATGAAGTGCTTGTTTCCTTCTATTTGGCACTGGTTAGATTTCTTAAGTACTATATCCAATTATGGACACTGAACTTTAAGAAAGGTACAGACAGACTGGAACATGTTCAGAAGAGAGCAACAAGAATTTATTTATTTATTTATTTCATTTGTACCCCACCCTCCTCCGAAGACTTAGGGTGGCTGATATGGGGATGGGAAACCACATCCTTTGAGGAAATACTGAAAGTACTGGGCATGTTTAGCCTTAAAAAAATGAAGGCTGAGGTGAGATAAGATAGTAGTCATCAAATATTTGAAAGGTTATCATACAGAGGAGGGGCATGATCTTTTTTTGACCATCTCAGAGTGCTGGGCACATAATAATGATGGGCTCATAACACAGAAAAGAAAGGTTTTAGTTGAGTGTCAGGAAACACTTCATAAGAGCAATTTGAGAAACTAATTACCTAGATAAGTGGAGAGTGTTTCAACACTGGAAGCATTTGAGAGAAAATTAGACAACCATTTGCCAAATGTCCTTTGTTTTGCCTTCCTTCATTGAGCAGAGGCTTGGACTCAATGGCCTTAGAGGTCCCTTCTAGTTCCATTCTATTACTTTATAATTCTATGTATTTGAGGTGAATTGAGTGGAAGTAAGATGTTATGGGTTAATCTTTCATGTGTATTTTTGTTATTGCTGTAGATCACTTCAGATTAACTGGGCATCACCAGGACAGCCAAATGGCATTATTTTAGGATATGAAGTATTGCGCAAAGCTCACCATCGATGCACTCTATCCCAGCACCTATCAACACACCAAAGTGAAGGGGCATGCTTGTCCTTGGAATGTGATCTCAATGACAACATCTGTGGAAGGCTATGTTATAATCCACAATCTAAGGTAACATATTCATTTTGTACTAACCCAGTGATGGAGAGCTTTTTAGAGACCAAGTGCCCGAGGAGGCACACAGGCAGGCACCGTAAGTGTCCATGCACCTATGTGATGTTGCTGGTGCGTGCATGCCACTCAAGATGTGCCTGCACCCCCGTGGGTGCACCTGACATATACACTCCATTGGTGCACCTGCCTCCTAGGAAGGGTAGGTAGGATGTCTGTTCACCTCACCTCGCCCCACCACAGCCTTCCGGATGGATCTCAGCCTCCTGTTGGGTGGAGGGAGAGAGATGGTGGGGAAGCAGTGCCAGCCGGGTGGGGCAGGGCTTCCTCTTGATGGTGGTATGCCATCAGAAAGGCCTCTGTGTGCCACTTCTGGCATATATGCCATAGGTTCACCACCATTGGCCTAAACAATTTGGGATTAGGGAATTGAAGGGACACCTTACGGGCCTTTTCATATTTTCAGATCTTCTACCAAGGATTTTTTTTTCTGAGTTTGTCCATCACCAGAAATAAAAAAATGTCTTTCCTGAAGAAGCAGCATCTGCTTAGCACTTGGTTCTTCTTGCTTTCCTTGTAGGAGATCATATTATTTGTTTTCACTTGCACAGGAGGCATGCTTTTGGTGAAAAGATGTTATACATTTCTAAAAGAAATAAGTTTTATATTTCTCCACCAGAATGCTTCACTTAAAAGGTTACAGATTACATAGTCGACTAGAGTTTAGAGATTGCAAAAGATGGAGTTCAGTTTAACTTGCACAATTTTGCCTCACTTTGCAGGATTTTGCCTAATGATGACAGTGAGTGAATATCCAGTCATTTATCCTTGATCTCATATGTTAATCAGTGAATTTCTGGAGCCATAAAAATTTAAAGGATTATATTCCTGCTTTTAAAGTTATAATAGTTGCAGAGCATAAGATAGTTTGCCTTTCTCCATCTTATCGTTCACAGAACTTTTGAAACAAGCTTCCAAAAATGATATATTTTCCATGTTTTTAAAAGGGGGGCATGCTTGTCTTCTATATGTTGGGAAAAGAAAGGACAAAAACCACAAAATATTGTAGCATTTCCATAAGAAAAAATTGTTTTGCAGCTTGTTGTGTGTGCATGCATTGATATATAATTCTGTCCTGTTTTTTAAAATGTTTTAAATATAAAATCTTTAGAGAGTCCCAAATAGTTATGATTCACAGAGGGAAGAAAATAAAATAAAAGAAAGAAATACCTGTAAGTGTTTCCAATGCAGGCAGGTAGTGGCAAATCTCCTTCTCTGTCTGTACTTTATATTCCAAGCCAGTTCTGATGTTTCATGGAAGTTTCATGGGTGAGAGGAGAAAAAGGAAGATGTTTGGATTGAACATGACCTTGGCAAGAAAGACCTGGTATCAAACTGGAGACTACACAACAGTAATGTTGATCACCGAATGCACTGTGATTCACAACCGACAATGAAAAAAAATAAGTGCTGTGTTGAATGGGTAATAGGATTTCAGTAGCAACTGTCAGTAACAAGGTTAACAAAAGGCAGCATAATGAAATGGAGTATGGGAGGTGATATGGATTCCCCCAGCTGGCTGGATAGGTATTTTTCCACAGACCCAGAGGTTGGAAGGGAATAGTAAACTACTTCTATCTGTTCTCTACCTAGAAAACCCTGCACCCATAATATGATGCCATATTATTATTATTATTATTATTATTATTATTATTATTATTATTATTATTATTATTATTATTATTATTATTATTATTATTATTATTATTATTATTATTATTGATTCCCACAGAAAATCATAAAATTGCCATAACAAGAAATCCATGGTTGAAGCATCCCTGAAAAGTGGCCATCTAACTTCTTTTTCAAACTCTTCAAAGAAGAAAAGTTCACTATCCTCCTAGGGAGTCAAACATGTGTTTTCATCAATCAATTTTTTCCTAATGTTGAGGTTAAATTCTTTTCTCATGATTTAAATCCTTTAGTTTAGGTCTTTTCCTTGACTCGTAACAAATGAATCTATCACATTGCAGCCCTTCAGGTTTTTGAGCATTATAATATGGGCTCTCCGTCTTCTCTTCTTCAAGCTAAACACGACATTTTCTTTGACTGTTCCTCACATATCCTAACTTCCAGAATTCTTTTACCAACCTGGGTGTTGTCCTCTCAATATGTTCCCACTTCACAATAGCCTTCCTAAATTGTAGTGCCCAGAGCTGCACACAGTGTTCCTGCTGATGTGGAACTTTCTACAGTCCATATGTTGCCTAGGCCTGGAACATTCTTCTCAGCGGTATCTGTCATGGGTGCTTAAGTGCCACTAAATGCCATCCCTGGTGGTGCAGTGGTTAAACTGCTGTATTGCTGCCAAAAATGCTGACATTGTAAGTTCGATCCTGACTGGGTGCAAGGTTAATTTAGCCTTCCATCCTTCAGGGGTTGGTAAAATGAGTACTCGGAATGTTGGGGCCAAAATACTAATTACCTTGTGAACCACCCAGACAATGTACTAAACACTATGGGGCAGTATATAAGTGTGGTTCTCATTGCTATTGCTAGCCCAGTCTTGTCAGTCCTTGGATCTAGCTGCTTTTATATTTGCATCATTTCCAAACTCTGCTGTTCTATCTATATTTATTTGGGGGAAATGACAATTAAAAAAGTGTGATGAGATGCTTATAGACCTTCCTCTGGTACATTTCATCTTATCATTTATCATAATCTGCATCACAAATATTAGTTTATTGGGGTGATTAGATACCTTTTTTGAGACTTGCTTGATTGAATGATTTGATGCTTTACAGCAAATCCATTTAGTATTAGCTACAAGCGGGTGGTTGTTTACCTGACAATGATGAGCAACTCTGTTCATGCACCTATCGTGATTTGTCAGAAATATTTTAAAATTATGGTCATTTACAGATTAATGGTCATATTAGTTGCAGTTTAGGAGCTGGATCAATATTGTAGTCAAGAGAGTAGGAGATTATATACACTGCTTTCTATTGACAAATGGGGTAAAAAAACTCTTAGTTTGAAGGTACGATTTAATGTAATGAAATAATGTCCCTATTTGTCAACAGCATCATCACACATGCGATGACAGTGTGTATTCATAAGGTTTCACTACCAGACAAGATAGCAATTAGGAAAGTGAGTTCTCTGAGTGATTCACATCAAAGGGTACATTAGAGTAATTGGCATCACTTTAGCTTTGGGTTGCATTTAGCAGTTAAGAAGTTAGGTCTTTTATTGTAATTCTGGATACTACATCTAAGTTATGCCCGGTAATTTTTTTGAATCATATGTAGCATAAAGGTTTTTAATTGATATTTTGAAGCAAGCATTAAGGAAAATGTGTAAGAAATGTTCACACTCTTAGTTCAGAGAAAATCATCTCAGTGGCCAATTATCATTAGGCAGGTGAGAAAGAAAGCTTCATCTCCTGACCTATTAACCTTTAGAGGCAGGTCTGTTGAATACCACTTTTGCTGCTGGGGACCCATCAGATAATGATTGGCATCAATTCCTATCGTTTCTGACCATTGGCCATGTTGTCTATGGATAATGTGAACTGGAGTTTAATAATATCAGAAACCCCATAGGTCTCCTATCCTTCTTTCAAGCGATATCCCAGGATGTCCAACTGCCCATCCAATATTACTTCACCATTTCCCATTACTGCCACAAAGCTTTCTAAATGTGATATTTTGAAACAAAGGTATGAAGAAATTCATTAGTATAAGTTGGCAATTTTAAATTTACCCCCTTGTAATAATATTTTTCAAATCTTTCTGAAGCAAGACTTGGAGAAATGTCCCTTCCTTGCTTGTAATTGCATCCTGACTTTCTTCTACCATGGAACTCAAAATGGCAATATATAGCATACAGCATACATTTTTAGGACATAAAGCATATCCCTTACTCTGTTTATTTCCATTGCATGGATAAACATCAGCATTGCATAATAAAAGATCCTCAGAACTTATGTCAGTGGTGCCCCTTTCAAATCTTGAATCTTCTTTCTTGCTTTCAAAATTACAGGAACAATAAGCATTTTCTAAAGAAGGACGATTCATAAACACTAGTACCTCGGATAAGATTAAGACTTGGTCCCACAAGTCTTAATGTTATCCAGTTTTTAACGTCGTGTGAGGCATTGATCACACAATGTTTTTAAAAAAGCCTGTTCAACCCCCAACCCAAAGGTAAAAGGCAAAGGCAAAAGAGATTTTCCCTGCCTCCTCTGCTGAAACAACAGGGTAGGCAGGGCGAATCCCTTGCTGTTAGCCTTTGCCTTTTGCCTTTGGGTTGGGGGTAAAACATGGGTGCCAGTTCAACCACCAACCCAAAGGCAAAGGCAGAGAGATTTGCCCTGCCTCCCCTGATGAAACAACAGGGTGGGCAGGGCAAATCCCTCTAGCCTTTGCCTTTGGGTTGGTTGGGGGTAGAACATGGGCGCTGGTTCAGCCCCCAACCTAAAGGGAAAGGCAGAGAGATTCGCCCTGCCTCCCCTGGTGAGACAACAGGGTGGGCAGGACATATCCCTCACTGTTAGCCTTTGCCTTTTGCCTTTGGGTTGTGGGTAGAACATGGGTGCCTGTTCAACCCCCAACCCAAAGGCAAAGGCGAGAGAGATTCACCCTGCCTCCCCTGCTCAAACAACAGGGTGGGCAGGGTGAATCCCTTGCTGTTAGCCTTTGCCTGAAGAAATGCAAACCTAACAGCAAGCGATCTCAACATTGGGGAATTTGAGACAAACATTTGCATCGCACAATGTTATCATAACGTTGTGCTTGTGCGATGCAAATGTTTGCCTCAAATTCCCCAACTTTATCCGATTTTAGCTTGTCTGATGCAAACGTTATCCGAGGTACCACTGTACTGCCATTAAACATTTTTACACTGATTATAGAGTTGATTTTGTCTAGATTGCTCTGATATAATTGAACAGGGTAGAAGAAAATCTTTGAATTTAGCCTCTTGAAAGGTGCATATATAAACATGTCTAATGAATTAAGCATAATTAATCCCAAAATGTAATTCATTCAAGACAGGGGTACCAGATGAAGTGACAGAAAGGAATTCAGTGTCATGGGTTAATTATTTATTTTTGTAGCAACAGAATATATTTAGCAGTGGAAATCACCAAAGAAACTAATTAATATTCTGGATGATAAACATCTTATATGACATCTTTCTGTGAAAGGGTCAGTCAAAAGTTTAGCATTCATGTTCTGTTTCCACTAAGATAAAGTTTTCTGATCTTGATTTCATGAAATACAAATGTTTGCCATGCATTGTAGTCCAGAACAGCTATATACTTAAACAGCCATTTCAATATGAATGTCCTTGGAAAAGTAGTCTAACCAGCTCCAGTGTAAACTTTTAAAGTTAAACCAAATAGAACACATGAGGGAACTACATATGCACTACATAAACTGATAATATTTTTATTGTTTTCTTTGTTTTGCTGTTTTCTGGCATGTAACTTTAGTCCTCAGGTAAATTATGCTGAAGACTGATGTCCTTCAGTTATCCTATGAGCTAATAGAAAATAGCTATGTTTCCTGTTGCCTTCTTACTATAGTGAAATCCCAAATCAGACTTCAGTAGAGAACAAATGATGTGCTATAGGACTGCAGACCGGAAGACATTCTCCCTATGTTCAGGGCAGAGGGGAATGCAGGCAACCACAGGGGTCAGTTTGACACTATAATAATTATGTGTCAGAAATTATTCTGGGTTGAAAGGATTTTTACTGGAGAAACTCCACTCAGGGGATGCCTGAATGAGGTTCCTTTCATGTTTCCAATATCTTTTCCCACCAAAGTGGTGCCTATTTATCTACTTGCAATTTCTTGCTATCAAACTGCTAGGTTGGCAGACACTGGGACAGAGACAGGTGCTCAAACCATCATGCAGTACCCAGGTCTTGAACTGCTGACTCACCGGCCTTCCAACTAGCAAGGTGAGGTTCTGAGCCACCACAGCCCCTCTTTGACACTGATGGCTGAGAAGGTTTACAGCAATCAGTCTATAAGTATGTAGAAAAGCATATGGTGACTACAAAGATCCAGCAAGGACTATCCTAATAGCAAGTCATAGTACATTAATCTTATATATGTTCTGGATAATATTACTAGCTTTGCAGATAAAGGGACTACAGTGGGAGCAGTAGATTGAGATCTTAATGTTCTTCTTTAGAAACTGGCAACATGTGAGTTAGACAGCACTGCTGCTAGGTGAGAACTTATACATGGTTCATTATTTAGGTAGGATTCATTAGTTAATTCTTGTCAAGTGGAAAGAAGCTTAATCCTCTGCCTAGAAGTGTTACCAGCAGTCACTGTTATACAGACCAGTGAGTGCTAGTAACATTTCCTATGCTGAATAGTACACTTGTTGCCCTGCTTGTGATTTTCTGAAGTGACCAATAAGATCCTTTCCTGCCCCCCCCCCCATCTAACATCTTCATAAGCAACTTGGATAAAGAAGTAGAAACTTGGCCAACTGGGAGGGGTGGATAATATTAAGAGAGAGAAAAAGAAGACTTAAGATAAAGTTGGCAAAATGGAAAAAATAGGTCAGAACTAATAAAGTTAATTTCAGTAGAAATTAAGGTAAAGTCAGTCTGAATGAATAGAGGTTAGAAGGGGAGAAAGTCACAGATCCTGCAAACGATGGATCCATATTGTTTATCCACGAGAAGCTCTCAGAAGGGCCATCAATCATATTTTATGATTTTGAGGAAAAGCTTGCAAAAAATCATTGGACTACATAAGGATTGAGCCACAGATTCATGATTTTGTGCCACTGATGTACTGGAAAATACCAACTTTGGGTGTGTGTTTTTAGGATTTGCTCCACAAAGTCTGGATAAATGATCTGTAATTTGTTGGTGCTTTGGGAACAATTGTGAACTACGTGGGATTGTGTCCAACTTTCATGTGTATAAGTTCATATGTGCATCCACATGAGTACATGTGCATGAGTACCTTCCCCTTTCTCACTTTTTGACTTGTTTCCCCTGATTGTCAGGAATGGCATTTTAATTCAAATGCAGGCAGTGTTTTGGCATTGAAGCAGCACATCCATTGTTTCTAAGGGCTCTTTGAATGGGCAACATATCATCTAGTTGTGCTAGCAGCCATATTTATAGCTACTGCTGCCATTGCCAAGTTCTACACTCAATTCACCTAAGGAACTGGAATTGACCTTAAAAACAGAATGTGCACTTCCCACATAATATGTTTTAAAATTATGCTGGAAGTGTACATTTTGTTTTTAAGCTCAGTTACAGTCATGGAAATGTGTAACGTGTATAACTTTTTTTTATCTTAACCTAATCCATTTGGTGTAATCACTTTATACTGCTTATGTCAAGACATCCTGATAATGACATATGACTCTTATGATCAGGTTCAACAGGTCTTTGCATAACCAGGCATCAATGTCTTTGTTTTCCACTCCAAGTCATAGGGAGTCCATTTTCCATTTCATATGTTTTTGTTCTACCATAAATCTATCAATTGAAACCAAACTTTGTAATTCCAACTGGTATAGATGAGAAAAAGGGCCATTGTATATAACTGGGGAAATCACTGTTTTACATTGGCTAACAAAATGTACTATAGGTATATTTGTATGCCTATTATGCCATTGATATTCTTAAATAAAAAGGAATGAGATAATACTGACCTAATAAGAACCCTGGCAGCTACTCCACCTAAATATAAGATGATGAGATAATGATGAATGTTACCAATTTCGATACATTGGCTTCTTCTTTTTTAGGAGAGGGATATGACATAATCCTAACATTACTTGAATGCATTGTGTTTTATAGGTTGTTAATGTATATGCTCTGGGCTTCACACCAATGCAAATAGCAATGGTCTTAAAATGCTGCCAGAAATGCTTTCCTACAATTTACAGCATGTTCCAAAGGATATTAGAGACCTACATGACACTACAGGCAAGAATGCAAATGGGATTTGGCTAGATAAATATACTTCAGGATTTTGTTGAATTGGGGTTACTTGGGAAGCTCTTTGTAAGGTACAATGGGAAAATTAGTTTACCAAGAAGTTTTCCTCTGGGAAAGTGATGAGTTGGTAATGAGTGGAGTTTGGGTTTGGTGTTTTATTGGGAAATGGATAGATAGGGAAAGATTGGACGTTGAAGGTGTTTTCTGCTTGGCTAACGCATGCTTCGTGCCTCTGTTCAACACAGTAATGGTATCTGCCATAAAAACCTTTGGATCTGTTGCCTGTTGAAGTTCATGTATGGTTCATCCAGGCATTAGAAACTGTGGACAGCAAAAAGGGAGACAAGGAATGAGCTACTCCTTCCACCCCTTTAATCACTTCCGCATAGGTAGCTTTTAGTGCCAAAATAAGGCTTTGAGTTCACCTGCTGTGGAAGAAAGGAAAGGGACTTCATATATTTCAACTCAGAGTCCTTTTCAAATAGTTTGTAGTAGTTTTATGGCCCTAAATTTAGTATAGTGTGATGAAGAAATATTGTGAATTGGGAGTTACCCTGTACCAGGTTAGATAGCAGTGTTTCCCAACCTTTGGTTTTTAGATTTCAATTCTCAGAAGCCTAAGTCAATTTCCAAAAGCTCCGATCAGCCAATATACTGACTATATGTAGTTAGATACTGTACTGTGTATTCTGAGTAGTAGTGGATCTCCTGGGACTCTAGCAAAGGCCTTTCATGTCATGTAATACCCGATCATTTTTAAATGGAAGCCATTGGGGATTCTGCATTGGAAGTACCTGTGCTCTTTTACTGAAGGGTAGAACACTTTCTTTCAGAATCTCAACAGTTTCTTTCTTGCTTAGTGTAGGATGGCATGCCTTAGATCCTATATTGACCTTCATGCTGCCAATTGTTTTCTTTGTTTAATCCTCATTTTTACCAGTGGTGGCATTAATAGTGTGAAGACCTTATTAGTGATGGCTTTTTGTAACTTTTTTTTCTTTGTAAGATTGTGTAATGTTCCTATGGTTTTTGTAATATTTTTGTAACTTTATGACATATATTGGGGTTTTATCTTACTGTACTGTATTTTATGATATTCTATTGTTTGAATTATTGAAGTATGATATTTCATTGTGTTGTAACATTGTATTGTTCTATTGAATTGTTGCATTGTGTTTGTGTGTTGTGAGCCGCCCTGAGTCGGTTTTCGCTGAGTAGGGTGGCATATAATAATAATAATAATAATAATAATAATAATAATAATAATAATAATAATAATAATAATAATAATAATAATAATAATAATAATAATAATAATAATAATAATAATAATAATACATCTTTGGGGCCTCTGTGTAAATTCAGTGTGTTCAGAGGCATGGGACCAAAACTGTCCCCCAGTTGGTCTAGAGAGAATTTTATCCCATTCCCAGCCTATGCTGTCACAAACAATCTGCAAGAAAAGTTTGGAATAATCAGAAGGCTATAAACACAAAGGGGGAAATCATATAGCATAGCTTAATATACCCATCATACCCTGAATTGGGTTCTGGTGCTGGAGACACTTAATTTATGCTAACTAAATTCTATGATTTTCCCTTGGCTGTCATCTCTTTGTGAATGGTAGTGAGCACAAGAGGGTATACTGATGACCATCCTGACTGCTGACATAGTGTTGATAACATTAAGGTTGCCCTTTGCTATGTAACATATGGAACCCCCTTTCCTGCTGACAATGCAGGCATGATATTGTGCATCAACGTTGGGGCATTTTCTGGTGTTTTGAACTGTGACTACAGAAGCACAGCAGCACACATTAATAAACCAGAGGTTTATTAAAAGGTGTGAATCAATTTTAATGCAACTGGTAAGACCCGAGCATTTTGTGAGGGAGTTCTTATTGTTGTTGAGTCATTTTAAAGCAGCCATTCTGCATTTTCAGATTTTTCAGATTTCTGTTATTCTGTGATAAATGAATCATGGGACTACTTGGATGGCTTTGTTTTACTGATTGACCGCATTAAAAAAACTACACTTCATAAACTAGGTTAATTTCTTAATTTTCCTTATCTTCTGCTAAGTTTGATTGTTAGCTTCTTACCTGTTTAAAAGTAATTACAGCCAGAAATGTGGAAGTCATAGTATTATTGCCTACCATGCTCAGAAGAACTCAATGGGGCTAATCACGTGAATAATGTGAGTGCCTAAAGGAATAATAATATTGAACCATAGCAAGCCTATGTATCCACTAGTTAATAGCTTTCTACTAATACAGATAACAATCACTGTTCTACCATCAATCTGCCAAAGTATAGATAAAGATTTTCTCACTGCTGATTCTGCCATACATTTCAATTAAACTATCAGCTGGGGACTCTGTATTGTGAGGCTAAGACAGAAGAGGCTGTATTTAAGAATCTGATCTCACCTTGGGTTAGATGGATAAATGGATGGAGAGAGAGAAAGATAGAGATAATGATTTTTTTAAAAAAAATAAGGCTGAATTCATCCTTGCCATTAAAGAGCTAGTTTTCATTTTCAAACTGCACATTTTCTTTCTGCATTAATATACTCAGAAACTGACAAGCTGAATTGTCAGGTATGCTGATTCAAAGGATGAATATTGAAATGACACCATCTTCCACTTGCCCCAGATTAACTATAACTTTATCACAATATTAAGTCATCCAATATTTAATCAAACAATGGTTCATCTAGTTCAATACTGTTGATTCTAATGGGTAGCTAAGGTCCATGAAGTTCTGCTAGCTGTTTCCACAGATACTTTAGATCTACTCTGTTCCAAACATTACCCTTTATAGACTGGGATCCATAGATTACTGTAATACTAATTCTAACACCAAAAATTCTATCACTGGAGATAGAGATGTTGAAAACCCACATTAGGTGAATTGCTGGGCCAGCAAGCTTTACTTAAAAGGTTTTATTGGGTCAAGAGTGGGAGCTGCATTAATAATAATAATTTCATGTCAGAAATTGTTCTGGGTTGAAAGGATTTTTGCTGGAGAAACTCTGCTCAGGGAACACCCAAATTAGGCTCCTTTCATGTCCCCAATATCTTTTCCCATTGAAGTGGTCTCTATTTATATACAGTAAAACATCGGATAACGCTAAAACTTGGTTCCACAAGTCTTGGTGTTATCCGATTTTTAGTGTTATCCGATCCATGTTAAAATCCTATGTGATGGATCAGATAACGTTAAAGCTCCATAGAGATACATTGTAACCGCACAGGCTTCAGCGGTTGTTATCCGATCCATCCCATAGGACCTTAATGTTATTCGATCCAATTCTCCTCCCCAGATTACTTAACGTTATGCGATTTTAGCATTATCAGATCCAATCATTATCCAGTGTTTTACTGTACTTGCTATTTCTTGCTTTTGAACTGCTAGGTTGGCAGGAGCTGGAACAGAGACAGGCACTCAAACCATCATGCAGTACCCAGGTATCGAACTGCTGACTTGCCGGCCTTCCAACTTACAAGGTGAACTTCTTACCCACTGAGCCACCACAGCCCAATGACGGATTGAGCTCCAGTCTCTGCCCAGGTCTTGGGGACATGAAATGAGCCTTATTTGGGCATTCCCTTAGCAGAGTTTCTCCAGAATAATTTCCAACATAACATTATTATTATTATTATTATTATTGGGTCAAGTAGGTTTGGAACATAATTTATTACTGAGTGACTTACAATTAGATCGATAAATACAATAATCATGGAACCCAACAACATAGTCAATTGATTAGGCAAAATAGGGCAATCCAATTCATATATGAACTTAGTTATTTATTTCATATATTTTTATACCGCCCATCTGGGAGGAAATTCCCACTCTGGGCAGTTAACAACACTAAAAAACAGCAACCATTAAAATACTTATCACATAATTCCTCCTGACGGTGCAGGAAACAAAAAATAACAATGCATTTAAAAAAAAATCTCCTCCCACAGAGGATAGAATCCAAAAATTAATAATAATCAAAGTTAGGCAGCTGTGGGGTCTTTGAATGCCTCTCTAAATATTTCAATGTTTAGATGTTTTTAAAATTCCTTTAGAGGGGACCTTACACAGCTCCAGAGATAAACTATTCTAGAGCATTGGTGTCACCACTCAGAAGGCTCTACATAAGGAGTTCTCAACATTTTTAAGCCAGGGATGGTGTCACGCTCCCTCAGACAGCTTTGGGGGCCGGATGACCATTTTGCCCTTCCTACACCACATGACACTTCCTGGTGTGGTGGAGGCAGTGGGGGGCCACATGAAATGGTGCCCCAGGCTGTGTCCAGCCTACAGGCCACAGGTTGAGAATCCCTGCTCTACATCTTGTTGTTACCTTCCTAGCCATCCTTTGTTCAGCACCAGGAGCTGCAGAGTTGAAATTGTACTTATCATATGGGTTAACCAACCATTCATGTTTATTCACAAATATCATAGGTTTCTTAGTCTGTAGTCATTCAATAAATTGTTCTAAGAAATGTTTCCAAAAAGGTGGCTTTAGTGTTGGATTAGCCTTGTTGCAGCAAGATCAGAATCCTATGGAACTTCTAAAAACTAAAAAGCTTATGACAACTTAAATGTGTTTTATCTTTAACTTCTAAGACTATTTTTTTTCAGAGAGAAATTCCATCAGAGCTAAATCTTCCACTTGAGGCCAGAGGCTGATTTTGCTTAAAATGCAAACTTCTAAAAGCATTCCTTGAGTTAAATTCTCTACAAAAGACAGGAAGTCTTTTCATTCATGTGTTTTCAGTTCTATGAATACCATGAATGTGGTGAATGTGGTAGGAAATTGGTTACCAATGTAGACATGCAGGAGAATAAGGCCTGGGTTGGACATGTTCAGGTTTATATTTCAGAAGCCTGCACTATCAGAGATAGTTTCTATACTGACATTTGTAAATAAGTGGAACTGTAAACAATCTAAGTTGCTGGTCCTCTGGGAATGTGGAAAAGAAAGCCTTTGCTTGATGACAGTTTTTTCCAACCTGACATTTTTCAAACCTGTTGGACTGCTTCATTCCCACCTAATAGTTCTATTAGATTTTTAGTTCATCTTGGGGAGGAGGGGAATGCATTGTGGGACACAAATTCAAATGTCAAAAAACAATTTTGAAGGAAACAGTAACAAATTAACACTAGAGCTTAGTAGTGATAATCCATATGCTAGTCTGTGTAACTCACATTATTTATGTCAAAATAATGACATAATTAATAAATGACATTGACTCAATGGATTAACAATATCAGTTGTAAGTATTAGCACAATGAATCAAGCTCATCATTTTAAACAAAATTAATAGTAATAAATTGGTTTATAAAACCTAGATTGAATATTTCATTATAGTTATAGGAAAGGATATTACCATAGGGCCATCTCCCCTGTCAGTAAGTCTAAAGTAGTGGTTCCCAACATGGGGCACATGCCCCACAGGAGTACTTCAATTCCTAGAAACCTAAGGCAGTACACTGGTTGATCGTTGTTTTGGGAAATTGACTTAGGCTTCTGGGAACTGATGTCTAAAAACCAAAGATTGGGAAACACTGGTCTAAAGGATGAAAACCATCCAATTTTTGCTCAAGTTTAGGCTGAAATTATGCACCAACTTCTGCAGCTTATGAAGGTTGCCCTCCAAGCCTCTGGGTTAATTATCTACAGTTTCAGTTATCCACAGGTCCAAACATATTCAATGAAAAATCTCTGAAATACATATATATTTCCAAGGCACATTACTAGAGCTAGCCACTTGAGGCCACTATCTACAATAGGGGTGCCCAAACTTTTTGGGTGGTGGGCTGATCATGTGGTTTAGGAAGTCGATCACTAAGGCCCGGGGCCCGGCTGTGGCCCCCGAGGCCAATTCATCCGTCCTGCGAAGCCCTTGTTGCTCTTGGAAGTGGAAATAAAACACGCCTGTACAGGCGCATTTTACTTCCACTTCCAGGAGTGACGAGGGCTTCACGGGCCAGATGAATTGGCCTCAGGGGCCGCACCTGGCCCCCTGGCCTTAGTTTGGGCACCACTGATCTACAATATAATGTTGAGAAAGAATGGATTATGTTTCCAGGAGAATCATTTCCTGAGCAAATCTGCAAGGTTGACAGAGCATTTACAGCATCCCTTGATTGAATGGTTCAGTTTTTTGTGTTGTAATATGTGGTTCACTGTTTTCCATGGTTTCACGTATCTGTGAAAGATCTTGTAACGTATCCTCATATATAAGTTTTTGTTTAAGGTAAAAGGAAATAAGACTTTATCACAACTGTTGTCACTGTGATGACAAAATTTACTTGATCATATATGTTTGATCAATAGCTAACAAATGTATTATGGCTGATATTAAATATAATTATATTAAAATGCTTGTATGAAAATAACTCTTACCAGTGAGAATTAAGCAATTAGCTTTCTTGGCTAGAAAAGAGGAATTTTGTCAGCCTACTCTGCTGAGGATATGAAACACATACTCTCCAGATATCCAAGAATAATGTCATGCTACAGGAAACTGCAAGTACAAGCTAAATGCAGAAGTTGCTAGGAGAAAATTTGCAAAAGATTTGTATAAAATATGCCTGTGTTGTATGTTTTTTGCCTGGACATGGAGGGAATCTCTCTGAATTTTTATTTGCTTTATGCCATATATATATATTTGATTGCAGCATAATAAAATTAGACCTCTTAGAGAAGAGAATTTTGTTTTTTATAACCTTAAAATAATTTTCTAGCACCACCACAGAAATGACCCTTTTTCTTAAAATATGAAACAGCAGTCAGTATGAAATCGTTAGCATCAGCTGCAACTCATATCCGAGAATGCATTTTTTTCCTGGAGTAGGAAAAATGCCATTTCGCATGAATTTGTTTAAGGTGGATCCCAGCTTGCCATGAAGTGACCCACACACTACGATTTCTGAGCCATCTCCTACAGCACATATGACATGAGACATGCAGGATTTAGCAGCAGGGCTGCAAAGGATTGCCACAGACTTGAGGATATTATCAAGGTGCATCTTCACAACCAGTACATCTGGCATGGCCTCTTCTGCCTCCATGACCATTGGGAATCTGAGTTCCTCCTCCACTCATTTTGCCATTTGGCCAAATCTGATGGTTTCCAGTGACATTTCCTCCACTGAGTGGAACATCACCCCACCTAAAGAGGCTCCTTTAGGGAGTCAGGTTATTTACTGCCACCCAACACTCAGCGTTGAGTTGATGGCTATACGGTCTACTCCACTACAGTAGCAGAATGTCTGGCCAGACATGGACAGTATGAAATATTCTATATGTATCACATTTCAAGGAAGCCCTAGTAAAAAAAAACCTATTTATTTGTGGTAATTTGTGGTAGAAATTAGTTCAGTTTTTCATGTGCTCCTAAGTTTTCAAATGTTCGTGTATCTATGGTCCTTTTGCTGTCAGAGATTTTGTTTTAAAAACAGACAAACAAGGTGAAAAAACTGATTTAGTTACATTAAATGGTATGTGTGTTTATGAGGGTGAGGGTTGTTTGCTCTAGACAAAAAGAAAATCATGAATGATTTTGGTTGAGCTCTAATAAAAAGAAAAATCAATAAGGCATCCTGTAACTATCTACTATGCCATACTAGCAAATAACCATTTCCATCTAGGTGTAATAATTATTCCTTGTAAAATGAGATGAATGTAAGTTCTGAGATTACTTTTTACAGTGATTCAACTCTTTGTTAAGTATATACTTATACAACACAATAGCTGACTCGCGCAGGTTCCAGCATACAAATAATTATTTGATTATTCAAGCATATAATTCAACCCTACAATACCAAGAAAGAAGGCTTCAGTTAAAAGCCCTATTCAAAAATAATTTCCATGCAAATTTTACTTTAAAAAGAATAGATATATATCAAATATCAAATTGTGTTGACTTGAAATCATTTTGTTTGAAGTCTCATGGTCATAAATAAGTGATCATATACCATAAAGGAGAGAAAGAAACCATTTGTGTTAATACTAACAGACAACATAGTACCCATATTGGAAAACTCTTTTGTTTAGTTAGAGGTTTTATAGGTTTAGGTACAGTTTTAGATATTGGATTTTTCCCCTTTCTGGATTACATGTTATACAGTGTAATGATGTAGTGATGTGCCCTGAACATCAGAGAACAAAAATTTCCCTCCCAAGAGGTAGCACACAGGTAAATTTTGATGTAAACTTAGGCCACAACTTTATTAAAAATTTAATTAACCCTGGGTCTGGTAGTGCACAACCTGGTATTAGAGTAGATAGATTCTTCTCCACCTCTCTAGCCTAGACTGTGAAGCCCTAGCCCCTATATGGTGCTGATCCTTGCCAGCTATTGCACAGGGCATCTGAGTCAGGGAGACATAACTGCAATCATTTCCAATTCTATCCCCGAGAATGGATGTTGGTTGTATAGCCACACTCTCCCTGGTGTCTCCTGTATGCCCCATTGATTTGCCTGAATCATGTTGAGCAAACAGTACTGTATTCACTTTAATACCCAAAGAGATTTTATATTTGACATTCCAGAGTCTCCACTACTCTGGAATGCAGGTGGCTGCAAATATATATCTTGGCCTGTATTGGAGGATGACAGGGTGTCTTGTTCTACTGAATCAATTCTGATTTCCACTTTTTTCAGTTCAAATATCTGACTGTCCTGTTCAACCTACAAACAGTACATAGAATATAAAGGAATGACCACACTGTTGTGCCTTGGAGGTAAAGAGTAACTCCTTGGTCTGACCATTAATTGTTCTGGAATTATGCAAATATCAGATTCAGACTATTTTTCCACCTTGGTTCAAAGAATACACAATCCTATATGATATGTTTTATGATACCATTATTGAACTATTTATTTGTTTATTTTATATTCTACAGCCATATCTTTGCTATAAAGTAATAATTATTTTATTTGACTTGATGCTGCAGTTTTGCTAAATGTTAGTAAAGGCCAAAGAATGTGTCATATGTTTCCAGCTGTCATAAGGATTATCCTGATAAATGTCCTTCTGAAATTATTTTCCTAAAAAACATGTTATGTTCGAACACATTCTGTTCTTTTTTTTTCTCTCAGGTGTGCTGTAATGGGGTACTGCACAACAGTAAACCAGGGTTCCAGTGCTGTGAAGACAAGTATCTTCTACTTAATGTGTCAGGTTTGTGCTGCGGTGGCCAGATGCATGTGATGCAACCTGAGTATCACTGTTGTGGTGGCTACTACATAAAGGTATTAGCAGGTAAGAGGCATTTTTCCCCAAGTATGTGACTGGAATAAAACTGTACAATACACTCCTTCACTAAGAAAAAGAAATATGAATGTTTATCTTTCAGGGTTGATCTTCCTTCTGTCAATCCTGAAGGAAATCAACCCTGGCTGCTCTTTGGAAGGACAAATGCTGAAGCTGAAGCTCAATTACTTTGGCCACCAAATGAGAAGAGAGAAATCACTTGAGAAGGCCTTGATGCTGGGGAAGATTGAAGGCAAAATGAGAAGGGGCACCAGAGGATGAGATGACTAGATGGCATTGTTGACACAATGGGTATAAAGCTGTGTTGGCTGTGGAGGATAGAGGAGCCTGGCGTGCAGTGGTCCATGCGGTCACAAAGGGTCAGACTCGACTGTGTGACTGAACAACAACAAATCTTCCTATGAATTTCACACAAACCAAATTTCCATTCAACCATGCGATGGCTTTTGGCAATGGACATCCCATGTGAATGAATTGATAAGACACAGATCATTGGCAGCAGATTCCCCCACCCCACCCAGTGGTGGGCATCTGCAGGTTCACAACAGTTCACCAGAACAGGTAGAAATTCTGGCTGGCTCCGCCCATCCAAGTTTTGAAATAATGAAGTCCCAATGCTGTTCCCGTAATATGCCAGATTTAGGTTTTGAAACAGTCTTGATAAATTAAGCAGGTTTTGTTACATGATCTCTGATTTATATGCAATGGAAGCTTGGATTCTGTAAAGCAATAGGGTTAAAAGTCCTTGTTTCAGCTACAAAAGAAGAGAGAGAGAGAGAGATGCATTATTCCATGTGTTACTAAAATCTCTGACCTGTTTGTCATTTAGACTCTGCATGTAGGGATTCTGTAGCCTCTATGTACTTAACCAAGTACTTTATGAGGTCAACTGTGTTTCCATTCTTGTTCAGTGTTGCAGACTATCCACAAAGCATGCACAGAACAGTTTAATTGGGGGGGGGGGGATAGCCATAGACATGCAGCCAAATGTTTATTAACATAGGAATAGTTTAAAAAAGTGTTGTGTTCAGTAAAATCATCATCATCATCATCATCATCATCATCATCATCATCATCATCATCATCATCATCATCATCATCATCATTATTATTATTATTATTATTATTATTATTATTATTATTATTATTATTATTCACATTCACATTCACATTCACATTCACATTCACATTCATATCCCGCCCTCATCAAAAGACTCAGGGTGGCTTACAAGGCTAAAAACACAATTAAAACATTGATCACAATTAAAAGGTTAAAAAATTAAAAAGATAACAGAGAGAGAGGTGGCCTGCCAGGTCTTTAACCCCTTCCTGAAGGGCAGCTGCTCCGTCTGGAGACACAACTCACTTGGCAGGAGGTTCCATAGGGCTGGAGCGGACACAGAAAAGGCCCTCCTTCTAGTGCTAGAGAGGTGAACCTCTCTAGCTGATGGCACGACAAGAGAGCCTCTCTGGTCTGCTATGGTGGAACGGACAGAAGCTCTTGGGGTGATGCAGTCTCTTAAGTATCCTGGCCCACTACCATATAGGGCTTTAAAGGTAATAACCAGCACCTTCAATTGCACTCGGAGGCATACTGGGAGCCAGTGCAGCTCTCAAAGCAGTAGTGAGGTACGAACATAATGGCTGCACCCCATCACAACCTTGAGCAGCCGCATTCTGGACCAGCTGCAGCCTCCGAATGGTTACCAAGGGCAGTCCCATGTAGAGCGCATTACAGTAATCAAGTCTGGAGGTGACCAAAGCATTTGTGATAATGAGCAAGGAGTCCCATTCCAGGAATGGGTGTAACTGACGCACAACGCGAAGTTGTGCAAAGGCCCTCCTAGCCACGACTGCCACCTGCTCTTTAAGCAGGAGTCGTGAGTCCAGGAGGACCCCCAGTATTGTGTTGATTATTACATATGGTCAGAATAAGAATCAGTAGCACTGTGGAATATTGAGTACTGTATTATATAGTGTAAATCTTCTTCCATGATAATGGGGGGGGGGGCAAATCTCATGTGGTTTGATTTTTATTTGTTCAGATTTCGGCTTGCAATGAAAGAACAATCATGTTTCTGTAAAATCCTCTTAAATATTATTTGTGATTAATTTTTAGATCAATTTGTTAAGTGAGTTCATCTGTTATGTTAGTTTAAAAAAAGATTTCCACAAGATGTATAATGCACACATCTTTTCTCAGACAACTGTGAGGTCAGGAGCTAAATTGACTGCATTACCCGTTGGGTTGGCACATATCCCCTATGCTCAGAAGTACTTTGAATTTCTGCCAAGCTATGCAGCACATCCCAAATTCCACTCCTTTCAAAAGTCATTCATATATTGCAGTATTAGAATGCCTCCTATGATGTCATTGAAGAGAAAAAATGCTGTCTGATACAACTAGAGGAGGGAGAGTCCTTTGCTGGCCTCATTAATCTCAATGTACTAAAATAAGATGATGATTGTGTATGACCTCTAGACCCCTCCAGTGGTCTCCGTTAACTAGCTTAATGCTGTTTACATATGAAAAGAGAAGTACAGTGACAGGAACCATCTTGTCTCTAAAAGAAACTCAAATTCAATATGCAGTTGTCAGGCTTCAAGGAGTAAATATTTAAATACTGTTTGCCAGCAGTTTTGTGTTGTATTTCTTTCAAAGATGCTCTTCTTGCTTACGTCCTCCCCCTTGTTTCCTAAGGGTAATAACAAGAACACTAATGGTCACTTTTTTCTTTCCTTTTTAAAAATATAAAGTATGCTAATAAACCCAAGGAAAATGTTAATGTGGGTCATTCTTTGATAAGGATAACAATTAACTGGTAGGACTGCTTGGTAGTTTTCAGAGAGAAAACATTTTCAAACTTGGCTTGGAATGGATTCCCATTTTGAGAGGTTAATGAGAAGGTTACTGATTCTTTGTGTCTTAAGTCTAATGGTCCTTTTTATAAAATTAAAAAATAAAATTAAAAAATTATATTATTTTCAACTGATGTGACTTAACATATCTTGTTGGAGGGCTTCCTCTATTCAGTCATGAAATTAGATCCTAAGAAGAACAGAGAAGTGTGGTTAATTGTCTAAACAGATTATATCTATTATACTCCAAAGGTTTGTTCTTGTCTTTGTGGTATATTACTGACTTTATTTGATAAAGATATTTACACAGGACACACTTGGCATGTATATTATCTAGATGTTGTTTTGCCTGTTTGAATGATGTGAGATGTACTTAAAGTAGTTTACTACAAGTATGATTCTTTCAGCACAAGAAAAGAGTAGTTGTACTATCTATGAAGGCAGAGCAGAAAATACAGATATGAATCTGAAACAAAGATATTTCAGACAAGAAACAAGACAAAAGTAACAACAAAAAATTAAGTCAAAGAAAACAAAAACTTTGTGACAGCATAAAGACTAACTGCTATATTTTAATGTGAGCTTTCATGGATCAAGTCGACTTCCTCAGACATAAAAATGAGACATGGCAATCCTTTATACATGGCTTTAAGAGAAAGGCACATGCTTGATTAGACACAAGTTATAAAATGTGTGAGTAGATATGACAGTCCACACCTGGTGGTGATTTAAGACTCCTGTTTGAGATTCAGTTCTTTTTCAATGAAGATTTGTTCAGTAAAAAGCAACAGTGTTAGGTGAGTGCAGGAATCTCAGGCTATAGGCAGGAACACAAGTTGCACATTAAGTCAATGTCTGAGGAAGTAGGCTTGATCCATGAAAGTGCACATGAAATATAGCAGTCAGTCTTTATGGTGCCACAATGTTTTTGTCCTTTTTAAATTTTGGTCCTTTTCTTAACTTTCATTTCATTTTGTTTCTTGTCTGATATGCCCACATAGACTATCACAGCCACCACTTCCAAAGCAAAGATGGCAGGGACTGCAATGCCATAGTATAATCAAGTAAACAGTATTAGCATTCCCCACCCTTCTCTATTTCCATTGGGTTTTGTGGAGAAGGTGAACAGTGTTCTTTGTTGAATGTCATCTCAGAATGTTGTCACTGACTTCCAGCAAGGTGACCTACATGTGAGAATACACATGCAGGCAATCAGAGTTTTGGATGCTGTCTTCTCTTCAGGTGAATCTCCATGCTTATATGATACTTTGGAGGGACCTGAACAGAAACTGAGTGAAAAACATCAGGTGCAAATGTAGACTAGAGCACACATAATTTCAGATGGATATGCAATTATATTTCTCTTTAAAATAACGACACGGTTAAGTTTTAGAAATGTGGAGGTACACTGTGCAATATTTGATCACTAGTCCTTCTAGTTCAACAACTATCTAGTGAAGAAGACAATGGCAAAACAGGAGGGACAATATGGGGTTTTTTCTGAATAGGGGCTATCTATCAATTAATTGATTAATCAATTTATTGATCTAGCAATCAAACTCTGTAGTGGTGAAGGTTTTTTCCCCTTAATGAAAAGAAGGGCTAAAGGATGTAGCTAGCAAAAACTGAATTTGATTTTCTGTTTGTGGTTGCTGAATAGAGGGGAAATGCAGGCATGACCCTGAACATGAACTAATGCTGGCGTTGGAGTTCCCTGGACTTATGATTCTGAGGGACTTCAATTTTCCTTCATTAGGGGCTGGTTTTGAGGTAGCATGGGAGTTCATGGCTTCCATGGCAGCTGTGGGCATGACTCAGGTAATTCAGGGCCCAACCAGGAGCAGTGGTTGCAGACACTGGATCTAGTTTTCTTGTCGGAGTGGTGGCAGAGCGATTTGAAATTACAGCAACTAAACATAACTTGTGCCATGGTCAGATCACTATCTGGTGATTCTGGGCTTTCTGGGGGGGATGTCCCACCATAGGGAGGCAGGGCCAGTTAAACTGGCCCACCCTGGCAACTGATGGATCCAGATGGATTCCAAAGGCAAATGGAGTGTTTTCCTCTGGATCAGCTACACAATTCGCCCAAGGCTCTTGTTGACCTCTGGCATGGGGATGTGATGGCAGCCTTGGATGTGATTGCGCCACTGTGGACTCTCCGCGCACGTGGGCCCCACTCATCCTCGTGGTTTACGGAGGATTTGAGGGAGCTTAAATGGGCAAAGAGACACGGAGTGCCGCTGGGTGAAGACTCAAAGTTATTCCAACCGAACACTCACTAGAGCCACTATCAGCGCCTACCTGGTGGTGATAGGGCTGGTGAAACAGCAATATTTCACCACCCTTATTGCCTCTGCAGATAATCACGCAGCGACTCTGTTTCGGGTGACTAGGTCCCTCCTCGGTAGAGGAAGGCCTGGACCTGGTTGGCAGGGGTCAGCTGAGATGTCATCCTTCTGTCCTTGCTCTTCTTGACCTCTCAGCGGCTTTCAATACTGTCACCCATGGTATCCTTCGGAAACGGCTCCAAGGAGTAGGGATCCAGGGCACTGTGTTGTCCTGAAGGGCTGGATGCAGTCGGTGTGGTTGGAGGATGGGATGTCCAGCCCTAGGCCTCTCCAGTATGGGGTGCCTCAGGGCTTGGTGCTCTCACCTCTCCTATTTAACATCTACATGAAACCGCTGGGGGAGATCATCCGTTCCCACTGGGTGAGGTATCATCAGTATGCTACTGATACTCAGCTGTACATCTCAGCCATGGTGATCTAAGCGATACAGTCAGAGTCCTATCCAGGTGTCTGGAGGCTGTGGGGGTCTGGATGGGGGACAACAGGCTACAACTGAATCCTGGCAAGACTGAGTGGCTATAGGTCCCCTTCCCCCCGGGTTATCTCGGGAGCTACCATCTTTGGTTCAGGATGGGACTATTTTGCCCCAAACAGACCTAGTGCATAATCTGAAGATCCTCCTGGACTTGTGACTCCTGCTCAATGAGCAGGTGGCAGTCATGGCTAGGAGGGCTTTCACACAACTTCGTGTGATTTGCCAGTTATGTCCGCTCCTGGACCAGAACTCCTTGCTTATGGTCACACACACTCTGGTCACCTCCAGACTGGATTATTGCAATGCAAGCTACATGGGGCTGCCCCTGATGACCTTTGGAGGCTGTGAATGATCCAGAATGCTGCTGCTCAGGTGGTGATGGGGTGTGGGCAGTATGCCCGTGCCTTGCCACTGCTTCGGGAGCTTCACTGGTTGCCAGTGTGCCTCCAGATGCAATTCAAGGTGTTGGTAATGACCTTTAAAGCGCTACATGGTAGTGGGCCAGCCTTGGTAGGCTGAGTATGCATCACCCTGAGAACATCTGTCCATCCCACCAGAGCAGACCGGAGAGGCTCTCTCATTGTGCCATCTGCTAGGGAGGCTCATCTCTTTAGCACCAGAAGGAGGGCCTTCTCTATGTCTGCTCCAACCCTATGGAATCTCCTGGCAATTGAGCTTCATCTCCAGATGGAGTTACTGTCTTTTAGGAAAGAACTGAAAACCTGGCTGGCAGGGCAGGTGTGGGGCCCCGATGGAGGGGTGACCCCCACCTGCTGGCTTCTCTCTCTCTTTTAATGGATGGAATGTGTGGGATAAATTGTTTTGACTTTTTAATGGGGTTTTTAAGGGTTTTTATTTAGTTTTGTTATTGTTTTTAATTGTCAGAGAATTTTTTCTCAAGATGTCTCCTCTATAATATTATTTACTTATGAGGACCCTCAAAGCTGAGCTCATGGACATACATATAAGGTATGCCTGGACTGAAATCAAGTAGGAAATAGAATGTGTACACATTCTGGAAATTTTGTGTCTGTTGTAGAGGGGATGAATTCTTATGATCATGGCAACAAAGGAAAGCTAATGTATATTTGCATCCTCATTCAACTAATGGACCTACCACCTTTTACACAATGGAGCAATTGAGTCTTTGGGAGTAAAGGTACTAAAGGAACATTTTAGAATGGCAATGGAATTTGATTTTATGTTAACTAATTCCAGCATCAAGCTTCTATGTGTCATTTGACATAATAGAATTGTCACCTTTTGGAAGTGGTGAAAATCATTAGCCTGTCCAGAAAGGCTTTTACTGATTGCTCTTAGTTACAGTGTCCACACAGTGTACCTAGGAATGATTTTGATGGGCATTACGCAGCCACAAAGGTTTTTTTTTTTTTTACTTAAATGAATTGATGTATTGCTTTAGCAATGATCTCTAAAAGGTTAAAAACAGTTGTTTCACTTCCCCTGATCACTCACAGACAACCAGGGGAAGTGTTTAATTATTAAAAGTGTCAATTTCTATTCAGATGGCAAGAGAGCACCATAGCTTATGACACATAGCTTATCTGCTTTTTTCGGTGCATCAGCTGTTCAGTGTGGACATGCCGTAGAACATTGACAATGAACTTTTTAGAGACCTCATCCCCAGAGCTGCCTCCTTGGTGGGATTTCAGCCTCCCCTCTCACCTCTCCATTGGCAGAGGGAGAGGGGTGGTGGGGAAGCGGTGCTGCCATTGGCAGGCAGGGTGAAGCGGTGCTACCGTTGGCTGGCAGAGAGGCCTTTGCATGCCACCTCTGGTATACGTGACATAGGTTTGCCACCACTGCCCTAGAAGTTCAAGTTCCAAAAGGGTAACCATGTTTGTCAGGTGCAAGAAAAAACAACAAAGAGTCCTGCAGCATCATTTGATTTATCATACCACAAATTAGCCCAGTTAATTCAAAGGCTCCTGCAATTACTGTTACTACAAATAATAGATAAAAGGTTAGATTATGTACTTTTTCTTGTCTTTCTGAAATCAATTCCTTTCTGTTGTATTTAAATCTACAGGGGAAGTATGCTGCCCAAATGAAGAACAAAACTGGGTTTCCATTGGTATTGGGGATTCCTGCTGCCAGGGAATTCCTTACTCTATCTCAGGGAACCAGATATGTTGTGCTGGATCTCTGCATGATGGCTTCAACCAGCAGTGTTGTGGTGGACAAATAGTAAGCAAAGACCTAATCTGCTGTGGTGATAAAGAAAAAGGGAAAGCCTATCAATCTACACCAGGTACCTTTTCTCATACTAAGTGTGCTCTGCTACCATTCCCTTGGACTTCCTTCTTTGCATAAGTATTTGCAAGCACAATTAATTATAAAGTTATTTTTTTCACCTTTTATCAACTAACAAAACAGTAATAGAACCACAATCCAAACTAGGTGCTGGAAATTATACACCCTCCTCCTCTTCCTCCATCATCATCAAAATGCAGAGCTGATAAAGGCCCTATGGGACCATTGAATACAGCCCCTATCAAGGAGGCAAAGAGGGGAACTGAACTCCCAGCCTCTGACTGCTTACTCAGATACCTAAATCACTGAACTACCCAGCATTAAATGCACCTTTAACACCAAATAGGTCAGGGAATAAAGTCTATATTGCCCAAGGCAGAAGCTGAACAACCCAAAAGAAATAAAATACAGATTCAGATATAAATATGAAATATCATTAAATCCTTCCAGTTCCTTACCTACACAAACATTGAAATTCTGTTACCTAAACCAAAGGGATAAGGCCCTATATTATCCTCCATGGGAATAGAAAATCATTCCCTCTCCATGTTTCCTTCTCTCTTGCTCAACTTTAATTTAGAATCAAAAACCTTTCCAAAGATTTTCCTGACCACTGGAATGAAACAAATAAAACAAGGTATTATTTCCATACGTTCTAATTAAGAAATAGATCCATAGTCTCTCTAACCTATAATCTGTAGCTACTAAAGAGAAGTAAAGAGACCTGTATTAAAAGTTACTGGGTCCATTATTAAAATGCTTAAGGTTCAGTACTGAACAAATCAGAGCTTTATAAAAAGACTAAAAAGGCCTTGTGCCTGCAGTGCATAATGGAGAGTGAAATGAAGAGGAGGCTAGTAATCATATAATCAGAACATTTCTTACTGAGTGGATTAAAAATAGAATGAATGAATGAATTGGATGCTGAAACCAGAATCTTTTCTGATTACAGCAAACATAGCTTTGGTATGGCTCTGGGTCCAGCTGCCTGTGAAGCTACTGAAATCACTGGTCTGGTGCAGTGGAAACCTTACTCCCACTCATAATGTGACAAAAATGGAGCTAGTCCCCATCAGTAATGATCCAGCAGATGTAAAAAAAAAAAAAAGGATTCATTCACCCTGACTGTTCAAAGACAATCAGAGGAAGTATTCAAGCTGAATGCATGTTCCTCCTCCACCAGATCAATATCAAGGTTTTTCTGGCTGATCCAGACAGCACCTAAACAGATACTCCTAACAAATCCTCATTTCTCTTCCATTGCTTTGCTTTATAGCTTCTGTTGCTCCTAATTATTAACTGTATTGGCTGAGGTTGGAGAGTTGTAACCCAAAGCATCTGTAGGGAGTCAGACTGGGCAAAGTAGAAGTACCAAAGGAAGGAAGGAATTAATTCCAAAGCATCCATTAGAAATATATGGATGCCCTATAACTGGCTTAAACATCCAGATTACCTGTGTTTGAAAGCTTGACTCATAATGTTAAGATGTTAGGTTAGCTTCCATTAATATATCAGATATTGTTAGAGATTATTGTTGCAGGGAGGTTGTTTTAACCTTCCTGATGCCTTTTACACCTAAGAATAAGGACAGTTTATAGACCACGCATAGTGAGTCACCTCAGAATTTGAGGAAGTTGACACCTAGTGTCACGGGTGTCACAAGTGACTGATGCCTAAGAACCATTTCGTGTAAGAATAATTCTTGTGTGCACAATATGTTGTGAAAATTGCATGGTATTCTGCTATTACCAGTACATGCCTGTTTGTGTGTGAAGTAGGTCCCATGTTAGATGTTTTCTTCTCAAAGCTTCTCAGTTGTCTCCTATGCTTGAAAAGCATTGGAAAAAATCACATGAATTGACTGTTAATATAACTATCAATGTCAGTTGCTTTCTCATTCTCTAAAGTAGCAATTCAGAGTACTTTCTCTCTTAAGTAGCCTAATATTTTACAGGCCTATTATGAGCATAAAGTAGAAAAGGTGTCACCATCTGTGCAATAAATAAAATAGTAAAAGAAATATATTTGTTCACCTTGTTCTCCTGATAAGCTAGCAGCTGATCTTCACTTTTGTGAACAGCTGAACCGTTTTGTGTAAACATAAGGTTGGGTTGAAGAAACCTTCATAATGGTAGCACAAAGTGGAATAGCACATTATCCCCATGTTTCTCCTGAACCAGGTCCCTTTGTATGGGAAGGCATTGTGTGGCCGCCATGAGAAAGAGCCGGCTTGTGAAACATCTCTTTATGTACTTTATTACTTAAACACTTTTTATTTGCCTGCAGGAGCCCTTTAACAAAATCACATTGAATTGACTTTCTCACACCAAATCAAATCTCCTTGGTCCCAGTTCAGTTGTCTTTGTCAATATGTATTTTATAAATGGAGTGAATTAACAGATGCTGGTGGAAGGGAACTGCTGTGGTAGCATTTATGTTTTTACTACTCTCTCTGGGCAGATGAGTTGTGCAGGAGTGTAATACAGGTACCTTGGGATAGGAAATCATGTTCTTCATTTTAGTGTGTGTATAGACATATGTATTCTTAACTGGCTTTTTGTTTTCAGATGCATATGTTTGTAACAGGGCAAATTTTACAATTTATTCCAGTTTAGGGGTCCGTCTCCCCCTCCCCCCGCCTTTGAAATGTGTATATTCTCTGAGAATATTTGCTTTTCTTAAAAGTTGCAATAGTTGCATTTCTGCCTAGAGAAACAAGTTAAATCAGGAAGTGATTTATCTATAGGCAAAAAAAATTCTTTTTGGGTCTATCTTGCATCTTGGAGGGTTGCTAAGAGAAATGTACATATTAGTTAAAATATAGTAAAAGTAAATCAATCAAGAAAACAATCTCAACAATAGGCTAAAGCAGATTAAGATACGGTGCAGATTTCTGCCTATACTAGTATCCAATATTGAGCATTCTGACAGGGAGTAATACATGGCCTTGGATTTCACTAAATTTCAAACCCTTTCTATAAGATAGTGTTTCCCAAACTTATTCTATTGTGGAATGCTATACAAATCCTAAACTTTTAATGGAACACTTTGGGTTTTGTAATAGAAAGACAGGCTTGAACTTTTCAGTTTTAATAACAAATAATTTTGCTACGAAGCCAGACCTTACTGATTTGCACATTGTTGCAAAACAAACTTTTCTTCCAAGCTGATGCATCACATCAAAGGGATAGATGCAAAACAAACTTTGTGGCCTTATACATTTGCCAGTGAGATTTAGCAGAATTTCATATTTTTTCATGGAACACTTGTTGACCTCTATGGAACACCAGTAATAATAATTTCATGTCAGAAATTATTCTGGGTCGAAAGGATTTTTGCTGGAGAAACTCCACTCAGGGGACACCCCAAGATCTTTTCCTACCAAAGTGGTCCCTATTTATCTACAGTAATACCCCGGATAATGATTGCACCGGATAACGCTAAAACCGCATAACAACGACAAATTTTGGGGGGAAGATTTGCACCGGAGAACGTTCATTTTAGCATTATCTGATGCAGTCATTTAAAATCAAGAAAATTCAGAGGAAAGAGACGATGTCTCTTTCCTCCTGATTTTTTTGTTTTTAATGCTAGCATGGGGGAGGGGGTGGTTGGGGGGGAATACCCCCCCCCCCACTAGCATTAAAAGAGGACCCGATCCAAGCTGTTTCTGGGCTTTCCCGATGTCCCCGGCCAGTGGAGCAAGCCAAAACGTCAGGGTTCGAACCCTGATGTTTTGGCTCTATGGAGGTCAGGAGACCCAATGCGCGCTATTTTTGAAGTTCCGCCTCCTTCCTGGAGGCTGCAATGAGTCAAAACGTCAGAATTCAAATCCTGATGTTTTCGCTTGTTAGAGCCTCCAGCAGAGTGGGATAACTTTGGAAACAGCTTGGAACAGCTCCTGTGATCTCCCTGGAGCCAGCAGGGGGGAGACAAACAGCCCGAAATGGGTAAAAAATGGACTTTTTTTACCCTTTTTGGGCTCTTTGATCTCCCTGCTGGCTCCAGGGAGATCACAGGAGCCGATCCAAGCTGTTTCTAGGCTTCCCTGACGTCCCCGGCCATTGCAAAAAGCCAAAACGTCAGGGTTTGAACCCTGACATTTTGGCTTGCTCCACTGGCCGGGGACGTCGGGGAAGCCCAGAAACAGCTTGGATCGGGTCCTCTTTTAATGCTAGCATGTGTGTGTAGGGGGGGGTATTCCCTCCCAACCACCCCCACCCCCACACTAGCATTAAAAACAAAAAAATCAGGAGGAAAGAGACATCATCTCTTTCCTCTGGATTTTCTTGCTTTTAAAACTTGCTGCTGGGTTTGGGGTGGGGGTTGGGGAAAAATACCCACCCACCCCCGCAATGGCAGTAACTGCCCTTGCTGGTGGTGGTGGGTATTCCCCCCCCAACCCCCCCCAAACCCAATGCTAATTTAAAAGCAAGAAAATCCTGATTTTCTTTCTTTTAAAGCTGTGAATGAAGAAGGGGTTAGGGGAATCCCCAACGCACGCACTGGGGATTCCCCTCACCCCTTCTTCATTCACAGCAGTACCTCTGTGAATGAAGAAGGGGTGAGGGAAATCCCGAGCGTGTGCGCTCAGGATTCCCCTTACCCCTTCTTCTTTCACAGCGATTCAGAGAGTGCTGCACTTGGGGAGGGGGGAATACATACCCCACCCCACAAGTGCAGCGTTCCATCACTGTGCATGGGGGTGGGTGGGTATGCCCCCCCCCCAAGCACAGCAATGAATTCAGGGACAAACACTTGGTTGATTTGTTATACCTTGGGAAAGCAAATGGTGTAGCATGTTCTCATCAGCAATTAAAGTCTCCCCATTTAAATTCCCTGGTTAAAATGAAACGTGTAGTGATCTGTAATGCATGTGCATATGTATGAATAGAGATTTACAGCTGAATTATGTACTGTTTTCAGTGCTTTCAGGGACATAATCACACAAATAATAGTAAGTTTAAGATATAGGCAAAATGCTAATATTTTCCCATTATATTTTTGGGAAATCCCTGGAAATATCTGTGGGCCTCAGTTAGTTTAGTTGTTTCTGTAATTTCTGTTCCCCATTCTTTTAAATAGAGTAAATTGTACCCTTGACAGCATAAACCAAGCATGCTTTTAAAAATAGATGAAAGGGAGGCAGTAGACAAAATACCATAACTAATGTGTAACACATAGTATGGAAAGATTTAAGCTTAGGTTTGCTGAAATAATTTAACAAATTTGTCAAGCAGCTGTCCCACAGCAATCCTGTTAGCATAGGAGAGTTAAATATCTATTGAAACATTTTTGTAGAAAAAAGATTTGGGCTTAAAGTTGCCTTGGCTAGTGAAATTGTTTCTTTGAGATGATTCTTATCTCTCCCAAAACACAATAATGATACACAATATTCTAATGGAAGGAAAATAGTTAAATGTGATAAATGCAATGAATAGTGATACTCTATTTTGTTTACAAAGCACTAAGGCTTCAATGTTAAGAACACTTAAGCCCATTAAGCAGAGAAGGACTGCTTCTTATAAATTCCTTCTGAATTAATTTCAACAGGATTGCACTGATGGTCTCCTGTAAAGCAAGCCAGATAATATTTACTTTGAAACACTTGTGATCAACAGGGTTTACTCCCAAGTAATAAAGGTAAAGGTCACCATTGCTCCAAAGCCAGTCGTATCTGACTCTAGGGTTCAGTGCTCATCTCTATTTCATAGCCAAAGAGCCAAGTAATAGTGAGTCTTAAAAGCTCAACCTTCTGCCATTTTAGCTGTTCAATGCTGGTAAATTGGTAAAGAGAAATGTTAAATAATTTTTTGCAGAGTGTACAGAGTATTGCAATTTCATTTTTGTTTTCTCTTTTTCACTGAAGCACATAGAACACTTGTGGAAACTATTGTGTATTGCTTTGAAAATTCATATTTGGGATTTTTTAAAATTATATCTGGAGGCAATTCTCCCTCCATTCAGCTGAACTGACTTGGTTTCGAAGCAGGGATTGTTAAATTGATGCATCAGCCATCTAAGTGTATTTTCTATTCACCCTTTTGCCCCACAGTAGGCATGTTTTAAACTGTACATTCTCAGTGTCAAGGTTCAAGAGTCAAGTGCTACAACTGATAAATTAGCCAGAGGTCAAAGAGTGTATAGTGCAGTTTTGGGGGAATTTCTATTTCTGAATTTGCAGCTCATTCATGCTGAAGTGATGCACTATGGGAATTGCTACCAAACTCTGTTCAGCAACATCTGCTCTTCCTAAGTGAGTTAGTGAACGTCAGACATCTTTATGTCAGAATATTGCAGTGATGGATGCAGTCTTCAGAAAATGCTGCATAAAAATCTGGTGTGCCGTTCTGGCCATTAAGTGAAATTACTATTTAAATTAATGGCGCTGTCACAGTTTATCTGTGCAAAGAATGAACGCTGATTAGGGTATTAAGTAATTAGCAATTTATCACGCTGGAACAAGGTTGATAATAATTAAAGAAGTAATGGTTTACCAAAGAAACTAGAAAGGGAGTCACTTCTTGTTATGTGAGTGAAATCATGGCTGAAATTTCTTTATTCAATGAAACAAAAATGGGGTACTTGCTGAGAGAATGCCTCTTTTTCTTTATGCCCCAGGATAAATGCAAATCATTATCAAAATCTTACTTTGCTTGTCAGAAATGCCTCTGGGCTAAAATATCAGCACTGCGAAAAAGACAACACAACACATGGTGTGTGGTATAGCCACATGTTTTGTTAAGGTGAAAGGAAGTAGAAGTTATACTTAGACTTCTGGTGTTTCCTCTGAGCTTCACCACTGACCTCGGAGGATGGAATACAGATATTTTCACACCTGGGCAATCATTGTGCCCTGTGATGTATACTTGCATTGTAAGGAGACTTTAGGATAATATATGGATCCCATATTCCATAGCTAGCCTCAATAACCATTAAGAAATATGGTCTTACGTTATTTATAGAGGCATATAATTACAGACTATCTATTCCGCTGTCAAACAGCTCTTGCTGTCGAGCAGATCTTGCTAATGTTTCAATGAAATCTCCTTTCTCACAATTCAAATCCATTACTTTGGATCCTCCTGAGTAGTAGAAAACAAACCTGGTCCTTCTTACAGGACATAACTTTTTAAATATTTTAAAATGGCTGTCATATCATGCCTCAGTCTTCTCTTCTTCGTGCTATTCGGCTCTATCATTCTTCACAGGGATTGGTTTCAAGAACATCTATCATCCTGAAATTTTTGAAGTGGTAGTCGTGTTAGTATGTGTAAGCATATCAGAGAGAAAACAAAACAAAAGAAGATATGTCATCCTGGTTGCCCTACTCTAGACCTGTTTCAGCCTGCCAATATAATTCATAAATTGTGGTGCCCAGAATTAGCAATGAAGTCTGATCAAAATAGAATAAATAGGTACTATTATTTTCCTTGACCTGGATGCTGTATTCTCTTCATATTACCTCATAATACATTGACTGTTTGCATCACATTGTCAAGATGTGCTATGAAGCACATACAGGATGTTAAAATAATTACAGAGAGTAGATAAAAAGTAGCTCTGGAAATGAAAGTGTTTTAAAAATGAAAATGTTTTGAATAGTTTACCATAGCAGTTATCCAGCCCTCCAGCTGAACAAGATCACTTACTATAAATATTTTGCCATCTGAATGCTTCTTATCTTACAATGTGTAAACAAGGAGTGAAACAAAATACTGGCATCTACAGGTTATGGTAATATATTTTATCTTGTGGTTGGAAATATGGGTTATGGTATTTGTATACTCTTTTGGTGATTAGAATATTTCATAATAATTTAGTGTTTAAAAAATCTAGCATTCCAGGATCTTTGAATTATATTTATAACTATAGGCTCTTGTCCCTATAAGCATTGCAGGACATCTGGTTTCCAGATTTCTCATTCTAGACCAATGTTTCCCAACCTTTGATTTTTTTGGGGACTTCAATTCCCAGAAACCTTAGTCAGTGCATTGGATGATCAGTGCTTTGGAAATTGACTTATTATGATGATTAAATTCAAATTTATATGCCGCTCTCCTTGCCGAAGCAACCCAGAGCGGCTAACAATGTTACAATAGAAAACATAATATACATACAATATAACAAGTATAATACAATCAATGTGGTCGACAAGACCTTCATAAAAATAATAAATATATATATATACAGTACAGTCAAAGAAATACAAAAAACAATCATGGATAAACAGTACAAAGCAATAGGGAAAGTCCTCATCCCTTATAAATAATTCAATTAGTAAATATACATTTATCTGGAAGAGTGGCTGGCCGTGGTTCAGCTGTGACGGTGGTAGCGGGACTGGCGTCCTTAGTCGGCGGCGGCAGAAAAGTTCGTTGGGGGGCGGCGGCAGGTCTTATAGCCGCCTGCCCGCGCCGCGCAACAGCTGAGCTCACTCTCCGGGCCGGACCGGGAGGAGGGCGGGAGTAACGCCTCACCGCTCACAGCTGGTCTGTTTCCAGGCAAGATGGAAAGTCTCGCCCGTCGCCCAGGTGATTCCTGCTCCCCTCAGCCAAGCTAGCGAGGGCAGCGTCCGGCATCCGGCGATGGCAGCAGCAGTCTGCTTTTTAAAGTCTCGCCCGTCGCCCAGGTGTTCCTGCTCCCCTCAGCCAAGCTAGCGAGGGGAGCGTCCAGCGTCCGGCGATGGCGGCAGCAGTCTGCTTTTTAAAGTCTCGCCCGTCGCCCAGGTGTTCCTGCTCCCCTCAGCCAAGCTAGCGAGGGGAGCGTCCGGCATCCGGCGATGGCGGCAGCAGTCTGCTTTTTAAAATCTCGCCCGTCGCCCAGGTGTTCCTGCTCCCCTCAGCCAAGCTAGCGAGGGGAGCGTCCGGCGTCCCGGTGTAATTGAACTTCAGTTCTGGGAACAGAAGTCCCAAAACCAAAGATTGGGAAACACTCTTCTAGACCCTCAGAATTCCAGAAGATGCTGAAATAATACAAATATAAATTGAAAAAGATATTCCTCGTGCTCTAGGCTGCTTGTGTTCCAGCCTCTGCAGAAAGCAACAAAATAGGTACACCATGAAGTCTTCACAAAGCAGCAGTAACATAAACAGAGGAGGGAGACATCCTCCCAAAGATTAGCCTTCAGATTACCTAAATGTGTGTGTGTGTGTGTGAGAGAGAGAGAGAGAGAGAGAGAGTCAGTGTGTGTGTGTGTGTGTGTGTGTGAGTCAGTGTGTGTGTGTGAATATATATTTTAGATATATATTCTCCACTTTTTTGGTGTGCCTTTTTAGGTTATGAGCTTTTGCATTTTGTAAGTAAAACAGATGTACTTAAATTTTGTTCTTTACATTTAACAGCAAGCCAGTAGATCTCACAAGTTGGATTTATATTTTAAGCATTTTTGTATTGCTTGTCCTTTTATGCTCCTGTATTTTGGATTGAATTCTGATTTAAGTATTTGTCTGCAACTTCAGGTTTTGCATGTTCTAATGCATTTTTCTTGGCTATAAGAAACTTTTGAATATTTTATGTGAAGTAATCTTATGCATGTAGAATTAATAAAGCATTGAAATATGGCTTCTACTTTGGTACTCAGATGAATTTTGGTATGAATGGAATGTTTGCTAATTGCTAATGGTTTCATTTTGATTTTACCCTTTATTGAGATTAATGCCAGCTGTGATGAACACAGGCTTCTGACTTCCCCCCTAGAGGTCTATAATGTTCTGTAGGTTTCATGCACAAAACGAGGCATCAGGCCTCTGGCCTAACAACACTGCTTCTAACAGGTGAATTAGAGCAGCAGTATAAGGCAGAGTTAGAAACAAAGGAGTTCCACAATATCCTAAGATATCCTATATCACTCACTCTAGAGCCCAGTCTGATTAATGCTTTCCTGTCTGAAGTGGAGCACAGAATGGCCTAATTTTACCTAATAAAAATCAACTGAACTGGATCTTGAATCTTGCTTCAACACTTGTGATGGGCAGCTGGCATACAACAGAAAAGCAGATGTGCTCTGGCCTCCAGCTTTTCGTAAATGCTCCTTACTCCCTGCACCTTCTGTCTAATGATAGGGGCAGCCCTAATAAACATAGTTACTGAGTAGTTTGCATCTGAATTATGCTTCCTTAATAGAATTCCATCTGAGTGGCAGAATAAGAAAGATGGACTTGGATGACTTGTAAAGTCACATACTGTACTCTTTTTGTTACTATGTATTGATATGTGGTCAATTGGTTCCTAAAATAGCATTATGCACTGAATTAATCATGAGTTTAATTATGCTGCATCATCCAGTCCTAGCTCAGGTAGGTGCTGGTAGTGTAATATTCTTAGAGTCTCTCTCTTTGATAAACGTTTCATAAACATTTCAGTACACCTCAGGACATAATTCTTGACCTGCCTTCTTGCATAGCTTCCTTTGAGTGTGTATAAATACTGACACAGATGTAGAGCAGCCTTGAATGCTGTACCATAGCTTGTAGGATTATTATGGACAGTGGAAGTTTGCTTGTACAGCTGCCTCTTTGATCTTGTGTATCTACAGCCGGAAAGAGGTGGCATTAAGCAAACAAAGATATCCTCCACCCTGGTATTGCCATGCTTTTCACTCTGTGACTTGGTAATGCTAGACTGACTGCCTCCTCAAAATTTTATTTGAAAAATCAAGAATAACTGACAGATGGTTTTAGCAAGCCAACGGAACACTAAATAGAAGCTCCTTTATTTGTAGACACCTCTCATTTTCTGCTTGCTATCCTGATTGCTCTTTGAAATCTTTGTGTTCCCATAGCTGCCTTGATATTAATAGCAACATGAATAGCCATGAGACAGCCCAGTTTATTTTGTGACATTACATTCTGGTAGCTTTTTGTTGAGCATGAATTTAAATTGTGCTGGTGCAACAAATATTAGGATTGGAACATTAGGGTGGTTCCAGATGGTTTTCTTCTCCCTAGAGGAGTTGTAAATTGACTCTGCAGCTGCCCTAGGGGAAGCAGATGGCATCATGCCAAGAAGTCTGTGCTGCAACAGAGAGCCAGACGGAAGCCTGGCACAATCCTTGTTCAAACCTCTGTCTTCAGTCTACTTGAGAGAGAAGAGAGAGAGAGAGAGAGTACAGTGTTGGGACAGATACCATTCTGAATACTGTATGCTTATAACAGGTAAGAAAATATCCACAGGTAGCCTGTTTCAGATCGGCAATAGCTCTCTAAGTAGAGAAAATGGCAGCTTAAAATCTATCTCATCTTGTTGCAAAACAGATTGCAAGCTTCGTTTTCTGCTTCGGGCAGGAGGAACCACCGGCCCACTGAACCATGTGACCAGCCCCTGACCCAAAAAGTTTGAGCACCCTATTTTTGCATTTTATGGAGACTTTTTAAAATATTCTAGGAATCTCAAAGAAGCAACCCATTTCTCTTGTTTTGACTTCCTCCTGTCATACGCAGGATACAACTGGAAAGGAACCCAAGGCATACACTCGTACCCTGAACAAATCCCACTGTACCATTTTTATTGACCATACAAATGTCATTTTCTGTGGCCCTAAGTACTAATGAAAAAGTTGTTGTTTTTTTGGTTGGGAAAATGCAAAACAGGCATTCACATCTACCCATATATTTGTTAAGTGAGAGTTTGAACCTGCCTTTTCTGCAGCATACACAGGAGCAGGTCAGGTTGTTCCTGATCCACCAGTGTTAGCCGCTGGAAATGGCCTCTCAGTTTAGTCATCTTAAATTCAAAATTAAGTACCACTTTAGATACCTTTCTCCCAGTATCGGTAGCTGTCTTGTTCTGACATTTTAATGTTATGTTTTATAACATTCTCTGCATTTCCCTCACTTTTCTCCCCTTTTTGCATTATATATAATGTTTTATTGTTGCAGGAATGTTCTGTTGTGGACATGAATATGTGAATATGTCAAGTACCATATGCTGCTCCATTTCCAGTGGTGAGTCTAAAGCCCACATTAAAAAGAATGACCCGGCACCATTAAAATGCTGCAAGACTGAGCTTATTCCAAAGAACGAAGAATGTTGTAATGGACTTGGATATAATCCTTTGAAATATGTTTGCTCTGACAGGATTTCAGCTGGAATGATGATGAAGGTAATTGATAGAAAACCTCTTGGTGGTTCTGATTTGACAATGGGAAGAGAAATACATTGTTCATAACTATTTTTGTAAAATAGGAATATAAAAACTCCTCTGTGCATTATTCATTTTCACATTACATCCATATTAATACCGAATGAGTTTGCTATGATTGATGTTATTGCAGTGAATTCTAAAGGAATTAATAATGATTAGCTGACCCTTGTGAAGTGTTGCTCAGCACTTCAGATTAGTAAAGCACTAAAAGTTTGTATTCCAACCTGGCTCTGGTGTATGTATAACTACCTTCAGCTGCGTGGTCAGTTTTTAATTCCTGATGGTATAATTCTGAAACTTTTCTGCATTAATGTAGCCACCGTTTTAGCCCCTTACCAATTTTGTATAGCTGCTGTCTGGAAAGCCACTTGAAATGCATTCCAATTAAGATACAATTTGGTTTATGTTCTTGTGCAACTATGCTGAGTCTGTGAGATAGATAAAAAGGGGGAAGGCTGTTAGACACTGGGTAGGCATTCCAGGTTATACGGCAATATGCTGTTGGTAATCAATTGAGATATTACAATTCTGTACTGACTGAACTGACCTTTGGATGTGCTTGAAGGAAAACAGGGAGTACATCCAAGCTTGTATTATTTTAAACACTAAAAGTGTTTGGAATCGTTGTTCTAGATAAAAGAGGAATGCCAAGCTAGCACTCTGTGTCCTATATCTATGGAAGCAACAGCCTACTGTGGGCGGTGTGACTTTGACAAGTACTCTCATATCTGTGCTTGGGTAAAGAACCCTTTGAGGGATCCAAAAGGGAAAGAAAATGAAGGCCCATGCTCAACTTTGGAGGAGGAGGTCTATACAGGAGGCCCAAGCCAATATTCATTCACAGGTAAATGAATGAGAGATCTCATATTATTTGGTTTAAAATGGTAAGACTGTAAATTAGAAAATGAATTGTTTCCATTTTGGCAATTCACATGAAACATTCTTGCCAGCATTTTGGTTGTAAATAGTTCTGATTGAGTTTAATGAATATTTATGTATTCAGTATCCATCCAGCTAAAAAACTATTGCACATGCATAGATGGTAAGGAGAAAGGGGTACATTGCTTTTTAGACTAGCCACATTCTGAGATGTTTTTCTTTTTCTTTTAGGTAGCTACGTTGAGTTTTCATTTTAGTTAGGACTGAGTGCATGTGTGCATGAAGGTTAGATGACTGATTCTTTTGTGCAGGTTTTGATTGCACAGGTCAAAGTACTGCTATGGACTGTTCCTCTGTTGTTCTCTGTTGTTGTTATGTTCCATCAAGCCACCTCTGACATATGGAAACCCTATGAATGAGATATCTCCAAAATGTCCTGTCCTCAACAACCCTGCTCAGATTTTATCAAGTCAGGCCTGTGATTCCCCCTCCCTGCTGTCCTCTACTTTCTATTATTTTACAATGCCTTTCTGTTATTTTACTACTGGCTTTATTTGCAAAAAAATGTTACTTGCTGTGGATGCCACTGTATGTTAGTGGGTGCCATAAGTGCAGCACTCTTTAGACTAAACAGTGATTGGGCACATCCAAGCAAACCAAACTACTAATTGAGGGACACTTCCAACACACGTTTTCTATGAGCATGGCTCCCACCTGGGAAGGGGGTGACAGAAGAAAGGAAGATGGTAAGAGTTTTGTTTAAGCCAGTGATTCCCAACATGGGGCACACACCCCACAGGGGGAATTTAATTTCCAGAGGCCTAAGTCAGTAAAATGGCTGATCAAAACCATACGGAATGAATTTGAAGTCTGATATAACAAAAAACAAGTTGCTAACTTTTTAATGCACATTCCGGTTGACTGTAACCTCTTGTACTGTGTTTTTTTGTAGATCAGAATCTAGAACCACATGTCACATATGAGTACAGAGTAGCTGCATGGAACAAATATGGGAAAGGTCTGAGTGAAATTAGCCATGCTGCCACTAAACAAGATGTACCTGAAGGTTTAAGTCCACCCCAATGGAGAAAAGTGGATAATCGGGAAGATGTAATATTTTTAAGCTGGAAAGAACCTCAAAAGCCAAATGGTATTTAGATTTTGTAACATATTGTGTGATCTGATGGGCAGCAGTACAGTAGATAGATCTGCTTTAAAATAATGATTTGTTCAAACACATAGTTTGGAAATATGTCAATAGAAAAGTATGAACATGATGCTAGTGTCATTTTCACCTTTATCTTTAGTTTTCCGAAAAACCTGTGTTCAGAAGAATTTAACTGTTCAGTGAATAACTTAACTGACCTAGAAGCTTAACTTGCAGTTTTTGTCCTCGGTTGCTTCTTTCAAATTAAAATGGCACATGTTTGTACAGCAGCTGTGGATATGGCTGACTTTTTGCCTGCTTGGAGAAGAACAGCAAAGATGGGGTTTGTCCTTCCAGAAGAACAAGCATATTTCCTTTTATGAAGTTGAGCACACCCTCACACACAGTAAAAAGAACAGCCTTGCTGATCAGAAAGATACAAACTTAGCCAATGCTACTACCTTTTAATAGTCCACACAATAAGTTAGCAGGTATTATAGACTGAGAATTTGTGCATTTAGAGAAATAGGGAAAAAAACATTCTCAAGTTATCTTGCCCAGTGCCTGGCAGAGATGTTAGGAGAAAACATGACCCAGAATATGATTTTTGCAGTGTTAAGCCATAGTTAAATGTTGGGTCTGAGTGTGGCTTTTGGTAAGGACTTTCTCAATGAATAGTTGTTTTGCATTTTCTTCTGTCCTCTACCTCAACTGATACCAGTTAGCATGTTTCTTTCTTTGATTATCCAATTCAATATCCAGTGTTGATTTGTCATTGCTTTTAGCTTTTCTAGTAATAGTTTGATTCATGAATTTCATGTGTGTTCTTGATCCTTGTTTTCATTTTTATGTGGGAAGGTATCATCATTCATTACATTCTTCTCCGAAATGGGATTGAACGTTTCAGAGGAAAGGAACTGAGCTTTACTGACACCAGTGGCATTCAGCCATATCGGGAGTACTCGTATCAGTTGCATGCCTGTACTGTTGCTGGTTGTGCAGAAAGTAGCAAGGTAAGGAACTGGATGGGAATAGAGATGCACATTGACCTGAGTTTATGTTCAGACTTTTTTATTCAGATCCCTAAATCAACAGGTCAAACAAAGGTTCAAATCTGGTTGTCCTATTTGGCAATAATCTGCTTCAACTCAGATCCTGAATTTCATCTGAAGTCTAGGGGTTTCTGACATCATGCTTCCCAATCAATATGATGAGAAATAGAAAAATGGCTGTGACATTTGCAGACTTAGTCATCCATTTGGTGCAAAGTATATCTTCCAAATACACAAATGTGTAGGATTTGTTTTGTTTTAGTTTTTTAGGGATTATAAATTTTGAAAAAATTCTTTGCTATATACATCCTTAGCATGATTTCCCCCCTATGCTGGCTATAATTAGAATAAATATATTGACATTAGCATTTATGTCCAATTTCTCATGGCATAAATGTTATCATTTCATATGAATGGACACAGAAATATATGGCTCTGAAAACATTCTCTATTTGAAGGATATCTCATAAGGTTTATGCTTATCCTCCCTTATGTTCCCTGAGGACTATTGTTACAAAAGGACAAACCTCATAGAGTTGGTGTTCATACACTGAAAAACCTACAGTGTCTAAGGAGGTAGAGTTCAATGGTTCCTATATAAAGAAAGTCCTACCATACATAATAATCTCTTTTTTGACATATCCCCTCTTGGAAGAAATTTGCAGCACAGATGAGTCCAAGTGTCTTAGATTTGGGGATGTTGAAATCTAAGCTACTACTGTGGACCCTCTGCCTTCCGGTTAGAAGTGATGTACCTTTAGAGGTAGGGAACTTTGTCTGGGAGTCACTGGGTGAGGATGAATAATAAATAAATGCTGACTTTGCCATTAAAGGCTCAGTGGCTGTGATCTTAACGGAATGTTTGACTCAGACCAAATAAAAATCAACAAAGCATTCTGAATTTATATGGCGATAAGGCCCCTCACTATAGTTGCTCACTTTGGCTTGGTAGTTTAAAAAATCCCAAAACATTCAACTAAATTTCAAAAATCCATGGGAGGACAGCTGAAGGAATTACAATGAAACTGTCCTTGAGACAGTAAAAAAAAGCCATGTTTGATGTTCACATAGTTCTCTGCTAGCCAGGGTACTGCATAAATCCCAGAAAACTGAAAACATAACACCCATCCTTTCTGTTGGCACCTCCAGCTAAGGGCAAAAGTATCTGGGACATCAAAGTTTATGCCAATGTTTACTGGTGATAAAAACCATATGAAATTAGGCTGTTAACATGCAAAATCACCGATTAAACATATGGAAGGGGGTGATCAAGCATTCTGTGGCAAAACAGCTTGTCAACCAGATTTTCCTTTTGCTTAGTGCTTTGCATCGAAGACAAAACACCATGAATCTGCTTTGATAAATTGTACACTTAGACTCATACGTGAACATATTCAAGGTCAGATTTCACCACAGGGGTGGATGGGGGGGGGGGGATAAAACAAAGGAGAAAAGTAACTGGTTTGGTTCTACAGAGCTGTGGTAATTATATGCCACAACAAACAACAACATGTTAAACTAGAAGTGACATTCTCATTGATCAAGGTATCTTGTGTACTATTACAATAAATTGCTGTCTAATTCATGTGTGTTCAGGTAGTTGCAGTCACCGTCCAAGGAGTCCCGGAGAGTGTTCAACCACCCAGAGTTACAGCTTTGAGTGCAGTGGCATTGCATTTGAGTTGGACAGCACCAAAGAAGCCAAATGGCATCATCAGAGAATACCAGATCAGTCAAATTGGGAAAGGTCTTATTCATACCGACACTGCACGTAAGATGCAGCATACGGTATCAGGTAATGAAAGAAAGCATTTCAAAATCTTGTCTTACATAGTAGGGGTTTAAAAAACAAAAGAAATGTGTTTTAATGTGTTGTAATCCTAAGTGAATCCTTTTGAAATCAAGATAGAGTGGAGCAAATTACCTTTTTAAAGTAATTTGTTATGTTGCTCATTGTGAAGCTCCCATAGGGTAAGTCGTTATCATTAACATTGCACACAGAGAGACGAGGAGAGAGAGAGTGCACAAGAATACTGCTTGTATTGCTTTTTTACTTTTTGTGGCTTTTTGATGACTATTTTATAAGAATCTACCCAAACTGGGATGGGCATCGTGCAACCATAGGCATTTGGCCTACTAAGGCACTTCAAATATTCCTTTTTTTTTAAAGGGACACACCCCACACCCCACACACACAATCTGCAGAAAGAGGAAAATAAAATGTTTTTCTAACTTATTTCAAGATACTATTAAGGAAGCTGAGAGCAATACTGTCATGAGGCTAGACTAGTCCAATTCCTGGTGGTCAACTGCTTTTCAGTAACAATAACCAAATGTAACATTAGTAGAGGGTTTTTTCTACACAACTACAGTGACACACAAAGTAACTCTCATTTGTACTGCACAGAAGAAGGCAATAGTAAACCCCTTCTAAATATTCCTTGAAAACTCAGTGACAAGACAGTATAAAATGAAACAAGATATAATGCTGGAAGAGTAAATTTCCAGCCTGGAAATTCTTGGGAAACTACAGGGAAGCGCCAAGGAATCAAACTGCCACTATAGAGGCAAGAATATCTAGCTGTTAATGTGCATAAAGATAAAAGGAAACTCTGATTATTCATCATGAATATGGTTGGAAAGTTTGAAGTGTGAATCAGGGTAAGATCGAAAGCATAAATCAAGGAGTGTTTAAATATTATAATACCTTGTATGATTAAACTAGAATGGATTGGAATAAATTCTTTTCAAGGAGATAATTACAATGTGCAATTTCATATGCTGCAAAGGAGGAAATTTAAAAAATTATGCAAGGGTGCATGAGGAAGGCTATCATGGATGAGTTACAAGTTCTGCATAAAATGAAACAAGAAAGTTACCCATAGAATTCATTAAAATCAGCCATTTTTCTTGCAAATACATGGTTCACATGGATGCCACTATATGGCCAACTTTAGGGGGGGGGGAGACTGTATAATTGAAAACAAAAAATGGAGAAGCTCTATTTTTCCTTCAAAAACAAAACAGTCATGGGTTATTAATATGGACAGTTGCAATAAACCCAAAGAAGAACTGTAAAGCAGTCATAGTGCCAAAGTATAATTTAAATAACAGTCCTGAAAAATGTTAATGCCTTGTAAAAGACAGCTCTTTGTTCCCAAATTTAGGTATTCACAAACCAAAAGAACTGTGAGTGGAAATCAGAGATATTATCAGAGAAGAATACAAAGAATATTTCTTTAGTCAAAAGAAAGATATTGATGAAAGAAAGACCCAATAAATCTCTTAAACTTGTTATTTACAGATGAAAGGAAAAGTAATAGATGACAGAATCGGGGTGAGGATCTGTGGTTTTAGAAAGTGAATGAAAGCTGTTTTCAAAGCAATTGAAATAAATGACCAATCCTGTAAAAGCAGGATTGCAGAATTACATAACTGAAAAGCTGATAAAGAAGAAATCTGAATCTATAGGATTGTTTGTCCTTTGGTTTGATTATCAGTGAAAATGGATATTACTAAGACTGGCCAGTACCACTACAGAGGAGATGGTTTAATGGAGGCAAAGGGCCAAGATTACCCACAGTGTAATATTCCCAATTATTAGGTGTGGTGGGAAAGTTGGACAATAGAGAAAGCTTAAACAGAGAATGCTTAATAGAGAAAGGTGGCGAAAATGAATGATTTGAAATGTGGTGGTAGAAGAGAGCATAATAGGGGATTCTAGAAAGACAAGAAAAAGGATTCTAGATCAGTGGTTCCCAATGGGTGGCCCATGTATCACAGGATGACTGCAATTCCCAGAAGCCTAAGTCAGTACATTGGCTGATTGGTGTTTTGGGAATTGACTTAGGCTTCTGGGAATTGAAATTCAAAAACTAAAGTTTGGGAACCACTGTTCTAGATCAAAACCTGAGCACTCAATGGCTTAGAAGCAAAACTGTCTTCTGTGTTTTCGCAGTTTTCAGCAGTTGCCGGTGGTATGAATTTAAGGGAAGTTTGAGGGAGATGGATTTGGTTTGCAGCTGTTAACCAAACTAGAATTTAACCTGCTGATGTTTGAAAAAAAAAAAAAACCTTCTACTGATATTTCTGTGTCAATCTAGCATGTGAAGTAATGTCAGTGACATGGTAACCCCGCCTGCTGACTAGTTTAGTAAACACACTCTCTCTCTTTTAATCGTTTAATTTTTAATTTTTAATTTTTTGTCAGTAGTTTTTAATGGGCTTTTTAAATTGCTTTTAAACTGCAATTGGTTTTGTTTTCTGTGAGCCACCCAGAGTCTTCGCAGTTGGGTGGCAATACAAATTAGAAAATAAATAAATAAAAAATAAAAAATTCTCCAGTTTAAAATGTTACCAATAGCACTGCTGGATATGATCAAAAATCTATATGTTGCAGTTCCCTGTTTCTGACAGGGGCTGGCCAGATGCTTCTCAGCAGTTTAAATGCCAAATATAAAAGGCATAAACAACCATTCAGTGTTGTTTGTCATGCCAGCTTGCCAATGAAACCTAGGATTTGAAATGTAAGTTCTAACTTACGGTAGGTCAATTTTGCAAGGCCGAATAAATTGCTGTTGAACATCTGTCATTTTCAACTGCTTTAGTGGAAACATCAGTGCCCCCTTCAATTTTGTTTTGGGAGGGGTAATCAGCAAAGGAGTCTTCCCCCCTCCCTTGCTGTCCAAGGTAAGGCTGCTTTTTCATCCTAGAAATGGAAGAGTGTTTTTCACACTGTGGTAATTATGGCACTCTAAATTCACCATGTTAGCTGAAACACCCGTCCTTATTTCACGTATCTCAAGTGTTTGAACTAACCATCATTTCAGGCCCCTGTGGACCTGTGTTTTGATTTTCTCATCTTCTTCAAAACCCTCCGCTGTTCCCAGAGCAACAGTTGAACGTTAATGAAGCTGTAGCATTAGCGTTCCCTGAGACTTTGAATCCAAGGGCCTTACAAAAATTGCAGGCGAAGAGGCTTGCACCTTGCCATGGCACCATTGTCTCGCTGCTTATTTTTAATTACATCAAAGCTTTGGAAACATGATCCCATAAATGCTTTGTGGGAATAGTGGTGAATGTGCTCATCATGTGAAATCCATAAATTGCTTATAATCCTCTCAAGATGTTAAAAAAAGCATTAAGTAATTGAAGACAGGAAGTCCTCAGTTAATTATTTAGAGGTGTTATCAATGCTTTAAGTCAACTGGAGCATTTTCTGCTATCGCACTGAGTTGAATGCCATTGGGATCGAGGGGCACCAGCCATCAGCTTCTCATATTCTCTAATGCAAACAGCATATGGCAGCTTGTCAATAAAAGACCTTTTTATATCATTTATTAGTGAACACTTCCAGTACTCTGTACAGAACAATTTGGATGACAGTTATGGCATTGTTTCACTTTGTGTTACTACTCCTTTACAAATGGTCCTGCTAATGCATTGGGGGAGGGAGAGGGAGACTAAAATAATTAGGGGATATTGCATTAAAAGAAAGCTAAGACTGCCCTCTTCAGCAGCAAGAGTGAGAGCAGAAATTCATTTCCCAATTCTATTTTATGTGCTCTCGACGCTTCCAGAAGACTGGGATTTGGAAAAAGCCATCTGTGGCTTATTTTATTTTGAAAGAAAGAGGTTCATTGTTATACCTTTCCTTGATTACATGTGTTGTACAGAAAACTTTTGGCACCAATGTTTGGAGAGTTTTACAGATATTTATAGTCGTATTCTCAGAGTTGGCTAGATAGATTAGCAGTTTAGGTAACTGGTTGAAGATTCAGAGATTGGGAGTTTGATTCCCCACTCGGCTTCCAGGGAGAAGTGCCAGCCTGTGTAGTTTGGGGCAGGATTCATAGTCCCAGGATGTTGACAGAAGAAGGAAATGGTAAACCACTTCTGTGTGTTCTTTACCTAGAAAACCCTGGAAAAGGGTCACCAAGGGTCAGAACAGACTTGATGGTTCACAATTGTTATTAATATTTATTCCCAAAGGGTTAGCATGCTTGCCTGTTATGATCCCCTTCTTCTTATTCTGTGTCTAGGCCAGATGTGAAACTGCCAAAATGAAGCCACCTTTTGGTGAGTTCATTCTGTAGTTTGTTATTCTCCCCCCCCCCCCAAGAGCTAATATACAATGCAGGCATATATATTTATGTTCAAAAGTGTGGTCTTTTAAGCTCATTTAAATTTATTTCCTCACAAATATGTATATGATTGCATCCTTATTATAGATGATTCTGGGGGTTAGGCACCAGTTCACCTGCTTTGGGCTCTAGGTCACAGAAAGTTTTTGCCACAATAAATGGAGTGAAGCTTTAAGATTTGTGATGATTGATTACTTGTTTGTTTATTGTAAAATTTGTGTAGCCGTTACCATAACATCTCTAAACTGATTATATCAGAGGTTTTCTAGCTATGTTATATATACATAAATGAAGATTTTAATAATAGGAATATATTTGTTAAGCGAGTTTTTGGGTGGTTTTATTTGTTAAGTGATGTTCTCTTTATGCGAGGTTTGACTGTACAGTATATTTTTTCCATTTGCGGTAGGTATGCTCTTGAACTGACAAGTCTTTTTTTTTTAAAAAAAAAAAATCCTCCTTGTGTTTCCAAAGAAGTTTGAAGATTTGACACCTTTAGAGAATTTTTGATCTACTTTCTTGAAGACAATTTTAATTTGTGTGTGTGTGTGGGGGGGGGTGTAACTAGAGTGGGTTCCAGAGCTACTGGGCAGAACACAATGGTTCTGAAGTCTTTTGATCATATCCTGCACCTTCTGAGGTCAGAGCAGTGTTTCCCAACCTTTGGTTTTTGGACTTCAATCCCCAGAAGCCTAAATCAATTCCCCAAAGCACTGATCTACCAATGTACTGACTTAGGTTTCTGGGAATTGGAGTTACTCTGAGTGGCATGAACCTTACATTGGGAACCACTGGGTTAGAGTGACTGATGTGATTTATGTGTGGAATCCCCGCTGCCCTTTCCAAAGAGGCAGGCAGATCGAGCCAAATGGAAGTTTGGTTGGGATGAGGGCGTGCGCACCCGATCTCTCCCCAACCAAACCAGAACTCTGAGCATTGCAGAGGCAGTTTGTTTGGGGGATGAATGGACGTGTCTGGTGTACCCACAAACCAAACCGGCATTCTGAGCATCACAGCGGTGGTTGGTTGGGTATGAATGGGGGTGCCTGGTCCCCCCCCCAAACAAACTGCTGCTGTGAGCATTGCAGCAGTGGTTGGGGGGGGATGAACAGGTGCACCGGCCCTCCTCCCCAACCAAACCGCCGCTGCGAGCATCACAATGCTGGTTAGGGAGGTGAACAGGTGCACCAGATCTCCTCCCCAACCAAAACGCTGCTCTGAGGATCACAGCGCCAGTTTGGTGATGGGGGTGAATGGGTGCGCCGGGTCTCCTCCCCAACCAAACCGCTGCTGTGAGGATTGCAGCGGTGGTTTGGTGTGTGTGTGGTGACTGGGTACGCCGGGTCTCCTCCCCAACCAAACCGCCGCTGTGAGGATTGCAGCAGTGGTTTGGTGTGTGTGTGGTAAATGGGTGTGCCAGGTCTCCTCCCCAACCAAACCGCCGCTGCAGTACAAATGTTTGCCTCCAATTCCCCTTCATTATCCGGTTTCAACGCTGTGTGTTGCACACGTTAACAGGGGTATTACTGTATTCCCCTTCTAAAAGTATACACAATTTGGGAAATTTCAGGGGGAGAATTTCAGCATGGCTCACAAAATGTCTCAGAGTTAGATAACCCCCAACTAGACTTTCTGTTTCATTGATTACACTAAGGCTTTTGACTGTGTAGACAACAAAATGTGGCAAGTAATTAAAGAGATGGGAATACCAGAACACCTTATATGCCTCATGAGAAATCTGTACATTAATCAAGAAGCAACAGTTAGGACAGAATATGGAATGACAGAGTGGTTTGGAATAGGAAAAGGAGTAAGACAAGGCTGCATTTTGTCACCCTGCTTATTCAACTTACACACAGAGCACATAATGTGCAATGCAGGGATGGAGGAATCACAATTTGGGATCAAAATTGGTGGGAGAAACATCAACAATTTGAGATATGCAGATGATATCTCCCTAATGGCAGAAAGTGAGGAGGACCTAAAGAAGCTTCTGATAAGGTTGAAAGAAGAGGGTGAAAAAGCTGGCTTGAGACTCAATATAAAGAAAACCAAGATCATGGCAACAGGCCCTATCAGTCCCTGGAAGAAGAAGTAGAAGCAGTGACAGATTTTACTTTCTTGGGATCAAAACTCACTGCAGATGGTGATTGCAGCCATGAAATAAAAAGGCGACTGATTCTTGGGAGGCAAGCGATGAGAAACCTGGGGAACATAGTGAAAAGTAGAGATATCACATTGCAAACAAAAATTCGTATTGTCAAAGCAATGGTATTCCCTGTGGCAATGTATGGTTGTGACAGCTGGACCATTAGGAAAGCTGAGTGCAGAAGAATAGATGCCTTTGAGATGTGGTGTCAATCTTAGAAGAAATCAACCCTGACTGCTCCTTAGAAGGTCAAATAGTAAAGATGAAGCTAAGGTACTTTGGATATCAAATGAGAAGAGAGGATTCGCTTGAGAAAGCCTTGATGCTGGGAAAGGTGGAGGGCAAAAGAAAAAGGGGGCGGCCAAAAATCAGATGGTTGGATGGCATTGCAGACACAATGGGCACAGAGCTGAGCGAGTTGAGGAGGATGGTGGAGGACAGAGGTGCCTGGCGGACAGTGGTCCATGGAATCGCCTGTGTGACTGAAAAACAAAGACTTTCCAAATTATTGCTGAATTTCTTGTTGGTGTTGGTGGCTGCTACTCGTATGTGAGTATACTTTTTTTTTCTAGCAAGAAAAATGCTATTGGCATGAATTTGTATAATTTAAAATCCTTTGTGACATGGGAAACTTTCTTCAGCAGGGCTGCATGGTTGACTGTGTCATAAACTGCAGTGAGATCTATAAACACTACACCTGTGATTTCCTTCAGTTCAAAACCATCTTCTATATGCTGTGTTAGGTTAAGAATTTGTGCTGTACAATCTTTGCCAGGTCTGAAACCAGCTTGCTGTGGTATAAGCAGGGGTTCTATTATTACAGACAGTCAGTTCACAAACATTCATATATCTTACATAGGTGGCTAAGAAGAAATATGGACCTATATCTTTTCTGGTCTTCTGGTGGCTTGCCTGGTTTAAGTATAACTATCACATGAACCTTCCTCCATATACACAATCATGAGGGGTCTCAAATTATAGGGACACATTTGGCTGCAGAATTTGCATGTGAACTAAGCTGTACTTGCTTATGTAATTAGTTATAAGTAAGAGTTTTTCCATAAGAAAAGCCGCATGTGTGGTTTACTTCTGCTTCCTGGTGGGAGGAACCACTTGACCGGCATGCTTGACCACATGACTGGCCCACAGCCCAAAACCTCTGCTTTAGGGAAACCAAAGTACTGTAGTCTGTTGCTCCATCGATCTTTTCTGTCATGAAATGTTGTTGACTGCTTGGCTCTAGTCCATGACTTTTCATCCCTATCCAGCAAGTACCATTTAAGCCTTCTTTCTTCTATGCTAAGTATACAGACAGGTTTTTCTCCCATTTCTTGTCTGCCAGTTCATGATTAGGTTACTGTGCAGCCTGTCTTTCTGAGTCATCTCTTTATTTTTCAGTGATTCACATTCTGCTCAGTTTGCAAGCAGCTTGAAGCCTTGGGTCTTGTTCATTCATTGTTTTCCCCCTTTCTAATGGGCCTCTTGCGTATTGCCTCTCTGTTATGTATGACCATTTTGAAAGGAAGGAGGGAAATGCAACTACAATGAAGCTGTCATCTGACCAGTTTTAGACAAAGGATTCAAACCTAAATCATATTCTGTCCTTTCTCCCCCTTGTCACAGAATTGCATTGTTTTTTCCCTTAAGTGGTTACAATACTACATTAATGAAAACATTTTCCAAAGGATAGGGGAGTTGAGATAAGAAGGAGCAGGAGCCATCACTGGCAAGGACAAGAATGATAAGAACAAAAATACAAAATGTGAACAGAAGTCTAATACCTGTTTCAGAGTGTGCACACAAAAGGAAAACCAGGTGTCTTTCTGCTCCTTGATATTGCTTTCTGAGACTTAGATATTAGAATGAATATGTTTCTACATATTTATAAACCTGTTTTCAGAAGTTCAAACTCAGTCTTGAAATGTTTTGGGTAACAGAAATGTAAAGGAGAAACCACAGGAGATAGTTGCAAAATAAAGGTACAGAAGTGGGTCAGTTGTTGTAAAACTGATGTAAAGGAAAGAAGTAGTATTATAATGGATTCCAATGCACATTTAGTGAGTACATAGTAGAATCAGGACGTTTTATATATAATCCTGTGTCATCCTAATCTTCAAAGTGAATGCAGGTTAATGTTCATACAATAACAAAAATGTTACTGGCTTATACATTCACTGTCAACAACATGTGGCAGTGAGAAGGAGCTCCCGCCCACCCTCTGGGCCCCGTTGTCATTGCCTGGAGAACAATAAAGGGACACTGCTGCAGGTGGTGAGAAGGAGCTCCCGCCACCCTCCGGGCTCCACCATTGACACCCGGAGGGGAGAGACTAGCAGCAGCTGCAGTGGTGAGAAGGAGCTCCCGCCCACCCTCCGGGCCCGTCACTGATGCCTGGAGGAGGAGAATTGCCATCAGCTGTGGGTGGGGGAGGGACGTTGTCTTGATTAAGTGTATTGCTACATGTTATTATTTGATTTTTTGTTATGTTGTATTGCAGATTGTATTATTGATTGTATTGTTTCCTTTGTTATATTTTGCTGTATTGTATAATATCATATTTTTGATTGTTTTGTTGTTGTGAGCCACCCTGAGTCGGTTTTTACTGAGTAGGGCGGGATATAAATCTAAAAAATTAAAAATACATAAATAAACATAAATAAACATACACTGACGGTTACTGTGTTGGCTTTTAAAGGGGATTAAAGAAATGCATGGATTGTAGGGCAACCAGTGGCTATGAAATGACATGTTTCATATTCAATTAAATGCAGTCAGTTTATTATGGACTACGACCAGCACATTTTCCATATGTAGAGGTGGATTTACTTTGAATATGTACTGCCGGAGAATAAACAACATGCTGGTGGGCTTTGGGGAATTTTTGTCTACCCAAAAAGACAGAGATTGCTTTCAGGGACATTGTTGCCTTGATGCGTTTGTTTGTTTTAAATAAAACTCATTGTAAACCTGCTTGATGAGCTATCTAAGACTTCAGGTGCTGGCTGTATCAGGAAGGGAGAAAGTTGAATATATAGAGAGGCTACTTTTCTTCTAAAACCATAGAACTATAATTCTTTAAATCCATGAATATCAGACCTTTTAGCATGTACTATAATTGTTTAAATCCATGAATATCAGACCTTTTAACATGGATCTAGTGCACCAATTCTTTTGATTGGCCACTCTATTGATCCTTTTCCTTGTGTCAACATTCCATTGCAAACTTTTTTTTTACCAAATAGGAATTACTCTGTAATATACATTTTCCATCTACATTTGTGTGTGCATTTTTACTCATTTCTCTAAACTTTGAGCTTATATGTATATCAACCCATTTTCTTATTAATTTTCCAATGCATACACCTTTTCAGTAACATTTTAAAATGTGAATTATTTGACAATCTAAAAAAAACTGTGGATTTACAATCATAAATAATATTTGAGTCCCAGGAGCCCAGGTGTCGCAGTGGTTAAACTGTTATCCTACAACCAAAAGATTGTGAGCTTGATCCTGATCAATGTTGACTCAGCACTCCATCCTTCTGAGGTTGGTAAAATGAGTATCTAGCATGTTGGGGGCAAAATGCTAATTAACTTGTGAACTGCCAAGAGAATGCACTAAGCGCTATGGGGTGGGATATATGTGTGATTGCTTTTTGCTTTAGTTCCAAAAGGTGCAAATTGGGTAATCTTGCATTAAAACAAGAACCATTTTTTTTTTTCATTCTTCTTTAAGGAAAGCACATTTTTGTATGAAGTTCATGTTCAGTTCAGGGAACTACAGTATGTGCTATTGAGTATAACTATATGCTATGTTTGCTGGTGTGATTTTGGAATTTGTCAACACTTCAGCATTGGCCAGAAGCCATCTACTAGGCAGAGAAAAGAGCAGCATAGTTGAATCCAGCACTAATTTCCAGTACTGTCAAATGTAGTAGTGGTGCTTATGTATTTTCTGATGCACACTTAAAAAAATGTATATGCTCATTACAAAAATGGATGTGTTATTCCCCCCCCCCTCCCTTTGCACATATTGGAACAGAACAATGTGTAGAAATATATTTTTATTATTGGGTTATTTCTCCTGAGGAGCAGCAAGTTTGCTTATTTTTCTTCTAGAACATCAACTATCAAAATATCTCAAGGTGTAATGTTAATAATTTCTTCCATTCAGGTCTTCAGCCATACACAAATTATAGTTTTACACTCACAGCCTGTACGTTTGCTGGATGTACTTCCAGTCAGACAAGTTCGGGTAGAACGTTGCAAGCTGCTCCTCAAGGTAATGGGAAACATGTACCATTCTTGTCTACTTTTTGTGCATTTGTGCATGATTATATATGTTCCATACTGAAGAACCTATCACTAGGGTTCTTCTTTTCACAAGTCAATACAGTATGTTGAATTTGTGCAGTCATGAACCGTTGTCATTCAATGAAAAGGTGGTCAAGAGGGTGGGAGAAAGCTATTTGGGAGATAGTTCAGGGATTTTTAGGAGAGAAGGGAGGTTACTCCCTTATGCCCTAAACCAGTGTTTCCCAAACTTAGATTTTTGGACTTCAATTTCCAGAAACCTAAGTCAATTCCCAAAAGCTCTGATCATTGAATGTGCTGACTGAGGCTTCTGGGAATTGAAGTCCACTGGTATTCTACAGAACATAGTTTGGGAAATGCTGCCCTAAACCACGGACCATCTCTACTTGTCAAGTAGATCTTTTGCACATAAGTGGAAACAGGTGTCTCTGAAAGACCTGTTTGAGTGATGGTGGCGGCAAAGTACCCAGGTGATTGGTCCCTGTCAGCACAGAATTGAATCATCAAAAGGGACAACTCTTCCCTAGGATAGATGGGCCAAAATGGTTTAGTAATTATACCAGAACGCCACATGTCAAGACTAGTTCAAATCTCATTTCAGCTGTGGAACTCACTGGGGGAATTTTAGTCTAGTCATTCTCCCATCTCAAAAGTTTACTATGAGGGTTAAAAGGCAGTGGTAAGGAAGCCTTATAATCTTGATCTCTAGAAGAAAGATGGAGCTTTTTTGTACTATATAATGATTTAATTCTGTTAATTTGATTTATTATAGTCAACATTTACTTTTTTAGAAGCTACCCTACAAACCTTTTGAAGAGTAGAATAAGAATCAGACTGATCAATAAGAATATGTATGGTAGTTTCATCTGCTGTCATAGCAAGTCTTCACATACAGTTTAAATGACTTAGTTGTTTGTTCTTTTATACTGACATCAACTATCTATTGTATTTATGAAATTAAAAGAATATGTGGAAACATTGTTGTTAAAGTTAGGGTTATTGGTTTAATTACAGGTGTATGGCCACAGCCTCGTCATATCATAGTTAGTTCAAGTGCAGTGGAATTGTATTGGGATGAACCAAAGAAACTCAATGGAATTATTTCTCAATACCGATTGCTTCGTAATGGAGAAGAGATTTTCAAAGGTGGTGAAAGAAATCTGCATTTCATGGATTCTGGTTTGCAACCAAATGGCAGGTAAAATTGCTGTTACATAGTTTGGCATTAGATAGTGGTTATTAAATAATATTGTCTTTTTCACACACACACACACACACAAAAAAAAAAACACCCTGAAGCTCAATCAAATGTTTGGGTTATATATTGGCATATGTAAGTGTTCAGACAGTCACTAAACGGATATTGACCCTTCAATGCAGCCACTAGACCTTAATACAAATAGAATTCTGCTTTCTTGTGTCATGACCATTAAAAACATGTGCTTCACATCTAGCTATAGCACAGCAATAGTAGACACTTAGTTTGCCCATGAATCTGAAAGTTTCCTTGTACAACTCTGACTGGTATTAGCTGAACTGGCATCAGTAATATAAACTGATAAGATTATATTGCATTAGTGTGGCATGGGAAAGAACTTGAGAAAGTAAATATCAAAATAGAATTAGATCTCATGTGAATTGTAGCATTGTCTAAGATGTTGATGCACAGACTGATGATTAATAAAGAAACCAAAAGAAAAATTGAAACATAATACAGATTTCTTATATTTCTAGCACAGAAAGGGTATTATATAGGATCATGAAAGAAACACTTTAAATTTTGGAGAATTTAAAAAAAAAAACCAACTCTACAAGATATATACTTTGCATCCTAAAATTACTGATCTCTTTAGACTGGAACAAGGACTGAAATGATAAAACACAGCTGAAGGTTTATAGTTATTCATAAATTAATTTCATAAACTATAATTTATAGTTAGGAGAGTAATGAGCACATTCTTGATTGGCAATTCATGGCAAAAACACAAAAAGGATATTTTTTTTTACCCTCCTAACAGGGGCGTAGCTACCGCCGTATCTGCTGTATCAATTATACGGGGGGCCTGGGCCACGGGGGCCCCCAACGTGCGTAAGCAAAAATTAATAAAAACTTCCCAAATTTTGGAAAAAGTGACAGATAGATAATTATGATGAATAAATATTTCTTTTAATTTTATGCAATTTTTTTTCTTTTGTGAGAAATCTTTACCCTTCCTAAGGGCCCCCAAACAAATTTTTATACGGGGCCCCACCAAGGCACGCTACGCTTCTGCCTCCTAACTAATGTAGTGCTGAAATGATCAGCTAGGACTGGGGGAAAATGCATTTTCGCTGCACTTTTGCAGAAGAGAGGAAGTGTTTAATTCAGCATACTGGATGTTTATCCTGGAAACAGCCATTAATGGTTGCAAGCCTCCCTTACACATTATTCTTGTCATCCATAACCACTGGAAATAGCTTCGTCGGATCACCATAAAATAGTAAAATCCACTGGGGGGGGGGGTTCAAAAAGAAGCACTCAGGAGGATGGTACACTCCAGTGTATGCAAAATATAGATGCTTGGAAAGCATCATGAAGCCAAGACCAAAACTCAAGAGCTCCAAAGAGCAAACTAAATACCTATCTGAACATGTCAGAGTCTCAGTATTATGGCAGAGAGAAGATGAAATCCTGTTGCACTAGAGAATGTGTTTACAACAGCCACGGGTCATTTGCAGCTGTGTTCTGCACATGTGTGGGCACGTTTTACCTCCACATCCTGGAGTGGCAAGGGCAGCATGGGCTAGATGTATTGGCATCAAGGGCCAGATCTGGACCTTGGACTGTTGGATTGGGAACCCCTGGCTTACAGCAAAATTACAAACAAAGTATAACTTTTAATTACTATGCAAACATCAGAAATTCAGCCAGAAACATACACAAAGACAACTGTCAGACAATATATATGTAATTTGTTCTAAGGAATACAAGGAGTCTTTGCTTGGTATTGCATGTTTTATCATATCTCATCTTAAGCATAACAAAATTTGAAATATGAAAGAAATTGATTGCTCTGCTGTAAAATATTTGAATGTTGAATGTCTTCTTTCTATTTCCTTCTGTCGCTTTCCAACCCACTTTTTGGTTGTGTTCACATAGATATGTTTACCAGCTGGAAGCCAGCACATGGGGTGGAATCAGTACTAGTGACAAATATGTCATCCAGATGCCATTAGCAACACCAGAGGAAATTCACATTCCATATAATATCACAACAATAGATGCATATTCCATATTTGTAGCATGGGACATTCCTGGTAAGCATGTTTGTTTCTAAACTATATAGTCAGTTTGGGAATAGTAAACAATATTTTTATCTGTTCTAGTTCTTCATAATACATTATTTTTTGATATTTAGTAATGAATTGGCAGTATCATTAGTCAGAGCAAACTGTGCTGCTGCAGATTTTGGTGTATCATGAAAAGACATATTAGTAATTTGGCCAATTATAGTTTTATGTAGTAGTAGCGAGGAAAGTGGGAAAGTGAATAGAGTGATGAACTAGGACTCCAGAAATACAGTTTTGATTTCTCACATGGTTATGGAAATTAATGGGTAAAACTACACTTTCAATACTCTACCTACCTTGAAAACCTTATTATGGTTGTCATAAATCAGTTCTGACTTGATGGCACATAACAAAATAGTGAGGTACCATTTACTAGGTAGAAGTATCTCAAGCACCCAAATACACTGGGCCTTCTCTAGGTGATGAAAAGATGCTTAATGAAACAATTAAGCAATAAAATAGATTCTGTTCCATTTAGATCCAAAAGATAATGTGCAAAACTGTAGATTTTCCTTAAATGTGGCCATCTACCTACACTAGTACTTTTTCATACCTTATATCAAAACAATTGATTGCTTACTTTTAGCTTTAGAATGGTATTTACAGTGTATCATTTGATTTAGGGTAAACAATCTAGCTAGGATTATGTCACAGGAAAAACAGTCTTTTGGTGTTGAATACCTCATAAATCCAGCTAGTTTGCAGCTGTCCACTATTCAGAGAGGAAGCAAGCTCAGGGGAAAAAAGAATCTAAATCTGGATTTCTAGTATTTTGTCATTACCAGCATGTGTGAAAATCAGCTAAATTTCCATGTAGATGTCTTCATATCTACTGGTGTATTTAAAACTTATGGATAGTTTAAACTGATTTTTCCATATTAATTGTGTAGAAGCAAAATTAGTTTTAAAAAAGAGATGAGTCTGATCTGAAAACATGTCTATGAGTGCTGTAAAATATGAACAACTTGAAAGATTAAGGAGATTACAAACCAGCACCTGCTTCAGGCTGCAATGGAAGTCATTTATTTTACCAATTAATCAGGTTTGCCTACTGCAAAATGACTGTTTGTGCATCTAGACTTCTCTAAAAGATTATTGATTTCTTAAGTTAGAAAGAACATTCAAATGTCTTGATATAATGTGTGAAGAAATAATAATTCTACATTTTTCTCTGTAATCTTTCTTCTGAATTTTTAAAAAATACATACTCCTTGTAGCAGAGCCACAGCTTGACAAGAGGATGTAAAAATGTATCAAATATAAAGTTACCTCATAAACATTTGCAGCCCTGCTTGGAATACTAAATACTCTAGTGATGCCCATTGAACCAATGGTTAATAGATCTATAATATCCTGAGCTGTCAATCTTTTAGTTTTCAGAAGCACAAAATCCATTATAGAAATGCTATAATGTATGAAAAAGATTAAAATCTTAAATTAAACTTCCCCCTCCTCTACTGCCTAGAAGGATTTAGAAATCAGAAAGAAGGCAGGTGTATTTGACTTATAATCTACAGTTTATTTCAGTGGAAAGTGTCTCAGTTTTGACAATATATTCCAATAACAGTTTTGAATATCCATTATCATAAGTGAGTTTTGTGACCTTCTTTACAGCCTGATTTCATGTAGAGTTAAGCCCGGACACACTAAATAATCCTATGTCAAACTCTGCCTAGGTTAAGGCTGCTTTCACATGCAAAGAATGAAAGAGGCAAGTGAAAATGAATTATGCTTTGTTGGGCAGACAATAGGCTCCTCTCTCTTCCATTCATTTCTGCCCTAGCTGTTTGAGTTTTATACATTTCAATTGGATTAAAGATAAACATTGATTACAAAAACATTCACAAGCATAATTCAATACATATCCTGCTTATGCAGGAAAGGAACAGAAGAAGGGTGGTAACAAAGAACAGGTAGGCAATAGCTGCAGTCAGGGATAACTATCTGCTCCTATTTACTGGATTCTGGTGGGATTTGAATAGCTACTCCACAGATTTGTGGATTTTAGTTGCCTCGACTTGAGCCAAGAAGACAGTTCTTATAGTTTAGGGCAGGGTTTCTCAACCTTGGGCCTCCAGGTGTTCTTGGACTTCAATTCCCAGTAGCTCAAATCAGGAAGCATGCTGACTTGGGCATCTGGGAATTGAAGTCCAAGAACATCTCAGAGCCCAAGGTTGAGAAACCCTGGTTTAGGACACTTTTTGTAGTCATGTAGTGTGGATTTATTTGAAAGAGTTTCTGGTATTTCAATTTTTAAAATGCACATTTTGTTAGCTGCGCTGGGACTACAGGCGACTTCTTATGGAAAAACTCTTACTTATAACTAATTACATAAGCAAATACATTTTAGTTGAGATGCAAATCCTGCATTCACATATGACTTTGTAATCTGAGCCCCTTCATGATTGTGTATAATTTGTAGTATCTGAATATATTACCAGTTACTGTGATCACCAATACTTTATACACATCAGTACTATCAACTCATTTGGAATTGATATTTTTGCTATAACATTTTTGTACATTTAGAAGGACCCTGTCTCCTTAAGGTAACACTTATACCAGGAGTTCTCAACCTAAGCCGGGGGCTGGGTCATGCTCTCTCAGACAGCTTCAGGGGCCGGATGGCCATTTTGCCCTTCCTCCACCACATGGCACTTCCTGGTGTGGTAGAGGTGGTGGTGGGGCCACATGAAATGGTGTTGCAGGCCACATCCAGCCCATGGACTGCAGGTTGAGAATCCCTGATTTATACCATTCATTCTCTGTTTTAACATGTGTAAAGGCAGCCCTGCATTTTCTGTTGTGGTAGACACAAGCTCAGTGTAGTTGTATACATCCTCTGTCACAGGTTACATGTTATGAGCATGAATTGACACTTTTTACAGTCACATATGATTTTAAGAATGCCTTGTTGGAAAAGTTTTAGAAACTCTAGCAGTGATGTAAGTACAACAAAAAAAATGTGTAAAATATTGCTCCTCTTTTTCCATGTCTTGCAGTATTTACTTTAATACGACTGCCATTTTATGTCTGTGTAAAGGCAAACATGTAAATAATGACAAGAAATTGCCACTCATTGCTGTTTGCATTCATGGGCACATGTCCAAGCACACAATCGGGTATGTGCTCAGGAACACATACAGCACCTCATTTTGCAATGGTAAAGCACTTTTGTGGATTGTCCAACAGTAATAGAGGTGATGTCTCACTGTGTCCTTGTTTAGACAGTCTTTCAAAGAGAAATTAACCCATAAAAAGTTGCTCCTGGGGGAAATGACTAAGAATGCATCTGGACAGTGATACTGTGGAGTGAGAAGCATCCAGCAATATCAAGAAGCTAACCTATGATATATGTCAGAGAGTAAACAAAACAAAGAACCAAAAATGTTGTAGCATCCTAAAGGCTAAGTGCTGTCATTTAATATTAGCTTTCATGAATCAAGTCCACTTCATCAAACATGGAAGTGAGACTTTATGGCATCAGTGTATACACATCAGGTACAGAGGCACACAATGGTTGACTAGCATAACAGATATGTTTAAATGTGGAATTTTACAGCTGGTAATAACAGAAGATCCCTGATGGGTATTCAAATTTTCTGTGAAGGTTGGCCCTGTTGTGTTGCAAATAGTTAGTAGATGGATGCAAACCAACATTGTGGCATTACACATTTGCTAATGAGTTTACCCTTCAGACCTAGCATCTATTGACAATGCTGTGTGACAGACAATGGTGCAAGTGACCCAGGCAGAGCACCAAGTCTTTTGTCTTTTTGTTTTGTTTACTCTCTGGAATGCTTGCACAGACTAACGTGGCTACCACATCAAACATTTCAATTATAAAGTATGTGTAAACAATGAAAACTGTATATCCCCTAGAGATCTTAGCCCTATTAGAGTTTAAATAGCCTTCTTAGTAAAATCCAGGGTTTGAATCTTAAGACCATTGGCGTATAAAGTGTGTCAGATTTGTTCTATTTTGTCGGCTTCATTTTATTTTTCTTCAGAGTTTATTTTCCCATGAATGATTATTTAGTTATACATTCAATACATTATATTGAAATATTGTATCTCTCCATTTTACATTCAAAGGTCAACCTTTGTAATAAGGGTTGGCAGTGATTCTCCCATTGAGACAGTCATTTTAATTGATATTGTCTCCAGGAATAAAATTGCTTTTTATTAATCAAGTTTTGATGAGAGGCTAGTTGGCCACAGTATCTTCCTGTCTATGGAAGAAGGCTACAATTTGGCATTCAAACCCACTGTCTTTCATAATAAATTTGGATCACACAAGCACCTACAGGATTAATTATGGGCTACCTAATCTATGGAGTCTCCTTTTATTTTAATTATGATGTTTCAACAGCACTGATGTCTCCAAATTCCATAACTTTATAGATGTAATAATTCAAACTCCTGTCTCTGCTAAATGGCAAGATGTCCAAGCAGTGGTTAAAGTGATAGATGTGTGTGTGGGGGGGCTTGACACACCTCACTTACTATGGAAAAATAAGGCTTTAATTTCTGAAAGAGCAAGAGATGGCTGATTTAGATACATTTTGTTTTGCAAGATGATACTAAAAGGGCTTGGTCCTCAAGGCTGTGGTTACTAGGGGCATAGAATGAGTGTAACATCCTCCTAAGAAGGTTTCTGAATGTTTCTCCATATAATCTGGTTGCAGAACAGATGGCTAGAGAAAGTGGTGTTGGGAGACAAATAGGAAATGAATAGTCCACATGATAACCTTTGGCAGGCAGGGTACCATAAGTATCTATCTTGTCTTTTCATGCTTTTCAGCATCCACATGGCCACATAACTGCATTCAGGCTAATGCCTAGGGCTAAGATATTGTTAATACATGCAGTGGTTCAAGTGATTAAAGGCACTGAACTCAACGACTATAAGGTCAGATTCTGATTCCTAAGTACTGCACAATGGAGTGAGCTCCCGTCTCTGTCCCAGCTCCTCCCAATCTAGCGGTTCGAAAGCAAGAAATTGCAAGTACAGTAATACCTCAGATAACGTTAAGACTTGGTTCCACAATGCACGATGCATGCATCAGATAATGTTAAAATCCTATGCAGATGACTCAGATAACGTCAACTCCATAGAGATACATTGTAAACAACACAGACTTCAAGGGAAAGTCAAGGAAACATACTTGAACCTTAAAGAACTTTAAGAAATAATTGTCTAAAGGATAAATACATTACAAAAACATGCCAGACCACCCTGACTTTAGGGGAACAAAGCCATACAGCATTTTAAAACTTTTTAAAACTTTATAAAGTGCTTGTTTAAAAGGTAAAAACACAACTCTACATAGCAAAAACATGACAAACCACCCTGACTTTAGGGGAACAAAACCATACAGCATTTTTAAACTTTTGAAAACTTTAAAAAGTGCTGTTTTAAAAGATCTGCTCCCTCGTTTAGGTTCTTTGCAGAATCAGCCCCCTTAGCAAGCCAGAAGGAGGTTTTCAGAATCAGGGCTCCCTGCCTGGCTTGCTAAGGAGCTTAGCTATCCAGGCCGGGGTGTGTGTGCTTCTTAAGAGAGGCTGGGAAAGGGCCCCAAGCCTCTCTTAAGAAGCCCCCCCCCCCAATCGCTAAGTCCTTTACCAAGCCAAATGGAGGTTTTCTGAACAGAAGCTAGGAAAAAGTTTTCTTCTTTTCAGAATCAGGCCTGTTGTTAGCTGCCCAGAGTCACTTAGGCAAGTGGGGCGGCATAAAAATCGAACAATTAAATTAAATCAGATGCTGTGATTGTTATTGAGATCGTGCAACCTTGGGAGAAAGAGAGCAGGCAACCCCTCCCCCTTCTCCTAAGGCAAACTGGTGAGTCCCAGCCACGCCTCAGGGAATTTAAGGCAAACATTTGCATCAGATAATGTTAACATAATGTTATCCAATGCAATTGTTTGCCTCAAATTCTCCAACTTTTTCCGATTTTAGCCTTATCCGATGCAAACGTTATCTGAGGTATCACTGTAGATAAATAGGGACCACTTGGGTGGGAAAGTAAACAGCATTCCGTGCACTCCATGCCTCCCATGTGTCCACGGAAACATCTGCAGATGCAGACAGTGCTGGCTCTTTGGCTATAAACAGAGATTAGCACTGAACCCTAGGGTCGGATATGACTAGTTGTCGAGCAAGGATGACCTAACATTCATTAATTTTCTTCCTTGGATCCTTGGGAAAGGCAGTGAAAACTGTGAAAGAGTTATTTAATGGCAGTCTTGAACTGGAAGACAGTGAACAATGTAGAAGGGATGCAAGCATGTGTGAGTGTACATGTTTTCCATTCAATCTCTGACTGCTCTAGGGCCATCAGAAACCCAGGAATGCTAGAGCCATATACTAATGCCAGTACAAACTAAACAGTTCCTTTCCTTTTGCCAATAAAAATGATACAAGAAAGGCTGTATGTAAATAAAAGTCTGTAACAATTTAAATTTCTGAGCATCCCCAAATACCTAATTCAAGGAGAAATCATATTTTCAAAATGTGACCATCAAGGAAAATAGTGTACAGAAAGGCAGTTATTATAAGGCCGTGCTTGTAAAACTGTGTTTGTTATGGGGAAATAGATATCATTCTTGATGCAGATGAAAATGCATATACAGCTTTGAGTACTTAAAAATACAAATCAAAATGGAAAAGGAATGAACAAAAGAGCTGCTTGAAACAATGTATACAGCAATATAAGCAGATTTCTCCATCTCTGCTTCACTATATGGAGCAGGAATGGGAAATGTTTGGCCTTCTAAATGTAGAGCTGTGTAACCTCTGTTTCTTTACTAGTAAGTATTCTTCACCTCTGCATTGTGCTAGTGTGAAATGTCCCCAGGTAGCGGCCTCATTCTTGCCTTTTTAGGAGAAGTAAAGGTAAATCTGAATACTTAGTGGTAATAAAAATCATGTAACTTCCTTCAAGTAGCTACATAAAAGAGGTGTCCATACGTACAGGCTTTGTGATAATACGAACATGTTTTAATAATAAATGCTGGGGGAAATAATCCTTTACTTTCAATATTAATACAATGCATGAAATATACAGCAGAAGTAAAAAGGTGAGAAATATGGAAGACAATAAAGTCAGACGGCTGTCATTACCAGGTTTGAGATCAAGCAAACTAAATACCTTTTTAACAGCAAATTTTAACTGGATTGTTAAGCAGAAGCTACCCAAACATAACATTGTTTGAAAATGCTTCTCATATAGTTTTTCCCCTTATAAGGCACCTAAACCTTTTGTGATACTTTACACAGAATTGTCCACCAGTCATTGTCTGCATACAAAAGAAAAGAGAAAGGGAATCACCCAAGATGTTGTTTGATTGACTTGTCCTGTTGCAAAATATGCACCTACTGTGAAATGAAGTCATGGAGGGGGAAAGTGGAATAATTTAACTTTTTTATTTGTAAAGATAATCAGGATTTTCTGATTACATCTTAACTTCATAAATGTTAAATAACCTATCAGCATCTAGTTGTTGTAAATTATGAAAAGGAGCATTGCTGGGAATATTAACCAACTAAATCCTTGTTCTTTAGTGAACATGAAAATGGGTTATGGCAGGTTGTCATTATGCTCACGGTAACTTTGACACCAAATAACAAAACTGCCATTTGCACTTAGGCTAAATTGGCTCACTTGTGCTTTTACTGTTCCTTTTATTCTGACATGAATTTATGAACTCTGGAACTAACCAAGTCGTGTGGTTTCCCAACTGACTTTAACAAATCTGCCCATTTCAATCCATTCACCCATCAAAACATCAGTGCCATAGGAGTTTCAGACCCACCGTAGGCATTTTAAATGCAGAAGCTCTTCTGATCATCGTGTTCCCTCTTCTTACAAACATTTGCTTTCTTCATGCCTTTTTCCCCCAAAAGCATCAACTGATATGGGAAATATGCTATAAAAACATGGAAAGCATCCCGTTGAAAATTGTATTATCTTTCAGTATGCTCTTTTGGCATGTGTTGAGTAACATATTGTGCATTCCTCCCTGAGAAAATTCAGTCAAGACAGCCTAATTATTTTTAATTATTTATTTGATGTTTGCCTGTAGTTCCAGCCTGAGAAGGCTTTGCATCTCAAGTAAAAAAGGCCAAATGGCATTTCCCATCATTTAATGGAAAATTAGGCTGAAACAGGCAAAATGGCATTCTATTTCCAAAATCAGCTGTCCAAATTGCTTTCTGTACCGTGATAGTTGGGATGCCCTTGGTTTTGTAGGCTCCAGAGCTTGGAAAAGTTACTTTTTTTTTTTTTTTTACAAAAAGCACTGTTAAATTCATTTTGATATGGAAGGTAGGATCAGCGGAGTCTGTTATTCTCTCTCATTCTTTCTCAACCCAAGCTACCTTGCAAGGTTGTTCTGAGAATAAAGCTCCTTCAAGGTAGATTAAATTTTAAATGAAATACAAAATATCCAGTAAGTGCAAGATGTTGTATAGTACCTAAATGAAATGATGACAAGGCTCACACCATGTAGAAGATGGATGAACAATGGCAGCTGATTGCTAAAGGAGCACAGTAGAGTAGTTCTTACGCAAGTGTTTTCTATAGGGTAGGAATTTCAACCTTTTAAAATTGGAAAAATAAACAAAAAATGGGAAAGCAACAACGTTTTGATGGGAAAGCCATTATTATCCAGGAAAGCCTAGAAAGTTGGAAGGGGACATCAGCTTCAAATTCTGAGGTTCTCTCATCTAAATATGAAGCTATTTGGCACTCTGCTCTCCAATTGTGTGGCAGGCATCCTGTACTCTATATGTCTAATGTATGACAAAGAAATGATTGTGTTCTTTAACCATATAATTGAAACATCCCATGTACTTTTCAGTTCCTGAGTTGAGTTTAAATTTTTTAAAATTTCTATTCACAAACCATTCATCACACTATTGTTCCATATAGTCCTGACATTCCACATTTCTTAATTTAGGTTCCAACGGAATCTATTTACTATGGTTATGTCTTTCATTAATTGTAGTGTGCAAAGTCAAAAGCATTTGAGTATTTACAGTTGGCCCGATTCACACATGAATATTCCTTCACTTGCTGTTTCATTCCTTCTATGTTCAGATATTCAAATGAACATGGAGAATGGTGGGACTAAGAACTGAAGAGTGTGTGCAGGGCTCTTTCTGCATGGCCAGAAACCATATATAGAGAGAAATTCCTTGCCACATGGGCAGAGGCCTATGCTGTTATAAATTATGTAAGGCAAGGACATGGCAATGGGTGTGGTGTCTGTGTTTCTACTCCACTTCTTCACATGTTTGTCTGAATGTCTCAAAAGATTTGGATGGCATATCTTTGATAGTCAAATGTGTGAAGCATCCTCATTCATAATCACACCAATTGAGTTGGCATTGGAAGGTCTCTTTTGCAACTGATGACCAAAATGCTCAACATACGTATTTGAGTATGATATTATTATAAAATGTATGATGCCTCTATGCCTCCAGTCTTTGGTCTCATGGTGCCCAGAGCTCCCAAGATTACAATAAATCTCTGTAAATATACCTGAAGCACCAATTACAAACTTTACAATATGTGGTGTGTATTTTTAAACAGGATCATTTAAGACCAGTACTCCTTTGAAGTATAATGTATTACTTAATGCTGGCAGTACCTCCCCTCTTATCAAACTAGTTGGCCAGCCCAACTTTGCCCTTCTGGATGGTCTAGAGCCATGCACGGAATACGAGATAAGGATACAAGCCTGCCAAGATGGTAAGATATTAAGTACAGTACTTCTCTTTTGTGATCAATAGACAATGCAGTTTTCTAACAGAGATTCAGCAAAACAGATTATTTCTTATTTTTAAAATGAGCTGAAATGTTTACCTAGCAAAACAGAGCCTGACACTGAATGAGGCATTTTACATTTTCTCTATTACATCATAAATATTTTAAAAGAAAATTTAAGCCATCAGCATTTGGGAAAATATTGTTCTTTCTCTCTGTGTCTTTTAAAACAAAATGCATTATGAAAAGCATAAAAGAGGGTGTTTTTAAAATTATCTTATAGTGGGAGCTCCCAGCCTTTTCAAGCTGAGGGCCGGGTCATGCTCCCTTAGACAGCTTTGGGGCCCAGACAGCCATTTTTCTCTGCCTGCACGATGGGGGTGGCCTGTACATTAAAGAGGAACACACATGGCACTTCTAAGTATGACAGAGGTAACATGAAATAGTGCCACAGGCTGCATCCGGCCCGTGGGCCGTAGGTTGGGAACTCCTGTCTTAGAAGAACAAAGTGGGTAAAATTCATTGTCAGTTGATGTTACATCAACAGTTTATCACTCTTTTTTATTAGTAATTAAAAGTGGAAGGATGTTGCTCTCTTATTTAAGATTACAAGGAATGTATGAAACCTGATTCAAAAGAGATATGTTAGTATGGCAGATTGGTGGAACTACAGAGAAAAGCCATTGATAGTGAGCTTTTTGGGAAACAGTATTTCAAAAAATAACAGCACCAATGCTTTTTGGAACTTTTACTCCAAAGCCAACATTATCTCCTTTGCTGTTTTTGTTGTGACTTTTCTGCCCTTCAGTATTTATCTGTGTCCTTGCAAAAGTTTGATAACGGGTAGAGCTCAAAAAGGTCAGAATGTGGAATGTGCATTTGCCAAAAGAAGACTGAGATTTCAAAGATGCTTTATGTGGCTAAGATTTGCATTTCCCATTCTACTAATACGCAGGTTAGCAAGGCAACAATTTTGGAAGCTTGAGGTCCATTGTCAGATCACCCCTTGCTTTTCTTCTTTAATAAACCAACACGGCTTACCTGAAACTATAGGTCTAGAAACTTAATTTAGACTGTTACCTCTAAACTATGATTTAACATCATTTTACTATTGGGAATTATAAACTAACAGTGGGAATTGAATGCATAGGTAACTGATTAGAATTCAGAAGATCTGGTTCAAATCATATCTTAGCCATGGTTACTCCCTGGAGAATGGCAATCTGGTGTGCCTCACATAATGTGAAACATGTGTCTAAATGATCAAGACAATCTTTACTTTGATGCCATCTCTAAATGATTGCCATGTAGTGTCATTCTTATGTTTGTGGAAGTGAACTTTAAGGTGCCCCAACATTTTCATCTTTTTTTTTAAACTTTTTTTGTCGTCCATTATCACATACCTTTAGAACACTATTAAGTCAGCTATAAGCCAAATAAGACTTGGTAGCATCTCTTTTCCCTGCCACTCCGCACACACTCAGAGAATCAGTGCACTACAATAGGAAGACAAGGTGAGACAAAGGGGATGGTGTCCATTGTTTGTGGGAAATTTCTGCCTCAATGGGTTCTTTGTTTATTTGTGCTGGAAGCTACTGGTTCATAGTTAAAACTCATGGTATTACTAATTAAATATATACACTCAATGTTTATGTTAAAAAGTTCATGCTGTTGCCTAGGCATTTAACCATTAAAACCATGTCTCATGTTGTTTGAAAGAAAACATGATCTCTGAACCACTGGTTTTGTTCCACTCCAGTTGGCTGTGGAGTTGGTGAACGAGCATATGCCATGACTGATGAAGCCCCTCCTCAGGGGTTGAATCCACCTGTCATTGAAGCCACCGGATCCGCATCTATACAAGTGAAGTGGGCACCAGCTAAGAAACCCAATGGAATAATTAAAAACTACTTTATTTACAGGTATTTCTTATCACGTGCTATTTATTTTTACACAGATTTGAACAATTTTTTTGCCTTCACAGTGTAGTTGACAATTTATTTAGGTCAACAAATATTTAAGTTACTCTTCCCATATTAGTTTGATGATCAGGATGGGAAATGCCAGTAGTCTCTAGAAAAGTTTTAAAAATTATGAGAGCCAGTAGGGGAAGAGTGCTGTATTGTATCGATTAATTTATTTTAATATTCTCACAGCTATTTTGAGGCTTGACCATGCAGCTGTGACTGTAGTAGCATAAAGCTGAGAAAAGTGCATTTAAGCTGAGTCTCGGTTTGCCATAAAATGTCAGCTGTATTAGCCTTATAAATGCAGTGGGCTGGAAATAGTGTTTATAAACATGTAATGTATTAGGATACACACTGAATGCAAAGAATCCCAGGTTGATTGCCCATCAGATTTTTATGACAGCCTCTTATGATAGTACTCCTTCTTTATTTGGGGCTTTTTCTATAATTATATGTGTGAGAGAGATTTTCTAGCATTTATTGTGGACAAAAATTATTTTGTGTGACATCCAACAGATGTGGTGTAAATGGAGGGACGCAAGACCTACTTACATATAAAAATATCTAATTTATATTTATATATAAATGGACAAGCTTTTATTATAAGAAGTCTTGGGGCAGTGATGAAGGGAAGAAGAGTATCGTAATCCTAAATTTGCACTCTTATCCAATATCGATTTGTGATTGCTTAACTATTTAAAGGAAAATCAACCAAAATCCAAAATGTTCTATCCTTTGCCTTCTGTTTCCATCTCTGGCTGAACAGCTTTACCATTGGCTCATCCCATCATTTTGGGGGTCTGCTTTTGTGGTCCCTTGGTATCCAGTCTGTTAGCCGACAGGTCCATCTGTTATCCTTTAGGCAGGTGATATGGCCTGCCCATCTTCTTTTTGTCACATATAGCTCGTCGACCACATCACACAGTCCACTTCTTTAGTGTAATTCCTTATTGCTGCCCCTGATTGTTACTCTGCACACACACTGTGTGTATGTGCAGATTACAAACTAATATCCCATAGTGTTTGAAAAATATTCAGCAAGGCCATAGCAGCTGCTGTAGCATGGCTAACTATGCAGGCTAGCCCTTCACTACTACACAACCAGAGAACAATGTGTGCAAAATTTGCTTGGTTTTGTGTGAGTTTACACAATTGCATACATTACACACATTTTCAGGGAACCTAATCAGCTGTGATTTCTCTAGTCATTATAGTACTGTAACCTGGCAAACATAAGACTTCTTTCTCAAGAGTACTAGAATGAAAAAGATGAGATGTTTAATAGTAGCATTGGGTGTAAAATACCCCTTCAGTTATTTGGCAGAATGCAGCACCTAGTCTCTAAAATACTTGCTTTTTGTGAATATTTTCTGTGCTAATTGTATGACCAGATACATTAAGCCCCTACTCTGCACAAAGCAAAATAAAGTACCTCTTATTGTCCAAGACATGGCTTCATGCTGCTGGTTCTGTAAATAATGCTGATGATTACACAGCGGCAATTCCACAGCAGCCAGAGAAAGGGAAAAACAGGAAATATAATGGAGAAAGTGGAAAATACTGTAAATTGAATTTGACAGTATTTGATGGCATTTGATTATTCCAGTCACAGCCAAACAATGATATAAAGAGTAATATGAAACAGAATGTGTTACTGCCTAGCAGACTCGAAAGCAATAAACCTTCCTCCAATGTGACACAATCACTTCACAATCATAATTGTAGCCTGTTTGATACCTCTGAGTACAGCAGAAGGGCACTGACTGACATAGATACATTTTGTTTTTTATTTAAAGTGAAATGAAAATGGCGCACCGGGGCTCCAGATACAATCGTTATATTCACCTACATAGGCATGAATCACTTGGCAGTTATTTCAGCTGAAGTTTAAATGTGCTTAGACAACAACAATATCACATCTTTCTCAGATAGCTGTGGGGGGAAATCAGAACTATGTAAGAACAGAAATGGGATAGGAGGCTTCAGTTCTTTTCTTTTTTCATGCAAAACCCACTCACGGCCTTAGCCTGTTATAGCTGGAAGCCTGCAGTTTTTTTGAGGATATTATGGTATGTAATTTCTTTTTCATCATTTGCTGTCATGGCCTTATTTGTCATTTATACACCAAACTAAATTTATTTAACCTGCAAGAGGATAGGCAGCTCTTTATTAAAGTGGAGAGATGTATGTTTGTGAGGGTTTAAAGAGCTCTTCTAATCTTGACACCACCACCTCCACAACCAGAACCTTACTTAGTAAAATCTGAAATATTTGTTGTAACAAAATTGGGGTAGCATATTTATTTATTTATTTATTTATTTATTTATTACATTGATGCCACCCTTCGGATACAGATAAATAGATAATCATGCATTTAAACATGCATCCATATCAACATTCTCACTTTCCGTTTCTCAGGACCGCAAGCTTAGAAACAACAACAACAACAACAACAACATTTGAAAATGTCAAAGAATGGTTGAAAATTGGCAACTCTGTTCAGTAGCATCCCACGTATTGCATAAATGGCACAAACCACCCTAGTTGTGCAGGTTGTGTAACTTAGGCAGAATCGCATTAGGCGCTGCTATTTTTCCCTGCAGACTTTTATAAATCTGATGCACCAGATTGGTTCTGTGAGTCTTTTTGAATAATCAACTAGATCCTGTTCAATTTACTTCTTTAAGATGAAATATGCTTGTTTGCCATAGGCCAGTGGTGGCCAGGCTTGGCTCTCCAGGTATTCTTGTTCTTCAATTCCCAGAAGCCCAAGTCAGCACACCAGTTGATCAGTGCTTCTGGAAATTGAAGTTCAAGGACACCTGGAGTTCCAAGGTTGGCCACCACTGCCATAGACCGACCCAAAGGCATTCTATGTAAACTGCAAATCCTAACAGGATGGGGGGGGGAAGCACTCCTTCTCTCTTATTTTGGAGGCGTAACAATCTCACGGGACTTAAAATTCCTCATCAAAGTATCTTGTTATGTCAGGACAGGCTAAATCAAAGAGAGCAAGGAACTGAGCAAGTATTCTTTCCATCCCCTATTAGAGAAAACATAGAGGCAAGGATTAAGAATGTCATCAGCTATCTCTGCTTCCAGTTTTCAGCAGCTCAGCTGAAAGTGTGAATGGAGCTTATGTGCCATAAAAGATGCACATTTGTAAGAGCTCTCATTTCAACTTTAAAAGCTTACTTAAGCTTTTAACTAACTCCTTAGTTAGCTAAAGAATTACAGCAACACCTCACATCCATGAACCAAAAATGCAAGATAAATAAGATGAGAATCAATAAAGAGATGACTGGTGTAATAGCAATTGGAAAGAAACAGCAGACTTTAAATATCAAAAAGAGGGAACAGGTATAAAACAAGTGCCAGAGTTCAAATCCCTAGGAACAGCAGTTACTGAAAATGGCAAGATGGATAAAGAGATTAATATACGGTGCAGTAATGCAAACAAAATATTGGAACAGCTGACTGCTCTTTAAACATAAGGTAGTGCTGGCAAACCTATGGCATGCATGCCAGAGGGGGCATTCAGAGCCCAGCACAGAGTTTACCCCACCCCTCTGCTCCTCAGCCCAATGGGTGTGTTTCTTTCCTCCCCCCAGCACAGAGTTAACCCTGCCCCTCTTCCCAACAGACCAATGGGAGCACTTCCTCTCTCCCCTGTCTGGGGTAAGGTGGGAGGCTCACATGTGGTGTGAAGGTGTGGCGTGAGCTGCTTGTTGAGTCTGTGATGAAGGTGAGTTTGGGCATTCGGTCTCAAAAAGGTTTGCCATCACCGACATAAGGCAATACTGACCAACACAAAGAAGCACCTCATACAAAACATATCCATTTCCACTTTTTGTTACCAGTGCCAAACAAGGACACTTACAACAAAACATAAATGAAAGTTGGTCACCACAGAAATGAGATATCTGAGGAAGCCTGCTGGAGTGACTAGAAAGGATAAAATCAGGAATGAGATTATAAGAGAACGGGGAAGAATGAGAAGGAAAAGAGAAAAGCTTAGTGTTCCCTTTATTATGCATAAAGTTGTTCAATTATAATTGACCTTTTTTAAAACATTGATAAAAGGCAAAACCCTTATACCTCCTCACCCAGAAAAGCATCAAGTATTGGGGCAGCTGCCATGTACAAATACTGTAGTTTGACAATTAAACAGAATCTTGCCTAGCATTGAATTGTATCTTCATTTTAAAATCAGAGCTAAATTTCTAGCCCTCTAGTTTTCAAAACATATGTCTAATTTAAATGCTGGTTATGTTTTTGTCTTACAACTGATAGAAAATACCTGAATACCTCAACCTAAGTAAAGACAAAAAAATCCGAAAATTGAGATTCAGTGGCAGCTAACATTTCCTAAAACTGATGTTTTTCTCCCTTGTACTGCTCACTGCAAGAGAAAAAAGCTTCCACTTAAAGAAGCAGTTGAATTCTAAATCTTCAGCCTATTGAAAAGATTAGAGGCTATTCAGCCACTTCTGCTTGAAGCTTATTCATATATAATATTCTGTCTGTTTAGCACTACAGATGGAATCATTTACCTACGCATACGTTTCTTTCATTAAATATTCAGCAGTAATAAGATCTAAACACTTTTAACCAGACTACATTGTTCAGCTATCCTTAGGGAAGAGCTCGTTGTTGGTGGCATATTTGATGTATCGGTGCAGAGAAGCTGTTTATCACAGATTTTCTGTATTACTAAACAGTGAACGCTAATTTGTGATTCCAACAAACTATGATTGTGGCTAATTGAGATGCCATGCAGTGCAAACTAAGCTCACAAGAATTAAAAAGAGGTTTGCTGCTCTTAAAAATATCATCATTTTTCACTTTTTGCTGCAGTTGACATCTTTTATAATGGGAGACTATATATTGCAGAACACTGTACCTCCTATCCTTGGACCTTGGAGGGTTTTAAGTGCTCCAGGCAGCCTCTAGTATTCAGATTTTATTTTTTTAAAATTGGAATGTGATGATTATTTCTTTTTTAGAATAAATAAAGGTTTGTTTGTTTTTTAAAAAAAATCTTTTTCTTTTTCCTTTTCTCTTCTTTTAAATATAAAGTCTAAGAAAATAAGTAAGTTGCTTATGAAAATGACAGTTCTTATTTCAAAAGTCTGTGTGGGAACAGCTGAGAGGGCTAAAGGCTCGTGGGTTCTGTGTTTAAGTTCTCCTTCTTCTTCTGTGTCTAGGCCAGATGTGAAACTGCCAAAATGGAGCCACCTTTTGGTGAATTCATTTCCACATTTCTTTTCACCCTACCTAGTGTGAGAAATATAAGCTGGCACAAGGTTGCCATTGCCTGGGGTACACCCAATTGTGGTTCAAAAATACCACAATCTTCAAAGAGGCTCTTTCTGTGTACCTCAAGTTCTGATTGAATCAAAGCTTCTTGTACCTATCCAGTTGTGCTCTAGACCCCTGTCCTACCACTTTCAGATTCATAGCCCAAGGCAATGAGACTGAAGAGAGAGTGCTCTGTGCTCTGTGTACACTCCCCATGTAAGTCACAACATGGAAAAATTAGAGCAGGGGTTCCTAGCCTAAGGCCTGTGGGTCAAATACAGCCCACAGTGCCATTTCATGTGGCCTCCCCACCTCTCCAAGGGCATTCAAGAAACAAAATAGTCACCCCTTTGAAACTGTTGAGACAAAATGGCCAGCCCTATTGTGCAGGCAGGGCAAAATGGCCATTTGGCCCTCAAAGCTGATTGAGAGAGCGTGACCCAGTCCCTGGCTTGAAAAGGTTGGGAACACCTGAATTAGAGTATCAAAGAGAATTTATGGATAGCAGTGCTCTACTTCTTCAGACTCATTGCTCACCACGTGTAGGAAGGCACCAGAAATGATAAAAGACTGGGGCAGGGCTAGAGCACATTCTTCCAGTGAGAAAAGAGAAAGAAACTTAACAAAAATAGCTGGGTTAATTAACCGCAAGATGGGAATCTTTCAGCTTCTCCCTCTTGAAGAAAAACTAAGAAATAAGATCCCTCTTTTCTCCTCATGGGGAGATTTATCTGCACAAGAACCTTCCCCTCACACCCACCTCTGAAACCTCTCAATGTTTCTTGGAAGTTTTGTAGTCATTTCCCCCTCTATCCCCCCTGAAAGAAACACTAATCTGAACATAATTATTGTAATTCCTGCACAAAATGGCATATTTCCTCACAAAATTCCCTGGAAGGGGCATGGAGCTGCAAAAATAAACTGAAAGCCTTTTGTGCAAAGTAAGAAAATGAAAGTAAGAAAATAGAAATAAAATTTTAATATGCAAGGAATAAATAAGCAAGAAGAACAAAGTTGGGCTGTCATTTTTTAGGTGGAACTGTAGTAGGGCTACATTGCTTTCTTCTTCTTCTTCTTCTTCTTCTTCTTCTTCTTCTTCTTCTTCTTCTTCTTCTTCTTCTTCTTCTTCTTCTTCTTCTTCTTCTTCTTCTTCTTCTTCTTCTTCTTCTTCAGTTGCCATATCAATTCTGGATATTGGCAATTATTGTGGTGATAGTCTTCCTGTTCATAACTCCTTGGAACAGTTCTTCTATATTGCTTTGAACGTCTATATTACACGAACCCTATCACTTTGAAACTTTACTTACTGATGATTTTTGTATCACTTTCAGACGTCTGGTGGGTACCCAGAAAGAACTGCTTGTGTTCATCTGGTCTGAAGGTGCTTTGGAATTCATTGATGCTACAGATGTTCTCCAGCCTTTCACCAAATATGAATACCGTGTCAGGGCTCAGAATTTGAAGGGTTCTGTCAATAGCTCTTGGTCTTCAACACAAACTTTAGAAGCTCCACCTTGGGGCATGAAAGCGCCATGGGCTGAAGTTGTAAGTGCTTATTCTGTGCTTCTAAATTGGACCAGCCCCACGTCTCCTAATGGTGCTATTTCTCAATATCGTGTCATCTATCAAGAAGGGCAGAATGACCCAACATTTACCACGCCAGCTGTTACTGCACTAACTGTACCGGTAAGAATTATATGCAGGGCTTAAATTCTGAATGTCCAAAGTAAAATAAAATCATAGCAAAATCTATTTCTTTTTCAGCCTTCAAAATACAGTGTTTTCTCTGAAAATTTGAATTGCATACTGGTTTAAGCTTGATAGTAAAATTAACATTAGTTTGGCACCTATGATTTATGTTTAGTAATTAGGGAGATTTGCCTCATAACTCTTCAGGATCAAAAATAAATCAAGCACAATACCAATAGTAAAACCTGGCAGTAGTGTACTTTAAAAAGCAAACCTTAATAAATACAATAACTTGGATTTGGACCCTCATAGCAGAAATGAAAAACTGAGCAAAAAAATGTGAGGTTATAATGTATGCATGTAATATTTTAACGGTGGTAAAGTGATCTGAGCCAAACAAATAAGAAAGATATATGGTGGTTGTGCTGAACAGTTCAATAGACATGTCAGATCACTGTAGGAAAAAAAAAAACAAATTCCATATTGGGGATCATGTTTCCATGGTCATGTGGCAGGTATGACTAGATACTATTACCTTCCCCGTCAAAGTGCTGCATATTGATCTACAGTACAATAAAACCCCGAACAACGTGATGACATGGTTCCACAAGTCATGACGTTGTTCGGTTTTTAACGTTGTTCGGTACATTGATCGAACAATGCTAAAAAAAAGCCCTGACGTCAGGGACAAACCACGGCGAGGCAAGGCTCGGCATTCCCCCCCCCCTCGGGTAGGCACGTGATCGCGTGTCGTTCGGCGTTAGGGCAAGGTACGGGAAAGACCCCTGTCCCTTGCCCTAACCCCGAACGACACGCACGCGCATGGCCGAAATTCCGAAAGTGTAAGGATCTTTACCCTTTTGGAACTTTGGGTGGCTTGGAGGGTCGCGCGGCGTGGCGGCAGTGACAGGAGGATGCGGGAAGGTCCCTCGCATCCTCCTCTCACCAGTGCCGCGCCGCGCGCGCACGCCCGAAGTTCCGAAAGTGTAAGGATCTTTACCCTTTTGGAACTTCGGGCGACTTGGAGGGTTGCGCGGTGCAGCAGCAGTGACGGGAGGATGCGAGAAGGTCCCTCGCATCCTCCTCTCACTGGCGCCACGCCACGCGCGCACGCCCAAAGTTGAAAAGTGTAAGGCCTCCATGACCACCGCAGGAACATCACAGAACTCTCTCTGCCTGCTGGAGAGGGGGAATGAGGGCCAGCTGTGTGGACCAGCTAGCTCAGCCATAAAGACCTTGCTGCTACTGCTATTGCTGCCTTCATGACCACCTCAAGAACATCACAGAACTCTCTCTGCCTGCTGGAGAGGGGGAATGAGGGCCAGCTGTGTGGACCAGCTAGCTCAGCCATAAAGACCTTGCTGCTACTGCTATTGCTGCCTCCATGACCACCTCAAGAACATCACAGAACTCTCTCTGCCTGCTGGAGAGGGGGAATGAGGGCCAGCTGTGTGGACCAGCTAGCTCAGCCATAAAGACCTTGCTGCTACTGCTATTGCTGCCTTCATGACCACCTCAGGAACATCACAGAACTCTCTCTGCCTGCTGGAGAGGGGGAATGAGGGCCAGCTGTGTGGACCAGCTAGCTCAGCCATAAAGACCTTGCTGCTACTGCTATTGCTGCCTCCATGACCACCTCAAGAACATCACAGAACTCTCTCTGCCTGCTGGAGAGGGGGAATGAGGGCCAGCTGTGTGGACCAGCTAGCTCAGCCATAAAGACCTTGCTGGTACTGCTATTGCTGCCTCCATGACCACCTCAAGAACATCACAGAACTCTCTTTGCCTGCTGGAGAGGGGGAATGAGGGCCAGCTGTGTGGATCAGCTAGCTCAGCCATAAAGACCTTGCTGTCTCTCTTGACTGTATTGTATTTTTACACTGTATTTTATTGTATTGTTTTTTCTTTTATGTAAAATTTATTGATTGTGTTATCTGTGCTGCATCTGTTGTTATATTTTTATATTATGCTGTATTTATATTTGAGATTGTGATACTGTATATGTTTATGTTATGTGAGCCCCTCTGAGTCGCCTCAGTGAGGTGAGTAGAGGGGCATATAAATCTAATTTAATAATAAATAATAATAATAATAATAATAATAAGGATCTTTACCCTTTTGGAACTTCAGGCGGCTTGGAGGGTTGAGCGGTGCAGCAGCAGTGACGGGAGGATGCGAGAAGGTCCCTCGCATCCTCCTCTCACTGGCGCCACGCCACGCGCGCACGCCCAAAGTTGAAAAGTGTAAGGCCTCCATGACCACCGCAGGAACATCACAGAACTCTCTCTGCCTGCTGGAGAGGGGGAATGAGGGCCAGCTGTGTGGACCAGCTAGCTCAGCCATAAAGACCTTGCTGCTACTGCTATTGCTGCCTTCATGACCACCTCAAGAACATCACAGAACTCTCTCTGCCTGCTGGAGAGGGGGAATGAGGGCCAGCTGTGTGGACCAGCTAGCTCAGCCATAAAGACCTTGCTGCTACTGCTATTGCTGCCTCCATGACCACCTCAAGAACATCACAGAACTCTCTCTGCCTGCTGGAGAGGGGGAATGAGGGCCAGCTGTGTGGACCAGCTAGCTCAGCCATAAAGACCTTGCTGCTACTGCTATTGCTGCCTTCATGACCACCTCAGGAACATCACAGAACTCTCTCTGCCTGCTGGAGAGGGGGAATGAGGGCCAGCTGTGTGGACCAGCTAGCTCAGCCATAAAGACCTTGCTGCTACTGCTATTGCTGCCTCCATGACCACCTCAAGAACATCACAGAACTCTCTCTGCCTGCTGGAGAGGGGGAATGAGGGCCAGCTGTGTGGACCAGCTAGCTCAGCCATAAAGACCTTGCTGGTACTGCTATTGCTGCCTCCATGACCACCTCAAGAACATCACAGAACTCTCTTTGCCTGCTGGAGAGGGGGAATGAGGGCCAGCTGTGTGGATCAGCTAGCTCAGCCATAAAGACCTTGCTGTCTCTCTTGACTGTATTGTATTTTTACACTGTATTTTATTGTATTGTTTTTTCTTTTATGTAAAATTTATTGATTGTGTTATCTGTGCTGCATCTGTTGTTATATTTTTATATTATGCTGTATTTATATTTGAGATTGTGATACTGTATATGTTTATGTTATGTGAGCCCCTCTGAGTCGCCTCAGTGAGGTGAGTAGAGGGGCATATAAATCTAATTTAATAATAAATAATAATAATAATAATAATAAGGATCTTTACCCTTTTGGAACTTCAGGCGGCTTGGAGGGTTGAGCGGCGGGCGCCAGTGAGAGGAGGATGCAAGGGACCTTCCCGCATCCTGCCGTCACTGCCACTGCACCGCGCAACCCTCCCAAGCCGCCCAAAGTTCCAAAAGGGTAAAGATCCTTACAATTTTTGAACTTTTCCAACTGCCCCCCCACGCATACGCTTGTATCAAATAACATGAAAATCGCGTTCTTCGATACAAGATTTTCCCAAAAATCTTGTCGTGTTATTCGGTTTTCACGCTATTGGGTACTCGCGTTATACGGGATATTACTGTACTTGCATTTTTTTTGCTTTTGAACTGCTAGCTTGGCAGGAGCTGGGACAGACGATAGGTGCTCACACCATCACTCAGCACTTGGGTCTCAAACTTCTGACCAGATAACCTGGCCATCATGTTCAGTGTCTTAACCACTAAACCACTGTGATTCCTTGACAGCATGATAGAGGTGTAGAGGCATGATATGGAGAAAGTGGATAGAAACAGGATTGTCCTGCTACCTCAAGAGAGGGCCTGGAATCCATCCCCATCTGATCCTTTATGCAGTCCTGCTCGTTTGTATATTCTGCCCACTTCCTTCACATGGAGAATGACTTTCTGAGGCCTAGAGTCTCCTCACATCCGCACAAGCTCTCCATGCAGTGAGTTTCTTTGTAAAGACTTCTGAGACAGAAGATGACAAGAGGGGTAGAAACCTAAGTGGCACATGGCCTGGGGCAGAAGATATACCTCACATCAAAATTTCATTGGGTTGTCTCCACTCTGATCATGAACCACCACACGTTACAAGGCAATGTGGTTTCTCTCCTGCTCTCATGTGTTTACTCTGAATATAAAGGGAACACTGCAGATGACCACCAACTTCAGTGGGTTTGAAAAACAACTAAAGTAAAGGTCTCCCTTGCTTGAAAGCCAGTCATGTCTGACTCTAGGGTGTGGTGCTAATCTCCATTTACAGTCAAGGAGCCAGTACTGTCTGCATTTACAGACATTTCTGTGGTCATGTGGAAGACATGACTACGTGCCCAAGTGCACATAAGTCTGTTACCTTTCCTGCCAAATGGTCACCTATTTATCTACTTGCAATTTCTTCCTTTCAACCCCTAGGTTGACAAGGCCTGGGACAGCCAAAGGGAGCTCACTCTATCACACAGCACTCGGGTCTCGAACTGCTGACCTGCCAACCTTCTGGTCATTACGCTCAGTGTCTTAACCACTAAGCCACTATGGCCCTTTAAAGACAATTAGGCATATTTAATTATACAAATTCAAAGAAAATAAGAATGCTAGTGACTCAGAGTAATGAAATATACTTATTGTGTGAACAATATATTGACCTAGAGAAGCCATTGCTCTAGCATGGCTCTTCTTTCTCTCATCAAAGATAGTATTAGACTGCCACTGTATTAAACTGAGAGATCTCATGCTGGTTGCAGAATGCAGCACTTTTTGAAGGTGAGTCTGAAAGTAAACAGTAGAATACAGATATCTGTCTTTTATTACAATGTCTTAATTTAAGATGGTGGCCATCAAAGCACTTGCATCTGAAGATTATAGCTGGAAGCAGCTGTTCTGACTCTATCCTGGTGAAGAATAATAAAGTCTTTTATTGCAAATTCTTGAGCCTTAAAGAATTACAATATAATTTGCACATACAATCTGAATATTATATTCTGCTAACAAAAATGTACTGGGGTTTGCGTAAGTTAGATAACCCTTAGCTTGACATACCAGAGTCTTCATGGAAAGCTATACTTCAGTCAGAAATAGACACATTATTCATTTGAGTGTAGCTTATTTATTATTTATTAGTCATGATTCTGGGTGGCGTAAGACAATTACATAACTACATAAATCCCACTAGAGAACTATTTAAAAAAACTTAAAACCAGTAAAAAAAAACCAATTAAAAATACTATAAAAAAATTAGCCCAACAACTAAAAAGAGCGAGGGAGCGATATTATTATATCAGCCAGCAGGTAGGGGTCACCACATCCCCAGTGCCCCATACCTGCTTTGCCAGCCAGGTTTTTAGTTCTTTCCTGAAGGGCAGCAACTCTTTCTGGAGTTGTAGCTCAATTGGCAAGAAGTTCCACAGGGTCGGAGCAGACACAGAGAAGGCCCTCTTTCTGGTGCAAGAGAGGCGAGCCTCTCTAGCAGATGGCACAATAAAGAGAGTCTCTCCAGTCCGCTCTGGTGGGAGGGACAGATGTTTTTGGGGTGACACGGTCTCTTAAGTATCCTGGCCCACTACTATGGAGAGCTTTAAAGGTCATTACCAGCCCTGCAGGCTTCATACACAGTGACACATTTAGGCAAATTAACATTATTTTTGCTTTAAAAACAAAATATGTCTGATGCACACACCATTGACTCGCTTTACGATACATGGCAATTTTGAGTAGATGTCATGGTATTTTATTATTATAGAATTAAATGATTCATCTTCAGTATTAAATGTTTTTATTGCCTTAATTTCATTATGAGACACAAAATAAGGCTTGGAATTTGATTGCCTGATCATATAATCTATTTGGAGGGGAGCCTCAAGGTATTCAATGTGGCTTTAACTCCCTAATAAGTGTGTTTAGGATTATAACCTAAAACGCTCCACTATGCTTTTGAAAAGTTGGCTGGTGTGTATAAATAATTATTTTCCACTGTTTATTGAACAAAGACAACACAGGATTGCATATTTGCTTGATTCCAACTAATCTTTGCATTTTGTGGGATACTGAGGCATTTAATGCCAAAAACAGCATATTTTCCTATATTTCTAGTACTAAAATGGCATTCATTGTTTTGCATGAAACCTCAAAAATGATCAGACACTTAAGTCTCTTGCCATAATTCCTTAATGTTAACTAATGGTTAGAATTGACACATGAACAGTTTCTGGTTGTTTTACAGAATTATTTTCAACTACAAATCAGCATGTTGTTGAGCTTTAGAATTCATCTTTCCAGTCATGCATTGAATTGTCTTCATACCTAGCCAACAACAGTCAACATTCATGATGGTTGCATTGAGGGTAATAAAATGCACCAAAATGGGTTTTTAAATAATGTTGCCACAGCATGTTTCCTTAGCATCAACATTTTAACACTTTTTAAATTACCATGTTCTTGACACCACAGAAACATTAACCTAGAAATCTTGAACTGGAAAAGCCTGTCAGAAATATAATCAAAGTGACTGGGTATGGTTAAGGCAGCATTGATATATTTTTCTGTAAGTTTCTATTTTTACTTAAAATTTATTTTGCTTTTGAAATATGTGTTAGTGGGTTAAGACACCATGATTTTGTTCCATTTGTGGTAGCTATAAATTAATTTATATTGAAGCAGTTCTTTATTTCCCCAGTTTAATGTATGACACATTGTTGTTTGAAGGCAGCTTGTGCTGATTTAGCACATGTAATTCACACACACCATGGTGCAATTTTACCCTCTTGCACAACAGGCAAGTATAATCTAATTACTTGCATAGCACAGAGTCCATTGTTATTACAGATTTGTCCCATCTTGAAGTTTCTGTTTCATGGAATATCTCTCAAACTTAATGTTTAAAGCACAAATATGAATTGGGGAAAAGGAAAGAATAAATATGTAGAGCTTAAGATCAATTTGTTGTCAAAGGAATGTATGTATGTATGTATGTATGTATGTATGTATGTATGTATGTATGTATGTATGTATGTATGTATGTATGTATGTATGAATGTATGTATATTTATGTTTTTCATTACATAATATAAAGTTCACTAGCTGGTAAATTTAGGATCAAAATTGCTGGGAGAAACATCAACAATTTGAGATATGCAGATGATACCACCCTAATGGCAGAAAGTGAGGAGAACTTTAAAAAGCTCCTGATTAGGTTGAAAGCAAAAGCTGGCTTGAGACTCAATATCAAGAAAACCAAGATAATGGCAACAGGCCCTATCAGTCCCTGGAAAACAGATGGTAGAAAGTAGAAGCAGTGACAGATTTTACTTTCTTAGGATCAAAGCTCACTGCAGATGGTGATTGCAGCCATGAAATAAAAAGGTGACTGATTCTTGGGAGGCAAGCGATGAGAAACCTGGGGAGCATAGTGAAAAGCAGAGACATCAAATTGCAAACAAAAATTCGCATAGTCAAAGCAATGGTATTTCTGATGGCAATGTATGGCTGTGAGAGCTGGACCATTAGGAAAGCTGAGCGCAGAAGAATAGATGCCTTTGAGATGTGGTGTTGGAGGAGAGTTTTGAGAGTCCCCTGGACAGTGAGGAGAACAAATAGGTCAATCTTAGAAGAAATTAACCCTGACTGCTCCTTAGAAGGTCAAATAGTAAAGATGAAGCTAAAGTACTTTGGACATCAAATGAGAAGAGAGGATTCACTTGAGAAAGCCTTGATACTGGGAAGGGTGGAGGGCAAAAGAAGAAGGGGGCGGCCCAAAATGAGATGGCTAGATGGTATTGTAGACACAATGGGTACAAAGCTGAGCAAGTTGAGGAGGATGGTGGAGGACAGAGGTGCCTGGCGGACAGTGGTCCATGGGGTCACAAAGGGTCGGAATTGACTGTGTGACTGAACAACAAGCTGGTAAAGTTGTTGTTGATGTTGATGTTCAGGCACACAGTTGGATCTGACCTTTTGTGACCCCATGGATCCCAGCATGCTAGGGTACTTTGTCATCTGCCATCCTCCGTAGTTCGCCCAGTTCTATACCCACTGCATCAATGATGCCATCAAACCATCTCATTCTGTGCCGCCCCCTTCTCCTTTTGCCTTCGATCTTTCACAGCATCAGAGCATTCTCCAGTGAGTCCTCTCTTCTCATTTGGTGGCTGAAGTAGTTGAGCTTCAGCTTCAGTATTTGGTTTCAATATCCAGTAGTAAAGTGTACAAAATGTTATTAAAATTTAAAAAATCATAAGATAAACAACTGCATTAGAATATGCAAACCCAAAGGCACAATAGGTCAAATATAATTACAAAACATCATCAAATATCAAATAAAGCAAAACCAACAGTATATGTCACTCAGAAATAATCAAATTAATCTGAGAACAAAGCCCCAAAGTCTTTCCTAAGCATCTTCAGTTGTTGGTTTTTTTTAAAAAACAACCATTGGAAAGTCAGAGCTAACTACATTTCAGAGGGAAGGTCATTTCAAAGAGAGACACCTACCACAGAGAAATCCGTATTCTTTGTCCTCATTTTCTTGGCATCTTGAGAGGTAGGAACTCCTAAGCCACACGTTAAAATAGACTGGGTTGAATTTAAGCGGCACTGCCTGAATACCAAAGCCAAAGTTAGTACTGTATAAGGAACAACATCATCAGGAAACTCACAAACTTTAAATGGGGAACTCAACCATCCACATTGCGCACATCAGCTTTGGTCTGAGTGTCTCTGCAGCAGAGTATGCTGCTCCAGTGTGCTGCTCCACACATGCAAAATAAGTTGTCGCCCTTGCTCGAAAGCCAGTCATACCTGACTCTAGGATTCAGTGCTCATCTCTGTTTATAGTTAAAGAGCCAGCGCTGTCTGCATCTGTAGATGTTTCCGTGGACACGTGGGAAGCATGCCTCAACAGTGGAGTGCACAGAACACTGTTTACCTCCCCACTGAAGTGGTCCCTATTTATCTACTTGCAACTTCTTGCTTTCAAACTGCTAGGTTGGCAGGAGCTGGGACAGAGATGGGAGCTCAACTCCATTGTGCAGTACTCGGGAATCAAACTCCAACCTTCCAGTCTACAAGTTCAGCATCTTAACCACTTGAGCCACTGCACTCAAAACAAGTTGACATCACTGTTAATGAAGCTATGTGTATAGTGACAGGATGCCTCAAACTTACACCAGTTGAGAAAAATATACCCTCTTGCTGGTATCACTCTACCTAAAATCAAGAGATGAATAGGCAGATACACTCAGAAGGAGACTATCCAAGAGGTAGTAAGGTATAATGTGCACAGCCTCATTTTGAACACAACATAAAATGGAAGAAATGGAAATTAGGAAATTAGAGCAATCAGTATCCAAGCTCCCCATATATTAATACTGGGATAACTCAGCACAGTTTTGTGTGAACTTATCTAATGGGTTAATTGCATTATACTTGAACCTTCAAGTGCCACGAAGGTCACTCCAATTTACCTGGCACTTGATATCACCCATCAAAAGATCATATGATCGTTTAACTAAGCATGCCCGCCTTCCTACCTCATCTCATTACTAATATGTGTTAACCATGAGGAGGAAGGAACAATAATAGCAATGAGAAATATGGCTGATTATGTCAAAACTCATCCACTTCCTTCAGATTTCCAAAGGTAAGGCTCCAAATTCATTATGAATGTCACTTTAGATGATATTATAGTTCATCTCTTAGTTAGTGCTCTAATTATTTCTGAGCTTGTATGAACAATCTCCATGTACATGCGTTCAATTCCAGAAGTGGCAGAAATGTAGACATTTATTGTGTTTCAGAGTTAAGTTACACAGAGGGAATAGAATTTTCCCCATGAAACTGCTGACATACACCTTAGCTGCAGATTTGTGAATGAGACATTTTAATTAAAATCTAATTTTATTGAAGGAACTAGCATCCCAATGATTAAACTTATGCCTCTCTAAAATATAGCTTAGGGTAGTACTAGGCTAAACCATTTAATCTCCTAAAGCATCTCAACTGGAGTTCTCTCATGGAATATGCCATTAGTCATTCTCTTGCACAAGCTTCTACTTTGTAAGACTTAAAATATTGAGCAGGCAATGAGCTCTGTCCTTTATCAAATCATTTAGATTCTGTTCTCATAGTGACTCATTCTAGGTGAGAAGAGAAGAGTCAGTTACAAAAAAGTACAAAATGTAGGCTTACCGGAGTTGTTTTATCCTCAGTTTGACGTCTAATATTTAATCTTAGTTTTTTATATATCACATTCAAACATGCACTCATATATGTTTGGAAAGCTCTTTATTACGTACCCTAATAGATGTAATGGACTTGAGACAGAAACCTAACAACTAAATTGTGATTGTTGTTGTCATGTGCTGTCAAGTCATCTCTGACTTATGGCAACTCTATGAATGTAAGATAAAGGTAAAGGTCATATCCAACTCTAGGGTTCAGTGCTCATCTCTGTTTACAGTCAAAGAACCAGCGCTGTCTGTGTTTGCAGATGTTTCCGTGGACATGTGGCACGCATGGAACTGCAGTGGCTCAAGTGGTTAAAATGCTGAGCTTGAAGACTAGAAGGTTGGAGTTCAGTACCCAAGTACTGCACAACAGAGTGAGCTCCCTCCTCTGTCCCAGCTCCTGCCAACCTGCAGTACACAAGTACTGTTACAATTAAAATAAAGAAAAATAAAAAATTAAATAGCACACATTCACCCTAGCATTATTCATTAGCCATCTTTCAATACTGCCCCATACATTTATGCTGTTGGGAAAGCCATGAAAGTTTTGAAAAAAGTAAGTAAAACAATTGTCCTGAAAGCTGAATTTGCCACTAATTCAGCCTATATGCCACTTAGCAATGAGCAGAAGCTGCAAGTGGCAAGGAAAGGGCAAATGTTAATTGAAGTGTCATGCTGCTGTAAGCGTGGGAAGTAGTCCACCAACAGAAACAAAATGGCTGTCCCAGACATGCCCTCTTGGAGCGAGAAGATCACATTCTTGGCTCTGCAAGGGCTTATGGGTTATGAGAAAATCATACACAGATGAATAATTTTTTTTATGGTTCACAGCCAAGCAAAGTGAAATTCAGCAGCTGTTCAGGACAAGTGACCACTCTAACGGCTGCAATATAACCCACTAAACAGAGAGGGAATTGCCTGAGAGCAAGAGGTTAGCAGTGATTATCGGCAGGTGAGTGCTTTATTGAAGTTGAAAGACCATTAACATTGATGGAGTAATTATTTCAACTTGAAAGTAATTACCTTGATGGGTGATAACTTCTCCAGTGTTCCCAGATTGGACTGGGCCAAACAATTGCAACTCCTGAAGCCTAGAAAAATATTACAATACTACTGCAGTTTAAATTATTGGAAGCGTTGTTAGAGTATTTTAATTATGCCTAACAGTAGAAAGATTTTTAACTTACGGCAAGCAGTGAACTCAAATAAAAAGACATTTACTTTCCTATCCAGAGGAAATGACCCACACCCAACACATGCTTGTCAAATTATTAATATTATTTGAATTCAGAATTTAAGATGCAAAGCTCAATTGCTGAGTGGAATTGCTAGCCCCAGCTTTTTCATATCTCTGAACTGAGCAAACTCCAGTATAAAATACTCCATTATCAATTTATCTGTGAATCATAAGATGTTCATAAGAGTATATAAAAGATGTCCAGAAATCAGAGGGATTTGTGAAAAATTTTTTGGAGATGCTAATCATGTAGAAGATTTATTAGTCACTGTTCAAAAAGCCATTTGGATATTTGGATATGGATATCGAGACTTAGATTGTTGGTTATGGTTCTGCGTGGACTGCGGAACTTAATAAGGAACCACCCTCAAGAAGCCTCCACCAATCTTGGGGAGCATGAAAAGTCTCATATGTTCACAGTAATCTGTGTATACTTAATACATGTGTGCAGGCTCCAGGCAAATGGCACAGTTGAATATGGAGGACCTGAGCCAGTAGACCTGAGTCCCTGAGTATTCAGACACATATCCAGCAACTACTGGATTCTGATTCTCTTCTTACAATCAACAATTTCACTTTTCTATGCAGTGACCTCCCTCTACGCTGCTCTACAAAAGTGATCTGAAAATTTCCTGCAGAAAGCTAGGGAACCTTCTGGAGAAGATCTGTGGCTCCATAGAGCACAACATCTATCTCCAACTCCCCATCATCACATAACCAAGAATCTCTGCTAATAGCCAGCTGGATTTTCCCTTCCAAGACAGCAGTAGAGGATGCTGAACAGAGTGAGGACAGGCTGTGGTAGATGTGAAGCCACTCTGTTCACATGGGAATGGAAGCCCTCTCCCCAATGTGACTGTGAAGAAGACCAGACCATGGGCCACATTATATTTAGTTGTCCTTTATGAGAGTTTGGAGGCACATTGGAGGACTTGCATAGTGCTACAGAGGAAGCCCTTCAATGGCTTTCAAATGTGGAACTCTAGCAAGGAACTTGACATAGATAATTTGTGCTTACTGTAGACCAATGGCACCCAAACTATGGGCCATGGGCCCAATTAGGCCCCTGCATATCATTAATGTGGCCTGCAGTGAGCACCTGGGCTCACCGTGGACCACCCCTGCCACACACCCTACCGCCTGACATCAGCAGTGGCGGCAGCAATTGCGCTTTGTCCGGGCTTCTCCGAACAGCCTCTTGCTCAGTCCCCTCTGCAGCCTTTGCCAAAGCCAATTGCTGCATTGGGGAAATTTTCAGAGCCTCCTGTGTTTCAAAATTCACAGCACTAGGAGAACCCTCTAGAGCACCTGGGATGACTTCACCACAGTGCACCAGGTTTACCCTTCCAGCGCCACAGATTTTGAAACACAGGAGGCTCTGAAAATTTCCCCAACATGGTGATTGGCTCTGGCAAAGGCTACAAAGGGGATGGAACTGAGCAAGAGGCTGCTCAGAGCAGCCAGGACAAACCACAATCACCGCCACCGCCACTGCTGACATGAAAACTATCAGCAGTGGGAGCAGCCTGCCTCTGGCCCCTGCAGCTGTGTGTCAGGGATGGGACTGGCCCACAAAAAAAATGGCCACCATTGATGTAGACAGCTGAAGTTCATCATACGGTAAAGAAATAAATAACCATAGAACACTGCACCTAGAAGAGGAGGAGAAGAAAATCCTAAATTGACCCAGATGTTAATGCAAAAGAACAACACAGGATTTGTGGGAGGTGGGTTGAACATGTGATAGCAGCAATAGGGTTAAATACCTTAATTTCTCTATTGACCAGACTATCAAGGGATGAATTTTTGCTGGTTGCAACTCGCTTTCCATTCCTTTTGTTGCCACACTTTTCTTCTCCAGGTTTGACAAAACCTTTTAATTGAGTCTTCCCATCGTTGGGGGGGGGGGGAGCTGCCAGGGGGTCCCTTGGTGACTGCTGCTGTCCAACACCTGTCTATCATTCAAGAAACATGTCCAGCCCAACACAATTTCTGTTTATGATATTCAGCAACAGCTTCGTTGATTCCACTTTGTTTTCTTATCTGGGCTTTGGTGATGTGGTCGCGAAGAGATATCTTTAGCATTGATCTTTCCATGGCTCATATGGCTCTTGATACTTTTTCTTCCTTGGCCTTCATTAATGATCATGTTTCACTCCCATAGAAAACCACAGGGAGTACTGTTGAATTAAAATGTTTGGTGCATTGTTTCTTGTTGAGTTTTTCGTTTAGCAAGATTTCTTTGATGGAGTTAAATTAGTGTTTAAAATTACAGTTTAAAAGCATGCACAAACCATTTAAAAGTAATGAACAAAGAAATCTGCTACAGTTCCTGAATGCCGGAGCTTTTGAAATTTCCTGCTGACAAAGGCTTCTAGGTTGCACTGATTTTCCTTTTGGACCAGTTTCAGTATTGGTGAATCCTTCCTCAGTATGGCAGGTTCACAACCCACTGCAGGCTTGAATGAACATTGAGATTTATCTCCCAGGAGCAATGGAAGGTCTAAGTTAAAGAGAAAACATTGGAGGACATAATATAGCAAAGATAAGGTTAGATCAAAATACCCGAATCTGTAGCAATGGAAAACCCCATCTTTACTCCCCTTCAGCCTTTATTTAAGTGCCACAATTTTTTTCTTCAAATACTGTAATAATGTTCTTTTTAGAGTTTTGCTTTCCTTATTTCCTGAGGGGAAAGATTCTTCCAAAAACTAATTAAGAAATGACAACAAGCCTCCTCATTTTGTCAGGAGTGCCATCCTATGTTTGGAAGTAGTCATACCTGTTTGCAAATGACCATGTAGATTAACTAGATTAAAAATAAGACTTTGCAATTATAATGATTTCAGTGAACATGGCCCAGATGCCCTATGTCTCCAAAAAGTCACTTTAAATTAAATACTTTGAGACCTAAATCTAAATGTTTAGTTTTTGACAGGAACCGGGTAATGAATTTGCCAGGGTGTATGTTCCTATTCAGTGATTATAGCTCTGAGTTTTATTTTTCGCAAGAGCAGTTACTGAAGTCATGGCTGATACCTATGCCTGCTAGAGCTTGGTTCTGTTTTTCCTTTCTCCGCATTTTTTAGAAAAAGATGGTTATTGATCTCTTGCTGAGCTGAGATTTCAGTTTTATGCCAGATAGCTTGATTAATGGGTTGGTTGCTGTAAGTGGACTGAATGGGGATAGGAAGCGTAGACAGCCCATACTGCCAAACCCAAATCCATCAAGACACATAGCTCATTATGAAACAGTTATCAAGTATACATGAAAAATTAATTGGGCTCAGTTTGATTCTGAAAAGAATCAGCCTTCTACTTGGCGGTCCCCCCAATCTTTCCAGATGTTGCACACCAACCCCTGGAGAAACAGCGAAGGGAGATGTATTAATACGTTGTATTGATTAGATCAAGACCCCTGACAGTTATTTGTAGAGATACCATCTGGCGGCTGTTCGAATTCCTTCACCAAAAACAGGACGTGACATGTTATTAATCTCAACTCTCTAAGTATAGACAGTTGCCTTTTCTGCAAAACCGCATTTTACCATTCCGTAGGAGATGAATGCAGACCTGAAGGGTGCTGAAATTAAGGTTATTACACAAATTGAGCCATATGGTCCAAATATTTCAGCAAGAAAATTGCCAGGCAATAAAAATTGCTCCTGCCTTCCTAATGGTGTAAATTACAGTTTAACCATGGCTCTAATGATGTCCTTCTGCCGTGCTTAACTACTGTTACATGAAGGACATTGTTTTAAAAATATAAAAAACAAGTAAATGCCAGCAGCGTGTTTTACAATCTGTTAGTGTGTCATTAAGAACACTGTCAGAATTACATAAACATAATGGCAGGCAACCTAGCATACAAAAGAACAAGTATGGAAATAGACTGTCTTGGAAACTCTAGAATCAAGAGCTCTTTCGATGTTGGATCTATTCCAATTTGTAGTTATTCCTGTTTGTCACATTCTTCAGTGAATTTTTTTTTAAAACGTGCAAATTTACATAGAAACCAGAGACCACATGTATGGTAAAGGGTCATAAGGTGTATCCGAGGCTTTGCTCCTAATTTTCCCCATTCGTAATTCCATTTTGCTTCAACTGAAGGACCACTGCTAAGCAGTCATATAGATAATATATTGTATGTACCAATTAGTCTGCACTCATGATCATAAATAAAGTGAGTGGTGAAAATGAACACTTATTAAGAGATTTATATGAACACTTTGTCATCCAAAGTACTGGTTTGGATCAGCAAGACTTCACAACTAGGGGAGGCGGTGTCTCCTAAAGTTTTGATGGTAAGGCAAGCCCTATTCTCCCCCCATATTTGTACATAGGTTTCCTTTGCTTAGGATTGATTTCAATTTCAGGCCCTCCATAAAATCCAAATTTTACAGAAATTGATCAGATAGCTTGAGGTGCTTGATTTCTGTTTCTTGTCTTGCAACAGATGATCTACAGTAGACCTAAGAATCCAAGAGTTTAGTCTATAAAATCCAGCAGATGATGATTAGTCACCATTTTAATTGTTAAAAGAAATGCAGATCTGAATCCCACAAATATCACAACTTTATATGGTTTCAAAATTGCTTTCTATGGCATGTACACAGCATAGGAGAATTGCACAAATTACTGCAGGGCAATTGAGTCTTACTAATTTTTATTTTACTCTATTTTTGTTAATACAGTAATAATTGCCATTGTATATTACAATAATTGGTTTGGGCCAGGATCGAAAGAAGTACAGATAAAAAGAACTTGGGTTAAATGCAGACAAAAAGAACATGTATGTAGCAATCTTCCATAGACACACTATGTAACATACTGTATATTCCTTTTCCCAACAGCTACACAACATGAGAAATTGCTTTATAACTTCAGTGTAACGGGAGTTGCAGAAAGTGGCTTTCTGATGAATAGGATGATTTTAAACCGAGAGAAGCACAGGTATAATGTAGTATAACTGTGCTCTGTAGCTTTTGTTGTGTCTGCCTATTTCTTAAGGGTTTAGGAGTCACAGGCTACACTTGAGATTTCTTCAACCACAAGACATGTAGAAACAACCTTTCAAAATTCTCTACTCCATTGGTGGGAGGAATGATGTAGAGGTCACTTTCACTGTATTTCTCCCGAGAAGAAAATAAATTTCTCCAAGGCAGGACAGCCCTTTGCCAGTCGTCATGTGCCAGCTTTAGTATTTATTCCTAAAATATTATTTTGTTTTATGCAGTGCTACTGCAAGTGGCAGCAACAGCAATTGTGTTGGCAACCTGTCCATCATTTTGTTTACTCCACAATGGTTTCTGTCAGATATATTTCATTGTGATAATGGTGGCAGGGGGGCAGCCAGCAAAACAAATACAGAAGGCACCTTTGGAGATAATTTTGCAAATTGATCTTTTGTTTCAAGAGGAATAACAAAAATCTCAGAATGTTTCTCAGGAAAAAAATTATTCTGAGAAGTTTTGACTTAGTATGTTTTGTCATTCTTTGGATTTCTGCATACTCCCCGGGCCTTCCAAATGTTACTTTTTTGAAATGATAGCATACACACAGTTTGTATTGCAGATGCTTATACTATAGCTCTTTTCTTCTAAGCCTGTGTTTGCCAACCTTTGGTTTTTGGACTTCAATTCCCAAAAGCACTAAATAGCCAACTTAGGCTTATGGTAGTTGAAGTCCCCCTATGGGGCATGGGCCCCACATTGGGAATCAATACAACTCTAAGCCAAGTAATTGGTATGAGGAAGAATGTATTGTGTTCAGCTTTAGGAGAAGAAACTAGTGCTTTCCCCTGAAACTGGTACTGACATGATTTATCCTATAAGGTTCCCAAATGTCTATTTCCCCATGAAAGAGCCTTCCTTTTTAAAAAATTCTCCATACTGAGATGACACCTTTATGTTATGTGTTGTCAAGTTGCTTCTGACTTATGGTGACCCTAACAGGGTTCAATAAGGTATGTGAGAATTTTATGGACTGGCCCAAGCATTGCCATTCTCACTGAGTTCCCATAGCCAAATCCATCCTTAACCAAGAAAAGTCACTAGAGGATGTCCCTGGCAAAACCGCTCCATAAATATCTCACATTGTTGAATTTCAATTTTATATTCCTTTCTGGGTATGTTTTTAACCATACTGTAACATAAAAGGGTGCTGTATTTGACTTTTATTTCTAACACATGTCTCACCATCCCTCTGTAGCTTCCTTGACTACCCAACTTTTCCATCTAAAAAGCACTGCAGGTGAAGTTATCTTACTTATATCTCTGTCCCAGCTTCTTGGGAACATGAAAGGACCCTCATTTCTGCACAAATCATTTCAACCCAGAATAATTTCTGACAGAAAATTATTAAACAAAGGAATATCAGAAACAAGTCTACTTCTGTTTCATTGACAACACCAAGGCCTTTGACTGTGTGGACCACAACAAAGTGTGGCAAGTAATTAAAGAGATGGGAATACCAGAACACCTTATATGCCTCATGAGAAATCTGTACAAGAGTCAAGAAGCAACAGTTAGGACAGACTATAGAATGATGGAGTGGTTTGAAAAAAAATCAACTTATACTTGAGTATATATGGTACTTAACTTCACTATTATTTCAGTTAAACAGCCAAATGTATGGAAGGACAAGCTGTGCTGAAAAAGAATCAGCATGGTTTTGGCAAAGGTATATGTTGCTACGTTAACTTTTCCGGGTTCTTTGAAAGTAATAGTAAACATGGAGAGAGGAGTAATGTTATCATTTGTGTCATCAGATCAGTTCTGACTTCCGACAACTTTCTGAATTAGTGAGTCAAAACAGGCCTACTCAGTTCTTGCAAACTCAAAGTCATGAATTTATGGAGTTGACCACCTTTTCTTTCTGCTTTCAAGTTTTGTAAGCATTAGTCTTTTCTTCTTATGATAAGTCCAAAGTCTCCATTTAGTAGGAATATTTCTATTTTGGTTTGCAACATAATAATATTTAATATTAGGTATACTTAACCCTCCCTCCTGTTGCAATAAATATGATATTCGTTTGTTCCTTTACTTACTTACTTACTTACTTACTTACTTACTTACTTACTTACTTACTTACTTACTTACTTACTTACTTACTTACTTACTTACTTACTTACTTGGTTGACCCATTTCCTGACCAGATGCTTCGAGACAGTTAGAGTCTGGATAGGGAACAAGGGACTACAGCTGAACCCCGGCAAGACTGAATGGCTGTGGGTGAGAGGCCAAGTCCTCATAAGGAGTTATCCTGCCTGATTTGGGATGGGGCATTGTTGCCCCAATTCAATCAGGTGCACAACCTTGGGGTCCTTCTGGACTTGCGGCTTCTGCTCCAGGAGCAGGTTACAGCGTGTCATTAACCAATTCCGTCAACTCCTGGACTGGGAGGCCTTGCTCACGGTCACCCATGCCCTGGTCACCTCCCGTTTGGACTATTGTAATGCACTCTACATGAGGCTGCCATTGATGACTATCTGGAGACTGCAGTTGGTCCAGAATGCAGTGGCCCATGTGGTGGTGGAGTGTGGTCATTTTGCCCATGCCTCACCACTGCTGCGGGAGCTGCATTGGCTGCCTATATGTCTCATGGTGCAATTCAAGGTGCTAGTTATAACCTTTAAAGCCTTTCATGGACCAGGATACCACAGGGACCGAATCATCCCTAGGACATCGACCCGTCCCACCAGAGCAAACCGAGAGGGCACCCTCCGTATACCATCTGTTGGAGAGGCATGCCTCTCCAGCACGCAGAAAAGGACCTTCTTGGTCATAGCCCCCACATTATGGAACCTCCTCCCGGTAGAATTACACCTCCAGGCCCAGTTGTTACCATTTAGGAGAGAATTGAAAACGTGGTTAGCAGAACAAGTCTGGGGGCCGGGATTGCCAACAAGCTCTCCTTTTTGGCTTGTCTGAGGTTTCCCCCTCTTGTAATTGGTTTTATTGAAGGGCTTTTAACTGGTTTTATATTGTTTGTTTTGCTGAGCAGCCAGTAAGGTGTTCGCTGGACTGTGTACACCACCCAGAGTCTATTGATTGGGGTGGTATATAAACCTAAATAAATAAATGAATACATAAATAACTTTTTCACACGTCAGGTTGATGTGGCAGATTGAAGCATCATCTTCCACTGTTTCCAATCCCATGCCAGTCTCATCCAGGGCCTCAGGAACTTTGCTCTAAACTGGTCTTCACATCTGGTTTCTGGCATTCCTGGTGGTCACTTTATGTCAAGTGGTATCCATTCTGTGATAGCTTTCATCCACTTGCCATCTTTGAAGCAGCACACGTGCCCAACCTACCAACATCTTGCAAACTCAATCAATCTTGACACTTGTTTTGCACCTGATCTTATACGCAGTTCTTCATTTTATATTCAGTCAACCCATCATATGTGTAGCATCCTTCACTTGATTGCTCTTTGTGTTATATTGATATTTTTGATATCAGCTTTTGTAGGTGCCCCTGTTTCACTGCCATATAATAAAACAGGCAGAATGGTGGTGTCAATGGTTGGTTGGTTGGTTGGTTGGTTGGTTTTGAGTTTTAACCTACAGAATGATATAAAGAAATCTAAAATATAGCTATTAATGACAAATTGACGTGAGATTAGGGTTAAAAACAGACTGTTGAAACTGAACAAACTTAAAGATACAGTAATACGTCATATAACATTAGTATCGAATAACACTAAAATCGCATAACACTAAGGAATCTGGGGGGAAGAATTGCATCAGATAACATTAAGATCCTATGGGATGCTTCAGATAACAACCGCTAAAGCCTGTGTGGTTACAATGTATCTCTATGGATCCCATAGAGGATCAGATAACACTAAAAATCATATAACACCAAGACTTGTGGAACCAGGTTTTAGTGTTATATGAGGTTTTACTGTATATGGATAATTTTTATTCAATTTGTCCTATTAAAGGGGAAAGACCAAATGCTAGCACATGAATCTGTCTTCCTGAACAGAGGTAGGGTGTGGTAACTAAAAATGTTGAAGTAAATTAAAATGAATAGATATTTTAAGGTCCAGAATGTAGTGGGAATCACATAGTTTGTACTATAATTTGTTATTATGTGTTTATTTTGTGTATATTGATTTATGTTTATGTTTTAGAAAATATTTTTTAAAGGAAAGCAGCTACTTCAGGATATTGGCATATAAAACACTTCCTCTGCCTGGAGAGACAGAGGAAGGTTTAAAAAACCAAGACTGTCATAGGACAGCATTGATCACTTATAAAAAATATTTTTAAATTGAAAATTTTATCTCAGAAGCAGAAGGAGACAGGAGGGGGCAATGAAGGTTTTACCCTTTACTGGGAAAGGGTAAATATTTTCCCCATTTCTTAAAAGTCAGGTTGATGACTTGCTCACCACCAAATCTATCACTGTCAATAAGAGATTTGCTGCTGTTTCTAACAGCAAAAGGGCTTTGACAATTATGTCCAGTTTTCATTTCACTGGTGAAGTTTCAGTGAACTTCTAAAGCTTTTTCTGCTTTCTGTTGTCAGGTTTTCATATGAACAATAGTTCCTCCCTCCCCTGAAATCTACAGTAACTTGGGAAAACTTAACTGCCACCCCTATGTCATTCATTCACCATCAACCTCTGTTGATTGAGGACTTGGTGTTAGCAGACCCTCCATATAGAATCCACTTAATACAGTCAAGGGATCTCCAAGTTCTGCTTTGTTCTGTAGTGATCCAGAGTAAGAGTTAGGTCCTGAAGCAAATGTAAGAAATTAATTGGGAAACCCATCTCCTTTTATCATGTGCAGAAACAGGTTTCCAATATCATTGTAGGGAAACAAAAAAAATCCCCCCCCCCAAAAAAAAAAAAGTGGAGTAGAAAGGAGGGAAAAGTTTATGTTCTAACTGTACAGTCAAATGCTAACATCAAGGAAAATATTTCTTGTCATGTTTAGCCAGCAAAACTGCAGCAAAGTTGTTGATCATTTAAAAGCCTCCTGTTTTCTGAAAAGCCAACAGAGTAACTGAATGCAAAGTGCTAACTACACTCGTTTGTAGAATGTAGCCACTGAGTTCTTTTATGGAGCTTTGTTTTCAAGTCAAAGCAGGGAACTTAGACTCTTGTTGGGACTGTGGCAAATCCCTAGCTGTCCATAGGTGCCAAGAAAGAAAACAATTTACAGTCACACTAAGTATTGTCTCCTTTTAGGCTGTGATCAAATGCAAACCCAGTTGCTTTTAAGTGATGTAGGGCAAAATCCGTGAAGCACTGCAGCTACACATCTTTCAGTCATTTCTAAGGCCCGCATCCCACTTGCAAGCCTTTTTGAGATGAATGAGAATGTTTTCCTATATATTTTATGTTAGTGTCAAAATGTTGTTTTTGAAACAATTCTGATGTTTATTTGGGCTGTTCTATTTTCATTATTTTGATTATTTACATTTTAAAAGAGAGCAATTGATTCATATGGAAAAATGGCCGACACCTGATTAAACAAATAAGGATTAAGTTTCAATCAGTAATTGATTTGCCAATTGATGACATTTCTGTATGGCTACAGAAACAAAGAGGTAGGAAGTCTACTGCATGGAGTGGATAGAAAAATACTAATGGATAGAAGAGAAGAGGCAGAACTACTGAATATCAATTTTGCTTCTGTCCTTTTACAAAAGGAAAACATTGCTCAGCTTGGTACAAACAGGATAAACAAGGCAGTCATAGGGATGCTGTTCAAGATAGATAAAAAGGTGATACAGCAAGACAAGCTACTTTAAACAAATTCAGGTCTTCAGGGTCAGGTGAGCTGCAAGGGTATTACAGAGGAGTGCAGATGAAATCTCAGATTACAGGTACAGTAATACCTTGGATAATGTTAAGACTTGGTTCCACAAGTCTTGATGTTATCCGATTTTTAGTGTTATCCAATGCATGTTAAAATCCCATGGGATGGATCGGATAACGTTAAAGCTTCATAGAGATACATTGTAACCACACAGGGTTTAGCGGTTGTTATCCGATCCATCCCATAGGACCTTAACGTTATTCGATCCAATTCTCCTCCCCAGATTACTTAACGTTATGCGATTTTAGCGTTATCTGAGGTAAACGTTATCAAAGGTATTACTGTATCGCAAATATTTGCCCCCCGAATCCCCAATAATGAGACAGACAGCGTGCTGGGATGAAATAAGGCCACTTTATTGAAACTTTCTGCTGTTAGAACCATGTTCTAACGGTCTGCATGGTGCAGGAGCACCGGTAAGCGATATGGTTACTTTACCCTCTAGCTAATGTTATCCACCTCAGAAATGGCATCTCTTCACCACCATTTCTGCTCTATTCAGGTGAACATTTGGTTGGTCACCCTGCCATCCGACTTTGGTGACCCATTGTTCTTGGACCGCACTTCCCTCACTCAGCCACCTGCCACCTTACCTCGCTGCCGGCTGGTGATGCAACTGCGTTCCTGCCTGAAATGTCTGGATTAACATGGTTGCTTACCTGTGCTACCCACCACACAGCAAGGAGACTTTTAACTCCTGGCCGTCCCCCCCCCCCCGGCCGGAAGTTCCACCCGGGCGCCACCATGCAGACCCATCAAAAAGAGGAACGTGCCTGTCTCCGATAGGTGAACACCATCGGTACGAAACAAGGCCGGCTCCCTAGAGCAAAGGGCCGCATGTTCCAAGAGCCCTGTCGTGGAAAAACTCCGCGACCAGGCCATTGACCGCCTGACGGACAAGCTCCCGCTGCTCGGGGTGAACCGAGGCACGGTAGGCCAGTCTAGGGACTATACAAGACCATATGAGCTGTGTGTACGGCCAGCGGCGGCTCACCAAGGCCAGGTCACGGCAGACCGCCGACACCAGTCCAACCCCAGCCTCCATCTCCCCCTCCGTGTCCAGATCGTTCCCCCCCCAAGTGTAACACCAGGACCGCCGGGGGAGGTTGGTGCATGCGTTCCTCAATGAATGGGATAAAATGTCACCAGAGCATGCCCTGGCGACCAAACCAGGATACCGCCGCACGAGGACGCAGGCCCAAATGTTGGCCAAACGCCGTCACCACAGCGTAACGCTCCGCCCAGTAAACGTAGCTGTGCCCTACGATCCACACAGGAGCCAAAGCCGGGAAGAAGGACGGACCTGGAAGAGAAGAGTCAAAACACATTAGACAGGCCTGACGTACAATTGGAAACAGTCGGAAGACCACCTCCCCAGACGCTTGATTTCTGCTGCCGTGTATCCCAGGGATGCTGCTGTGGACGCCGCCCCTATCCAGAACGAATGGGTACAGTACCTGGCCCCCGGAGCACCCACCTCGTTCAAGGCCATTCCCGTAACCTTCCAGAACTGGTACCTGATGAGTGGAGACCCATCCGCATGGCAGAACAACGCCCCGGGGCCCCGCCCTCGCAGCCGCAAGTACCCGTGCAGTGCAAGAACGGGGCAAATGGAATCCCACACGCAACAGAGAAGGAGCACCATGCACCCCTTGCCCGCGGGGTTGGCCTTAGACACCCTCACTACCAGGCTGGCCGACCCCGCCGTCAATGTGAGGTCGGCGAGCTGCAGCGACCTGCCCGTCGTGTCCCCGACACCAGTCGCCACCAACTCGCCGATCCAAAAGGCGCCAAAGAAGGCAACCGAAGCCGCGGCATGGAAGAGCCGGGCCTCGTAAGCGTCCCGGCAAAAGCGCGGCCAAGCGGAAGCCACGTTCCGCAACACGGCCAGCGTCACCGGCAACCTGGTGTCCGCACGACGGCCCCGCTCCCGGGCCCAACCGTCCAACACCTTACGTACCCGGAAGTCTGCCGTGACGTCCTGGCAGCCGGCAGCCTTCGCCGCGAAAGCCAAGGCGGACAACTTACCCCTGATGGTCGACGGTGCCAACCCTCGCCGATGCAACATGACCATAAAGGCCAAAACCTGCTGCACCGGCAACGGCCACGTCTGCTGAAAAGCCGATTTCGCCCTAAACGTATCAAAATCACGCAGCGTCACCATGTACAAGGAGCGAGTCCCCGGCGCCAGAGAAAGGGCAATTGCCCAGTTCACTTCCCCGGTCCATACGTCCAGATCACCGCAGGCAGTTCCGATGGCAGATCGTTGGCGCGAGCTCCCGGAACCTGGTCATCTGTAAACGGGACAACGCGTCAGCTATATCGTTGTCCACCCCCGGCACATGCCTGGCCCTGAAAACAATGTTACTGTGTAGCGTCTGGAGGACGAAGGGGTGCACCAGTCGCATAACCCTCTTGGAGCGAGATGACAATGAACGCAGGACGTGAACCACTGCCATATTATCCGTCCAAAAGGTGACCTTGGAATCCGCCCACCTATGTCCCCACAGCAGCACAGCCCCGAGGATGGGAAAGAACTCCAAGAACGTGAGGTCGCGGAGGACCCCCGCCCCCTGCCAGCTGTTGGGCCAAGCGCCACAGCACCAATCGCCCTGGCAATACATACCGTACCCAAATGCGCCTGACACATCCGAGTGCACCTGGAAACCCGCCCGCAGCTGCACAGGAGTGCGCCAAAAGGACACCCCATTGAAATCCTGGAAGAATGACAGCCAGGTTTGCAGATCCTCCCTGATCCCCGTCGTGACCCTGGCACGGTGAAACGGCCTGGTCAGACCCCCCCATCGCATCACAGATGCGCCAGGCAAAGGCCCTGCCGGGTGCAATCACCTTGCAGGCAAAGTTAAGGTGCCCATGTAATCCCTGGAGTTCCCGCAGAGAGATGAGTTTCTTAGACAGGACCACGCGCAACAGCTCAACCAGCCGTCGCACCTTGTCGCTAGGTAGGCGAGACAACTGGCCCACCGTGTCGAGTTCGATGTCGAGAAAGGTGAGGGATACCGACAGCCCCTCGGTCTTCTCCGGCGCAAGGGGGACCCCCAGGTGAACGGCCAGGTCCTCGAAACCCCGAAGGAGCCGCTGGCATGTACCAGAAGAAGGGGAACCGCAGAACAGAAAATCATCAAGGTAATGAGCTATCTGACCCGAGCCTGACCCCACCTCTAACGCCCAGTGCAAAAAAGTGCTGAAACGCTCAAAGGCAGAGCAAGAGGTCGAGCAGCCAAAGGGCATGGCTCGGTCCACAAAATACTGCCCCCCAAATGAGAATCCCAACAGCTCAAAATCGGCCGGGTGCACCGGCAGCAGGCGAAACGCCAACTTAATATCACACTTAGCCAAGAGCGCCCCGGGACCGCAGGCGCACACCATACGCACCGCCTCATCAAATGAGGCATAGCGCACCGAAGCCAAGTTCCGCCGGAATGGCATCGTTGACCGATGCACCGTCTGGGTAGGACAAGTGATGGATCAGGCAGAATTCGCCTGGCAGCTTCTTAGGCACGAGGCCGAGCGGGGACACCCTGAGGTTGATGTAGGGGGGGGAACCAAATGGACCCGCTACGTGGCCAAGCGCCACCTCCTTATCGATAAGACGCTGGACCTCCTCCTCCCTACCGACGGTAGAGCGAAGGTTGGGAGCAAAGAAAGGGAAACGGGGGCCCACCGCCGGAATCCTGAACCCATGAAGGAAACCCTCCCCCAGATAGGCGGCCTCCCCCGGCTGAGGGTACGCTGCCAGCAGGCCCAAGAGCCGGTCAAGCCGGACTGGGCTGGGACCCTTTGCTATTACTGGCCTGGTCCTGACCCCGCCTGCCCCCCGGGGGCAAGCCACATTGCCTGGCCGCGCCTGGCTTGGGGCAGGCCGTGGCGGCATGGGGCCCCGCACAGATCGAGCACTCATGCCGAAAGCAGCACTGCTTGCGGCCACACTTACCACTGGCCGCAAAATCCCAGCAAGGAAGGCGGGGTTGAACCACCTGCCCCGCCACCGGGCGGGCCGCCTGCGACAACGCAGGGCGCTGGACGAGATGCCCACAATCGTATCGCTCCCCCAAGTTGGGCCGGGACGGAGTCATAATTTGCAGCCAAAGCTGCTGGTGGGTGACATCCCAGGGCGTCTCCGGGTGCAGGGCGGCCCTCATCCGAAACGTCTCATCATAAAGGAGCCACGCGCCCCCCGGGAAATCAACGTACGCCCGATAAATGATATCGAGGTACTGGAATAACAGTCCCGCCAAGACCGGCGCGCGCCGAACGGCCACACCTGCGTAGATGAGGTAGGCTGGCAACCAGTTGGCCCACGTCCTGGGAGGCTTCTTGCGCCTGGCCAACTCCTTGTCCCGTTCATCCTCTCTATCCTTATTGGCCCTCTCCGAATCCCTGTTGAGCAGGCTGAACAGGTCGACGTACTCCCTGCGCCAAATCTTGTCCCGCGTGGTGGGCAGAAGATGGTCGCCAAGCGGCAGGGACTGGTCCCCAAAAGGGAGCGCAGACCGGGGAACAGAATTATAGCCGGTATTGCCCACCTGATAAGCGGGCCAGCAAGGGGGGGGCAAAGGGTACGAGCCCGAAAGGCTCCATTGTGGGTAAGGCGCCAGCCAGGGCCCGGGTCCCACCACCGCCGCCGCCCCCACGGGCTGTCCACCCTGCCCAGGATACTGCGGCCCACCCAGTGCTGGACGCGGCGTCCCACCCTGCGCCGGACAAGGCGGCCCACCCAGCGCCTGGTACAGCGGCCCACCCTGTGTTGAGTACGGCGGCCCACCCTGTGCCATATACGGTGGCCCACCCTGTGCCGGGTACGGCGGCCCACCCAGCGCCTGGTACGTCGGCCCACCCTGCACCTGGTATGGCGGCCCACCCAGCGCCTGAGAAGGCAGCCCACCCTGCGCCTGAGAAGGCAGCCCACCCAGCGCCTGAGAAGGCAGCCCACCCTGCGCCTGAGAAGGCGGCCCACCCTGCGCCGGGTATGACTGCAAGGCCGACTCAGGTGACCACCCATGTGAAAAGGGGACCCCCACCGGCTGGGGCAACTGGCACGGTGCTGGGGCCGACCCCCCCCGGTGGCGGCGCAGGCGCCCGCGCGCCACCATACTCACCAAAGTCATGTCGCGGCCTGCCCCACGGCGTGGGGAGTGGATCGGTCGGGGGGGCAGTCATCCCTTCGTGCGCCCCCCCTGGGTCGCGGCCACCAAGGCCTGCCCTCCCTTGACATCCATCTGGTCGTTGAGAGGCCCCTCCTCCTCGTAGGGGCCCACCTCCCCCCAATCCCGTGAGGGAGCCCACCGGGCCACCTCAAGCTCCTCGATGCGGTGCCGGAGGGCCGCCAACTCCCTGCCCAGCCCGGCCCGATCCGGTCCGCGGCCTCCCCGTGCGGTCCGACGGGGCTGCGCCCGCTGGGACACCTGGGGCGGAACACCCACGGCACCCTCCAGGGCCGCCACCCGCCCCGTCACCTCGGTGACCGCCTCCGCCAGGGCCGAGCCCGCTGCAGCGACGGGGGCCCGATGCCGAGCCCCCGGGCGCTGGTCCGAAGCCGTGCCAGGCCGGCCAGGGGGCCCCGAGACAGAGGGGGCGGCAGGGCCGAACGCCGCGCCGCCGCCCTCGTGCGGTGCACCGGCTCCGACAAGGAAGCCGGGCCCGCCAGATGCTCTGCGCAGCACGCAGAGCGAGGAGCTGGGCGCCGAGGCGCCATGCGTGCGTGTGTGGGGGTGGGGCAAAGGGGAAGAAACAACCTCCCTCCCCTAGCGCGTGGCCGCTCGCCGGCCCTACCGCCCTCCGCCGCGTGTCCGCCGTTCGACGCAGACACTGTCGGCACCGACCGCCGCCCCGCAGAGGCGACCGCCGATCTTCTGCCCGCCGCGGCGCTTCTGCCACGCTCGGCCGGGCGGCCCAACTTGCAGGGGCTCCGGAGCAACGAAAAATGGTTGCTCGCAGTTCCCCTGCAAGCAAGCGACTGCCACGAGGCAGGAAGCACCGCCCCGACTTCCGGCTCCGGCTCCTCCTGCCCGGCCCGCCGCAAGCTCCCTGTCTCCGTCGGGGGGGCGGGGGACAAAGCGCGCGCCCGGTCAGCTCCTCCGGGCGCGCGGGCAATTTTACAATCTTGGACAACAGGTGAGGTTGTTGAAGATTGGGTTGTGAGCAATTGTTATTCACATCTTCAGAAAGAAGGAAACAGAAGATCTCAGCAGATCTCAATTAGACAGCTTTACCTAGATACCAGGAAAAGTTCTAGAATAAGTCATTGAACAGTCAATCTATAAGTGTTTAGAAAAGTACACATTGGCTGAAATGCAGTAGTAAATTATATGTACAACAGGTCTATTGAATCAGTGAAATGTAGGCAGAAGTCAACTCAATGAATCCCAGCTGATTTGATGGGCCTACTCTAGTTGCAACTCACTACTGATTACTAACATCCACCATGGGTTTCTGAAAAACAAGTCAGGTTGGTTTTGTTGTCCTAGAGAGAAGTAACAATGAGCTATGTGTTCTTCGTTGTTTTTATTAAATGACTTTGATGAAATAGAAGTGATGTTTACCAGATTTGCAAGTGACCCAAAGAAAGAATGCCTGTGTAGTTTATATTTCACAAAACAAATTCAGGATTCAAGATTATCTTCACAGACTGGAGAACTAAATTGAGACAAACAAGAATATATTTAAATGCTTCCCTGAACAGAGTGGTTTTAAATTGTTGTTTTTTTAAAAAAAAATATGATTAGGGAAGTGGGATGGTGTAGATTGTGATCACATGACCTTTGTGTCCACTGTGTCCTATAATGTAGGTGCTTCCACCAAGGCTTTTCACTTTGTTGAAACCTTCTTTGACAATCTCTGTGTTAGCTCCTTGGAGCTACACTGTTTGTGTGGGTCAGGTGATGATCTTTGCAAGGGACTCTCCATGAGATAACAAGGTCCCAAACCAATAAGTCAAAATATATATTTCCATATCAGTCTATTGCAAAAAGAAAGAAAAGAAACCCATACATACTAATACAGTAATACCTCGGATAACGATTGCATCAGATAACGCTAGAATCGGATAATGATTGGATAACAATTCTGCGGGGGGGGGGGGTGGTAGAACTTCTACCCAAACCACCACCACCCACCCACAGCGATCTATGCGACTGCAGTAGGGTCGGGGGAAAGGCGTGCACCTTTCCGCCGACCCTACTGCAGTCACTGTGAATGAAGAAGGGGTGAGGGAATCCCCAGCGTGCGGTATTCCCTCACATTTCTTCATTCACAGCGCTGTGAATGAGGAAGGGGTGAGGGAATCCCCAGAGTGTGCACTTGTAGCTTGGAATGCAGGAAGGTGGGGGGAAGAGGCACGATCTCGCGCCTCTTTCCCACCACCTTCCTGCATTCCAAGCTTGTGCTAGGGGGGAATACCCACCCCACCCTGCAAGGGCAGCTATGGATCACTGCCCTTGTGGGGTGGGGTGGGTTCTCCCCCTCCTCCCAGCACTAGCTCTAAATGCATGAAGATCCACAGGAAAAGAGATGATTTGCGTCTCTTTTCCTGTGGATCTTTGTGCATTTAAAGCTAGCCCTGGGTGGGTGGGGGGAATACCCACCCCACCCTGGGGGGCAGCAATCCATAGCTGCCCTTGCAGGGTGGGGGTGGGTATTTTCCCCACCATCACCCAGGACTAGCTTTAAAAGCAAGAAGGTCCAAAGGAAAAGAGACGTGAATCGCCTTCATTTTAAAAAACCTCCAATCCACCCTCAAATGTTGAATCACATACTCCTTACCTTAGCATTGCTCAAGAAATCCAAAACTGTTCCAAAAAAAAATATCCAGGAATGGAACTCCAAAAATGGCTGTGTGTTCCTTCAGGGCTTTTAGACAGTCACTGCTGCCTCCCAGGATGGCAGAAGGTTTCACGGAACCCAATCCGTCTGTTTTGGAAATTTTCCACTGCCTCCCCACATGCTCAGGACTTACATTTCCATTGTCATCAGGGGCGTGTGGGGGCAGTGGTGGTGGTGGTGATCATGCATTTCTTCAGTCTCCACTGTCTCCCAGGGTGGGAGCAGACTTTGTGGAGCCCAATCCATCTGTTTTAGAAATTTTCCACTGCCCCTCCCCCTGCTTGATCCCAGCATCAAATCCATGGTGCTTGGAGACTTCTATTGGCACATAGCACTGATGTAAATGCCTGGTTTCCCAGCACTGAACCAGGAAGTGTATCCACTTTATAAAGAGTTTGGAACAGATTTTTTTTTACTTTTTTATGACCTCTGGAACAGATTATTTGGTTTTCAATGCATTCCTATGGGAAACCACACTTCAATATATGAATTTTTTTGTGATACAAAACCCCCCGAGGAACGAATTAATTTTGTAACTCGGGGTTCCACTGTATTACTTGCAGAGAGATCTTGGTTATTCTCATCATTGCCCTGCCCTTATTTATACCACAGTGGGTAGTTGCCCTTTTAAATAGGGCTAGAGTCTCTTTACAGTACTGTGATGGATGGCTAGATCCCCAAAACTCTACTCTTCATTAGGTTGTAAATTCAATTTATGTAATATGTCTATATTTAATAAATATGCAGTTTATTTTAATTTATTAATTTATCTTACTGTATAAATAGTTTAAACATAAATACTCTGTGGAAATAGTTAAAACAGTACAAATATTATTGGTAACCATTTGTTCTATGCTGAGAAATTTATCATCAAAATTTGGGGAGGTGAGATAATTGGCACTTTATATCAAGGCTAGTGTTTCAGAACACTGAGTGAGTGAATATCAGGGCTGAGTTAACAATTACAGGATCAAGGACTTAGCTGAGAATCAGCATCAAGAAGGAACGAAGGAAACAAAAAAGGTTGGCCATTAAAATGTCACCCTGAAAGGTGTACGTACTGTCAAAAAAGTGGTCACAGATATGCATAAAGTTACACAGGTTGATTCATATCTATGAATTCCACATAGAAAGGACTGTATAACAAGCAGAACTAGGATACATCTCAACCATGTTGGGAAGATTATGATCAAGTGACTTTTGTGTCAGGTTGTGTTTGTTGTCTAGGTGCTGCTAATGGTTAATAGACAGTTGAAGATTCATGATCTCTTTTATTATTGGAGTTTACCATTTTCACTTTAATTGAAGCCTCTTGAATTCAGGGATTTATCGTCTTCACTTCAACTCAAGCCCTTAAATTATGCATATCAGCTACATGCTGCTGCACAAATTAGGGTGCCGACATAACATTTTTAACTCCTTCCCAGTGTGAACAGTAGGAAAAAGTTTGTCCTGCTTTTTCTTCTTACACATCTCAGCTATTTACTCCTGTCATGAAAAAGACCATTTCTGAGCTGCACTTTTTCATGAGATTTTGTTCACTAAATTACCTTGTGCTTTGGCCCATCCAAGATGGAGATTTCAATGTGTGGGATTCCCTTTAGACCACAAACCAGAGAGAGATTGGAATATAGGAAAAATGAAACCTAATGTGTGATGGACATGTCATGCTGTAAGATCTAACGGTTGGAATCCCTTACCTGGGGGCCGGGTGAAACCCCTGATGCCAAGTCATCTGGCCCGTGAAGCCCTTGTCGCTCCTGGAAGTGGAAGTAAAACATGACCGTACGGGCGTGATTTACTTCTGCTTCCAGGAACGATGAGGACTTTGCAGGCCAGATGAATTGGCGTTGGGGGCCGCATCCGGCCCCCAGGCCTTAGTGATGGGCTCCCTAAACCACATGATCAGCCCATGGCCCAAAAAGTTTTGGCATCCCTGCTTTAGGGGAATGGCTGGGAGGCGGACCCTGAGGGAGGAGATAAAATCCCCAGATGGTGGGGGCTAAGAAAACAATCTCTTGCACTTTGAACTACAATCATGTAATCGCTTTAGCCAGAAGGGGAGCCCTGGGCATTCCCTAAAGAGCAGCTTACTTTATTTTAATATGCTTTCTGAACTTTTGCTGGACTTTATTCTGTAACTTACTTTGATTTAAAGATACTTTTAAAATACCAGAAGGAGACTGAAGTGATTACTTGGTTCGATGCTACCTTATTTACACTAGGCTAGAGTCCTGGGTTGCTCAGCCAGGGGGCGGCAGTTCAGAAGCATAAAGGGCTTACTCAGGAGTACAGTCTTATCATGACAACTCCCCCTCCTTTATGCCTGTTTCTGAGGAGAAAACGTTAGGGAACAGTGCGTGCTTACATGCATCCTCCCATATACAGTAAAACCTCGCATAAAGGTTGCCTCACTTAGAGACTAACTCGCTTAAAGAGCAGGATTTACTCTGATTGGTCACCTTGCTTAACAACTAAAATCAAACAAAAACTCATTTAACAACTAAATCAGGGTTCACAATCCCCCCCCCCCGGCCGCCGTCAAAAGTCAAATTGGTCACTTACAAAGGGGTTTCGCTTAAAGAGCAAACTCCCTTAAAGAGCAATCCTGTGGAATGCATTATGCTCTTTAAGTGAGGTACCATTGTATATGCAGTAAAGGATTACATAGACAGCACATGGTCACCTCAGGGCATTCATGTGCCTTGTTTTCTACTCCAGATAGTACAAATAAGGCAAGTGCATGTAGGGTATGAACATGTAGAGTCTGATTGTGTATCTCCCTTTTCTGTGCATAATGGAAAGTTGCATCTGTTGATCTGTTGAATCTCTTGCTTTAAAAGTGTGCAAATCTGTTCCTGCCAGAGCTTGGATATTTTACCTGTTCAAACTAGACAGAGGTGAAAGAACAGAATGATGAAAAATAAATTATAAATTTCCTTGTGGAGCGTTGGAAGAAGTCATTTCCTTAATGTTTCTGATTAATGGCACTCTTTGTCCCGATGATTACTCCCAAAGAAGTGATAAATAGCCATATTACCTGTCTATCAGCTCTCAGATGACAAAACAGCTCTCCTAATGTAGCTAATATTGTATAAATCCTTTTTCTGTATCCCAGGAAGGAAACCCTGGAGCATGTTGGGAATTTTTGAAACAATGCAAAGCCCAGTGTGACAATCCTGGAAATTGGTGGATCACCCAGTCAATAGATTCAAAAATGACTGGTTTGTGTAGCTTTGTGCAGATTAAACGTTTGTGCAGGAAGTCTACCCATGCAGAGTGTTATTGACAATTACAAATCAATGCTAATTTTGATCCTTTTCAACCTACACAAACCTCTTGACCCTCTTTCCACCTTTGGGGCACTTCAAACAGTCAAAGGCAATGAAAAGTGAAGGTATAAACTTGTCAGGATTTTGAAGACTGAGTAGTTTTGACCATGACCAGGAGCTGAGTTGAAAGGTTTGTACAGATGCCAGATACACAGTCATTTTAGGATGTTACTTTCCGGTACTTAAGAAAGGAGGTGCTAATGTTTTTAAAAGATTCAGAAATGTTTCTTTTTGTTATTTATTTATTTATTTATTTATTTACATTTTAAACCCACCCTTTTGATGCAAGCACCACCCAGTGTGGCTTACAATATATAAAAAAAATATACAAAAAGTATAAAATGGACTGTGGTGACTTAGTGGTTAAGACACTGAACTTGATGGCTCAAAGTTTGGCAGGTCAGCAGTTCAAGACCTGAATACGACACAACAGAGTGAGCAAGAAATTGCAAGTAGATAAATAGGTACAGTTGTACCTCGCTTAAAGAGCATAATGTGTTCCACAGGATTGCTCTTTAAGCGAGTTTGCTCTTTAAGTGAAACACCATTGTAAGTGACCAATTGTGACTTCTTGTGAGGGGGATTGCGAACCCCGATTTATTTGTTAAGGTAGTTTTTGGTTGGTTTTATTTGTTAAATGAAGCGAACATTCAGAGAAAATTCTGCTCTTTAAGAGAGGCACTCTTTAAGCAAGGCACTCTTTATGCAAGGTTTGACTGTACTACTTTGGCGGGAAGGTAAACAGCGTTCCATGCACTAGTCATACATGCCACATGAGTTGGCTGTGACTGGCTTTCAAGCAAAAGCGACCATATAGTATAGACCTTGTGGTATATTGGGAGATTGGTATATTGGTGAGGGGTCCACCAACCACTAAAGAAGGCTGCTCTGTAGGAAGACCTAGCTTCCTAGGCAGCCCATAGCACAAAGGCCAGTAGGCAGTGATATTTGCATCAGCGACTGGGCCATATTTTGGGCCATAGTTTGGGCACCCCTACGCTACACTACATGTGTTGTTTGTTTCACACACATGTACGAACTGATATATATATTATGCCTAGTGTGTTTAATCCCCTGTGTTTTCTCTTTATACAGTTCTTTGCGATAGATCAGAAGCAATTGTTTAACTTCCCTGTGTCCACCCCATCCCCACAACCAAAAATTAGGGAGTAAATTGTAGACTTTAAAAAGTTTGCTTGTTGAAACCTAAGAAATAACTGTCACCATTAAAAACCTTATTAATATAGGCTGCACCCAATTGTAAAGCTAATTCTATTTGTGTTTTGTGCCAGCATAATTTCTCATGCTAGATTTTTATGCTGAGCATCACTTCAAAATGATCTCTGTTCTTTAACCTGCAGTCCATAATTTTGCATCAGCCAGTACAGATTCCCTTTGGTTATGGCTGTCTGAATGCTTCCACTTTCGAGGATCTAAGCCATAAATGTTTATTAAAAGAATCTATAATGAAATCATTTTTGTTATTTTTTTAATGGCTGCCTTGAGTATGTTGGATGACTGAATGCTGGCTGTTAATCACGATGTACTCATGGTATAAAAATTGTTTGATAGTATTGCCATCTAGGGGCTAAACAGGATTCTCCACACTGAAATAAACTGTAATTGAACAGGTGCTACTATTGACAATATGCATATGTTTTTCTTTATAGCCCACATGCTTCCCATGTTTCTTACGAGAAACGATATCTTAAATGTCCCAGAGCAACCAACATTTAAAAAATAGATCTAATATGTTTGAGGTGATTTCTATAGGCATTTAAACTATCCTACACTTCTGGGTTCATAACTGGTCACAGAGGGAGTTTTAAAATAACTAAACTTTGCCTTTACCACCCTCCCACTCTGAATGGTAGTAAAAAGAGTTGATAATTCACCAGCGTTTCATCCTCTCTCCAACCTCTATTGTTTTACCTCGTCCTGAATCTGAGGATCATTGTGTCCTGTATTTCTGGGTGAAACTGTTGTCATTTTTCATCAAAACATCAGCTGACACACAAAAATGGCTTAACAATAACAATAACAATAACAATAACAATAATAATAATAATAATAATAATAATAATAATAATAATAAGAAGAAGAAGAAGAAGAAGAAGAAGAAGAAGAAGAAGAAGAAGAAGAAGAAGAAGAAGAAGAAGAAGAAGAAGAAGACGTGCAGATTCATGCATAACAAAGAACCAATTGCTTCTTGAAAATATATCGAGGAACTGTAAAAGAAGGAAAACCAAACTACAAGCTGTTTTGGTTTATTACAAAAAGCCGTTTGGTAGCCTACCACATTCTTGAATAAATGAAACACTGCAGATTTGTGGAATCAACAACATCAGGAGATGCTTGACAAGAATGATGAAATAATGGAATACCACCTTAATGGGAAATGGTACCAAGTTGGGAAACATCAAGATCAGTAGAAGCATATTTCAAGGTGATTCATTGTTGCCTTTGCTGTTTGTAACAACTATAGTACCATTGATGATACTTTTGAATAATATGGTTTCATTGGAATCAAGCATTGAGAATATCTGAAAGGATTTTGCACCTGTACTATATGAATGGCCTTAAACTATATGGGAAAACAATGTAGGAAATTGAATTACTTGTGCATACAGTCTGAATATTTAGCAAAAATACTGCAATGGATTTTGGAATAGAAAAGTATGCAACTTTATCTGTAAGAAAAGGAACATTTGTTCAATCAGAAGGAATACAGCTGACAGAAGGCAGAACCATACAGAATCTTAGATAGGAGGGATAAGTAAGTACAGTACTGTATAAGTATTCTGGAAGTTTACAAACAAATGATGTAAACCATGCAATAATGAAAAGGAAAAATAATGTAGAATATTAAGGAGAATAAGAAAAATCTTGAAATTGAGAGCAATAAATACCTGGGTGGTACCACTGATAAGATACAGTGCTGGTATTGTAGACTGGATGGTGACTGGGTTGGATGCTTTGGACGAAAGAATAAGGGAGGTGATGGCTGCAAATCATGCTGTCCATTCACATAGTGATGTGGTTAGATCATATCTGCCACAGGAGTATGGAGGACAAGGATTGCTGCAAGACAAACAAAAGGTAGAACAATCAAGTAATGAGGTACACTCAGTATATGCTCATTTCTTTCCGAAAAACCCTTAGTTTCCTATGATCTATGCAGTTAAAGGTTTTGCTGTACTCTGTAAAGCACAAACGGATCTTCTAAAATTCTGCTCAAGTATGCAATAGATATTTGCAATATGATCTTGATTGTCTCTTCCTTCTTTTAATCCAGTTTGAACATCAGGCATTCTTGTGGCTTATATGGTAAAAGGCTTTGTTGCAATACCTTGAGCATCACCTTTCTTGCAGGGGAAATTAGAGCTGTGGCCTATAGTTACTGCCCTCCTTAGCATCTCTTTTCAGGCGGCGGGGGGGGGGGGGGTTGGAGTGCATATTGATTTTTTTCTTGGTCTGTGGAGTACTGTATTGTTTTCCATATTTGTTGGCATATTCTTGTTAGGATTTTAACAGTTTCATTTTCTGTGGATTGAAATAGTTCTATCTGATTTGTAGTTGGGACTACCAATTAGTTTTTTGCCCTTGTCAAATACCTCTCATCAAAATAAACAAACCTGTGGCCAATAGTATTGAAATCCTGCTTGCACTAAACATATCTTGAAATAAGCCCATTTTGGATCCATTGATGTGTAGATGTGTTTTGGATTTACACATTATGATCTGTTTCACTTCAGTATCAGATGGATATAGTACTTTTAATAAGTTTAATTGAACACGTTTTTCTTGGCATGAATGGCTAGGAATTCCTAACAATAACTATTATTTCAACCCTTCCTCCCCCTTTTCATTATTAATCTTGCCAGTGTTTACCCTATTTAATGGGGGAGGAGGGAAGAATAATTGTCACTGAAAAATGCATTTCTAATCAGTTTTGGTGGCAGATCGTAGTTTTAATATTCCGAATGGATGTTCAAATCCTGCACTATATTTGTCTAAAAGAAAAACTCATTGTTGTGAGAAAATAACTATTTAAATATTTATCATCTAACTTTTAATATTTTAAAAATGAAATGATTTTTTTCTGTAAAAAATCCAAGTCTGGTAGCTTAACATATATTTAAATATTTAAAAGATCAGAAGTGTTAGCTTTGACTGCTTGATGCATATCCATGGAATTGATTTGATTTCCGTGTATGATACAAAGATAGGCCTGAGCATCACAAAAGAGGAAGGGGAAAATGTGGCTTGATCTCTGAATATGCAGAAAGTTGATCTACTGGTACATTCACTGATAATCTATGATACACTACCATGGATTCCTCATGCCTTGTTGTTCAACAATAGGGGTGCCTAGACTGCTGAGTTGAAAAGAAGATCTTTGGAGGTGAAAAGCTGGACTTGTGTGACAAGATTTGGAAGTCAAACCAAAAGCTTGTGTTAAGTGTGTACTGAGAAGGATAAAGAGTATAGAAAGATAAACAAACTTGTCTAGCCCCACAATCCACTATTTTGTACCTGATTCCTGATAGTAAATCCTTGGTTTCAAGTAAAGCAAAGCAAAGAAAACCAAAATGAAACAATAGCAAAGTAGAACTTACTCATCTGGTTATCTGTTGGCTCTTGCCCTAAGGTTAACATATGTAATAGAGTTCAATAAATGGGGATAAAAGATCTAAGATGTTTTCATGCAACACAATTATTTAATGGTTACATGTCCAGCACAGAGATAGGGTAGAATCAGATGTCTTCTCAGCACTGCCACTGTGTGATGTGAGACAAAATGTAAACCATATGAATCTTGCTCTCATCTCTGTAACACTTTTTATGGAATACAGTATTTGAAAATATACATTGGTGCATTTTTTTTGTAACAGGCTATGTACTTTCTTTCTGTATAACATTTAGTTCAATGGTACTATCCAGTGTTTACATATGTATTTGTTAGGTGAAGACTGAAATCCACATTTATTCATTGTTTTAATGCATACAGACAGGCACTTTGTGTTGCAGAGGTTGAAGTGCTTTCCAGTTATTCCAAAATAAGAAATCAGCTGTTTTACAAATTATTCTAGTTTATTGTTCTATACTTCTGGTGGCTAACCTTGGCACTCCAGCTGTTCTTGGACTTCAATTACCAGAAGCCCAAGTCAGCACTCCTGCTGATCAGGGCTTCTGGGAATTGAAGTTCAAGACCATCTAGAATGCCAAGGTTCACCATCACTACATACTTCCCATTTACTTTGAAAAAAGCAGAAGACATTCTCAAATCCTAGCAATTTTTAAAATCTTAACAAAAAAACCACTGAGTAAGTTTATCCTCTGAAGTCTTTCTGTGCTTACTCTGTGTCTGTCTGTCTGAGGGTGAATGAGGGTATGCTTGACTTCCAAAGAGAAAAGAAACTAAAAACAAATTAAGCAAGTCATAGACCTCTCCAAAGCTTTTGTTTTGTTGAGCTTGCAATTGAACTGAAATCTCTCTTGTGAGAATCTTCAAGGGGCTGCCTCATCTATCTCAAACAAACATGAGACAATTGGAAAAAAATTCTTCACATCACTAGGAGAAGGTTAATATCAACTCTCTTGTGTTATGTTATTTTAATTTTTCTTTACCTTTATGGGAGGATATGTGTATTTTTAAAATCATATGTACTTATTAATTGCTTGAAAGAAGCATAGTTTATTCATAGCAGTAAAAGATAATTGCAACCTGTAAACTGCAGACTGGATTAATGTGAAAGAGTATCACAAAGTGATTAAAATATGATAAAGGTGTGGTTTGACTAAATGTTCAAGGGCAATGCAATCCGAAATCTCAAAAACACTAGCTGTAAAGGGTTGAAATTAAGCATATGTTCACCTGGTTTCTGCCTTTGAAGATCTCTTGACTTGCTCCTGATTCCCACTTCCTGGATGTTCCTGGTTCTGGCCTTGTACCAACTTCTAAAGACATCCTGTCCTATTCCTGGTTCCTGTGGACTGTTTTTGTTTCTTGCATGGATCCATGAACCCTGTCCTGCTCCAGTCTCATTCATCTAATTTCCAGCTTGCTTGGACTATGCCATGTCATCCAGACTAACACTGTATCTCTTTGTATCTTGGGATTGATTTTGGACTTGGACTCTGTACTGTGATACAGTTACTGTTTGGCCTATTGCTTGGTTGCTCTAGGTCCTGGGACCTGTGTAACTTGACATCACACTCCTGGCAGAAGCAGGATAATCCACTTAAAACATCCATGACAGGTGGCCATCCAATTAATGCTTAAACACCTCCAGTGAATCTACCACCCTCTGAAACCAGGCTTTCCATTATTGCACAGCTCTCACTGTTACAAAGTTCTTCATTACATTGAGTTGAAATACACTTTCCTGTGATATGAGTTCATTACTTCCGCTCCTATGTTTAGAAGCTGCAGAAAAGAATCTTACTCCATCTTCCACATTAAAATGTTTGGAAATGGCTATCATATGATTTCACATGACTAGGTAAAGTTTGCCCTTGCTCGAAAGCCAGTTGTATCTGACTCTAGGGTTCAGTGCTTATCTCTGTTTATAGCCAAAGAGCCAGCGCTGTCTGCTTCTGCAGATGTTTCCATGGACATGTGGCAGGCATGACTAGACACTGGAGTGAATGGAACAATATTCACCTTCCCACTGAAGTGATCCCTTTTTATCTACTTGCAGTTTCTTGCTTTCAAACTGCTAGGTTGGCAGGAGCTGGGACAGACAATGGGTTCCCACTCCATCGTGTAGCACTTGGGCCTGCTGCACTACCACCCTTCCAGTTGTGAAGTTCAGCACCTTAACCACTAAGCCACCACAGTCCCTCTACACCTGACTAAACCTCCCCAAATCCTCAACTGTTCCTCTACAGGCTTGGTTTCCATATCCTTTAGCATCCTGGAATGGGACTGTTACTTCCCTAGTTTTGGACATTGTGGTTACTTGATGCTTTAACAGAAGCCACATTAATTGCTTTTTCTAATGCTGTTTAATGCTGTTGATGTGTTTAGTTAATTGGCTATGAAAACACCAGCATCCTCTTCACATAGCTGGTTGTCAAAATGTATAAATTTACACTTTTGATGTTGAAATTCAGTTTTGCTTGTTTATTGTGGCTCATTTCTTCAGTATGTTAAGATTTTCTTGAATCCTGATTCTATCTTCTTAAGTAATAGCTACCCCTTCAAGTTTTATGTCATGTGCAAAGTTACTGAGAATTTTCATACAAGTTGTTTATGTGATCTGAAGAGAAACCCAAGTATTTTGCTTATGAAAATACCAGCACAACGTTATGTCAGAGCAAGGGTAAAGGTAAAGGTTGCCCCTGCTCAAAATCCAGTCATATCTGACTCTAGGGTTCAGTGCTCATCTCTGTTTAAAGCCTAAAAACCAGAGCTGTCTGCATCTGCAACGTTTCCATGGACATGTGGCAGGGATGCCTCATCACCGGAGTGCACGGCATGCTGTTTACCTTCCCACTGAAGTGGTCCCTATTTATCTACTTGCAATTTCTTGCTTTCGAACTGGCAACAGCTAGGACAGAGACAGAAGCTCACTCGTGCAGCACTTTGGTCTCAAACTGTTGGCCTGATGTCCTTCCAATCATATAGTCCCAAGTAATTTCTATCATCCCCATTGCAGAAGAGATTTAAGTTAGACTTGAAAGATTGATAGTCTAGAGTTGACAGAGTCACAACTGAATGGAGATTTCAACCTGGGTCTTATAATACCATACTGGATCTCTCACTGTCTGTGTAACCTACTTAACAGCTTAGTTAAAAGAATAAATTTGAAATGATTGTGTATGCAGTCTTGACCTCTTAAGAGGAATTGTAGCATAACATTAGAGATGGAAATGGTGACAATGGGGCAACGTTTAGGACTCTATGTTTCTGTTGCAGGGGACATTGCATCACACTCACTTGTTTGGTTTGAAACCATTCACAACTTACCATATCCACATCATTGCGGTCAACAATGCTGGCCAAGCTGCAAGTCCATGGACTTCAGTGCGCACTCTGGAAGCTTCTCCAAATGGGCTGGGCAACTTTACTGTGGAAAAGAAAGAGAATGGTCGGGCACTGTTGCTTAAGTGGGCTGAGCCTTCCAAGCCCAATGGCAACATTAAGGTAAATGAGAGTTAGAATCTTATTTGATTGTAGTAACAAGTATAAATATGAATGGGATATTCCCACTGAAACAAGGAAAAATTTGTTATCTGTGCTCTTGTCCTTTATATCTTTTGAAGTTTGTGTACAAAATATGAGTAATATTGTAATTGTAGAATAGTTAGGTGGTAGAAGGCCAGTGCTTTATCAAATCTCATCCTCTATCCTTTCCATGTCTTTCTACTGCTTCCAAGTATGTAGTAATTCCCCTTTCAGGACAGGAGGAAATAGCAGCGGTTAGCCTGTTTTTCTATTCAGAACATTCCTCTCATTATGATGCTCATAGGTTCTCCCAGTTTTGGATCATCTGTTGCCCTCTCAAAACCAGCCAACAATGAGGTGGGACACAGTAATTGGATTAAAAAACTTGTAGCACAACTTTATTTAACTGTTTAATCCCCTAATTTATGGTGAGACCTAGGGTAGTGCCCGGAACCTGGTGCTTGAGTAAGTAGACCTCCTCTAGACCATACTGAGTGGATCCTTAGTTCCTTGGCACACTATGCATCACCAGCCTTGCCCCAGCCTGCTTGATTGGGGTGGCATCCCTGAATTTATCTCCAGCCTGATTCTTATGAATTGATGTTGGTCATAACCCAAGGCTGATTCAGATTCATGATACCATTCAGGAAACCTCCTTTCTAAATGGTGCCCTGTGGGACCCTCTGCTACTATCCTAATCCTGCACTATCCATCATGTGCCAAATTGTGATACATTTAATATCACAATACCCTAATTCTGTCCCTGGTGTCTTGTAGGAATCAGCATGAAATGGGCAAATATCACATGGCCTCTTTTTCAAATGTGCCAATCAGGAAACCCAAGCCCAAAATTCCTATCAGGTCCATAATGGTGACTGAAATATCATACTGACCTACAGATATTTGGTGTTATTTGATAGTTAAATAGAAGATTCACTGAAGATTAGTTTAAAGTCTCAGCATCCATCCATTTTATCAAAATCACCAGCACTTAATATGGGGAAAATAGTATAAAAGCAGCTTAAGTAGAAAGGAAAAGCATCTTAACTTATATATGCCACTTGTTCAGAAGAATTTTTTTAAAAAGAAGATCTCAGTCCATATGAAACAGAGAGACCCACTCATACAGTTGTGTGTTTAGAGGTCAAGAAGGGAAGGAAACAAAACAAAAGCAGGGAACATTCAAGAGAAAAGCATAAAGAAAAATGGGCTTTCCTTCAAATTCCAGAGGCATGATGAACTTTACTAGTTGCTTAATGCTGAAAGACAGAAAGTCACTTTAGCCCAAGAATGCCCTTCCCATTTATACCCAGTGTTAGCAGCATGCAAGATTGTTAATTATCCTGACAGATCTTTAGGGGGAAACCATGGACATGCATCAGACTGAAGGTATTCCTGCAGCCATTTATTGTGGCATGCTGGGTATTTGACAGTCTCCTTGTTTATACAGTTCCAACAAAAAGAGTATTTTTCATAGAGATTGCTATTCATAATTAGTGAGCTGCATTAAGTTACTGAATTTTAACGTATCTGTGCCTGAACTATGGGGCTAAGCTTTTAATGTCTTACTAGCAATGTGTCATTTCTCCCCTTTCAGACGTACAATATTTTCAATGATGGTAACCTAGAATACAGTGGTTTGTCTCGTCAGTTCCTCTTCAGACGCCTTGAGCCTTTCACACTTTATTCTCTTGTACTTGAAGCTTGCACTGTAGCAGGCTGTACTCGCTCTTTGACCCAACCAATCTGGACGGATGAAGCCCCTCCTGCTTCTCAGATGGCACCTGCAATCCAAACAGTAAATGCAACCAGCATTGGAGTGAGATGGTTTGAGCCAATTAATTCAAATGGGAAAATAATACGCTATGAAGTTATTCAGAGATGCACGAAAGAAAATGCTTCAGGGAAAAAATCAACAACAGAAGAAGAGAAAATTGTTTTCACAGAATATAACACTGAGAATAATACATTTGTATACAATGCTCAGGATTTGCAGCCATGGACTAGTTATGAATATAAAATACGTGCCTGGAATTCAGCAGGCTACACTGATAGCTCTTGGTCAGTTGCAAAGACTAGCCAAGCTGCTCCAAGAGGCATGGTTGCACCTATACTGAAGCATATCTTAGGAAGCCCTGACAAAATATTGGTTTCGTGGTTGGCACCAAAAGAACCAAATGGTATTTTGCAATCATACAGGCTTTACAGAAATGGTGTTCCCTATCCTTTCAGCTTTGATGCTACTACTTTAAATTATACTGATGAAGAGTTACTGCCATATTCAGAATACCTCTATGAGCTAACTGTTTGTACAATGGGAGGCTGTTCCACCAGTGACCATACCAGCATACGAACATTAGAGGCAGCTCCAGAAGTTGTGACCCCTCCCATGCTAGAAGATCTAACGTCTACCCAAATGAACTTGTCTTGGTCACCCCCTGCAATCCAAAATGGAGAAATCACTAAATACATCTTAAAATTAAATGGGGAAGAACTTTATGTTGGAAAAAGTTTGTTCAGGACGGTGTTTGGTCTGGAGCCTTACACTAAATATGTTATCATATTGGTTGCCTGTACTAATGGAGGCTGTACAAATAGTGCCTCCAAATCTGTTTGGACAATGGAAGCTCCTCCAGTTAACATTAATGCTCCCAGGCTATTTGTGACGGGTTCAGAATCAATTGAAATAACGTGGACGGCTCCTGAACATCCAAATGGCAAAATCCAAGCATATGAGCTGAGGAGAAATGGATTTCTGGTTTATTCAGGCCTGGAAACTCGGTACCATGACTTCATGCTAACTCCAGGAGTAGAATACAGCTATTGGGTTACTGCAAAAAATAGTCAAGGGAGTGTTACCAGTCCACTAGCTAAAGTCAGAACCAACCCCTCTGCCCCATCAGGAATGTCACCTCCTAAATTGAAGGCACGGTCCTCAGAAGCAGTTTTGGTGACTTGGGAACCTCCAGCAAAAGTCAATGGTGATATACTCAATTATACAATCACTATTCGTGAACCAATTAAGCCAGACATAAAGATTGTTCACCTAGACTCATTTCATGCTTTTTTTGAGAGGAGGTCCTACACCTTGGCAGAACTAAAAGCCTATCACAGGTAAGATGTCCAAGCATGTTATAGATGTAGCACATCATTCTGATCAGAAAGTCACCCAAGAAGAAAATGGGAATCAACAAGAAGTTCCAAAGCTAGTCAGCCCTTGATAACTAAAGAGTGCCAGCTTTTTTATCTACAATTCATAGAGTACAAAGTCAGTAACCTGCAGAATGTCTAACCATTCTGGATGAGTGTGGATCCCTTACAGGCTGTAAACCTAGAATTTTGTTCCACTGATTTGTGGGAGTTAGGAGACTTGAGATTCCATGAAAAACTGAGATCCAACAGTGTGTAACAATTGGCATAACACAGCAAAGGGAGAAAGGCACTCTTAGATCTTATCTCAATTACACCTTGAAGGGCAATGTTAGAGCAGTAGTTATTGCCTGAAGTATCCTACTAATAATGTAATTTCCCAAGTCACTGTGATTGCTTCTTATACGTTGGCAACAAGAGCAGCAATTGTGGCCAGCTTTGATCCAAAGTGTGTGTGAGACATTTCCTCTCATTACTATCTTAAATGAGATAGACTCATATGATAAATCAACATGTGCATTTAAGACTCTGGGCTTTCATGCATCCTATTAGGCAGAGTCAAGAAATCATCATTAGGTTCTAAAGCATGTGAAGTACTGTACTGAGATTCCTTCCTCTCTGCTGGAATAATGTGAGGTTACTCTGGAGATGCTGGTTGATCTCCCTCTGGCTATGGTAAATGCTCCAGCTGAGCTGAAACTACAGAGTAAAATGCTGCAGATTCTAGAAAACTTTCCCGCAACAGAGAATCAGTCCAGATGTAAGTTATGGATCCACAAAGCAAGTCATTGTGACAGGCCCCCTTCCTGATTGCCTATGCTATGGTGGCATAAACAGTCCTCTAAAGCACACCACTCACAATGGCAAGCTCTGTGGAAGGATCCAACAGAGATTGGTTCTTGGAGGGCAGAGGTGGATGGTTTATGCTCTCTGCAAAGGGTGAGACACTGTAATTGGGAGACAACAATGATTAAGGCATCAGGGCTTTTTTCCCAGGCTTCTTTCCCCCACTGCTGCAAGACTGTCATATAGCTCAGTAAAATGAGTACTCAGCTTGTTGGGGGCAAAATGTTAACAATGAACTGTTGAGGAAGTGCTCTATGGGTGGGTATATAAGTGTTATTGCTATTGCTATGCTCAAACAAATGATAGAAAAAAGAGAAAGAAAGAAATCTACACATTTGTTCTGAATTCTCATCTAAATACAGGAGAAGAATTGCAGTGCTTTATGCCACCTTTTTGTGCAATGTGTACCTTTACAATCTGCATTTTACTAACCTCCTCTGCTTTGTATTTTTAAAGGTATGAAGTCCAAGTGCAAGCTTGCACATTTCTGGGTTGTACTTCCAGTGACTGGAGTTCAGTACAGACTCTTGAAGCACCCCCTGAAATGCAGCCAGCTCCTCTCATTGATGCACAGTCAAGTCATGAAGGATTCCAGTCTATTCTTTCTATTGTGTGGACAGGCCCCAAACAGCCAAATGGAAAGATATTATATTATGAGCTTTACAGAAGACAGATGACAGCCAACCAAGGAAAATTAGATCTAGATCTTGTTTATAATGGCTCCTCTACTTCCTTCAAAGATTCCACGCTCTTGCCTTTTACTGAATACCAATACCAGGTATGAAGCTGATTTCTCATGTACAACAAAAAATCCTTGACATCCCAGCAGAACTATTTTTTCCTAAATTGCTAATGTATGTTAACAAGTTATGTGTTCAATGTTATTGTTGCCATAGGGGAAAAATGTTATGGTAGATCACTCTACAAGCATAAAATAGTCATGGAGAATGAAGTAACACTCAGCCTTGTTTCTTTGGCAAAAAATGATTTCCATTTTTACAGAAGCTTATTTTATGATAGACAGAAATTGACATTTTCCCACAGGCATGATAGTAATTGTGTCCTTTATTTTACTCAGTTGAATCTTTTCCACATATAATGTCTAAAATCTTGTTCATAGCAGAAGCCCAAGTTTAACTTTCTGTTCATTTCTTCATGGTAAATGAACCACTGTTGTTGCAGTTCTCAAGGATGTGTTTGCATACTGACTTGGTGCATGCACACTCACATCCCTGAGAATACTGGCAAGGAGGAACAGATCAATTTTCAGCCAATGAATAGATAGCTCTGGGTTCTAGGGTTTTTCACTGTCTTGTTGGCCTAGTTAGGTTCCATATATAGTTTTTCTAGGGCAGCTATTGTGTTCCTGGAGAAACATGTTGTTGTTGTTGTTGCTGTTGTTTTTGTTGTTTGCTTGTTTCCTTTTTTGCTTGTTTGTTTGGCTTATACCCCACCCATTTGGAATACACTCCCACTCTGGGTGGTTGACAATGTTAAAAAGAGCAGAACAGACATCATAAAACCATAAAACCCCACTCATCCAGTCCAATCAGCACCAAGGACCACTAGCCTGAGTGGCAAAGTGATGGGAGGGTCTCCTATTTAAGCTTCAACAAGCTGCCAAAGACCTCCTAGAAAAGAGAAGTTTTCAGTTTCTTCTTAAAGGTCTCTAAAGAATCGATCAAATCTAGTTCCCCAGGTAGAGTGTCCCAGTTAGCCTGAACCGCCACTAAGAAAGCCCTCTGATGGGTAACAGACTTTCTAGCAAGCCTGGGAGTCGGTACTTGGAGTTGACTTGTAAAAGAAGAGCAGGTGAAGTGGGCGAGATTACTGAGTGGTAGACGCTCCACCAGGTAGGAAGGTCCCAAACCATTTAAGGTTTTAAAGGTTAGCACAGCCATCTTGAACCTGACATGGAACACAACGGGAAGCCAATGCAATTCCACCAGGACTGAGGAGACATATATGAATTTTCTCGCCCCAGTAACCAGCCTGGCAGCCACATTCTGTAACCTTTTAAGTTTCTGTATCAGGCACATAGGGAGTCCCGCTTAGAGTGCATTACAGTAATCAATACAAGAGATTACCAGCAAAATAACTAGTGTTACGAGGGACCAACTCTTCAAATAGGGACATGACTGAACTATTTGGTAAAAACTGAAGAAAGCAGTTTTACACACTGCTGCAATTTGTGCTTCCAGGGTCAGATGGCAATCTAATATGACCCACCCACCCCCCAAGTTGTTGTGAACTTAAATTGAACCAAGATATTTTACTGCAGATAAATAGCAAGTGCTACCTTTCCCCACGTCAACCAAGACAAAGTACCCAAAGCCAGAGATGGAAAGAATACTGGCTAAATTTCCTGTTCTTTTCAATGTAGATTTTTCTCAACATGACAAGTAGTCTCAAAAATCAGTTGGAGGAACATTCATACCTAGTGAAATTCATCATCTAGCCAAGATTAAGACAAAGAACATTTCCCTAGCTGAAGCTGTCCATAATTTGTGCAAGACATTTCTTGTGTCCTTTTCCCATGTGAAGTAAAGCATGCATGTTTTCGCACATGGGTGTGCATACACACAGAGAGAGAGCAAGCATAAAAGAGAGACTGATTGCCCCAAAAATACCAGCAATGTATCTACTATTTCAAAGTCTTGAAACTAAAGCAATAACCATCCTAATTTTAGTCAAATCCAGGGGTGTGCTGGGCACCATGGGAGGGTGCTAGATGGGGCAAGGGGCAGCAACCAAGGGGCAGGGGAGAAGGCTGCCCACGGGAACTGCTTGGTCACTGCCTCTCACTTGCTCTGCCTGGTGCATGGCACTTTAGAATGAACCATTGCTCCAAGCTGAAGAAGGGAGCTTGGAGCAATGGCTTAATCTAAAGTGCAGCGCGTCAAGCAGATAAAATAATAATAAAATTATTATTTGCACCCCAGGGCGCCAGAGGCAAAGGTGCAATGGGATGAATCCCTCTGTCCCAGTGGCCTAGCCCATGCCTGGTCAAATCCACTAAATTTGTGAGATTGTGCACAAAACACTCTTCCCACCAATGCAAAAATTAATAGTTTTTCTTTTTTTAAAAAACATAAATAAAAAACCAAGCAAACATGTTTTTCTTTACCAATATAAGAAGTTTATTAAACTTGCCAGGCAGTTCCTCACCAGGAAGGAGAAAAATGTTGCAATGCTTCATAATTGCCTGTAAGGACAATGAGGTCTGCCATTGTGTCTCAAAGTAGCCAAACTATTTTGGCCCATTAGGTAGAAAATTTCTGACAGTACATCAGTAACAGCAAAGTAAACAGCTTCTCTTTATTAAACCCCAAGAAATGGATCCCACTGAGTGTTTACAAGTGCACAAGATAACTTAGGGAAACTGTCATGGCAAATTACAGTTAATTGACAAAGCACTGGGCTTGTGCTGGACATGTGATTAATATAACACCCGGAGCTTCCCCATTAATAACTATGGCTTTCTGTATTCCTCTTGCATGCATGTGTGAACCCAATGAACCCCAAAGTGCCTCTGTGTCTGCCTGTTGATAGGGGCATCCCTACATGAAGCTTAGAGAAACATTTATGACTCTGTTGCTTCTGTGGCTATTTTCCTTGTCTTCTCACCTGGGCAGAAGGCCCAGATAACTTTGGTAGTTTCCTCTGTTGCTGCTGAAAGTTCTTGCTAGGTCTAGTGATCCTGAACAGTTGTAGCTAAAAAGTGTATGAACCGTATTTGGCAAGTATATGCTCAAATGCCTGGCATGTTTGAAGGATCCATGGGTGATGGTTCTCCAATTATTTAATTTCTTGCTATTTCTACCATTACAATATCCTTTAACTCCAATAAATTTAATAGCAATGAAGTAACTGCTAGGATTGTTTCCAAAATAGATAATTTTATTTTAGAGTCTGGGCATTTTTTTCTCCAGTGTTAATGCATCTGAGAAGATACTTTTCATGCAGTTAAGTTCTTTGTGAATGAACTGTACTTTTTCAGAAAACTTCCTAATTTCCTATAGATGAATTAAGCAGTTGTATTTGAAACTGGGTGCTCAACATGCTTTCGAAGCAATGGGAACATTCTTAACTGAATAGACATTTTAATGTGTGATCATGTGGAAGAGAAGGGAACTTATTTAAAATATACTATATACTTTTCCTTTTTATAAATCAACTTATTTTAGATGTCATCATTTGCAGCATTAGGCCTGATAAAAGAGTCCCGTGAAACCTTAAAATCAGCACACATAGCATAAATGACTAATAATTTTAAACAATAATGAAATTCAAATTTGCTGTGACGTTTGGCCCTGCCAAGTAGCAAATGGTTGGTAGATGGATGCAAGACAAACATTGTGGCATTACACATTTGCTAATGAGTTTGATGACGTGGACTTGATCCACGAAAGTTAACATTAAAATACAGCAGTTAGTCTTTAAAGTGCCACAACATTTTTTGTCTTTTTGTTTTATTCTGCTTACTTTCTGATATGACATTAATAATAATAATAATAATTTCATGTCAGAAATCATTCTTGGTTGAGAGGTTTTTTTTGCTAGGGATGTCTGAATGAGGCTTCTTTCCCTAAGATCTTTTCTCACCGATGTGGTCCCTATTTATCTACTTTCAAACTGCTAGGCTGGCAGGAGCTGGGACAGAGACAAGCTCTCATTCCATCATGCAGTACTCAGGTCTCAAACTTCTGACTTGCTGGCCTTCCAGCTAACAAGGTGAGCTTCTTAACCTCTAAGCCAGATGCCATTCATTTTCTGGAAATAATATTCCCCTTTTCTCTCTCTCTCACTCACTCGCATGCACACACACACACACACATATGCCACACACACATACAAAGGGATTGGAAGCAAAGCAGAGCTTATATTTTCTCTTCTCTCTTCCTGCAGGAAGTCTTCCTAACACTTCTGCTTTCTTACCCTTCAAAAGAATCTGACTGGCTTGGCTAGCTGCCTAGTGTGGTCACTTCAGCTGTGGACCTGTGTTTATCAGAAGGAGCCATGGCTGCTCAAGGGGCCAAAGCACTGAGCAAAAGGACTAGTTGGGAAGTGAGGAAGGGCTGCTTCCTTGGCATTCTTCTCCAAAAGGGCAGCAGGCCAAGCTAGCAGCAGCGGGGAAGGGACACTGCTAAACAAGCTCATTGCTAGCAGAGAAAGTGAGAGCTTTACTGCCCTCAAGTCCCTGAAGGTTTTCCTTAAGCGGTAGTGTTGTGATTAGCTGCTGACAGCAGCCTGTGCAGCAATGTTTGACAACAGTTCCCAGGCAATGATGCACAGATGAAAGGACAAACAAATGGGGGGGGGGGGTGGACAAAAGAGATACAAAATGTTTATTTATCATTCTTTGGTTATGGGCACTTAATAAATAGAACTACAGTATCAACTAAGTGATGGTCACTGTGGTCAAGTTACATATGTGCGCACCTGCTAGGTCTATTGTATATTATATTTTCACTCTATCAAAACCATCAAAAGACCCTTTTTGTGGGATTTTTCATTCCCCTCCAAACAGAATTCCTGACTCCTAGTATTTTTCTATGTGTTCATAAAGATATTCGGTAACAGACCACTTGAATAAGATGGTCAAATATGAGAGATTAGAATGAAGGCTGTAGCTTGCATTTCATGGGGGTCAAGCGATCAGTTTATACTATCTTCAGTTTTTCTTGGCAATTCAGTCATAGTCAAGATAGATATGGATAGAATGGACAGAACTGTGGGGTAAACAGAACCAACTTTCTTCTATATCCTTATGGACATTACTTAATCAGATCTGGCTAAAGCCTGCATTGATGCTCTCCAATTTGCATGCTTCTACCATCAGCTTTGAAAATTTGGTGTTAGATGGGAACAGAATAGATAAGAACTATCTTATTCATTGAAAGTAACCAACTAGCACAAAGTGAGCTATTGAAGGCTCTAACTCTGTCAAAGAGTTAGAAAGATATGGCTAGAAACAGAGTAAGCTCCTAGCTCCTGACAACTTGGCAGTTTGGAAACAAGAAATTGTAAGTAGATAAATAGGTACCACTTTGGTGGGAAAGGTAACAGTGTTCTGTGCACTCCAGCATCTAGTCATGTCTCTTTGTAAATGGAGTTGAGCACTTCTCCCTAGAGTCAGACACGACTGGGTTTTGAGCAAGGGATACTTTTACCTTTAATAGCAGGAAAGCCAGTATTGTTTGTTCCACTGGCATCACCCATTAAGACTTCATATCAGTTCTAAACTGGTGTGGAGGTAGAGAGGCTACTTTTTCTGTTTAAGGCCTGCATTTCAAGGGATCTCTAGTCCACAACCAGTTTGAAGATTTAAAAAAAGAGAGAAGGTCAGGGACATTGCCATAGGGTTCTGTCTTTATATACATAATTAGCATATCCAAATCAATGTACTCTTTTGTGATCCATATTTCGGAACCTGCAAGGTGTCTATCTGTCAATAAGTCAAAATATTCCATTCCAAATACACTAATACCTCAGATAACATTAAGACTTGGTTCCACAAGTCTTAACTTTATCTGGTTTTTAATGTTGTGCAATGCATTGATCGCACAATGTTAAAAAAAACCTGTTCTCTTTCTGAAGAGGAAAGGGAACAGGGGGTTGATCCAGTTTGCTTGGGGAAAGAAAGTGCCCTCCTTCCCAAAGCAAACTGGTGGTCCCAGCATGGGACCACCGCTTTGCTTGTGGAGGGAATGCACATTCCTTCCCCAAGCAAAGGACGATTGCTTGCTGGGCACAGTGTTGGCATGTATAGGAAGCTGATTGCTACGTAGCCATGCCGTTCGTTCTGCCCATCCTGTTGTTTCAGCAGGGGAGGCAGAGCAAATCTCTCTGCCTTTGCCTTTTGCATTTGGGTTTGGGGGGGGGGGAAATTCGAGATCCACTTCAGCCCCAAACCCGAAGGCAAAAGGGAGTGGCAAGAGAGATTCACCCTCCCTCCCCTGCTGTAACAACAGGGTGGGCAAGATGAATCCCTCACTGTTAGGTTTGTAAGCCTTTCTCCGGACAAAGACAAACCTAGCAGTGAGGGATTTGTCTTGCCCACCCTGTTGTTTCAGCAGGGAAGGCAGGATGAATCTCTCTCACCTTTGCCTTTTGCCTTTGTATTGGGGGCTGAACCATGCCTGTTCTTTCCGCCAAACCCAAGCGGCAGCAGAGATCTCTGCCCCAAAGCCCGCAGGGTCTAGCCCTGTGGGTTTTGGGACAGAGATCAACGTTGGAGAATTTGAGGTAAACATTTGCATCACACAACGTTGCACGATGCAAATGCTTGCCTCAAATTCCCCAGCGTTATCCAACTTTATTATCCGAGGTAAACGTTATCTGAGGTACTACTGCAGTAACATTTCCCAGTTCAGTTTTCTCTCAACTCTGTTTTCTTAATAGCTATTAAGTCCCCCCAGTCTGATAATGGGCAGGTCTGATGGTACTTTGAACCCGGGTGTGTTCAAGCAGCCCATTCTTCCATTAGTCTGTTATTGTATACTATACAGGATTGTGTGTGCACATGCCATCCCATGCATAGATATGTGTTCCTCTCCTATTGATTTTATTTGTGACATCCCTCAGGAGTCTGTTCTTAGCTCCACTATTGTTTGACGATTTATATGTGGCCAATGAGACAACCTATTCATAAATACAAGGACTGGCTTTCACTATTATGCTGATGAAACCAAGATTTATATTTCACTTAAGCATAATATTGATTTGACTGCCTCTCTCTTGGAGGCTTGTTTGCTGGCCATAAAATTTTAAATGCAACTAAATTTCTTCCAGCTGAATGAAGCTAAAATTAAGGCACTATAACAGGCTGGCCCTTTGTAATACTTCAAAAAATGCTGTCAGTCATTAAGGTCCAGCTTGATGGGTTTGACATTAACAACACAAATGAGGTCAGGAAATTTTAGTATCTTTTTTCCTCCATTTCCTTTTCTGGTTGGAGATTTAGCAAATGTTTATCAAGTTACCCTAACATGTGGAGGAACTGTAGCTCAGAGGCAGGGCAAACAAAGAAGACCTGTGATTTCTACAAACTTTAGAAGAACTTAACTGAAAACGGAGATACTATAGTCTACTACAGGGGTGCCCAAACATTCTGGGCCACAGGCCAGTCTTGTGGTTCAGTGGACTGATCATGTGGTTCCTCCCACCGGAAGTGGAAGTTAAATGCACCCACGCATGTGCAAAATGCTGCCATAAATGCACCAGTGGCTGTTGTAAATGCATTTACTACAGCTGCAGGTACATTTACAGCAGCGTTTTGCACATGCATTGGCACATTTTACTTCCGCTTCTGGGAGTGGCAAGGGCAGTGCGGGCTGGATTATTTGGCCCACAGGCCATTGTTTGAGCACCCCTGGACTACTAGATAGGCAGGTCACAGTCTATGGGTAGCAGGTTTTTGTTCACTATGCTGTTTATGTCACAATATTTCCAAATTTAGGTGTAGATTCATCTGTGCTTCTGCTCATTTTCAGATTTACAAATCCTAATTTTCCATTTTGTGTACTTATACTCTATTAGAAGTCTCCTTCCAGGAACTCAGGGAGTGGTCTCTGATGAAGCAAAATGAATTGCATTCAGAACAGGAGTTCTGTAAATTAAGAGTGAATAATGTCAGCATTATTGCTTGCTGACAGTCCAAAAGCTGCACTCCAAATTGGGGGTGGGAGATAGGTCCATGGTCCAAGAATCTGATTTGTATAAGTAATTTACATTTTTATTTTAAATTTAGGTTTCAATGGGTTTATTTGAAAAAGGCCCTTACACCTTCTAACACTGTAGACAGCCTTTAGTAGCCAGCTCTGGTAATGTGCCATAGAAATGCATACATATTATATATTTCAGGAATTATTTTTATTTAATATTTTACACCCTCAGATAGCTGAAACCGCACATACTCAATCCATGGATACCGAGTTGGGGAGTGATTTGTACTTATGGATCTACATTCACTCATTAAACCAAATTTTTGGTTTCTTGGTCCCTTTGCATTATTTATGATCTTGTTAAGTCTCCATCCTGGCACAACCTCCTTAGGTAGATCGTGATTCTGACACACACAAATCCCTTGACAATCCTAAGAAACCTATAAAATACATTAGTGTGGATGCTGTGGGAAAATGCATCCTCAGGCTATAGATGAATTGATATGATTTCTTTGATTGTATCTTTTTTAATTTATTTATAAGGCATAATTTATGGGCACTGAAAAGCAAACTAAAATGAGTGATGACTAACTACAGCTGAAGTAATAAATCAGCAGCACTGAAAGAACTAGTAATTTTGATCGAATCTATTGAATTAGCTGTTGCCCTTAACCATTACAGGTATTGGAAAGACCTTTTAATATCTGCTTATCTCTCTCCTGGGAATATTTTAACTATCTTATTATGTACCCATAGGAAAGGAATTATTAAATTGTCTGCCTTTTGGAGTTAAACATGTTTGCATCTCATCTTTGTAACTGATGCCATAGAATATTAGATGGTAGGAGTGGCTGAAACTTTCACATTTTCCCCTATGTCACACCTATTACTTTATTTTATGTACCTACTATAACCTTAGAAGAGATCCAGTTCTGGTTATCAAAGTATTTCTACAAAATAAATAAAAGTTAACATTCTGATTTTAAAACACAGTCTAAAATAATAGTTGACACTTGTCTGTGGATAATCCATCTATTATGCTAGCAGCTATTCATCTTAGTAGCTATTCATGGAAGTCAGATGTTGAATATGACTTGTGCCTCACAGGCAATAGCAAAGTTGAGTTCCTTCAGGATGCTCCCAGCTTTCAACTTGACATATCTCATACTGTTTGTAAACAGTGATGTTGCTGTCTTGCATGTGTCAGTCATTCTCTCTGCCTCAAAAGCTCATCTCCAGTACTTCAGAGTTCCTTCACAAGGAAGGAATATAAGAAATAGATGGAGAGTATTCAGTCTATTTCTGAATAGGGCTGCATTCTGCCTAAATGACTAAATTGCCAAATTATTAGTAGAAGCGAAGTGATGTTTGTGGCACACCGTGTTTCTTGGCACACCATATTTCTCACCTGTCTCTAATGTGGGGTATCTGTGCCCATCAAAGTGTGGTTCACTTCTAATTCTCACTATCCCACACCAATTGGCCAACATACTTTATCTTGAGCATTGCTATTAATGAGACAAACAAACAAATAAATTATGTGGTCTGCATAGATATTCCTTGTACACTTCTGAATTCTGCCATATCTGATGCCTACAGTTAGTAATGCAGTTATCAGTTGCTGTTCCTTGGCTTTTCTTTTTGTTAGATAATCTTTGTAGAGTGGTGCAGTAAGGATTGAGGCTGTATACTTAGAAGTGCAAGCCTTCCTCAACCCTCCTTTTCTTTCCTCTTAGTTTCTATTGACAAAATACTCAAGCACAGCTTTAGCAAAAGGAAAAATATTGTTTACTTACAGGGTTTGTGTTCAAATAAAGTTGGCAGGGAGATGGCAGAAATATAATAGAACAGTTCATTTCATTTTGCAAGAAGCAAAATATCTCGAGCAAATGATGGTTGCAAGAGCGTACTGAGCTACTAGCACTCTGAGACAAAAACATTTTTTGTAAGAAAGAGACTAGGCTGAAGAACTGAACACTTAGATAGAATGGACAAGTTGAACTAGTAAATCACTCATACACAGTTGTTGCTGTTCAGTCGCATAGTCATGTCCAACCCTTTGCAACCCCATAGACCCCATGGACCACTGCACATCAGGCACCCCTATCCTCCACACACTGAGTCCAGCATAAATACAATACTATATGGTAAATTATTACTTTTGGAAGGAAGAAAAATTTAGCCTGCTGATTGGCTGTTTAGATTCAAAAGAGGCAATTACTGTACCTTGTTTGTTAAATGCTCGCCCTTTCCATTTTCATGTTACCATGCAAAACAAAACACAAAGCATGACAGGATTGCCTGATATAAGTGCAACACTTTTTGACTTACATGTCATCTGGCCAATCCTTACCTACTCTTCTAGCCTGATCTATGTGAAGGGATATTTTTAAAGTCATTGAGTGAGTTTCCTTTTGCTATGCCTAGAATTATTTTGTTCTCTATGTAAATAGATTCCAGGAAAATCTCTCTCTCTCTCTCTCTCTCTCACTCACTCACTCTCTCTCTCTCTCTCTCTCTCTCTCTCACACACACACACACACACCAAAGTGCTCTCTGGGCTGGTGGCCAGGAAAGTGAACATGAAGACATCTGAATTAGTGCTTGTGTAGACGAAGCTGGAGCCCTCTTATGGCTTTCATAAGCCTATGCACCTTCTAATGATGATAGAGGTTTTGGCAGGGGTTTAGATTTGGGGTAGGCGCAACATGATGTAAGATTAAATTATTTAAAAGGCAATATATATATATATAGTCAATGAACTCAAAGCACAAGTACTCTCTGTTCCCATTTTTCCTGAAATAGACAACAAGCTGCAGTCCTGGACCTTTTACTCGAAGGATATTTTAAGATGCACTGATAAATCTTAAAACACAGTATTAAAACTTTAAGAAATCTAAAATGCAGTATTAATATTGAACAGAGAGTGTTGTTAATTAATATGGGAACCAAAGAACAACCTAAACTAGATAGGATTACATCACTCAGCTCTAAAAGTATGTGTGTTTCTCTTATTTATTTATTTATTTATTTATTCTTCAAATTTATACCCCGCCTCGCTCAGGCAAACCTGACTCTAGGCGGCTTCCATACTAAACAAAACAATATCCCACCAACCCCCCCCCCCATTAAGTCCTCTATTGCTACCCAAGACCCCCAAGTTCTCTCCCTTCGAGGCCGGATGGCTGAGGGAGAGTCCAACAAAGTCCAACAAAGGGGAGCGTCTAATGCCAAGTGTAATAATTTACACCAGGGGTTCTCAATGTTTTTCAGCTGCAGGACAGGCCACACCCTCAGACAGCTGAGTGGGCCAGACTTGTGCCATAAAACGCATCCGTGGCTTTCGTAAGCGCATTTACAACAGCTGCAGACTCATATATGGCTGCAGCATAAATGCTTTTATGTGGTTGTAAATGAGTCTGCGGTCATTACAGCGGTGGGGGCAGCTGAAGCATGGTGAAGGGCTGGATTATTTGGAGCCATGGGCCAGATCCGGCCCACGGACTATAGGTTGTGAACCCCTGATTTACACTGTAGGTTGCTGTCAAGGTTAGCTTGCCAAGAAAGGACCCTCAATCTTGGCATTATTTCTAAATCTGCAATTCAGAACTGGAAATTGCACCATTACTCTCAGTACTGCACATGCACACACAATTCAAGGGACAGTTACTACTATAGTTAACCCAAACTGTCTTTGTACATTTACCTTCCTCCACCATCACCATTCTCCATGATGTCCTTACTTACCTTTTTAACCTGTATAACTTTTTACATTTGTTGTGCGCAAAGTTTACTAGCTTCCAGGGCAATAACTGTTTTAGTCTGTTACAGCAAAACCAAGTTGTCAGGTAGCATCTCAAAGAGTAAGCATGTTAACATTCACTAGCATTCTTTCTCTCTTTTAAGACGCCATGAATGAAATACCTAAGTGGTGGGTGGATGTATTTTGACAACAGTGCACTTGAATGCACATGAAACACTAAAGCACTGTGCAGACAACATATCATTATTCTGGAAGAGGCCACAGTTCAGTGTTGGAGTGCATGCCTTGCGTGCAGAGGGCCCTAATTTCAATCCCTTGAGTTTCTAGTTATTTAGGCATGTCTGGTAAGAAGTGCTTTTGTGTGGGACCATTCTAAAGAGGCTTTTTAATCTAATTAATCAGAATCAACCATTTGCTTCCTCTACAGTAGGTGAACACTGGTTCAGTTGGTGAACACCACCATCAATTTGAGTAAATATTACTAGGTTGAATAATGTAGAAGTGTGTAACCTAGTAATTACCAAAGAAAGGAACTTCATTTCATCTTTCATCAAGTTTTGCATGCAGAAGCGACTTAGCTCCCTAATATTTCCATTTAGGGTTTGGAAAGATATTTGCCTCAGACCATAGAGAATCATCTTTCACTGATGTGAATAGTATTGGATGGAACAGTGGTCTGGCTTGATACATACCAACTTTGTCCCCAAATGTTGCAGAGAATGGTTTGGCTCTGGATATGGTCATCATTAGAATAGACCCACTGGAATACTTAGCTTTCAGTGTTTAACTTATCCATGTAGATAGCATGTAAAAGAAGAGAGAATTTCTGTTTACATCTGACAAAAAGAAACCTCGTGGAGGAGATTAACTCCCTGATGCTCTTCTCACAGAACCTATTTGTTGGTATTTGAATGAAATCAAAAGGATAAAAAGTATAATTTTCACAGGATTAAATTGTATCATTTCTCTGCGTCTTTTTACTACAGCTATTGGAAGAGTGTGTTCTATAATCTTCTTTAGAACTAAGTCTAAGTTGATTTTTTTAATTAACTATGTACATTGGTTAGATAGTTACATATTCAGTTAAACAAACCCTTTGCTATTCAGAGGACAAGCTCCTCTTTCCCCCCTCTTCTTGCAATAAGACATACTGTATTTGCTTGCAATAAGTCATTGAAAGTTAATGCCTTACAATAATACATATGTCCAGAATATTACAGAAATCTGCATAGGAGACTTATACAGTTAGAGCCAACAGCAACAATGTTTTAAAAATAACTTTTTTATGACAGAGTCTCCATCTATTATTTCCTCCCTTTAGAGAGTTATCAGGATTTCCTGGTTGTCCATTCAAAACAGTAGAATGTTATGTAGGGTCTTGCACCTTAAATCCAGGTTTTAGACACACGCACACACACACACACATGTATAGAAGAGATCACATAAGAACACATTTTATTGCTGTTAGAACTTCTCAACATGAAAGCTTACTAAGGAATACTTAATATTAAAAATCACCCATAGAGTCGCCTTGTATTGCCATTTAGATCTATCATTCTGATTGATCACTGTGTGTTTCACTATTATTGAGCCTAATTTAACCCTATCCACTTGCACATCCATCTACTCCATCTATTGTAGCTGACATTCTACAAATTACTTACTCATGCAAATGATGACCTAAGTCAACCTTTTATGCTATTCGTGTTTAATTATACAAATGGTATTTGATAAATAAGATTATGCATCCTCCCATATGTTTATTCTCTCCTTGATGAAAGTGAAATTTAATTTTCATGCAGATTTGTTGGAGGCCATGTTTAATAAGTGCTGAGTTTCATATAGTGTGCAGATCACCCTATTTTTGGGAAGCTGACAAAAACAAAATCCAAAGGCACAGGTTATAAAAAGGGGCCAAATTTAATTTAGGTGTAGTTATACGAACTGGATCTTGGAATCCTGAAACCAGAACTCTCTTTCTGTATACGCTGATTGATGTAACAAAGTGAGTGTTTTAGCAAAAGATGTGTGAGTCAGAGAAGACATGCTGACTTAAGTGTTCCTTTTAAGCGGATGTTTTTATATTAAGCAATGAGAGAATGTTGTTTTATGATCAATTGCATTAACACCATTAATAAATAGGTGACCTCTGGAAACTCTTGCCTCCTTGACTAAATACAAATAGGCAAAACATCAGTAAGGTGCTATTCTTGTTGTCATAGTGGTATGTACCAACCTATCTAGATTGCAGCATAGCATTGATGACTTGTCCTCACCTAGTATTTGATGCTCACTGCTTGTAGCATTTGAAAGAATACCATGATAAGCATCTGGTGAAGTGGACTCCAGTCGATGAATTTGTTGTTGTTGTTGTTCAGTCACACAGTTGATTCTGACCCTTTGCAACCATGAACCATTGCCCTCCAGGCACCCCTGCCCTCCACCATCCTCCTTAAGCCTCCCATCTCTGTGCCCATTGCGTCTACAATACCATCTTGCCATCTCATTTTTGGCCACCCCCTTCTTCTTTTGCCCTCTACCTTTCCCAACATCAAGGCTTTCTCAAGTGAATCCTCTCTTCTCATTTGATGTCCAAAGTACTTTAGCTTCATCTTTACTATTTGACCTTCTGATGAGTAGTCAGGGTTACATGCCATAATACATTTGATATCTTTTAAGGTGTCACAAGACTAGTGATTCATTTTGATGGTCCATTCATTTGTCGTTGTTTACTCTAATATGTTAAATGTGTGCATAGTCTCTCTCTTGCCACCATGAAGTCTTGTTACTGCTTATTTCCATGCTCTCTAACAATATCTCTGTCCTTCACTGGACCGTGGTTGGCCATGTTAACACACTATTCTAGTCTATTGCCCCTTGTTTATATATTAGTATATTCACAGTGTTAGCATCAAGAAAACATTACAATGTTAACAGTTTGGAATTTTGTATTATTGGGCAATTTTATTGACCAAGCTTATTTTATCTATTTGATACAGACTTCTAGAGTTCCCTTGTCATCTTTTAAGCACAAGGCAAAGAGCACCCTATTTTGACTGACTTTTCTTTTTAATTTTCTAGCTCCTTTATTTTAATTTCATCGTGGTTTATCTCTAGCAGTACATTGTTCAATTTCGCTCTTCCTCTTATTCAATTTGTTTTATTGCTGTATGTTCTCTGTTTGATGTTGAATGATATTTTTATGAGTTTTTATTCCCTTGTTTACTGCTTTGAATGCTATTGAGAGAAAAACAGGCTATACGCTTCTAAAATTAGCTTTGTTGTTGTTGTTGTTCAGTCACACAGTCGATTCTGACCCTCTGTGACCCCATGGACCACTGTCTGCCAGACACTTCTGTCCTCCACCATCCTCCTCAACTTGCTCACCTCTGTGCCCATTGTGTCTACAATACCATCTAGCCATCTCACTTTTGGCCACCTCCTTCTTCTTTTGCCCTCCACCCTTCCCAGCATCAAGGCTTTCTCAAGTGAATCCTCACTTCTCATTTGATGTCCAAAGCTTCATCTTTACTATTTGACCATCTAAGGAGCAGTCAGGGGTGATTTCTTCTAAGATTGACAAGTTTCTTCTCCTAGCTGTCCAGGAGACTCTCAAAACTCTCCTCCAACACCACATCTCAAAGGCATCTGTTCTTCTGTGCTCAGCTTTCCTAATGGTCCAGCTCTCACAACCATACATTGCCACAAGGAATACCATTGCTTTGACTATACGAATTTTTGTTTGCAATGTGATGTCTCTACTTTTCACTATGCTCCCCAGGTTTCTCATCACTTGCCTCCCAAGAATCAGTCGCCTTTTTATTTCATGGCTGCAATCACCATCTGCAGTGAGCTACCTGGATTTATAAATGAAGGGCCATTTCACTTGAAATTCTGGATTTTTTTTTTTTAATTGTTCGCATTTAATACCCCGCCCCACTCGGGAAGACCCGATTCTGGGCGGCTTACAGAATAAATTACCGTAATGGGTAATCTATAAACAAATGTGGTTCCCTTCTACAAAGTCTGTTTTGGAGTTGTTCTGAATCTCTCTCTGAAAGTCGGTTAATTGTGTTTTTCAGGTTTGGTCAGTAAACTCTGCAGGCCGGACTGCTAGCAGCTGGACCCCATGCAGGACGGGGCCAGCCCCTCCTCAAGGTCTTCTTGCACCCCGATTTGACACAGTAGCTTCTACTTCAGCAGTGGTGAACATTAGCCCTCCCATTAAGCCAAATGGAATAGTCAGCCTCTATAGGCTGTTCTCAAACAATACCAAAGGAAAAGATATAGTGGTGAGTATTCCTCTGTCAGTTCCTTTATGGCAGTGGTGGCAAACCTATGGCATGCATGCCAGAGGGGGCACTCAGAGCCCTCTCTCTGGGCATGTGCACCATCACCACAGCACAGAGTTGGCCCCACCCTCTCCCTAGCAGCCCAATGGAAGCATTTCCTCTCCCCAGCACAGTGTTGGCCCCACCCCTATGCCCAGTAGCCCAATGGGAGTGCTTCCTCCCACCCATCTGCGGTAAGGTGGTGCACCCTTACATGTGAAGTGAGGGTACAGCACTGATGGCAGCCTGTTGAGTCTGTGGTGATGGTGAGTTTGGACACTAGGTCTCTAAAAGGTTTGCCATCACTGCTGTATAAACTAATGACTTTTTATTTTAAAATCATTAAGAAAAACATCTTCACTAATTGAAAAAGATCATTTTACTTGATTGTTTAATCCTGCATTCTTCACACATGTTGGCAAAAAACCAAAATGTTGGCAAAAAACCGCACAAATGGCATAACTTTGAAGGCAAATTGCCAAGTTAAAAATCACTATAGATGTTACCAGTTGCATACTCACTGGATGGGAGATTGTAAACTCAGTCCATCACTGGCTATTTTACGGTGATTTCTTAATTCAAGTAATTTTGCTTCTACATCAGTGTAGCTAGGCAAGAGGTTTTTGTGGCATGTAATTGCTAAGAAAATAGTTTTTTTTCTTTTAGCATTCTTTAACATTGCTATAGAGTTAATATAATAATGATTCTATGCATTAGACTTCATTATTAATGTAAAAATAGTGTAGGTCTTAAAAGATACATGGGAAGAATTTATAGATTGTTTTATTGAAGAGGAAAAGACAGGCATCTTCACAAAAATCAATGCAACTTTGGAAACTGAATTAAAGTCTATAAAGATGTTGAAAATGGTTATATAGCTCCGTTGGTCCTGGTTAGAGGGGAGCACTTGAAATATTTTGATGTTCTCATTAAAATTTTAACTTTCTATTATGAGTGAGGGTTAGACTCCACTTCTTGGACTTTCCTTTGCTTGGCTTTTCAGTTTCAGTTGTGTTCACAACCCATTTTGCCTAAATTGCAAATCCTTGTTTGGGGGGGGGGGGGGGGGAAAGTCAGTCCATATTCTCCTCCTTGCTTGCATGTTTGTTTGGTTGCTTGCTTACCTCCTGCCTTTCTCCTCACAGGGGTCTCAAGGCACCTCATAACAATTATAACTATACAACACAATAGGTTTAAAACACTATAAACTATATTAAAAACAAGTCAATATTAATCAAAAGGTAAGGAATCTCACAAGGCTTGAAAATTCCTCATCTATGTGTCTTAGACAGCCTGTATCCATGAGAATGAATAACTTAATGAGTGTTCTTTCTATTCCTAATGCAAACACATGTTTTAGAAAAAACAATCCTGTTTTGAAGAGTTTTGGACAAGTCTCACAAGAGCTGTCTCTGTTTAGTCCATAGAATGAAATCCTGTTGTGTATCATAATAAATTGCAACTAGAAGAGGACTCGTTTGAATCAGTGGTACTTATAGAGGACTTGACTTACCAAATCCCCACTGATTCAATGAGCCTACCCTTTTACTACTCATTATGCTAAGCAACAGGATATCAGATGTTGAGATTAACCTTGCATTATCAAGAGATGGTTCATCATAAACCTTACCACAGTTCATTTAGCTCATGGTCCTATTATTCACAGCTTACCATATATACTCAAGTATACGCCTAGTTTATTAGCCCCCCAAAAAAGGACACGGCTTATACTCGGGTAAACAACCAAATGGATCCCAAGACCATGCTGGATTGAGATGTGCTAACAATTTAATTAATTTTAATATATTTTCATGTATTTTGATTAACTAGTCAAATTGTAAAGATGAAGCTAAGGTACTTTGGACATCAAATGAGAAGAGAGGATTCGCTTGAGAAGGCCTTGATGCTGGGAAAGGTGGAGGGCAAAAAAAGAAGGGGGCGGCCAAAAATGAGATGGTTAGATGGTATTGTAGAGACAACGGGCACAGAACTGAGCGAGTTGAGGAGGATGGTGGAGGACAGAAGTGCCTGGCAGACAGTGGTCCATAGGGTAGCAAAGGGTCAGAATCGACTGTACGACTGAACAACAAAAAAAGCAGCTGTTGCATTTCCTACCCTTGGCTTATACTCAGGTCAATCTATTTTCCTAGGTTTTCGCGTCAAAATTAGGTATCTCAGCTTATAATCGAGTTGGCTTATATTTGAGTATATACGGGTATTTAAGTTAATCTACCTTTATCCTCCTGCCATGCTTCTCTTAACTGTTTTACCAGCTATCGGAAGGCACTGCAACTCAGCAAACAATCCATGGACTCAAGCCTTTTACTACCTATACTGTTGGGGTTGAAGCTTGCACTTGCTTCAACTGTTGCAGCAAAGGACCAGTGGCACAAGTCACCACACAACCAGCATCTCCCAGACAGCAGCCTCCTCCCTACTTAGAGAGCATGACCTCAAGGAATGCTTCTTTTCAGTGGGACGCACCTCAAGAGCCCAATGGCATTGTGAGAAGGTAATTGCAGAAAATCATAATTCGTACGTTGGTCTATGCGTAAACCAAAAACAAAACAGTAGGCACAAACAAAAAACAGTCTTGTGTGAAGGTTAATGGTCTAATGGATTCATTTCAGCATTAGCTTTCATGGACAACATTCAATTGCCTCAAACACCAGGGAAGCAGTATTGAGGCCACAGGAGTGTACATGGTTGTATGGCCAAGAATCAAATGAAATGACAAAATTATTGTTAATAAGGGCAATGGATTTCCAAGGTGTTAATTAAATACAACCCTTACAGCAAGCAGAGTAATTAGCTAATGCAAAGCACCTATCGCCCAATACACAACATGCCTTTGTCTTTGAGAAGTTAAGCAATGAACTGTGGTACAGTAATACCTCGGATAACGCTAAGACTTGGTTCCACAAGTCTTGGTGTTATCCGATTTTTAGTGTTATCTGATGCGTGTTAAAATCCTATGGGATGGATTGGATAACGTTAAAGCTCCATAGAGATACATTGTAACTGCACAGGCTTTAGCGGTTGTTATCCGATCCATCCCATAGGACCTTAACGTTATTCAATCCAATTCTCCTCCCCAGATTACTTAACGTTATGCGATTTTAGTGTTATCAAAGGTAAATGTTATCCAAGGTATTACTGTATTGGAAGAGTTGTGCTGAAACCAGAATTTTGCCAATAAACTCACAGCCTTTTGGTTATTTACTAGACATTACTGAAAATCAGGTTATTAATATATATAGCATGCTAAGAAGTCCTGTTCTCTGATGAAGCCTATAGTTCGACACATTAAAGTTAATGGATGTACAGTAAAACCTCAAGTTATGTAAAAAGTCTGTTTCATAGCTTTTTAAGTAATACAGTTTTTTACATAAAACATGGCATTCCCATAGGGAAGCATTGAAAAAACAATGGTCCAGACCACAAATATGATTGCATCAATTTTTCTGTGTTTTCTGGAGCCTCTGCTGCTTCTACCCGCACTGGTAGGGTCGGGTCTGGGGGCCATATCCACTTGGCTGCACTAAAAAAAAAATCAGCACATAGGGAATGTAAACAGAGCAATCTCCCTACCTTTTTCAAGCTGCTGCTGCTGTTTCCTCCTGAGCGGTTTGTCTGGCTGTCAGGGGAGCGGAAACCGCCGCTGCCACCAGCACTGCTGCCACTGCCCCCACTGCTTCTAATAGGACTGGGAGAATTTGGAGGACATATCCGCTCAGTTGCGCTCTTCATCCAACGTCCCCCTGTGACGTACTTTACCTGGGAACGTGCATCAGACGAAGACCACTCCATTCTTCTCTTTGTCCGACGTGCATTCCCAGTTAAAGCACACTGTGGGGGGACCTTGGAGGAAGAGTGCAACCAAGTGAATATGCCCTCCATGCTCTACCAGTTCTGGTAGAAGCAGCGGGGACTCCAGAAAACACGGAAAAACTGCCGCAATCATCAGCACTGCCGCCGCCGCCTCCACCACCACCACAGTAAATTATCTCTTGTGACTTCCAGTGGCGTGTAAAATGGCAGTGGCACCATTTTAGACTTACAAGATACAAGAAAAGCCCTTACGTAAAATGATTTATTTGTGTAAAACGGGATGTGTTTTTCCACAAAAAAATCGTTATGTAGGTCAAATTTTACATAAATCGATGCATACATAAATTGGGGTTTTGCTGTATCACAACCTGCTTGTCTTTCTCCCAAATTTTTCTTTGAGATTCTCTCTCTCTCTTTTTTTTTAAAGCAATTTTGAGATCAGTGACTTAGGAAGTTGCAATGTTTTGATACTGACCTTAGAGTGTTGCCATTTCTGGTGTCAATTGTGTGCCTCTGAATTGAGTAGAGATCCTCGTGTTTATAGAATGAAGAGGGTGGAGATTGCAAAGGATAGCCTATATCATGTTAGAAGTTGGAGAATTAAATGAGCACATGATGTTGTTAGTGTTATATTGGGCACCTAGTGATGCTACACAGAGTAGATTTGCATTTTTTGGAATAGTAGCCATGTTAGTCTGTGGTTCAGGCATATCAGAAAACAAAACAAAATACACAAAACAAAATAAAAAACACTGTAGCACTTTAAAGAGTAGATTTGGGGACACGGTTGTCATCTAGGTTTGTAGTAAGATCTTCTTCCCACCTTTGTATCAACATGGTGGGGCCTATTTCATTTTATCAATTGTTTAGTTTGGGAGGAGGTCAGCCTATAAGTGACTACAATTCTGTCATTCAGTGCCTGTGAAAAGGAAATATGATTGTCCAGAATGTTCTGGAGCTCTTTGGTGATGTATACACATGGAGTCAGGTGGCAGGTATAGATGACAAAGAGTGTTCTATCAATTTAAATGTTGGGGCTGTCTCACAGCAACTTGTTCCTGGGTGCTTGGTATTGACACTGAGGGGTAAGATAGCTTGAATATGCAGCCAATTTAAAAACAGCTGTCTTCCATTTTCTAAACCAGCTAAACTGCCATTTTGCATGGTGCCTATAAGAAAGGACTCCTATGTTTGTGCTCACTTTCTTTTTAAAACTGTGCATGAGAAAGACTGTGTGAGTAAAATAAAGGTCTGTAGTCAAAGGACCTTATAGAAGGGAATTCGTCTGATGGTTATTGTTGTCATGTATTGCTTTTGGTTTATACCTTGTAGTTTTATTGCTTATGGTTTGTTGTTTAATATGTTTGTTTATTGTATTATGTCTGGTTGTACATTGTATTCGAAATTTCTTTTTTCTTGTATGCCACCCACAGTAGGAGAAGATCCCAGATGGGCAGAAAATAAAAAATAAATAAATAAATTCCTTCTCAGAAATGCTGTCTCAAATGAAAAGAGTTTGCACTTAACCTTATAAAAGAAACTTGTCTTCCAGAAGTGAACTGTTTCATAGAGAGAGAGAGAAGGTGGACTGAATCCCATTCCTTACTTAGAATAGCATGCAGACATTTGCATATAGCTCTTGACTGAACCAGAGATAATTTGCATTAGGACATCCTTACCATCATGACAGTTTTGTAGTACCATTTGGGAAGTTCCAACATTTGCCAGTGGGTTTTTTATGCTACTGCACACATATTTTCTTACATAAAACTAAAATATCTAACAAAAGTTGTCAGATTAATTATCTGATCTTTGTACACCAACAGTTTTGAGGAAATCCTGTGTATGTAAGAAATAAGTGTGTAGAAAATGGTGCAAGAGAAAGTAATATGTATTTTCATAATGTTGATCTCTTAATATCTAACTATCTGATGCTGTTTCTTCACAAGATGACACTATTACTTAACAAGTAGATTAGTTTTATTTAGTTAGTCCAAAGTTACAATTTTGGTGGTTTCAATACTATAAATAATCATTGACTCAAATGTTGGGCACATCCCACAACAGGAATGATATCATTATCAGAAGCAGATTCCAACTGATTAAAGACATTCTTAATTTTCAGATGCCTGACGTGCGTTTCCTGAAATCAAGAAAGGATTTTGTATCAATAGCAATCTGAGTAGCAAGACTTTGACTATTGATGGGCATGTAATTCAAATATTGAATGTGGTGTATATAGTTCTGGAACAATAATTTTGGGAGCAAGTCCTTTTGCATGTTCTTCAGCCAGTCATTTAGAAACAATTATTGCTTTTTGTTCCCCAAGCAACCATGGGTTCCTCACTGCTACTGTATTTCCATTTGCTCCTCCAGGTATGAGCTCCACATGTATTCAACCTGCCTTCCTCACTTACGTTCACTAGGAAGGTCGTGTAAACCTGGTCCAGTTGAAGTGAAGTACACAGGAACTAGCCAGCACTCTAGTGTGAGTGACCTACAGCCCTATACAACCTACAAACTGAAAGTTGTGTCTTATAATTCAGTTGGCAGCACATCTTCAGATTGGATGAGCTTTACCACCAAAACAGAAGGTGAGTTTGTACAGCTGGCTGTGAAAGCTATATTCCAATTTATTTCTATCATTCTAAGAATGCTCCCACTCTGACTGGGTCCTATTTAAAGAACTGAGTCTATGCAAATCCCCTAAGAAATAAACACAACAATTGAATGATACCAGTTTAGAAGTTAAAAGCCCACCTCAACAGAATTAGTTTAGCATACATTTGTTTTTTAAGTTACACTGTAAAAAATGCCAATCTCATAACTAGGTTATGCCATATTTCCTACTACAAGAACCTTTTTGATTTATTGTAAATGCAACTTTATATTGGTTTAGTTATTACATGGTTTTATTCCAGGGAGAGGAAAATACATCCCTCCATTGGCTATGCTAGGGAAATGAAACATTTTCTCTAAACATCCCTAAACTCCCACCCAAGTCATGGCTAAGCTAGAACATAGGCATGAGACTTACATGAATAAAAATTCCTATTAAGTCAATTAATAACCTTGCCAGGTTATCCTGCTATGATAATATTTATTTATTTATTTATTTGTTCACATTTATATGCCACCCTACTCGCAGAGCGACTCAGAGTAGACCAAACTGCCAGTGACTCAACACTGATCATCAGGTGGCATATTAACTAACCTGACAACCCTAATGGCCTTGAGTAGCAAAGTCCACTGGGAAGAGGGATTGTCCCTAAATGGATTAAATCCAACTTGAAACCATCTTGTTGGAGGGCAGCAGCTTCATCCATACTGTCCTGGATCCGGTGAGGATTTTTGGTGCCAAGAGGGCTTAGGACCAGAAAGTGACTCACAGATATGGATCAGTGGTATAGGTGTCACGCTGCAATGCAGGAGGCAAATGGAAGGCCACTACATTGTACTGTTCCCAGGACAATCTTCATGGCTGATCTTCATGAGGATAGCCAATGTTTGGAATCAGACACAGCGCTTATAGAAGAAGAATAAAATGGGGTTGACATAGCTTCTAGGTCTCATCCCCAAATGCCCGCGCACCTGGAGCAACTCTCCGGGGGCGTGCTTTGCCTCACGGGCGCCCGGAGAGACAGACGGCGTGCAGCGCGCTTGGCAGGCGGGGCCATCCCTGGATATGGGATGGTCCTTCCTGCCTCGTGGCCACTAACGCGCTCTCGGAAGCTCCGAGAGCAACCTTTTCCCCCTCCCTCCCTCCCTGAAACCAGTGTGATTGTTTTGGTCGCTTTATGGGCCGGAGGGGAATTTTTGCCTGCACCTTGATTGGCTCTTGGGTGCAGGGAGTTTTCGCCCCTCCCACACTGCATCATGGGTTGGTCCTTGGGGATCTTTCTGGTCGCTTTTGGCGGGTAGCACGGGTAAGTCAACAATGTTAATCCAGACATTTCAGGCAAGGAATGCATTTGCATCACCAGCCAGCAGCGAGGTAAGGCTGATATAGGCTGAGTGCGGCAAGTGCGGTCCAAGAACAAGGGTCACCAAGCCAGCTGGCTTGGTGGTTAATAGAAGTTCAACTGAAAATTGGGCCAAAGTGGCGACTATGAGTTGCCACTTATGGCATGGATAACATCAACTACCTTAACAGTAATTACATCACTTACCTGTGCTACTGCACCGTGCAGACCGTTAGACCATAGTGAAATTATTCTAATGGTTAAAATAAAGTGGCCCTGTTTTTCAATCCAGCACGTTGTCCATCTCGTTATTTGGGGGATTCGGGGGGCAATGTCAATATTTTGACACTGAAAGTGTGATACCTTTTATTGGATCACTAAAACTCACCACTAAGAAACAAGTCCCATTGTTAACCTCTGCCATGAACTTTTGGGACTCTCGATTATAACTTTCTTATACTCTGTACAAGATGTTGGTGCTTATCTGAAGCAGTGCTCTTTTTGTTGTTCAGTTGGACAGTTTCAACCCCATGGACCATTACACTCCTCTGTCCTCTGCCATCCTCCACAGCCAGGCCAGATCTATGCCCATCACATCAATAATTCCATCCATCCACCTCATCCTCTGCTGCCCCTTTTTCCTTTTTCCTTCGATCTTTCCCAGCAGTGCTCTAGAATCACAAAAGTGCATGTAATATTTTATTGATTTAGTTTTAGATCCAGTAAAGGTATCACCTTGTTCCTGCATTTATATTTTGTAAGGATTACACAGCTCCCTTCATTTGTTTCTGGAACTGATGTGTGAGTGGCTCAACAGTTTCTCAATTTGCACAAGGATGCCTCACTGCACAAACTTAGAAACTGCCCATCCCCTCACTTAACATATATAGAAACAGGATTTTATAGACAATTTCTAATAAATGTCTGACCTTTTTTTCCCTTTTTGACAAAAAAGTTCCATTCATGCAGGCTTTTCTAATGATGTTCTGAGGTCCTTTATTGAGTATTCTGGATAGAATATCTCCAATGCTATGAATTATGTTAAATATTATAAAATATACAAGGAAGCTGTTTGTGATGTTAAATTAATTTATAAAATAACTCAATTAACAAGATGAAATTGAGTTAATTTTTACCCTTCAATCTATGTTTCTTATAAAAATGAATGCATGCCAAAAGGATATTATTCACTTTCCTCTTTTTATTTTTCATTTCAAAGGTAGTTAGGAAGTCTTATCAACAACTACCTAGTATGATACAATTCAGTGCTTTGCATAATAAATCATACATTGATGCATTAATACATAATCAAACACTAAAACTTATGTATTAAATCTGAATACTATATAATATGAAAATCAGTTTTTAATATGGAGCAGATATGTTAGTTTGTCATGATTTTTACTTTGCATCAAAGTAAACAAGGCCTGTTCACCAGCAACTTCTTTGTTAATTATGTATTTTAGAACCTAGTGAGGAAAGAGAAAGAATCATAGTGCTCACACAACAGATCTAAGGAGATGACAGAGTTAAGAAGCTGAATAAATTAATATATTAATTAACCAACTAGACTATATAATAAGTGTGACCTGTAATGATGGCTCCTGAGAGGCCAACCTTTCATTGCAAACCCAGTGTAGTAAAGCTGCAGAGGGGTCTGCTTTTCAGATCACTAATCTTTAGTAACCTTAACACCAAATGAAGCTGTTAATGAAAACGAGAATGTATTGAAATATGATGGCATAAATACTGAGCCAGGTAATTTAAATTCAATGCCAAGTAATTATCTTCAAAGGCAAGATGACCCATATAGTGGCAATATGGCTACTGGAGGCATATTTCTCAGTCTTCCAATATCTCTATCCTATAGCTAACCAGTACAAGTTTCATTGGGGTGTTGAGGGATTCTGAGGGTGCTCATTTAGTGCCCGAAGGGGATCCTAAACCACTGGTGAATTCAGGAATTCATGAGCCAAAAATTACCTTTCCCAAAAGAATTCCATGAAAATTCATATAAATTTTTTATAATACAATATCCAGAAGAGTAGCGTGCCTTGGCGGGGCCCCGTATAAAAATTTGTTTGGGGGCCCTTAGGAAGGGTAAAGATTTGTTTTGCTTACGCACGTTGGGGGCCCCCGTGGCCCGAGGCCCCCGTATAATTGATACGGCAGATACGGCGGTAGCTACGCCTCTGACAATATCCCTTAAGTATACATATTGTTGCTCAAAACTGCATTGCACATATCAGAGGGCTGTGCATTTAAAGGGCAAACCTTACTAGTGTACCTTCATCAGGGTAGGGTAAGTTAGACTGGACAGTTTGATAAAACATGGATTATCTGAACACAATTCTCCAACATCCTTAACCTTCTGTCACCAGATACTACCTTGCCTAGCTGCTACTTTCAGTGTCAAAATATTGATATTTCATGTGCATAGGGAACAAGCAGGAGTTTACTGGCCATTTTGAGACACACCCACCCAAATGAGGAGAAAATAAATACAGTAATAAATTTCAAAGATGAGGTAAAACCATTAAAAAGGTCCCATCTACTTTGGAACAGTACTTCAAGATGTTACTGGAGGGTCAACAGGGAGGAATTATGGAAGACCATACATTCTCCTCTGTCTTAAAATCATGGGAGAACTGAAGGAGTGCCTAGCCACTTGGATCCCACTATCAATATATGTGACCTTTTAGAGCAAGCAAAGAGTTAGGTGTAGTTCTAAAGTGTGGTGTTTGGAACTGGACACATTACTCTAGATGTGGTCTGACTATTGGTGAATAGTGGGGAATAACATGTAATGGGTTTTGGAGACTATACGTCTGGTAATGTGGCCAAAAATAGTGCCTTTTTTGCAGCCACATTGCACTGACAAAGTGGCTTTATTTTTGCAGTACAAAGTTTGATCTGGACATGAAAGAAGAAGAACAAACAGAGGTTATTGGGAGGTTGGAGGAAAAGAATATCAGGAAGCTTGAGGAATCAGGTAGACTTGCATTTTCAGTATAGACCCATATGCACCAAAGAGTGGTTTTGGAAACATTGAGTGAATATATATATATAATATATTAGACATTGAAATGTACCAGGTACTGTATTGGTATATTCCATTTTCCAGTTGCAGCAACCTGTGTGTAGCCAAATTGATTCTGTACAGATGTGCTCATACAATGTCTTTCATCACCATGCTTGACTGAGCAAAAAATAGAAGCTCCAGAGTTCATATTGATGTGTTTAATCTCTAAAATCTAGAGGCCTTTCTCTCCATTTACAGATAAACTCCCTATTCTGTTTTCTTTTGCCAGCACCTCAATACAAAGCGCCATTTACAGTTGTCAGCAATTTATCCACCATCTACCTTGACTGGAGTCACAGCTTCCTCCTAAATGGGCCATTAAAGGAGTATGTGCTAATGGAGGGCGGGCAACGCATTTACAGTGGCTTTGATACTAGACTTCATTTGCCAAGGACATCGGATAAAAGTCAGTTTGAGTTTTACTATTCTTTATTTGTCAAGTCATATGTTTCATGTGTAATGAGTTATACAAGATGTTTGTTTAGCAGACAGTTTATACCACACCTTTCAATCAAATGATCCTCCAAGAAGCTTATGCTTAGATAGCATAACACAAAATGTGACAATAATACCCCATGCCTACCCATATGGCTGAAAAATCACAAGTTGTTTGGCTGATAGACAGAGCTAAAGCATGTTTCCTTTGAACCCCATACATCTGGGGCATGGGTATTGAAAACAGAGTGTCCTGTGTTTTGTTTTTTATTAGTCACAAGATCTATGTACAGTACCAGTTATAATGGCTGCTTTCTCTTGCTCCTAGTCCCTTCACCTAGAAATTGGCAATAGCAGAATTTTTGTACCATATTGCATTTATGATAAGAAATAACACTGTTATGTTAGTTCAGTATGAAGTTACCATATGTTAAAAGATTGCTGACTTATAAGGCACCAGTTAGAACTTGGGGCTCATCCTAATAGCTGTCTTCAACAAATGAGATTGGTAGAAACTAGTGAAAATTAATTCACAGTAGTGGTGAATTATACCCTACACATAGAAACTGTGGTGGCTTAGTGGTTAAGATGTTGAACTTGACAACTGGAAGGTCAGCAAGCCAGTAGTTTGAGACCTGAGTGCTGCACGATGGAGGGAGGTCCCATCTCTGTCCCAGCTCCTGCCAAGCTAGTACTGTAGTTCAAAAGTAAGAAATTGCAAGTAGATAAATAAGTACTGCTTCGGTGGGAAGATAACAATGTTCCATACACTCTGGTGTCCAGTCATGCCTGTTACATGGCCACAGAAACATCTGCAGATGCTGACAGAGCTTTGGCTTTAAAGAGAGATGAGCACCGCCCCCTGGAGTCAGATGTGACTGGTTTTTGAGTAAGAGTGACCATTACCTAAACCCTACCTACTTTCAAAGATTAATCTGAAATCTTCCCTGGTTGACTGCACAATTAAACTATCTGATGGTACACTCTGTCCTCCTCCCCATTGTGTGTTTTCTTAGCTTTCTTTTCCTTCTCCCACCATTATTTCCCCTGATGACTCAAATGCACATCCAGAATCTATTTGTAAAGAAAACCCAGTGCCTCATGGAAAAAAGATGACTTGATGGATACCTCATATGGCATGCCCACAAAGATCTCTAATGGAAAAGAATGATTAGAGGGCTAAAATGTTGCTGTAACTAATATTTCCCCAGGGAGGGGAAAGTAAACAAAGAAGGGCCAAAATATACATCCCTCAGCATTCCTGAGTGACATGGGGGGGGGGGGGACGACGATGACAGATATACAACCCACATGATTTTTTTCAATGGTTAAATTGCTATGCTGCAGCCAAAATGTTGGTTATTTTGAACCTGATGGGGATCAAGGTTGTTTCTGCCTACCATCTTTCCATGGTTGGTAAAATGAGTACCCAGCATGTTAGGGGCAAAATGCTAATTAACTTGTAAACCATCCAGAGAGTGCACTAAGTACTATGGAGTGGAATATAACTGCAATTGCTATTACTATTAACAATGTTTTGCTCAGAAATACTCCTTGTGGGTGCAAGAAGAAATTTGCCATATTTTCAGCTTCCCAGAAGCTTCTTGGCTCATTTTTTTGTGGTCACTAGAAGATGTGAGGCTTAACGGGTTTTAGGACCTTTCAAAAAGAGAGTGTGTGTTTCAAAATGGGTTGGGTGTGAAACTAGTTGTGAGCATGAAAACTAAAGACATATATATGGTGACAGATTTCAAAATTGCAGTCAAGTTCTAAAATAACTACTCCTTTTCTTTCTCACTGTTCAAGAAACAAAAATTAAATGACAATATGTCATGTTTATATAACATCTGTATTTTTGTTCAGGCTATTCATTTCAGGTGTCCTGCATTACTGATGAAGGAAGTGCAGTAACGCCAGTGGTCAGATACAACACTGCTACAGGACTTGGTAAATGCTGAGAGGCACATTCTTGTCATTCATTGTGCATGAATTTACTGTTAAATATCAACTACTATAAAACACACTAGGCTTCAAAATACAGGAGGCATGTTGTGAAATCTGTATTGAATCTGGGTTCTTACACACTTCAAAAGTATATGTTTTGGGGGAAGGGTGTTTTCATTGCATAAAGTCTTTAACCATAGGTGGATGAGAAGAACCCTGAGAGACTTGTCACATTTAGCATCCTGTTGTTCACAGTGGCTGACTAGGTAACGTTGAAAAGCCTAGAAACAGTCTCAGGTACTTATGCCCCTCATGTTCCCCAGCTTACAATATCTGAAGCACAAGTAAATGAGAGTGTATGTCAGTTGTGGGAGAAATGTGGTTTGGTAGTTTAACAGCAGGATAAAACCAAAAACATAAACCTAGCTATTCTTTGAATCAATTCATATTTTGCATGGGAAAGGATTATGTCTGGCTGGAGTGGATTACCTGGAGTACAGAACATTTCCCAATATCTTTTTGAGAATTTCAGACAGATCAAATAGTCAGTTAAAGTAAGCATGTAGTAAGAACGTCAGTGTACTAGCAGCTGCCAACATCTGGTTATTTTTAAACTATACTATAAAATCATAGACTAACTGCACTGAAAGGGGCCTATGAGATAAATGAGTCCAACCCCCTGTTCGATGCAGGAATCCAAATCAAAGCAGATATGACAGATAGTTGCTCAATTTTATCTTGAATGCCTCCAGTGTTGGTGCATCCACCACCTCCCGAGGTAATTGGTTTGATTGTTGTACCGTAGTGTCTGAATTGTTCATCTAAAGTTCTTTTTTGTAGTTGGTTACTCAGTTACATTTTATGAATGTAGTAATTATTTTTAAAGTCATAGATCCTTGGCAAAGTACTGTATATACTCTAGTATAAGTCTAGTTTTTTAGCCCCCAAAATGAGGTCCTAAGAGGGGACTCGACTTATACTTGGGTCAACTACTCCGAGGGTCCCAAAACTGCGGTGGTGCAAATTCAAACATACAGTAAAAAAAAAGCACTAACACTACCATAAATACTCAAAAACATATCCACACAAATATCTAATTTAATTAATTTTATGATATTTTTGTGTATTTTAATTATTGAAACTCACTAGCAGCTGCTGCATTTTCCATCCCCGACTTATACTTGGGCCAATTTATTTTCCTAGTTTTAGAGGTCCAAATTTGGTACCTTATATTCGGAATGACTTATAGTCAAGTATATACGGTATGTAAGATTATGTTTGTATTGTTCATTGATGTAGGCAATAAGCTCTTTTGAGTAAATCTGTATGCTGATAATTTGGTTCCAAAATGAAGCACATTCCCAGAGCACAAATCAGATGGGATGAGGGTACAAATCACTCCAGCCTTTACAAAAACAAAAAACCTGTAAATGTGCCTACACAACTGTAGGGGTAATTTGGCAAGTTAATGCCTTCATTTAAGATCTACAATATTTGCATCCTTACATGTTTTTTGTTATGTTCTGTCAAGTGGGGACCCTATAAATGAGTGATCTCCAAAATGCTCTGTTCTTAGCAGCCCTGATCAGCCCTTGTAAACTCAAGGATCTGGTTCCTTTAGGTCGGGGTTCTCAACCTTTTAAATCTGGGGGCTGGATCATGGCCTCTCAGACTGTTGATGGGCTGGACTGGTGTACCCACCCCCACCCCCAGGACCACCCTGAGCCTCCACCATTCCGCCCCTGCTACTGCCACTTCCCTGCTTATCAGCCTGCAGTGGATGAAAGAGGGGTCCTGCCTTTCCTTGCCCGCACTTGGCCAGAGCAGCACCCAGGAGAGACATGGGTGGCTGCATGCGTCTGCTGCTTATGCTTCCAGCAGCAGCGACACTGCCCTTGTTCCCTCCGCCTGTCTCGGCATGTCCCTAATGCCACTCCGTAGCAGGGCGGATGTTGTAAGCCTTCATACAACATCCGCCCTGCTATGGAGCACAGTTAAGGATATCCCAAGCCAGGTGGAGGGGGAAAGGATGGTGGCAATGGCTGTGGGAATGAGGGTGCAGGTTGTATGGAATGGCACCGCTGAGAACCCCTGCTTTGGGGAGTCAATCCATCTTGTGTTTAGTCTTCCTCTATTCCTGCCTGCCTGCAACCTTTTTCCATTTCATGTACTTCAGTGCACAAACTACAGTTAATAGCTCTTTTGATTCGCTAGGGAAAGTTAATGAGAAGCTTACAAATCAATTCAGATCTGGGGTGCAAATTGCTTCAGATAAAATTGGAGTTTATTTGGAAGCCCTGATTTGGCTTCCAGATCTGAGCCTGTGCTCAGCTTCGAATGAAACCATCTTGTGGCTCTTTGTTTGACCTCAGTTGAAACATTTGCCTCTATTTAATTTTTCTAATGGTTCTTTTCCAGACTTACTCCATGTTTTTTTACTCCTTTAAAGCCACTTCAAGGATTACATTGGCCACAGCCTTTCTGATTCCTTTTTGCAAGATGCCTACTCTTAAGAAAAGAAAAGGCATGATAATTGTCTCAGCCATTCCAAGGTTACTTTGGTGAATTTGCCAGAGTTTCAACACATACACCACTGTCTCCTTCTACCTGGCAGGTGCCAGAGTAAGGGTGATTTCCAAGCTAAGCCTCAGTGCCAGGACTTAAAACACAGTCTCCAGAGTGCAGTAAACTTTATATTCCTGACCGCTGGCATATTAAGCCATTGCTGCATCTTGCACATGAACAGATTGTGTGATAAACTATCACCCGCATCCTTCTATTGCCTTATAAAAAATCAAATGAGGGGAGCAAATATATCATGCAAAGATTTGCTTTCTGTTATTTATTCATTTGTTTAGTCTCATTTATTGACCATCTTTCTTCTCATGAGAAGACTCAAGGTAGCTAAAACCATTTCTTTCCTCCATCTGTGGATCTTCTTTCTTTCAATTTTACAGGTCCTGTGCTAACAACTCCAGGGAAAAATCAGGAAGCAGAGACAAAGGAGGTTATATTCTACACAGAGTTGTGGTTTGTGGTCCTGATGGCGATTCTCAGTTTGATCCTTCTAGCAGTTTTTCTGTCACTGATTCTACGAAGGAAAGTCAATAAGCAACCTTATGCACGGGAGAGGCCTCCTTTAGTCCCACTTCAACAGAGGATGTCACCAATGAATGTCTATTCACAAGGAGAAACTCACATGGTATGATGTCCAGCCTGTGTTTTGTTTCATGAACAGAATCTCCATGGCCATGTCCTCATATAGGTTAATAGACCTCTGAAAAATTCAGAGGAAAGTGAAAAATTCTTGACAGATTCCTCATTCTCATTGATTTAGGTTGTCTCAAGACAACTAAATAGCTTGACAATATTTGTTCAACCCTCTTGAGATTCCTTCCTTCCAACACAAGAGTGAGACAAGGATCTCTGTATTTTGAGCAAGGCAGAGACATCTCCACAAAAAACTTTTTTTTCCATTTGTGGAGCAAAACAAATAAATACACCCAATACAGGCACCCAATACAGAAGACTGGATGATTGTTCAGAAGGATATAGATAATACATCCAGTACTTCTAAGTCTTTTTTAAAATGTGAAATAGAAAAGCAGTTATCATAAATTCACACAATTTGGGCCATTTGTGAAAAAAACAACTTAGTAATTTCACACAATCATTCAGGCTAACTTTCTCACAGGTGAGGAGAGAAACACATGCATAAGAATGAGACAAAGAATGATTTATAGCGCTTAACTTTTGCATATGAACTTGCTTGCACATAAATTCCTACAGTAACACCAGTTTTTTAACTTCTGAAGTAAATTAAATATACCCTTTGGAAGCAAATATTGCAGCTGTTACCACAAAAATGATATTCAGGGGCCATTGTGTGTGAAATCTAGTTCACAATAGCCAATTATGTGGCAAAACTGTAAAAAATATGCGTCTCTTTTTTCATTTTCATACAGAACAAAAACTAACCATGAATATTCAGAAGTCTTATGTTTTCCAAGTGACTGAATTTGCTAAGCACATGTGCTTGAGCATATACCCAATCCTGACCTGTTTAGGTTTAGGTTTATATATAGGTAGGTGTGGGGAAGAGATGGCGAAGCATACTACTTAGTATGTCTAATCCAGGGGTGACCAAACTATGGCCCATGGGCCGGCCCCAGCCCATGGCTCCACACTGCCCTCACCGCTACCCAGAAGTGGACATAAAACACACACATGCATGCATAAACGCTACCGTAAATGCACCTGTGGCTGGCAGAAACATGTTTATGACAGCCAAGGACATGGTTTACAGTGGGAGGAACCACGTAACCGGCCAGCTCAACCATGTGACCAGCCCTCGGCATGAAAAGTTTGGGAACCCCTGGTCTAATGTTTTGAATTTTTGAATGCAAGATCTTTTTCTTCCCAGTTTCTCACCTACTAAAACTTTTTAATGGACTTTAAAGTACTTAATTTTGGTTAAATGAGAACTTTACCTCTCAGGATTTAAAACTTGGCAAAGTTGTCAAATTTGAAAAGAGGAACACAGTTTTTTACGGGTGCCTTGTGCCTTTCTAAAGGGACCATTGCAATATTATATAGTTAGCCATTTACCAGCTCCCACATGTGCTGTGCCCCCCCCCTGCTTTAGATTGAATGGCATGCTTAAATGTTTCTGTCATTTTCATAGCTGAGGCCTTTGTTAAAAGCCTTATAAAGAGTTCAGCAAGTCGACAATTTTAATTTTTATGTAGACCCTTAAGGACCTGTCAGTTGCCTGGCTAGTCCAAGAGCATTACTGAGTTAGAGGCCCAAGTGGGTGCCTTAAAGGAGAATGTTTATGTTTTGAAAATGACCCCCAGGAGCTTCAGGGATGCTACACTCAGCAACATTTCAATGGTGGCTAGATTTGATTGTAAAGGCTAAAATAGGAACTGTTTAACCAATTTTATTTTGTTTCTGATACAGAACAACGAGCTTTGAAAAGAGGGTGTTTTGCTGTGAAGGTTTATAGGATCAGTCACTTGTAGCTGATAGAAATAACCAGGCATATAAATGAAAAATTAAGGATGAAGTTTAATCATTTTAAGTTAAAATGTGAAAAGCAAATGCTATACAAAAAACAGAAGAGGGAAAATTTGTGCATGTTTTGCATGCTTAATTCAGACGTTCTCTTCACAACAGTACTGCAAGAGGATACTTCATAAATCATTGCTCATACTTACCAATCTATACTGCATATCACCTTTACTCTGCCTTTGCTTATTTTCCATTAGAATGTTTCTTCTTAATAGTGAACTTGTTCATGAGGATTGGCTATACTTTTCTGGCTTTTGAAATAACACTGAAAGCCATCTTGTTTCTGCACTATGTCAACAGCTGGGAGAAATTTACATCAGGGCCGTAGCTAGGGGGTGGCCAGGGTGGGCTTGGCCCACCCTGAGTTAGCAGTTTGCCCACCCTGGCAAAGCACGGCTTCCCATAGGAATGCATTGAAAAGAGGCTTTGTTGCCCATCCTGAAAAAATATTCACCCACCCACATCTGGAATCTTGGCTATGGCCCTGGTTTACATTTTTTTAAAGAACCCCACTGCATTTCTGGCTTACCTAATTCCTGATTTTGCTTCCATTCCTACTTCAGAAGGTTAACTGCCTGAACTACTGTTCTTTTCCCATCTCTTGTGTTTTAATTCCTTGTCTTCTCCACTGTCTTGTTATCCCTCCTCTTTATTTCTTCCAACTATGATGTGTTTTTTTATTTTAAAAAACCCACCAGAAACCTTCTTTCACTGATAATCCCCGCCATCAGCCTCCTATTGCTATTCCTTTACAAGTCCCTGTCATCTCATCTTCACAAGTATCACAGAGCTTAGATAAGGTAAGCCTTTGCTCTGTCTGCATAAACATTTGAGAAAGATATATTTCTGAACTGCTAGGCAATGACTCTCTCTCTCTCCTCGCATTAGATTGAGGGAGTCACCCTGTTTTACTATCACTTTTCAAGGTCACACAGCATACGGTGCAGATAATTGTAAGTGCAGTTTTTACACCTAACTCAATTACTGGCTTGAATCTGGAACACTCAGCCTCTGCAGTCCCTTACAGATGCTAGTGGAACTTGCCTCAGAGAAGAACAAATTGGCTTTCAATCGCCATAAGCCTTCACTACTAACACCTTTCCAATTTCTGACTCTGTATAATTGAGGCAATTCCTCAACCACTGCAGATCAGCATCATTTTGTTTGAAAATCCTGGGATTTTTGTGGCCTTTTCCCTCATTGGTGCACTAGCCCACTCAGCACTGACGCTTACTGCAGTCTAAGCCAGGTTGTTTTGAAATGCTGTTAACATCTTTCTTTCTTTCTTAATGTCAGTTTGAGAGGGTTGCCGATACATCTGAGTCCTCATGCAACATCACTCTCAAAAGCTACACAATGCATTTGGAGGTAGCAGTTAGTGTGAAGTGTTGTCTCTTTGCGTCACTGGCATGAAACTGTTTGCATGATGCTCCCAGTATTGCTACACATGGCATGTCCAGTCCACGTGTTAATAGACTGTACATGCCAAGAGCCCTAGCTAGCATATTCAATAGCAAAGGAATGCTGAGATTTGTTGTCTAAGAACTCTGGAGAATCACAAGTCATCCACTCCAAGCTAAAGGTTGGTTTTGAGCAGGGGTTCTCAACATATGGCCTGGGGGCCGGATGTGGCATGCAACACCATTTCATGTGGCCCCCACCACCTCTGCCATACCTGGAAGTGCCATGTGTAGCAGGCAGGGCAAAATGGCCATCTGCGCCGCCGCCCCCGAAGCTGTCTGAGGGAGTGTGACTTGGCCCTTGGCTTGAAAAGGTTGAGAACCCCTGGTTTTGGGCATACCTCTTTTTCCCCAGTTTGATTGGTTAGTGGTCTAAGTTAGATGTCAAGGGATCAGCAGTTCCCTTCTGACTTACTCCTTTTCCTTCTCAGAGTAGGCTTTTTCATAGGGATTGTACGTTTAGCAGTCAGATTACACCCATTTTTATTTTCCAATAACAATCTTCACAAAACAAAGCAAGAAGTTAAAGATCCATATGTATGAAAAATCACATGCTATTAATACCATTGTCTTCCACGAATTGAGAGTGTGTATTTAAAGAACAGGATGTGCCTAGTTTGACTCTCAAGTGGCTGAATGGATTAGCCTTTTAAATTTTGCATTGTCCTTTGGTGCATCAGTAGAACCAAGGTAAACTAGCTATCAGCAAGTTGAAAATTTGGCTGGTATGACACGGTGAGTAGATATCAGAATCAGCAGGCTTCAGCAACCGTAGACTTTTGTGAAACCAAAAAGAGAATCAGAATAATACAGACAGGATATGGCTTGGTGGAAGTTTAACTCCCTCCACACTATCATCTCCTGTGTACTCTTGTAGTCTAGGGTATCTGGTCTACAATGATGCTGCCTTAGTCAGATGGTGACTACTCAGGCCACTGCTGTTTGTGCCAACTGACAGTGCATCTCTAAAGTGGCAAGTAAACCTCTTTTCTGGCTCTTAGTTATCTGAGCTTCTTTTGAACTTTGATAACAGGAATTGACTTCGGAGCCTCCAACTCCATGGCCTTTGCCAAGACTGGGTCTACAAAAAGCTATGTAAATTGTTCACAACTATGCATCAGCAGCCAAAAAGATGGTTGAATCTATGCTCCCCGGTCCCCTAACCTATATCCTTGTCACTACCTGTAGTTGTTGGCATGGTTTTGCCACTTTTCTCTGCCATGATCTCAACCCCCTCCATCCCCGTAAGGGACCAATAGGAATCCTGTTGTGTTTTATGTGATTAGCATGCATCTTCATCTTTTAATTTTACTTCTGTTTGGTGTGTGTGTGCTCTTTACAGAAAAAGATGACTTTTCAGTATCCGTAGAGACTCTACTAACCCACACGGTTTTAACAGAACAAAGCCAACAGTCATTCATCAGAGAACCAATGGCCCCACTCACCTTGCAGGTGTTCCGTAGCAGTTGTTGTTGTTGGAAGGCATGGCAATTATGCTGGTGACATGCATGTGCTGCATGCTTAACAGGAGATCACCTTGCAGAAGGCGATATTTCCCATAGGGAACAATTGCTGAAGCGCTAATGATCCTTACCATGTGTGTTTAATGGTGTTCTGTTATTGCCTGTAAACTGTGCTATTAAGATGGGCTACTACAGTTGCAAAATTATCTTTCATCTGGTCATCAGCTGGGGAATGGCTTGCAATAAGGGAACCATTTCTTATTTGAAGCGGCATCGAGGATACTTTGTTCAGCAAAAGCTTTCCCCTGGAGAACAATTCTTTGTGTTTTCCTAGGGACTAGCCAACACAAAAATTCCAGGATCAGCATCACCTACGAGTATCCGTAGCACTCGAAGCACCTCTGTCCTTCAGGTACCAAGCCAAAGCCAGATCCAGAGTTCTTTTCCCCAAGGTTCCCTCCATCGAAGTGTCAGTCAGCTTACTGAGGTCTACGACAAAAAATCTCTAATAGAAGATACTGTTTGGGATACCATTTTTCACGGTCATGACAGTGGTTTGGTAAGTTCTCCTTCCAGGTAAGCTCTCTGGTCACCTTGTCCATTAACATGCCATATGCACAGTTTCATTAGGACAAATGCCAGTAAGCACAAGAAACAGAGCGAGGCCAGTAGGAAACACAATTCTGGGGTGTCAGATAGTAAATAAAACAAAACAAAAAAGACAAAAACATTGTGGACCTTGAAGACTAACAATTATATTTTAATGTTAGCGTTCATAGATCAAGTACACTTCGTCAGACATAGGAGTGAGACTTCATGGAATTGATTTACACATGTCCCCATGATCAGGTGGGGACACAGAGGTATACAATGGTTGGTTAGCATAATAGAGTTACAAATCAGTGTAGCTTTTAACACTGGTAATGACTGAAGGCCCCTGATTTCTATGCATTGTCGTTCCTAATGTCTGATTTATGTCTATTAATTCTTTTGCACAGAGATTGTCCCATTTATCTTATGTAGAGCGCAGAGGGGCATTGTTGGGAAAATATGTCATAGGTCACATTAACAGGGGAACATGTAAAACTGAATGTTGTGTAAGCTGTTGTTGGGTCAAGTAATAGTGTTGCCAGAGTAAATGTAGTGGCACAGCTGGCATCTGGCTTTGTAGCAGGGTTTGGTCTCCACCTGTTTCATTATTGAAACAGTCTGTTGTGTGTCAATAGTTGCTTGAGATTTGGGGTGGGGGCGTTGTCTGTAAGCAAGTACAATTCTGCTACCAAGAGCTTGGGAGAGTGAAGTATTCTTGTTGAGGATGGGTTGGAGACCTTTTATTATGTGTGTTAGAGGTTTCAGTTGTGGGCTTATAGTGACTAGTGGTGTTCAAACTTTTTCTCTTTTGAGACAGTCTTGTAGTAGGTTGCTTCTCAGTTAAACCTCACTTAAAGAGCATAATGCATTCCATGGGATTGCTCTTTAAGTGAGTTTGCTTTTTAAGTGAAACACCATTGTAAGTGACCAATTGTGACTTCTGGCAGGGGGGATAGCGAACCCCAATTTAGTTGTTAAGTGAGTTTTTGGTTGGTTTTAGTTGTTAAGCGAGGCGAACATTCAGAGAAAATTCTGCCCTTTAAGCAAGTTAGTCTCTAAGCAAGGCACTCTTTATGTGAGGTTTTACTGTACAATGGAACCTCAGTTATCAAATGGCTCTGTTAACATAAAAATCGCGTAACAAAATGAAATCCATAGAAAATAGTGACTCAGTTTACAGATTTTTTTTCAGAACAGATTTCAATGCATTCCTATTGGAAACTGAATTTTAGTTAATGTAGTTTGGTTTTCAGTGCATTCCTATGGAAAATTACACTCAATGCATTCCTATGGGAAATTTGGTTAAAGTAATTTTCACTGTAAGAAATGTCCTGGAGAATGCATTATGTTAACAGAGGTTCCATTGTATTTGTTTTGCCTGGTTGATTTGTTCTTTAACCATATTGGGTGGGTATTGTAACCTGAGAAATGTGTTTTGTATATCCTTGACCTTGGAGTCTTTATCTTGTTGGTCTGACCAGATGCAGGTGTATGTGAGGGATTGGCTGTAGAACAGTGCTTCCCAATTTTTGGGTTTTGGACTTCAATTCCCAGAAGCCTAAGTCAATTTTCCAAAGCACTGATCAGGCAATGTACACTGACTTAGGCTTCTGGGAATTGAAGACCACCAGAGTTCCACATAACATAGTTTTGGAAACACTGCTGTAGACAATGGATTTTGTTACATGCTCTGGATGAAAGCTGGAGGCATGAAGGTAGGTGTATCAGTGGGCTTTTGATATAGTGAAGTACTGAGATGTCCAGTTTGTAGCTTCATAGTAGTGTCTAAGAAAATTACTTACTGTGTAGACCTGTCTAGGCTGAGGTTGATGTTTGGATATTTCAATAGGTCAAGGTCAAAGTCACCTTTGCTCGAAAACTAGTCGTATCCGACTCTAGGGTTCAGTGCAAATCTCTGTTTCAAAGCTGAAGAGCAAGCGCTGTCTGCATCTGCAGACCGGAGCACACAGAATGCTGTTTACCTTCCCACCAGAGTGGTCCCTATTTATTTACTTGCAATTTCTTGCTTTCGAACTGCTAGGTTGGCAGGAGCTGGGGCAAAGACGGGAGCACATTCAGTCCTGCAGTATTTGGGTATCAAACTGCTGACCTGCTGCCTTCCATCTTAGCCACTTGAGCCACTACAGTGCCACAATATTTTGGTTTTATTTACTATTTAATATGTTTGCACAGGTTACCACTTCAAAATTTTCAACAATTCTGGGTTATGTATTAGTACCAGCAGGGTCTGAATGAATTTAAAGTCAGGGTGGCTGGTGATTGTTTTTGAACTGCTGTTTCTTTCAGTTCTGGGCAGCCTGTCTTTCCTTCTAGATTACTTGGGAATAACTGATACAAAAATACAGGGAAGACCTTTAATCAGATTGTTTCCATGTAATTTTTTAAATATATTGTACACCACACAGAGTGGGAAAATATCCCATATGGGCGGGATATAAATGCAATAAATAAAATAAATATTTCCAGTAGCATTTAAATGCATTTCCCACATTAACTATACAATTTTACTAATTTATATTGGCCTAATTAGCAATTGATGACCCACGTGAGAGCACTACTGCTAGCCAAATGGGCAAGCACACCTAGTGAGTGCATTTAGATACAACTAGGAAGACAAGAAAAACATACAGTAATACCTCGGATAACGTTTACCTCGGATAACGTTAAGTAATCTGGGGGGATAATTATATCGAATAATGTTAAGATCCTATGGGATGCATCGAATAACAACCGCTAAAGCCTGTGCGGTTACAATGTATCTCTATGGAGCTTTAATGTTATCCAATGCATCCCATAGGATTTTAACATGCATCGGATAACACTAAAAATCAGATAACACCAAGACTTGTGGAACCAAGTTTTAGAGTTATCCGAGGTTTTACTGTACTTTACAGGTTTTCCTTCTAGACTACTTTAACCTTCCCTTCCTAAATCAGGTTTTAGAAGTTAATATTTTTATTTATTTTAATAAGGATCATAATTGGTTTCTTAGCACATTCTTTTAAGACAGATCAATATCCTTTTGCTAGTCCTAACTGTAGGAGATCCACTGAATCAGCTACTGAACAGTAGTCACAGTGATGGGATGACCCTGGTTCCATCCGGTTCCCTGGAACCGGTAGGAACAATCCCGGAGAGTTCTCCGGGAGGGGAGCCCACTTTTGAGGCGTTGGTTTCGGACACCTCACCGAAAGAAAAATGTTTTTTTTTTAAATTGGAGCCAAAATGGCTCCAATTTACTGCGCATGCGCAGAAACTCAATCTGACGCATTGCACATGCATCAGATTGAGTTTCTGCACATGCGTAGTAATAGGCAGCCATTCGCTGCCTCTTTTAGCTGGAGCTGCATCTTTTTGGAACAGCGGCAACGGCTCTGGCTCCAGCGACAGAGGCAATGGCAATGATGGCGATGGCAGCGATGGCGGCCTGGGCAGACGGCACCAGCCCTCAGAGGAGGGCACCTCCCCCAGGGCCGCCGAGCCCCCACAGGCAAGTTGAGGCCTGGCCTGCCCAGACTGTCTGCCGCTGCCGAGCCCTCCCAGGGGTGAGGGGTTTGTGTTTGAGGTGGGTGGGTGGGTTATCCTGCTATGGTAAAAGAGTAGACCATACTGCCAATGACTCAATGCCAATCATCAGGAGGTAGTTAATAACCTGACAACCCCAAGGACTAATGGACTTGGGTGACCAAGTCCACAGGGAAAGGTGATGGTCAACAAGTGGATTAAATCCTACACTGGTCCATCTTGATGGAGGGCAGCAGCTTCATCAATATTGGCCTAGGGCTGATGAGGACTTTGCATGCCAAATGACCACAAGACCAGAAAATTACTCACAAAACTGGATCAGTGATACGGGTGTCCCCCTGCAATGTGGAAGACAAAATGGAAGAGAACTGCATTATATTGTTCCCAGGACAATCTTCATGGCTGATCGCCATGAGGATAGCCAATATTTGGAATCTGAAATGGCACAAGAAGATAAAGTGTAACTAGTAAACTCACCCTTTAAATATCTCACTTACCTAGAAACCCCTTTTAGGACTCTCATAAGCCAGTTCCAACATTACAACACATAAGGACAGGTTTCACTTACCAGTAACTGTCGTTCTCCGAGTATGTTGTTTGGGGATTCACACTGATGGGTTCTGCGCCTGCGCTGAATCCTGAGCGGAGCTGGAAAGCTGATTGGATAAAGAGTTTTGAATGTGGGACCGCCCACCATGCCCAACCCCTTTAGGCGCCATTTCGCGCTCTCCCCTCAGTTTGATATTAAAGCTGCCCGCTAAGCATAAGGCCATCTCAGGCCAGCAGCCCTGAGGGGAGGCAGGGTTGGGTTGTGTGAATCCCCAAACAACATACTCGGAGAACGACAGTTACTGGTAAGTGAAACCTGTCCTTCTCCTTCGTGTTGTTTGGGGATGCACACTGATGGGTGACTAGCAAGCTCACTTACTTGGATGGTGGGCAGCCGGCGTCCTGAGATGTAGGAGAGCGCGATGGCATCATGGATGGGCGTTCATCAGCGAAGAGGATCGGAGACCAGCCGTCAGGATGGACCTGCCCCGTCTGACATCGGGAGCAGACCTTGTGTCAACCCGGTAGTGGGTGATGAAGGTGGAGGACCTGGACCAGGTAGCGGCCTTGCAGATGTCCTCCATCGGGATGCCTTCGAGGAACGCAGTGGAGGAAGCCAATGTCCTGGTAGAGTGAGCCCGGACATGAGGCGGGGGTGGCAGAGATGATATCTCATAGGCCAAGTAGATGGTGCTTGAGATCCATTTGGAAAGTCTCTGGGCAGACAGAGAGTGTCCCTTGGACCTGCCACCATAGGCCACAAACAGTTGCTTGGCTCTCCTGAAGGACGCAGTCCTTTGTGTGTAGAACAGCAAGGCCCTCCTGACATCCAGCGAATGCCACACTCTCTCTTGTGCAGACGAAGGATTCAGGAAGAATGCTGGAAGCGTGATGGATTGGGCCAGGTGGAATTCAGTCAGGACTTTGGGTAGAAAGGTGAGGTCCGGGTGTAGTACTACCCTATCGGGGTAGAACTTGAGAAAAGGGGGGTCAGACCGCAGGGCTGCCAGTTCTCCTGCCCTCCGGGCAGAGGTGATGGCTACGAGAAAGGCAGTTTTGTAAGAAACAAACTTAATGTCCACCGTAGCCATGGGCTCAAAGGGCGCCTTCGTGAGCGCGGTGAGCACAGCAGTGAGGGACCACTGAGGAGGTGGTATCTTCACTGGAGGGTAGGCATTACGCAGTCCCTGGAGGAATCTTTTAACAGTCTTGTCTCTGAAGGCGGAGGACAATACTGATGAAGGTGGGGCTTTAGCTACTACCGCAGACAAGTGGACCTTTAGGGATGAGTGTGCAGATCCTGACTCAGCCAGGTGCAGGAGGTAGGACATGACGTCCTGCAGGGATGCCGAGTCCACGGTGCGGTCACTGGATGCTAGAAAGTCTATGAAGCGACGGTACTTGGCATCATAGGACTTTCGCGTGGAAGGTTTCCTTGAAAGTTCAAGGATCCGTGTTATGTCGGGCGGATAAGCCAGGCCGTCAGGTGTAGGCTCGGTAGATCCGAGTGGAGGATCCGACCGTCCTCCATGCGGAGGAGATTCGGATCGGTGGGTAGGCGGAAGCGGTCGCAAGCCAGGGTTTGGAGTAGCGGGAACCACGGCTGGCGCGGCCAGGACGGAGCGATCAGGATCGCCCAGGCGTTCTCCGTACGGATCCGTACCAGGACCCGTTGGATGAGAGGGATCGGAGGAAACATATACAGCAGTTCCTGGTGCCACGGCACCATGAAGGCATCGCCCTCCGATCCGTGGCCGATCCCGGCCCGGGAGCAGTAACGGCGGCACTTGGTGTTGATCTGTGACGCGAACACATCTAGGCTCGGTGTGCCCCACCGTCGGCACAGGCGGTCGAACACCGATCCGTCCAGTTCCCATTCGTGCATCGCTGTCCCTTTGCGGCTCAGGGAGTCCGCCTCTAAGTTCAGTGTGCCCTGGATGTGGACACCGATGGGGAACACATGTACCTTCAGGCACCACTCCCAGATCTGGACCGTCAGGTGAAGGAGGGAGAGGGACTTGGTCCCTCCTTGCCGGTTGAGGTAGGCCAGGGTCGTGGTGTTGTCCGAAGCGATCTGCACCACGTGGCCTGCTAGGGACAGTCTAAAGGACCTCATCGCCTTCCATACCACTAACAGCTCGAGGAAGTTGGTGTGGCGGTCGGCTTCCGCAGGCGTCCAGACGCCGTGGACCCGTAACCCGAGGCAGCACGCACCCCATCCGTGTGTGCTCGCGTCGGTGGTGACCTGGACGGATGGCGCGGGGAGGGTGAAGAGCTTCCCGGCGGTCACATTGCGGTCTGTTGTCCACCAGTTCAGCTGGTCCCGCAGCTCTGGGGTCGGCGTGAGCCACTTCCCGAGGTTGTCGTGGGTGCTGTCGAAGGAGGCTAGGAGCCACGACTGGAGTGATCGCATTTTGAGCTTGGCGTGCGAGATCACTGCTGTGGTCGACGCCATGAGTCCTAGTAAGCGGAGGGCGTCCCTGGCACGGACGCGACGACTGCCCTGGATCCGAGCCACTACCGTGCGGATGTCGAGCAGACTTTGGGGGGGGGCGTAGGCTCTCAGAGCCAGAGAGTCCAATACGGCTCCGATGTAGTCTATTCGTTGAGTGGGGGTCAACTGAGACTTCTTGTAGTTGACCCGTAGACCGAGACTCTGCATAAGGGCCAGGCAATGGGCAACATCGTCCTTGGCTTTCTGTTGGGTTGGGGAGCAGACCAACCAGTCGTCTATGTACGGGAACACCTGGACGCCTTGCAGCCGAAGATGAGCAGCCACCGGCGCCATGCACTTCGTGAATACCCTCGGAGCGGTGGAGAGGCCGAAGGGTAGGCAGGTGTACTGGTAGACGTCGCCGCCGATCTGGAAGCGTAGGAATCGGCGGTGTTCCCTTCTGATGGATACGTGGAAGTAGGCATCCTTCAGGTCGATGACGGTGAACCAGTCCCCGTGGTTGATCAGTGGGAGGATGGAATGAAGAGTCACCATCCGGAACTTCCTCGCGTCGATGTGCTTGTTGAGGAGACGGAGGTCCAGGATTGGACGTGTCCCCCCGTCTTTTTTGTCCACGAGGAAGTAGCGGGAGAAGAACCCTTCGTGAGACTCCGACGCTGCAACCGGTTCTATGGCGCCCTTCTCTAGGAGAGCTGATAGTTCTTCCTGGAGCGGTGGGGACGGATCGGTGACGCGGACCCGTCCGACAGTAGGGCATTTCCTGAACTCGATCGCGTAGCCAGAGTCTAAGATGGTTAAAACCCATCGGTCTGTGGTGATGGCAGACCAGGCCGATAGGTAGTTGGCGAGGGAGCGGTAGGGTAGAGTCTCGGTCACGGAAGAGTCAAACACGTTGTTTGCCCTTCCGTTCCGTGTGTTTACCAGTTTGGGGACGCTGCTGGTAGCATGGGCGGCTGGGTTGTGGTCGTGGCCGGTAGGGCTGGTACCGGGAGTAGTCGCCTTGCCTCTGCGGTGGGCGAGGTTGGTAGGAAGGACCCGCCTGGGACGTCGACGGTTGGTCCTGCTGGTAACGGTGGGACCCACGGCGTGGAGGGCGGAGCTGTTTGATAGTGGCGTAGTCCCCCTTCAGCTCTCCCAAGGAGGTGTCGGTCTCCTTGGCGAAGAGGCCCTCACCGTCGAAGGGGAGCTCTTCCACCAGCCGCTTCACGTCGTCCTGCAAGTCAGCGGAGCGGAGCCAGGCGTGGCGACGAAGCTGGATTGCAGAGGCCAGATTCTTCGCTTCTGACTCCGTGACGTGGCGGCCCGTACGGATCTGCTGGAGAGCGAGTTGGTTTCCTTCCATGCAGACCCGCTCGAAGTCCGCTCGCTTGTCCGGCGGTATCAGTGACTTGAAGGACTCCGCTTGTTCCCACAGTCGGCACTGGTAGCCCCCCATGGCCGTCGCGTAGTTGGACGCACGGAAGGACAGGGAGGCATTGGCGTAGACCTTCCTGCCCAGTGCGTCCAGTTTCTTCCCTTCTTGGGTCGACGGAATGGGGGTGCTACTAATCGGTGTCCGGTGTTGGGAGCCTTTCACCACCCGGGAGTTCGGCGCCGGGTGGACGTGTAGGAAGTCGGAGTCTTCCAGCAGTCTGTACATGGAGTCCACCCTGTTGGACACCGAATGGGAAGAGACGGGTCTCTTCCAGATCTCCTTGGCCGCCTTGGCGATCTTCGGGAGCAGTCCCAGATGGACGGGGACTAGCTCCTTCCGGTCGGCCAGGCCGCAGACGACGTCTTCGCATTCGTCCAGGGGAGCCTCCGCCCGGATCCCCAGCGTGGATCCAAGGCGGGTGATGAGGGCCGTGTATGTTTTCTGGTCCTCCGGTTGGGAGCCATGGACGGAGCCGATGTTTTCTTCCGGCGATTTGTCTACCGCAACCGGTGGCGGCCGATCCTCCTCCTCCTGGTCCGACGAGTCGTCGGAGCCTCCTGACCGCACCGAGACGCTGGGCGGTGGCAGGTAGGCCTCGGGGTCCGAGTCCGACCAGTACGGCCTGGCGGACCTCGGATCACTCCCCGGCAGAGGCAGCTGGTACGGAGGGAGAGAGGCCTCCGACCGCGCCTGTTCCACTCGTTGCCGCTTCGGTGCCGGGCCCTCGTCACGGCGCGGTGGTGCCTCCATGGCTGGTTCGGGAGGCAGAGGGTGCTCCACGAACTCGGATGGTGCCGGTCGAGGGTCTTGGAGCTCGGCATGCAGCTTCCGCACCATCGCCTCGATAAACGGGGCGATGAGGCTCAACTGGGGTGGCGCTTCGGAAGCCAGACCAGGAGCCACGGAATGGTCGCGAAGCGAGGTAGATCGTCGCGGCGGTGGAGGTGGAAGGGCCTCTGGCGACGGCAGAGGGCTGGGGGCCCTCTCCGGTGTAGTTTCCCGGACATCGACCGGCATCCTGCCCGGTGTAGGTGGGGCTGCAACCGGGGCGGATGCTAGGGAGCGTGGCGGCGAAGGGTGAGCCGGTCCCGGGGTCGGCGGGAGAGAAGAGGAGGAGCTGCGGCGCTTCTTCTCTTTTTTATCTTTTTTCTTCTTCTCCTGCTCCTTCTTCCGTCTAAACAGTTCGGAGGCCGACGGCCGTGAAGAAGGAGCAGAAGTCGAAGGAGCAGACGTTGAGGCAGCGGCCTGCTCTGGAGCTGGGGGAGGCGGTGGTGCGAGGGCGGCCTCCATGAGGTAGGCTTGGAGGCGGTATTGGCGGTTCTTGATGGCGGCCTTCGAGAAGCCTCTACACACCTCGCAGGTCTGGACCTGGTGGCTCTCCCCAAGGCAGCGGAGGCAGCGCACGTGCCCGTCCGAGCTAGGGAACTTTCTCTTGCAGGACGGACACTGCTTGAACGCTGCTGCTGAGGCCATCCACCGAGGTAGATGGCCGAAGAGAAAAAATTATCCCGGCCGGGAGGCCCCGGCACGAGATTACAGGAAGGAACGGTTTCCTTCTAGGTTTTTTTTTTTTTTTTTTACCGGCGGCTGAGGGCGAGCCCCAGCCACACGAGGACCAAGGGAACAATTCCCCTAGTCCGAGAAAAATTGTAAGGTATAAAAATTGGAAGATTCTGAGACAATCTCAGCAAAGTACTCACAGCTTTTTTTCCAGGCTCCTGCTTGCGCAGCGGAAAAAAGCAAACTGAGGGGAGAGCGCGAAATGGCGCCTAAAGGGGTTGGGCATGGTGGGCGGTCCCACATTCAAAACTCTTTATCCAATCAGCTTTCCAGCTCCGCTCAGGATTCAGCGCAGGCGCAGAACCCATCAGTGTGCATCCCCAAACAACACGAAGGAGAACAATATTATTCATCTTAGCACAAATATTTATGTAAACCTATGCATATGCACACAATATAAAAAATATATTAATTTTAAAATCTTTTTTTTTTAGTATGTGGATGATGAAGATCTTGTGAGCGCCATCAAAGGCTTCAGTACTGTCACCAAAGAACATACAACGTTCACTGACACACATTTATGACTAGTTTCTTCACTGCTACTACAGCTTAACTTAAGGAAAAGAATATAGGCCTTTTGTAAAAAAAATCACTGTTCTAAATAGGATTTGCCTTGTTCAGTTGAAAAATTATGTGCCTACTGGAGCTGTATCAATGTTTAATGAACAATTCCTCAGAAAATGGGTGACTGGAATTAGTTGTTCTGTTGTTTTTAACAAAACATTACCAGTATTATATGATTGTTGCAGGATGGAAATATATAGACCTGGAACTGTGAATTTCTATGGATAAATGTTATTTATATTAAAAATAACTTTTTAATATGGCTTTGATGGATATGCATATGTAAGCCAGAAATCTTTACTGAACCACACTATTTTTGTTACAATTTTAAATTTTGACCAAAACATACTGCTTTCAAAAAAATAAAATTCCAATCAACTGCTATTAAATCCACACTAACATGTTTTACAGTATGTAATCATGAAACATGTTATACCTGTGAGGTAATCTGTTATTGTTCACATACCATTGTCAAAATAATGTATTTAGTTCAATTCCTTTGATTTAGAACACCAAAAGCCTTGCTATAGTTCCAATTTCTTTTAACTCATAAATTTGGGCAGGAATCTAGTACTGCCTTAAAAGCATCTTGGCTCTGGTTCTCATACCTGCCTTCCACTGCTATCCACTTTTGAGACACCACCACCACTTTAGAAACCACAGCTCATCCTGTTCACTTACATTCTGTTTAGCAATTTCAGGGAGGGAAGAGCTATGTGTAAAGAGACTGAGAAGATCCTGTAAATCCACTTGTATGCCCAACCTGGATATAATCCAGGGATTCTCAACCTACGGCCCGTGGGCCAGATGCAGCCCACGGCACCATTTCATGTGGTCCTACCGCCTCCTCCACACCAGGAAGTGCCGTGTGATGGAGGAAAGGCAAAATGTCAGTCCAGCCCCCGAAGCTATCTGAGGGAGCATGACCCGGCTCCCAGCTTTAAAAGGTTGAGAACTCCTGATCTAACGCATAGTTCTCAAAGTACAGTTCATTTCTAGCATTTCAGCCAAGTGATATGCTTACTACAATAGAGTCAAAAGTATTTAACAATAGAAACCAAATAACCATCAATACTTAAATTGTCACTACCAAATATCTTTTAGGTTCATTTATGTAGCAAAGTAAAGATGGAGGTGAAATGGACTGAGAGGTATTTTTTTTAAAAAAAGTGAAATGTTAGAACACCATAAGGTTCGATCCTATTCCTGCTCAATAAGAATTTTAAATGAAATCAACTGTCAAACATTTAATAATACAGTACTCTGAGAATGCACTGAACCACAGCTGAAACCTTTTAATAATGTGTTTTGAGAATTCACTACTTAATATGCCATCACAAGCATAATTTGGTTATGATTCACCTTTCCTGCTATCTCAATGGCTAACTTTACAGCTTTTTCAGTTGGCTGTAACAGGTGGCCACCTTTTCACTACTCTAATGGGCACATTCTGAAAAGGTAGAGTTGCCCAATTTTATTGGAAGCTGTGTAAGCACACACAAAGGATTTGGATTTTAAAAAATGTTGTTACTACAGAAAAATCTCCATTCAGTTTCACATCCAATAGGTCATGATCAAGAAAGTACTGTATCACTTTGTGTAGTGGATAGACTGGAAGGCAGGGTTTAAATCCAAATTTGGCCATAGAAACATGCTGGGAAGTGGAACTGGCAAAGCCATTCATTAAAGATCTCACCTTTCCCAACGTGACAGTAAATAACTATGTCACCTATCTGTGCTATGCTGATATCTCTAACCATGAAAGTAGTGCTGTTTATTCTGCTGCGAGAAGGAAAACATTCCAAGCCTGCAAGAGTTCATGGTCATCTGCAATAATAAGGATGTAGCTTCAAAAGTTCAGGATTAGGCTTGATGATGATGATCTCAGGACTGAAAAATAGTAAGCTTTTTTTACAAGTACTTTGACTAGTGTTTATATACAGAGCCTTATTTATACAGGCCTGGATCTCTTTTCTAAGTTTAATAGTAGCCTATATAGTATTGATGGCAAGAAAGAAATGAACACGTGCATAGAAAAACAAAAGACATTAATTTTCAGAATATTTACAATATCCGCCACATGTGTCATTAAATTTTTTATACTTATTTTCAGAATATCCATTATAATAATTAATGTAAGATTGAATATTTTCTGTGTTTCTAGAAGAAGTGTAATATGTTGGTCAGACTATAGGACATTGTTCAAAATAAAAATGATCTCACTTTAAGCTGCCTCCTTAGGTTTCTTTTGATTCATCTTGCCAAAGGATATGATTAAGCACTATTCCATTTGAAAGGAAATATTGGAGTTGATTACTCCGTTTTTTATTTTCCCCCTACTATTCCAGAAGGAAATGCCTTTATACCTATAGCCACCTGATCTTACCAAAGGTTTCCCTTAACTGTCAAAGCAATGATTCAGACCCTTCAATGTTATTTAACAATTTTATATTTTCAAGTGAGCCAAATGTAATCAAGATAAACCCATACCCACATCTTATAAAATCATTAACTTTTCCCCAAGGTGTTCAAAATTTGAAATGTTTGGAGGTTTTAAAGTACCCTATTACATTACTTGCTATAAAATGCACAAATTAAGTTTAGCTCGCCAAGACTGATATTTTGATGTTATCGTTCACTTTGACATCATCTGCAGGATAGGTGGAATTACCTTTTTTTATTGATCAGTGAGCTATATATGTAGCAGTAATAAACCTCATGAAACCTACAAAACACACACGGTACCTAAATTTGTTTCATACAAGTAACAAAGACAGGATTCGGTCTTCTTGCTTATTTTGCTCTGTAAAACCCCATATAAAGACATGCCATTCAGAAATAATAGGTGGCAAAAGTTAAAGTAGCTTCCGTTCAGAACTTGCTTAAGCAGTACACTAACTTTTGTTCATTTAACATTTTTAAAGCTGTTTTTAATCATTTAATATATTTTAATTACTTACATTTAATTGCTTTAAATTGCATTAAAACTATGTTTTTATAGAATTAAATTTATACAAATTAAATTTACCTTAAAACGAAATTAAATTTTAATTTGATCATTTTAATATTGTGAGCCACCTTATGGTCCCATAGGGAGGTGGCTTATACATAAAGCAAGCAAACTAGCACAGGGGCCAGCAATGGAGTGGGAACACTCCAGACAGAACAATTGTGATGATTCAATCACTTCTCCCTTCCATTTATTCATATATTCCCCAAACCTGCTCTTGCTAGGAAATGCTCCAGAGCTCACTTTTGGGCAGCTCTTGAGGGTTCAAAAGGAGGAGAAGGGTAGCTATGCCACATATGCACTACAACACCAGTATCATACTGGATTCAATCCAACGCATAAGGAGAAGCAGGGAAGCACAACACTTAGTTTATGAACATGATGAGAAAGGGAAAAAATGTGAAAACCATTTATTTGCATTTTAAGTATTATCTAGTCTTTCCTGGGACTGTGGTGGCTTAGTGGTTAAGACACTGAACTTGGCTGGAAGGTTGTCAGGTCAGCAGTTCAAGACTTGAGTGCTGCACAACAGAGTGTGCTCCTGTCTCTATCCCATTTCCTGCCAACCAAGCAGTTTGAAAGCAAGAAATTGCAAGTCAATAAATAAGTAATGCTTTGGCAAGAAGGATAGCAGCATTCTGTGTGCTCCGGCCTCTAGCCATGCCTGGCTGTTACCTTTCCCACTAAAAACAGTACCCATTTATCGACTTGCAATTTCTTGCTTTTGAACTGCTAGGTTGGCAGGAGCTGGGAGAGACAACAGGTGCTCACTCCATCATACAGCACTCGGGTCTTCAACTGATGACCTTCTGGTCATCAAGTTCAGCATCTTAACCACTAAGCCACTGCAGTCCCTCAGAATATCACATGATCTCGAGTAAAACACAAAAAACCTAAATTCTTTATACTTTAATATTAAAGACAAATATATGCAAAATAATGTTTCATAGCATCCATAATCAGTAACAAGACATTTTAGAACTACAGTACAATTAAGTTAAGAAATGCACCATAGGATGTATGCAAAGCTTATTCATATTAGTAAACAATAGTGGGCCAAAAGAAGAGGCAGACATAAGATAAAGAAGCCATGCCACCTTCTTTTGTTTGTTCCTGGTATGGAATCATGCTGAAACTGTGAAATGACGATTATCTGAATTCCAGCAAACAGGCCATAGACATTAAGCATTTAGTACGTGAGGAATGATCGCTGAGAAACAGTTAACACATAACAGAAAGGTGCCCCAACAACAGAAACAGTAGTGCATGCCAGCTTTGCATTAAGCAAGGCTTGAACTCATATTTGTACCAGAACTGGATCTCATATTAAGAGTTATACAAAGTTAACACCAATTTAGAATGCTTTAAAAATGCTTCTATTGGTTGTGCTGCGACATCAAGTTATTTGTGTAGAATGATGTGCTCCCCATACTGCCCCACCACACTTGACACAAAACCTTCAGTTCTAAAGATACAGACTTCACAAATATGTAAATGTAAACATTTCATCCAGTTTAGTGTTAAAACTTTTGATGTATCTAGGCTACTATTGTCCTTCAGCACATTTACAAGGTATAGTCCTGGCAGGAAGAATCGTTTTTCTTATGCCGTGGAGAAACTGGTGCCTTTGTAGGTGATGGTGAAGCTGTCATGAGTGTTTCAAAAGTTCCTTCCACAATACTTGTTGAAGACACCAGATGTGGTGCTTTCTTCCTTCCCAGGAATCCTCCTCCTTCAAATCCACTTTTCTTTTTGCTGTCTGCTTTGGCTTCATTTTCATCTTCATTTCCTCTTTTTTTCACCTCTGATAAATTTTCTGGCACTTTCTGAAGTTCAGTTCCACTTTCTGCTGGTCTAGGAGCTTTTATCTCCAATGTTGATGCTGAAATCTTTTTATCAGCTATATTTTCACCAATCCTCTTCACTTCTGTCTGTACAGGACTCTGGTTGCCATTCTGAGGAACAGCTTTGTCTACCATAGTTTTGTTCAAATTAAAAGCCTGGATTTCCCGGTAACTGTGAAAACTTTCTGTCCGTCGTGCCCTGGCTAATAAAGGACTTTCCCTATACGGTCGTATGGCGCCATATGTAGCTGCTTCATGGATCGTTTCACGATGCTGCAACTGGAGGCTGAAAACATTTCAAATGTTTAGAGTAAGAACATTAAATGAGCAGCTCAGTCAACTGAACAGATCTTGCAATATATAAACGAGATTCCTCTTTAGCGCAGACAGCACAAGGGACTAACTACTGCCATGATTCTATCAAATAGTGAAGTGAATTGAGTGCCTTGTTTGGCAGAAAGTGGGGTATAAATTAAATGAATGAAAAATATTGAAATATACTAGAAATTACCAACAAGGCTGGACTGAATTGATGGCACACAATTATTCCCATTATTATTATCCATGGTGGGAAAATGATAATTTTTCTGTATGGCAACTATTATGCCCATGTACAGGATACTAAACTTCCCACTTCTTTTAATGTTTTATGACAATTAGAGTGACTTGCTAAATTATCTAGCCTCTATAACAGTGATGGAGAACCCTTTAGTGCACAAACGTGTGGGGTGAACTCTGTCCTGGGGGGAGGGAGGAAGTGCTCCCATTGGGCTGCTGGGCAGAGGGGAGGGATGAACTCTGTGCTGTGGCAATGTCATGTATGCTGGCAGAGGGGGCTCTGGGTGCTCCTGCTGGCATGCATACCATAGGTTCTCCACCACTGTTCTATAATGTGAAATTCTGAAAGAGAATTCCCATAGTTAAGAATTCAGAGCCTTAAATAATAACAAAAATTGGGGACCTACACTTTCCCAGTCAATAAGCACCATGCACACCTAAGACTGTGACCAAGGACTTACCTGGAACTTGATTCACGCAGACGGCTTTGTTGCATTACTGAAGTGGCTGGACTGATATTGGGGGTTGCACAACGAGATGTGCTCAAGTCACATTGATCCAAAAGCTTAAGCAGTTCTTCTTCAGTAGGTCCACCCACATCTTAAAGAAACAAACACCAATCGGAGACTATACAAAGAGAACAAGCACTCAAAACCATTTTTGGCCTTCATTAAAGAATCCATCCAAATGAGAATCCCGTCCTGATTATGGTTAAGATTTTTATTGGATTTAAGATTCTTGACAGGAATCTATACCTTCTAAGATTCAGGGGCTGAGGAACTCTTGTTCCACAGCTGGGATCCATGGCCGGGATTCTATGGGTATGCTGGCTTTTGCCTATCACTCACTTGCTTGTTTTATTTAAATTCTATCCCGCACCATTGGTGCAAACACAGCTCTGGGCAGCTCATAAACAGTAAATACACAAAAACAAATAAGAAAATCAAATACACTAGTACCTCGGATAATGTTATGACTTGGTTCCACAAGTCATGATGTTATCCGATTTTTAGCATTGTCCGATGCATGCCTCGAATGCTAAAAAAAAGCCCTGACTTCAGGGACAAACCGCGCGGTTTGTCCCTGAAGTCATTGCTGAGGGTGGGGGGTGGATTGGGCTACCCAATTCACCCCCCACCTGCAGTGATGAATCGCTGTGGGAAGGGGTGGATTGGGTAGCCCAATTCACCCCCCACCTGCAGTGATCTCTGCGACTGCAATAGGATCGGTGGAAAGGCGTGCAACTTTTACCCAACCCTACTGCAGTTGCTGTGAATGAAGAAGGGGTGAGGGAATCCCCAGCGTGCGTGCTCGGGATTCCCTCACTCCTTCTTCATTCACAGCGATTATAGCTTAGAATGCAGGAAGGTGTATGTGTGTGGGGAAAACATGAGATCTCGCGCCTCTCCCCCCCCCCCCGCTTCCTGCATTCCAAGCTAGCGCTGCGCTGGGTGGGTGGGAAAATACCCACCCCACCCCACAAGGGCAACTATAGATCGCTCCCCTTGCAGGGTGGGGTGGGTATTTCCCCCACCCAGGGCTAGCTTTAAAAGCAAGAAGGTCCAAAGGAAAAGAGACCCGAATTGCGTCTGTTTTCCTCTGGATCTTCTTGCTTTTAAAGCTAGCCCTGGGTGGGTGGGTGGAATACCCACCCCACCCCGCAAGGGCAGCTATTTCCCCTCCCACCCCACCCAGGTCTAGCTTTAAATGCACAAAGAGCCACAGGAAAAGAGAAGATCGTCTCTTTTCCTGTGGATCTTGGTGCATTTAAAGCTGGCGCTGGGTAGGGGGGAGGAACCCATCCTACCCCGCAAGGGCAGCGATCCATAGCTGCCGTTGAGGGGTGGGGTGGGTATTCCCCCCCCTAGTACAGCGCTAGCTTGGAATGCAGGAAGGTGGGGGGAAAGAGGCATGAGATTGCGCCTCTTCCCCCCCACCTTCCTGCATTCCAAGCTACAAGCGCTGTGAATTAAGAAGGGGTGAGGGAATCCAGAGCGCACGCACTGGGGATTCCGTCACCCCTTCTTCATTCACAGCACTGTGAATGAAGAAGTGGTGTGGGAATCCCGAACGCGCGCACTGGGGATTCCCTCACCCCTTCTTCATTCACAGTGACTGCAGTAGGGTTGGGGAAAAGGCGAGCACCTTTCCCCCGACCCTATTGCAATCGCAGAGATCCCTGCGGGTGGGGGGTGGTTTGGGTAGAAGTTCTACCCAAACCACCACCCTCTGCAGACCATTGCCTCGGATAACGCTAAAGAATCGTTATCCGATACAAGTTTTTTCCAAAAAATTTGCATCGTTATCCAATTCTAGTCTTATCCGATGCAATCATTATCCGAGGTATTACTATAACATCAAACAAACATTTCCATAAATAAAACAATATTAAAAAGATAGAATACTTATCTAGATGGTGTCACCAAATAGATCAACAGACCCTACCAGTCATTCATAACCTACATTCTCTTATTCACACCTCACTAGATCTTCTACAACTAAGTAAAAGGATTTTGGCCAATGAGAAATAAACCACATCTTGCTTTAAAAATCTACATCTCAGTGAGGCACGCAGTGTTATTCAAACAAAAATGACATACAAACAAAATCATTTGTGTATTTTTAAATGTGAAAGGCTGAAAATGCCTCTAGTGGAAAACACACGTACAAATGTTAGTTAAAGGCAAAAGCATGAAGAAATGTGACAACATTAGAATAAATGCGTACAAAATGTAAGCTTCAAGGAAGTTGTAGGTATCCTGTTTGGTGATGGTTCTTATGCAAACAATGCCCTTGTGCTAATGAAGATGTCTGCTACAAGCAGGTCTTATGCACATCTATGGACAAGTCCTGTACATTTCATACTCCTCATACCATGGCTGCTGATTGAGCTATTTGATGCGATCACAATCCTCACATTTCAACCACAAGCAAAGGATAAGATAAAATTATCCATGTGAAGTGGAGAAATACCACAAAGCCTATTTTTGCAAATCCCATGGGTAATCAAATAGCTCAAGCAACAACCATGACATGAGTAGGAGTCTAGATCACCAAAGACTTCCTGACTGCCAATTGTTTAAGACTGGCAGAATTATTCTGTTCTCCATGTCCTCAATTCTAATGAAAGGAGACTTGGAATAACCGGAACCATTTTTGTACATAAAGAAAATGAGAGCTCCATTCAGTTCTGGTGTTCAGAACAAGTGCCTGATTTAGAATTCTTTTAATTCAAGGTATCAGGCTCTGAGCAGTTGATTGTAGATCCAGTTTTTTTAAAAAAAGCACATCACTCAAGCCTAAAGTCTTCCTAGCCTGCTTTAAGCTGAAGAAGGAAAGAAAACAGAGATAGACAAAAAAAAACTACAGAATGGACAACAAACTACACTTGGCTTATCTCATCTATGGAAATTACATTAGATTTCTGAGAAAACTACCTTTTTCTTCACTTTTATTAACCATATCCATTGCTGTGGTCAGGTCCCACATCTGAATACTGCCATTCACATGACCTGTGAAGAGGTAGCGTCGTGGTCTTGAGCCCATCCTGCTAGATCCCTCACATTCTCGTACGGTGAAAGAAGAAATTGTAGTACAATCAACTGCTTGAATTTCACATATCCTGTGTTAGAATAGGAATAATCATACTTTAGCCACTGATTTGTTCACAGCTGCAAAGTATCATCTACCCTAAGATTATTTTTATCATCAAGCAAAGAGTATAAAAGGAATAGTCCTACTGGTGCAGGGTTACACTGCTGTACTGCAGCCAAAACATTGTGAGTTTGATCCTGATAGATCAAGGTTGACTCAGCCTTCAGTCCTTCTGAGGTCAGTAAAATGAGTACCCAGCATGTTGGGGGCAAAATGATAATTACCATGTCACTGCCCAGAGAATACACTACTATAGGGGTGGTATAGAAGTCTAATTGCTCTAAGTTAATATTAAACCAAAGTTACAACAATAGTATTTTACCTGAAGCTAAATTACTAAGAACATGATGCACAATTAGTGTATTTTTCAATTCACTCAAATTAATAAACTTAGTATGACATTTCAATTACTACTATGTGCACAGAAGAAACTTTTGGGTTTTTTTGGCTTGTTTTTCTTTTGAGGGGGTTCTTTAACTATCCCCTCTCCAAATACCATTCCTTTTGGTACTTGATGCCTCTTGGGGTCATTTTTTTGGGGAGGATGGTGCATCAGTTCTTCAGGCAAGGAATGGAGGGAGAAGAAAACATACTGGGCAAGTGGTGTGTGGTGGGACAGTTGCGGTTGTGAGACAAGGAGAGGGATGAGAAAGATGGGGGCTACCAAGTAGGGTCAGGAGGGACGTGGAGGTAACCCTTGCTAGGAAGGAAGGAGTGATCCTACATGCATGTGTCAAATGGAGGTACAGTAATCTGATATGGGTAGTGGTCCCCAACCTTCTGGGACATGGCGACTGCATCACAGTGCCCAATACCAAAGAGGGGCACATCTTTTGAAAAAATGTAACAAAATTATTAACCAACCAATTTAGAGCAAAAGTAAACATAACCAAATCTAAACATGGAGATCAGAAGAAACAATGTTGTTATTTTGTTTGTTTTTTGTAAGAAAGTGACAGGAAAACAGCAGTAGATGGTGCTGCTTAAAGCAGGAAGAACAGTGTGAGTCTGAGGAAAATCCCATGAGTGTGCTAGCAGGTTGGAGGGTGGAACAAAAGGAGCCCATGTGGCCCATGGGCTGCAGGTTGGGGACCCCATGACAGCAGAAACCAGAAAGGAATCTATTTTTGTGATCCTTTTTAGTTAAGCACAACAAATCAGATTTCAGAGCTTGAATATCAGAAATTACTGAAATAATTTAATATCAAAAATAAAAGCTCTCCCCCATTAGTGTTAACCTGAAAGTCCCAAGTCTGGTTACTAGATAATATGGAAGACATTCTATATTTTGTAAGGCTTTTTTCTTAAAATTTACTTATGCAAGAGGTGTTGCAGATTTATGCATGCAAATTAAGTTTCAATGAAGGAGATCTGCAAAAGCTATGGAAGGTGCACTAAGTTCTGTCTGTCAAAGACAGCAACTGATGTTTGTGTACACATGGAGCTATAGATTGTAGTCATCCTATATGGTAGCCTATTCCAAGAAAATGTAAACAATTTAATAAGGATTAAGAAAAAACCGTTGTAGTACAAGGGTGGTCAACCTTGATGCTCCAGTTGTTTTTTTGACTTCAATTACCAGAGGCCCAAGTCAGCACACCTGCTGATCAGGGCTTCTGGGAATTGAAATCCAAGAACAGTTGGAGCACCAAGGTTGTAGTGCATTATCTTACTGCCACTTCTACAACACCACCGAATTTTCCATATTCTTTCTCTAACTGGTCTAGTGGCAATGAGAAAGTTCTCTCTCTAATATTTGATCTGTAAAGTTCTTCCCTTCAAACCCTTCTAGGTTGGTTCATTGAATTAGATTAGAGACTGTGGCAGGTCAGTAACTGAGCTCCACATCTTCAGGGAGGTTTTGATTGTCCCACAACAATTTAGGAAGCAATGCATAAGAAGGAATGTGTAGCATCTGAATGCACCCACTGCAAATTACTACCAAGGGAAGAGATTACTAACACAATTATTTCCAGGACAAAACTGGTCTATGTGAACGTAGGTTTAATTAACATGTAGAAGGGATAGGTTGATTAGACCAGGCCTGCAGTAATCAAAGAGACGAAGGAGAACAGAAAGAGGTCAAAGTTGAATATGCTTTGAGTTATTACTTCAAGGTTTGCCCTAATACACCCATTTTAATAAACACGTGGCGGTTTCTTCCTGTGCATACACAGAACATTAAATCATAGTGATTTATAACATTCATTCAGATGACAATTTGGCCTCCAACCATATTACAGGCTTCTAATATTATTTGCTGAAATACAAACAAGCTGTCAATGGAATAATCTAGGTGCTTGGAAAACATACTCTTGATTAATTTTGCTAACAGTTCCCTATGACTGTATGTAATGAAGTTTGGTGCAGAGAAGATTGATTCTCTTTAAGAGTTTTATTCACTACAAGATTAAGCAGCAAGAAATATGTTATAGAGATAGCTGGTGAAATGCTATTAACGTCCATAGTTATACTAGCAGTTTCCATTATAAAACAGTGCTATTTTCTTTAACTAGTATCCAGGGCTTTCTAAAACACTTTAGCTGCTGTTTCGACATCTTTGGGTTTCATTTACTTTTAAATGGCCAGGCAACGTATCATATTTTTTTAATGAAAGGTAGCAATACCCACTAGCATATGGGAGGAACAAAAGAGAGCTCTAAAATAAGTCATATAATTAAATGGCTATTTAAAAAAGTGAGACTTAAAAGCAATCCAATCTGTAGGTAAACTATGGTTGTAAAATACTGACTTTACTTTTATGGTATACACCGAAGACCAAAACTGATTCTTTGTCCTTCTATATCCTTGTAAGGATTCTCAAACACATAAAGGTTTCATTCCTTGAAACAATATTTAGAGATAGGAAGACACTAGTAAATGTCCGAACGAATCACAATTCGGGGAGGGGGGATGAATTGCATTACCCTCATCCCCATCCTCTTCCTATTAACTGTCAAGAAACTAATGGCTGAAAAATACACAGGGGGAAAATCTGATACAAGAATAAATTGCATTAGTAGACTCATATAGGAATCTAACATTCCATGTTTTTGCATGACATCCAGATTTAAGATTTTACTTATCATCTTCTGAAATGAGAGTGAGATTATATGATTCCATTACTCTGAATATAGTCTTCATTTTATCCACCTGAACCAATCACGATCCATATGAGCCATTATGCAATCAAATTGGAAGGGGCCAAAAGTCCACTTCTGGTTTCATAAAACCCTGGGGCTGTTTGCTTTGTGTGTGAGCATACAAATATTGTTTTAAAGCAGGGGTGCCCAAACTACGGCCAGGGGGTTCAAGCAGAGAATATGGCAGCTTAAAATGTATCTTATCCTGCTGCAAAACAGATTGCAAGGCACATTTTACTTTTGCTTCCAGCGAGAGGAACCATGTGACTGGCCCACTGAACCATGTGACCAAAGAGTTTGGGCACCCCTATTTTAAAGAATGACATGACCTAATAGGTGGACTGAAAACTTTGATTGAAACTTGCCAAAATTTTAATACAGTGAAAACACCACAAAAACTCCTTCGCTATTGATAACTAAGTTGAACATTTGCATTAAGCTTTAAGCTTCTCCTGTAACTTTGTTACTTACCGTTTTCCAGTAGATGAAAGCCTTACAAAGAGTTTGTTAGTAATAGGGACAACTTTCTGAATAAACACCTGTTGATCATCACGCTCACCAAATGGCCCTGTGAATGGAAAACAGCAGTAAAGTATGCTGTATGCTCAAACTGTCTTCAACTATGTAACACAGAGTATTAAATACAGTAAAACCTCGAGTTACGAATAAACTCAGTTCCATGATATTGTTCGTAAATCGAATTTGTTCATAACTCAAGGCATCTCCATTTAGGTAAAGAAAAAGCCCCACCCCATCTGTCAACAATCAAAACGGGCCACCCCCGCCCTCCAAAAATCAATCAAACCACCCAAAAACAGCAGCATTTAAAGGAAAGCATGCATAATTAAAAACACTGTTCCTTACCTTACAGAAGCTTTGAAAATGGACATAAAACTCAGAAAAATACAGCTAGAAACTGCAACTGCCAGCCATTTTGACACTGAAACTCCAGACAAAGAACTCCTCTGTAAGCACTCTACTGCTACCTACAGGGCTCTGAAAGGCTGCATGTGTATAAAATATAAACCCATAGGGGAAATGGCATTTTTTTGCTTCACTTGAAGCAACACCGCCGGGGGGGGGGGATTAATTCGTAAATCGGGGCATGTTCGTAACTCGAGGCATGGATTTAGTGCAGAACCATTTCATAAGTCAAATTATTCGTAAGCAGGGGCATTCGTAAGTAGGGTTTTTACTGTACTAGATTAAATAGCCACAATACAGTCTGCACAGGTTTCTAACTTTTTATATGGCAGCTCTCCTAAAACCTGCACAAAAGCTTTCAAGCCCCCAGCTGCTCATCATGTGTTTTCCTGCTGATGTTGGTGTCAGAGATCCTCTTTGGTTTCAATTTAGTTTCTCCTTCTGAACTCACATTATCAACATGTTGTCCTACCTTTTTACTGACAAAAGAGCAAATAACAAATCTAATATTTACTACTTGCTAATACATAATAAAATAACAGAGTAGGTGGATCATTAACACCTTTCCTTCTGAATAAGCTGGATATTCAAAAATTTGTTTACCTGTTTAATTAGTATCTAGAGATTACAGATGTTGCCTGGCCGGTAATCCTGCTATGTAATGGAGAAGACCATACAGCCAGTGACTCAACACTAAGTGTTGGGTGGTGGTAAATAACCTGTCTCCCTAAAGGGGCCAAGAGTTATAGCAGATGAGCCCCTTTAGATGAGCCTCAGTGGAAAGAAATGCCACTGGAAACCATCAGATTGGGCCCAACAGCAAAATGAGCAGAGGAGGAACCACTCCTGATTCCCAGCAGTCATGGAGGCAGAAGAGACCATGCCAGATGGACTGGCTGTGAAGTCGCACCTAGTTAAGATCCTCAAGGCTGCGGCAGTCCATTGCAGTCCCGGTGTTCAATCCTGCATGCCTCATTTCATACGTGCTGCATATGTGAGGGTCACTTCAAGGCAAGCTGTGATCCAGCTTAAGTAAATTCACGCCAGTGGCATTTTTTTCTGTAAATGATTTCCAGGTGAAAAAATGTATACTCGGATACAAGTAGCAGCTGATGATGATAATACAGATGTCATGAAAGAGATTGTCAGAGCCTCTCTCAACTTCTTCAAATTTATTTCCCATTTTATTTCAAATTATAGGCAACTGTATTAGAAAAATATGAAGTTGAGTGACCTCTCTCAAATGCTCTCACTGGATAAAATAACATGATTACTGGTTACACAGCTATACAAAACAAAACTTTTTTCCTGGCATGAGCTTGTGCAGTTGTTTTATACTAATTTGAGGCTGCTGATTACAAATATGATCTCAGATTTGCTCTATCACATCAATTGTCATTCCTGACTGCATGTTGGTGCGACTCAGTTATAGAATTATAGTGATAAAATTAGTGATTATAATGTAATGTTATGTAGATAACCTTATTTATGTATATATTTTTAGTGCAGTTTGTGATATAATAATGGACACAACATCAGAAAGAAGGAAATGCCATAATGACGCAGATATCTTCTGTTACATCTGTGGCAGCTTCACCTTGCAGAATCAAAGGCGCAACATCACTACCTTTGTCAAGAGGGTGTATCTTGCCTACTTTAAAGTACCACTGGGAGACCAAAACAAACATTGGGTTCCTCATACAGTGTGCAAAACCTGTGTTGAAACACTGCAGTCATGGTCTAAAGGAATGAATTCTAAGCTGAAGTTTGGTGTGCCGATGGTTTGGCAAGAACCAAGGAACCATGTGGATGACTGCTACTTTTGCCTTGTCAATGTCAAAGATTTCAATAAAAAGAACAGACACCACATACAGTACCCCGATATCCCGTCTGCCAAACGACCAGTTGGACACTGTGAGGAAATACCTGTGCCTGTATATACAGAGCTAGTAGAGATTGATGTTGAATCCCACTGTTCATCCGGTTCTACTACACATGATGAAGATAATGATGCTCCAACCTATATGCCATCTGATGCAGATTCTGTTAGTCTGTTTAGTCAACCTAAATTGAATGATCTGGTAAAAGATTTGTATTTGCCAAAGCAGTCTGCATAATTGTTGGCTTCCAGGCTGAAAGAGAAAGGACTACTCAGACCTGGCACTAGTGTCTCCTTTTATTGTAACAGAGAAGCAGCCAAGCGAAAGTAATTCCAATCTGATGGTCCACTTGTTTATTGTAATGATGTTAAAGGGCTTCTCCATATAGGACTGCCCACATATGATTCCAGTGAATGGAGACTTTTTATTGACAGTAGTAAAAGGAGTTTAAAACATGTGTTATTGTTGGCTTCCAACGGAAATATATTTGGTTCAATCCTAATAGGTGATCTGTGTTGATTTGAAAATGGTAAATGTTTTTCTGGGCCAGCAAGGAGGTTGCACCAAATACCCTTGCTTCCTTTGCTATTGGGACAGTAGGGCTACAGTAAAGCACTGGGTGGAAAAGACCTGGCCACCAAGAATCAGTTTGACGCATGGTGACAAGAACATTACGAATGAGCCTCTGGTTGATAGGAATAAAATTGTATTACTTCCACTGCACATAAAACTTGGGTTAATGAAGCAATTTGTCAAAGCCCTGAATCACACTGGAAACTGCTTCAGCTATATATGTACAACCTTTCCAGGTCTCAGCATGGAGAAGAAAAAGGCAGGAATATTTGATGGCCCTCAAATTAGAACTCTCATCAGGGATCCACACTTTCTTCCAACAATGACGGCAGCAGAGGCTAGAGCTTGGAATGCATTCACCAATGTTGTTCGGAATTTCCTTGGCAACAAAAAATCGGACAACTATCAAGAGATTGTGGAGGAGCTGCTCTTGAGTTTCCGAGCACTTGGCGGTAGAATGAGCATCAAGATTCACTATTTACATAGTCACGTGGGTGACGTGAGCAAAGAGGACGGTGAACGTTTCCATCAAGACATTAAAGTAATGGAAGAACGTTACCAAGGCCGATGGAACACCAACATGATGGCAGATTACTGTTGGTCCTTGATGAGAGACATTACACGCGTTGAACATCGCAGACTGTCCAAGAAAAGATCGTTCATGGCGATGGAAGGTCAATATTGTCAATTTACCTTTTTGTACATATTTTCATATCTTAACGTTTCAATTCTTACATGTTAATATGTTTTCACTCTCAACTTTGTGCTTCCGCTCATAATTATATATGTTTGTTCAATAAAGTATTGGATGTTATTTTATTAGGTCCGTATGTCTGTTTAGCTCAACGAATATGATGATAAATTTGCTGTTCATAGGTATATTGCAATATTTGAGATCTCAAAAACCTGATGTGCTAGAAAAAAATGATTGCCAGATTCGGAATCAGCACCTCAAAATTACCTTAGAATCATTAGAGTACCTCATGCCAGAAAAATTGTGTTGACCAGCGCTATGGGTGTGAAAAATTATACATGTGTATTAAGTAACTGAGATACGAGGCCACTGAAAAGTTCCATGCTACCCAGTCTAGAGTAGGAGCATTTCCCTAATGTCCAACACAGGCCAACTGTAGATTTTTCAGTTGGGATAATAGCAATCTTGTATAACACTAAGTATCAGTGGGATGGGCTTTACAGCTTAATGTTACTGTCTGTTAGGATATATGAATGTGTTTGCAACGAGAGCAAACTAATGACTGCCTCTTTAAGATTGTGCAGAAAACACAGTCACCTACCAACCAGGTGCAAGCACTGAGTGATTGTGTCTTTAGCATAAATGTAGCACCACTCTCTGCTGTTTAGCCAGCCTGCATTCTCTGACTGCTTTTCTGCTGTGCTCATGTCCATTTGCCTGCTTCGTTCCTGAGGATTACCTGGTATGTTTTTACTTGCTGTTCTTTGCAAGTTATTGGAACACATACCTTGCCACATCGTGGTAACCTGTTCGAGGACTGTTTGAAGCTAAGCTACTTCGTAGCGTGAATGAACTACTGGTGGATATCTTCGAAGCCAACCTTGGAGCAGAGGTAAAGGTTTGGACTTCTTCCATTGTTTTTCGAAGATAAGAGCTTGAAAGCTCACATTGACTATTAAGACTAGCTGCAACACTTTGTCTGACTTGAAGCCGAGTGTTGACCTGCACTTTGTGCATGCTCTATGTAAATAGTGTAAATATATATTTTCTACAAACCAAGCCGGACTTTGTTTGTCTCCTGTTTTTCAACAAACACTCTGGAAGCTCAGGGTGTGACAAAAGCTAAGCCACTTCCAGCACTCTGCATATATTATCCTTTTCACTGTCTTTTGCATGAAGCTGACTAATAACGTTTTCCCCACACCTCTGGTATTTGAGGCGATTGCCCCCTTCTTCTTGTTCGTTTTCCTGCTCCAATTGTTTTGTTCATATATTTCTTTCTCTGGTCTTCACGTAATCAACAAGCAAGCAGGTTTCTCTATGTGCTAGATTCCAATTTCCCTATTTTTCCTTGTGTAATTATAGATAATAACTGTAAGTAAAGATACAATTTTTCTACTTTAAATGCTTCCAGTGTGATTTTTTTCAAGCAAAGTGCTAATTTGTGTGGCAAAGAAACCAGATGGTGGTGGTAGGGATTGAGACTGAACTGCTCTCTCCTAATTGTCTCTGTGTTGCCTTTGTTGGTTTTTTTTAACTCATACACTGTTAACTAAGAGAAATAACCAAAATTTCCCAATACTTTATCCACATTCTCTGCTCTCTGGAGCATGGTACAACAGAAATGCCTACTTAAGAAACAGAATTGCCAGTCTACTGTTGCACTTGAAATGTTTCAATTACCAATATCATTTCCGGAAGAGTAACTGCCATGACTCTCAGTCTCCTCCAAGGACAATATTTTAAAGGATGCCAAGGGAGTGGATCCTGGCTGTGTTGAAATCATTCCTCTGAAACGAGTCACAGTCCATGTTCGAACATGATTGTTATCTGCACAAACTAGAAGAAATACAACAGAATGGTTAGTTACAACCTTTATCATTATGACTATCCATACTGTTATCTGTACAACAATTTTCCTCAATGCGGCACTCTTCATATGCTTTGGACTACAACTCAGATCCAACCTAGTCAGCATGGTCAAGGTTGCTCTACAACGCTGGGACAGAAAAATGATTACTTTTGGTTGCTAATGAATACATTTATTATGTAGCAAACTGGTGCCATTCTCAGTCTACGTGTCTCATTTTCTCACATATCACCCTCCCCACCACCACCCCAGGCACACAAGAGGCTAAATACAAACCTATTCTTATAGTTTGGACACATGGGGACAGCATATGGCCTCCTGTGACTACTTCCTGAAATATTTAAGCATGTTACAATTTATTAGAACCTAATTCAGATTAAACAAAAGCTGTAAGCAAAGATGTGACTGTTAATGCCATTTTTACATTTGAATATCATTCTATTATAACCAGTGGTAGGATGTCAAAAATTTTACTACCCCACCATGACATCATCACAGTGTGGGTGGAGCTAACATCGGCCGGCCGGGAGGAAGATAAAAGGGGCCTCCCTCGGCCAGGGGAGGCCCGAAGCAACGCCGCCACCGCCGCGCAACAGACGCCGCCGCTGCGCCCTCCCGGCCTCCGTCACCGGCCGGGAGGAAGATAAAAGGGGCCTCCCTTGGCCAGGGGAGGCCCGAAGCAACGCCGCCGCCGCCGCGCAACAGACGCCGCCGCTGCGCCCTCCCGGCCTCCGTCACCGGCCGGGAGGAAGATAAAAGGGGCCTCCCTTGGCCAGGGGAGGCCCGAAGCAACGCCGCCGCCGCCGCGCAACAGACGCCGCCGCTGCGCCCTCCCGGCCTCCGTCACCGGCCGGGAGGAAGATAAAAGGGGCCTCCCTTGGCCAGGGGAGGCCCGAAGCAACGCCGCCGCGCAACAGACGCCGCCGCTGCGCCCTCCCGGCCTCCGTCACCGGCCGGGAGGAAGATAAAAGGGGCCTCCCTTGGCCAGGGGAGGCCCGAAGCAACGCCGCCGCCGCCGCGCAACAGACGCCGCCGCTGCGCCCTCCCGGCCTCCGTCACCGGCCGGGAGGAAGATAAAAGGGGCCTCCCTTGGCCATTCGGCCTCGAGGGGAGAGAACTTGGGGCGGCTGTGGAGGACTCGATGGGGGGGGGGTTGGTGGGATATTGTTTTGTTTTTGTATGATGCCGCCTAGAGTCAGGCTTGCCTGAGCGAGGCGGGGTATAAATTTGAAGAATAAATAAATAAATAAATCATGATGTCATGGGCGGAGCCGACATCATGACATTGTGGGCAGGGCCAAAGAAAAAAATAAAAAATAATAAAATAATAAGCGTGTGTGTGTGTGTGTGTGTGTGTGTGTGTGTGCGTGCGCGCGCACACACACACACACACACACACACACACACACAAACCCCTCAACCCACCCACAACACAAACCCGTAAATAAAATAAAATTTAAAAATACATTATAATACATCCACCCACCCACAACACAAATCAATCAGAGCTTTTAAACCAGAGCTTAAAGCTTATTCTGGCTAATCTTTCTCACACTAGGTCAGATGGAAGGAACTACAGAATGAACTCACCACAAGATGGCTTCATTTTGGCCCTTTTTAACTTTTCAACAGTTAAAGAAGTTAGGTATTAACTCTTTGCCTAACCAGTTCTCTAGGATATCTAGGGGAGCAGGCTATAGGGAGCTTCAGGCTAGGAGCTTCTCTTCCTCTTCCCCACTTGGGAGGACAGCAAGGAGGCCGTACATATGCGCCAAGCACTGTAGGCGTGCATGCACACCAAGTGCTTGGTGCACATGCGCAGTGGGGGAACCAGTGAAAAGGTAAGCCCCGAAGGTGGTTCCCCCCAAAAGCTGCAGCCGGTTCTCCGGAACACTGGGAAAAGTTACTACCGGTTCTGGAGAACTGGTGAGAACCTGTTACATCCCATCACTGATTATAACCTACAGGACTTTTAACTTTTTTCTAATGTTCAATGTTCGGACTGTGGTGGCTCAAGTGGTTAAGACGCTGAACTTGAAGACTGGAAGTTCAGAGTTTGATACCTGTGTACTGCACAACAGAGTGAGCTCCCATCTCTGTCCCAGCCCCTGCCAACCTAGCAATTCAAAAGCAAGAAATTGCAAGTAGATAAATAGGTACCACTTCAGTGGGAAGGTAAACAATGTTCCGTGCACTCCGGCATCTAGGCACACCTGCCACATTTCCACGGAAACATCTACAGAAGCAGACAGCGGTGGCTCTTTGGCTATAAACAGAGATGAGCGCTGAACCCTAGAGTTAGATATGACTGGCTGTCGAGCTAGAGTGACCTTTACCTTTGCTAATGTTCTCCTGAGTGACCTTGTGGCTTCATGTGCCTCCCAAATAAAGGTATACAATATAACCAGCAAATAGAAGTGGGGTAATGGTTTTTACCTGCCAGCTACAGGCTTGACTCCATTTCTTTTTAAGCTTTAGAAATGTGAGGAAGAGAGACACATAGCAAATATGAAAAACCAGCCTTATTTACTGAAACAAAAGATTACCTGACACAAGATGTTTCTCAGACAGCATGATCTTTGTAACAGGACTTCGATGAACTGTGAATGTCTGAAAAAGTTGAGGACCTGAACCAACTGTTTCCGGGTGTTGCACAATGACCCGTACTGCTCCAGAACTTGTGCCGTATGCAATCTCAATCCAATTGCCACTTACACCTAAAGCAAAATCATAACCACCAGACACACATTAGTACAATATACCTGTTTAGTTCACACATAATGTAAAATTTACCTGGGAAAGGGATTTTAATACAATTTATAATCATAATCATCACCAAACTCCAGAGCTATAAGAAACCCTATGAATCTACAAGTCCCTGGCAAGGAGGCACAATGGGGAATTGAACTCCCACATTATGGTTGCACAGCCAGATTTCAGCTGAGGAATTCAGCATAGCAGATGAGGTGCTTTCATACAACTTTTTTATTTTTAAGAATTGAACCCGATTTGTTTGTATTACGATGTATGTGTTAATAGGTAAGGTCACCCTTGCTCGAAAGACAGTCATATTCGACTCTAGGGTTCAGTGCTCACCTCTGTTTATAGCCAAAGAGCCGATGCTGTCTGCGTCTACAGACGTTTCCATTGACATGTGGCAGGCATGCCTCAACATTGGAGTACACAGAATGCTGTTTACCTTCCCACTGAAGTGGTCCCTATTTATCTACTTGCAATTTCTTGCTTTTGAACTGCTAGGTTGACAGGAGCTGGGACAGAGACAGCTGCTCACTGAGTCATGCAATACCCAGGAACGTGTTAAAGTTTACCCCTAATTATTCTACCACAATACAGTACTTGTTAGTACAAGTTGTTTTTTGTTCCTGACATCACTAAAACTAGGCAAGAAAGGCTGGCAAGGCATGAATGGAAAACAAAAGCATAATAAAACATTTGAAATTGCTCAGAAAATATCTTCCTGCAGACAGTGCTTAGGCATTCATATACTGTGTTTCAGAATATGCCACCTCAGGTCCTTGGCGTACAGAATACACCAGTGTTTCCCAACCTTTGGTTTTTGGACCTCAATTCCCAGAAGCCTGAGTTCAATTTCCCAAAGCACTGATCAGCCAATGTACTGACTTCGGCTTCTGGGAATTGAAGTCTCCTTGTGGGGCGTGGGTCCCACGTTGGGAACCACTAGAATAGACTACGTACCAATGAACCTAGATTTGTATCAAGTGTTAGAACATCGAAGATAGGAAATTAATCCTTGTTTTTTAATAAGGCATGGTTTGATATACATGTTTTAAAACATTTGCCCTTTTAATTAAAAAAAACTTGAAATATATCTATGGGCAATATCTATATTTGGCACTAAGAAAGATCCTACCCTTAATGCAACTTTAAAGAAATCATATATGGTTGCAAATCTTCAATTTGAATTATCTCTAAGCTTAGCTACTTTATGTTCAATAAAGGCAAAACTATAGTTCATCTATGAACCAGTGTTGTTAAAGATAGCAAAAATTACAAACATCAAGACATTTTGACACTGAGAAACACAGTACATAGTTAGATATTATTATTAATTACTACTACTCCTACTACTACAATAAATGGCACAGCTTTGACTTCATTAAACAAGTAAATACTACAGCTCCATGGGTTAGAGCACTAGGTTGCAGAGCCAAGGATGAGTTTTTTGACCCCTAATTGTGCTTCTTTGAAGGGGGTGGAGAGAAAGCTGCATGCCTCACTGCCTCCTAGACTGGTAAAATCTTTCTGAGTATTTTAGACCTAGAAGACCCTGAGAAGGATAGACATTACATTAGAATCAACTTGACAGCACTCTACTGCTACTAACAACAAGAAAAACAACAGGAACAGCAACAATAAATAAGAACAGTACAGTAATACCCCAGATAACATTACGACTTGGTTCTACAAGTCATGATGTTATCCGGTTTTTAGCGTTGTCCGATACATGCATCAAACAACACTAAAAAAAAGCCCTGACTTCAGGGACAAACCGCTTTAAAGGCAGGCAGGGAAAGAAAGAGACCTCCCTACCTTTAAAGCCACCCCCATGCGACTGCAGTAGGGGGGAAAGTGCCTCCCCCCCCCCACGCTACTTTAGCCTTCCCTCTGCTTATTTTCCCTTCTCTGACTGCCAGCTGATCGGAGGCTTTTTAAAAAAAAAAACTGCACGGAAGGGGGGAAAGAGAGAAATGTGGTTGGTTCTATAGAGAAGTAAAGGAGGCCAAAGCTTCTCTCCCTGTGAATTCACTCCTTCCCCACCCCCACCCCCACCCCTAGCAGTTTGGGGACACCCCACTGCCTGCTCGGCCACAGAGAATCCACCCCAACTCTGTTTACCTAATGTTCTTGAGCTGCAATCTCCATGCTGTGTTCTTGCTTTACTTCCTGAATTGAAAAAAAAAGGAAAGGGGGAAAATACAGAGGTGTGATTGGTTCTCTAGAGACTGCCAGCTGATATAGAGAACCAATCACATCTCTGTATTTTCCCCCTTTCCTTTTTTTCAATTCAGGAAGTAAAGCAAGGAGCGAAGTGACAGGGAGAGAAGCTTTGGCCTCCTTTACTTCTCTATAGAACCAACCACATTTCTCTCTTTCCCCCCTTCCCTGCAGTTAAAAAAAAAAGCCTCCGATCAGCTGGCAGTCGGAGAAGGGAAAATAAGCAGAGGGAAGGCTAGGGGGAAAGGCAGGCAGGCGCTGGGGAGGGGGTTGGATTTGGTAATGTTCTACCCAATCCAACCCCCTCCCCCCCACACACACGATTGTACCGGATAACGCTAAAAATCGCGTTATCCGATGCAAGATTTTTCCAAAAATCTTGCATCGTTATCCGATTCTAGCGCTATCTGGTATAAACGTTGTCCGGGGTATTACTATATGTCCATATAAACACAAGAGTGACTGTGGTGGCTTCGTGTTTAAGATGCTGAACTTGATGAGTGCAAGGTGAGCAGGTCAGCAGTTTGAGACCCGAGTGCTACACAACGGAATGAGCTCCCGTCTTCATCCCAGCTTCTGCCAACCTAGCAGTTCAAAAGCAAGAAATTGCACATAGATAAATAGGTACCACTTTAGTGAGAAGGTAAACAGCATTTCATGCACTCAGAATTTAGTCATGCCTGCCAAATGTCCACGGGAACATCTGCAGTCACAGACAGGGCTGGTTATAAACAGAGATGAGCACTGAACCGTAGAGTTGGATACAACTAGCTTTCAAGCAAAGGCAACCTACTATAGACACAGGAAGCACAACAATGATGTTTTCAAAGAAGACCTTTAATACTACTAAATATAAAATTTACAATCAGTTTTAGCATACAACAATCAGCCTGTAGGACAGATTTTAAATGGCATAATAATGTAAAATGCTAGATTTCTAATCATGGGGTAAATTGAAGATATCACAACATTACTCCCATGTAGTATAAAGCATATTTTGTAATGATTTTAAAGGATATTAAGAGATGATGGTACAAACTTGTTTTGGGTGTGAGGTAAACACTAAGTGCTGTTATGGCATCATTGGAAGGATCGTGGTAAAGTTCTGTCACCAGAAGATCATTATCCTTCATTCGTAATGGAAATTTTTGCATATCTGTGAAGTCAAAAGTATAAGTTATTTTAAAATGACAGATAAATTAAGATCATTGGGATGATTCTACTAAATAAACAGAGCAAATTTGATAATTTCTACCAGGAATAGCAAAGGAAAATAGCCACACCTTAAAATAACAATAATGAAAAATATGGTGATGATAATATTAATGAGATACATGTTCCTTTTCTTACCAATGTAATATATGGAGCCATTATTGCAACCAAGCAGTAGGAATGATCCAGCTGTATCATAACTTGTGATAGGAACAACATCTTGAACCTAAGATTTAAAATAAAGTATACTGTTGTAAAGTATAAAGATAAGTGTGAAATAGAGCATGAAAAAGGCAGGCTATTAGAGCTGGAGGAAGGGGGGACACACTTAAGTGATACTGTCCTCTGTTCAACAATGCAACCTTCCCAAAACTTCTCAAAATTTATAGGAAGGAATGCCTCTCTTATCACATCAGGAAGACAGCCCCTCTCTATGCCAAGATATATTGTTATCAATTTTATCATGGAGAAGTATTTTCACAAGGCCATGGCAGCTCAAAAAAGAAGACCAAAAACTAAGTTTTGGGGATTTTTTTTTCATTTCTAGAGTATTTTTCTTTATAATTCATACTCAACTATTAAAATATTAAGAGCTGTTTCTTCACATACATTGGGATAGTAATTCCTCAATAATAGTGTAAGTGTCCCATTGTTTACTCTGGCCACGCTAAACAATCCTTCACCAGAAAAAACCCAGAAACAATAATATTCAAACAGGTGCCAAACCTCCTGTTATTCATTTTATCTTGTTTTGAAATGCTGTCCATTTCTGCAGGAGCTGACATGCTCTCCGCTGCATGTTTTGCAAAGTGATAGCTATTTTAGTCTGTTTCCAAGGAAGACACCCTAGGCGGGGGGGGGGGGGGTATTATGGCACCTTAAAAACTTAACAGGATTGTTTAAGCAGAAGCTTTTATTAATCCACTGTACAGCCAAAATCAGATGAACACAACTGTCCCCACCCAAATTGTTGAGTGTAAACATTTGTCTCCACCCAAACCCAGCAATTTTTTCTGATCACAAGGACGGCACATTGTGTTTTCTTAATAGAAGACAGAATTAAAGATTCTTAAAGAGCCACACAACTTCACTCAGCTTCTTGAAGGGAAAGATGATTATAGTGCATAAGGGAATTTTGAACACAGAAAAGGCAAGCACAATTGAACAAATCATCCTCTTCTTATGTACACAAGCCAGGTCTTAAGAGTATAAGAGGCAAGTGATGGAGCTTTTAAATAGGTTTGGCTATTTTCATTAGATTCAAAGATACTAGGTCAGCTTTCAGTACCCTGCAGAATTACTGTATAATGCTACTTGGCTTTTTGCATTCTCATAGTGTTAGTCATTGATATGACTGTCACTTACGGGTAAAGTCAGGATTTATTCAACCAGTGCTGGGGCAACCACAGAGTCAGCCTTAGGTCACTTCTGCCTCTTGAGATTTGCAAGGCAGCCTCTTGGATTTCATTACACAGTGTCTTTACATTGTGCTATGGAGACATTCATCTGGCTGGGTTACAAGGTTTGTTTCATGCATGACTGCCCAGCTCTTCCCCCAGTCTTGTTGAGAATCAAGAATCTCTATTTCCATTGTCAGAATGCATAATATTTCAAAATCACAGGGGCACTTGACAATAAAACTAAAGAACAGATACATGTGAAGCCCTGTAAGTAACCATCCTTTGAAAACCTCTGAATAGATGACAATTTTGAATTCTACAGAGTTAATACATACAAAACGCTTTTTGTCTTAAGTAGTAAATCATTTTTATCTCACCTTTAAGTAAATACAGACATGCCCAATTATTTTAGCCAACTGATAAAACTTTAATCTAAAAAGACTGATCAAAACATAAACCTGGAGAGCCATATCAGAAAACAAAATAAAAAAACACTGTAGCACTTTAAAGACTAACTGCTATATTTTTATTGTTAGTTTTTGTGGATCAAGTCCACTTCTTCAGACAAGGAGTGAAACTTAAAGGCATGGTTTTTATGCACCAAATTCAGGGGTCAAAGGGAGAAGGGTATGTTCAAGCAAAATGACAGACAAGCAATCACAATACAGCTTCCCACAGCCATCAACAACAATAGTTTATTCAGATTAGCTCTAAATGTCTCCCTTTCAATCTCAAAGGGTCTGAGAAAGCTTTCATGGATCAAGTCCACTTCTTCAGACAAGGAGTGAAACTTACAGGCATGGTTTATAAATACCACATTCAGGGGTCAAAGGGAGAAGGGCCTGCTCAAGAAAGTGCCAATAATTCAAAATAAAAGCTGAAATCTTTGTGTCACACATTGAGGATGACAGCATTAGCTATAGCCATGCCAAAGTCCCCTTTGTTTTGGGGATCCCTAGTGAATCTCTTACATCCTTGAGCAGTCGTTGAAAGCTGCAGAATAGGACGGGGAGCAATTTGTAGTGGGAAAATGTCCAAGGAAAGATCAGTGGAAAAACCAGGACTGGTGGGAGTAATTCTGCGGCTTTCCATATACTGTAAAGTGTGCCTCGGGGGAAACAGGATCCCTAAGGATATCCAAAACCTGGAGGGGATCAGAAATTTTTATTTTACTGCAACAGCTATGGCACAGCTGTGGATGATGTCCAACAGGACTTTGGCCAATATTTATTAAAAAATGAAAACTTACACAAAATTTTATCCCAACTTTTTCATGAAAAATGGCATCCCTTTTGCCTCCTCAGAAAACATATGTAACTGTTTAGCATCTCTGCATCTCTACCATACCTGCCAATGCTGAGTCACAGCATTCCATACTCCAACTTTTCCTGTATGACTAGTAGCCACCAACTGGTTACCAATAAAGAAGAGAGCATCGACAGGAACTCCAAGACTAAATATTCCTATAAGAAAACACACATATACTGTATAGTAAAGATATCTATCACCATTTTTCAGCACATACCACCCACAAATGAGAAATGCCATTGTCTCAAGAAAATAATTGTCCATATGAGCATTTCACTTTTAATGCTGTTTTCAAAATGCGTCAGAGAAGACTTAATTATATCTCCGAATATAACACTATTCTATCCAATTAAAGACTGGGTGACAGAACATTCAGTAATACCATAATCCATGCCTATATATCAGGAGTTCTTAACCTCTTAAAGTTGGGGGTCAGGTCATACTACCTCAGACAGCTTTGGGGGCTAGACGGCCATTTTGCCCTTCGTCCACCACATGGCACTTCCTGGTGTGGTGGAGGTGGTGGTGGGCCACATGAAATGGGCTGCAGCCCACATCTGGCCCACGGGCTGCAGGTTGAGAATCCCTTCTATATACAGTAATCAGAGTACAACTCTTCAAGTCCAAACTGAGACTGTAAGTGACAGGGTCTTACAAGAAACACTCTGTTGTATAACTATCATTACCACTTAAGAATTCAAAATCACTATTTTATTCAAAACTACTGTACTATATTCTTTGTGAATCCACTGTAACCATCACTAGTTCTGTACTTTAAAAAGCAGTAAAAAATATAGGAAGTTGAAGAATATAACATATTTTCTCCTTCTTATATGTCCACAAATTGCCTTTGATGTAAACTTTCCAATTGTACATTTAAATTTAAGCACTTTCTCAGAATAAGAATTAACTTCTACTTTCAACGTTAGGTGGTCTTAAATCAATTCTTTCAAAACAGATGCTCTAATTTTGTTTTGAACAGTTAATTCTAAACAGCTGAAATAGAAAGGTTAGGTTGACCCTACAGGGCTAATTAACAGGGGCTTTACCTTTCGGTACTTTCTCTCACACTAACGTAAGATACTGTAAAATGTATTTCTCTACATACAACAGCCACCAGTTCTCAAAAAAATAATAATCAATGGATTCTAATAAGATCTGCAGCATAAACTATCAGGTTCAGCTTATTAACTTTTATTTATGTAAAATTTCATTTAGTTTCTTTATCTTCTATCTAGTCTTAAACACTATTCTAAGCACCCATCTCAACACACAAGGAATAGCAACAGGCCACATAAAACCAAACATTTAACATGAACATGAATGATTGAAAAAGTTGCAACATATTAAGAATAAAGAGACTTTTATTTTAGGTTTACTTTCTGGGTGTGGCTTGACAGAATACTTCCCAAGCATATTCATCAGCAAAGAATGAATAAACTTGCATATGTAAACACAGCAAAATAAAGTAAGCATGATCCAAACAAAGAGTTCTCCGTAGTTCTTTTATCATAATTTTACTATGAATGTACTTGACACTTAATTGATATGCAGGGGATAATTACACATTTACATGGATAATTCTACCAAAACTGTGCTACAGAAACCTTTAGAAAATAGCATAAATTTTCCAAACTTTATGAGGAAAAAATTATGACAGCAAGAACCAACATGTTATTTAAAGTGGAAGTCAGAAGCTGGAATGTTTTCCAGTAGTTGCCAAGAAGCCTGATGCATAAAGTGACTTAATTACAATGCCAAACAATTTTTTCAGGGCATATGATGATCTCTGATGCTGCCTATATTTAACAGCGGGGTGCATAAAAGCAGGCAATAATAGAAAAAAATGAAAGAAACAACTAGAATTGAACACTCTGGAGAAGGATGAGGTTCGGGGGAATCAAGGAAGACAGCATAAATAGTCTGAAGGAATTTAAAGTGTCACTCTTGCTTAGGCTCAACCATCCTGACCGCAATCCACAGTGAAGAGGATGGTATAAGTAATGACAGGTTCTTGTCTTAAGGGGCCCTCTCAGTAAAATATTGCTTATAGCAGCAACCCAGTAGTGGTATCTTATGTAAGTAATATTGAAGGCAAGACAGCCTCTGGGGGAGCTCTATCATGGAGATGCCAGCCCTTGCAATTTTCTATGGGTGGTGGTGTCAGCTTCTGAAGAGTGTTTGTAACAACAAATTGTTTCCTTTACAGGACATGAACGAAATACTCCTTCTCTATCCCAAGGCACAGCTGCTGACATTAGATTTTGCATGAGAAACAGGCTTGCAAAGTTGTCTGAAAAGAACAGATTCTGGCTTGTTCCATTAATTTTACATGAAAAATAGGCCAGGCTGAATGAATTTCAACATATTCATGGTTTTAAAAAAATTGCATAACACCTGTAATATGGAACTACTTCATACTCTATATCGGGGTACCCAAACTTTTTGGGCCTTGGGCCGGTGTGTGGTTCAGGGAGCTGGTCATTATGGCCCGGGGGCTGTATCCAGCCCCTAACACCAATTCATCCGGCCCACGAAGCCCTTGTCGCTCCTAGAATTGGAAGTAACATGCGCCCATATGGGCACATTTTACTTCCATTTCCAGAAGCAACGAGGGTTTTGCGGGCTGGATGAATTGGTATCAGGGGCAAGATCCAGCCTCCGGGCCATAGTTTGGACACCCCTGCTCTATATAACTTTACCAACTTCAGCCCCAACCCATGGATGTACAGAGGCCACCTATCCTCTTCTCTGACTGGATATAGAATCACAGAATAACTGAGCTGGAAGATACCTATGAGGCCATAGAATCCAAACCCCTGCTCAATGCAGGAATCCAAATCAAAGCAGATCTGGAAGGTGGTTGCCCAACTTTCTCTTGAATGTCTCCAGAGTTGGAACGCTCACCACTGTCCAAGATAATTGATTCCACCGTTATACTACGTTAACAGCTATGCTTCACTCCTTATCTACAATATTCCTACTGATTCCTAGTTCAGACAATCAATTCACTTTAAGAATCCTTAATAATCCCAGATACAAAAAGCACCTGAACTGTTTGTCTCATAATAAAAATCTTGAATCTGCAATATGACCAACCTAAACAATATGCAAGGGAAGAGAGAGCACATGGCAGCAGGTAAGAAACAAGAGAGCAAAAATTATGGGCAGAATCCTATTTTGTTCTTATTCTTCATACAACAGTCTACTACAGGCTAACTTATTCTCTGCCTGATAGTTCCATACCCTCTCACACAGAGAAGCCCCATTGCTTTTAATGGGGCAACGTCTGGCCCACACAAATCAGAGATCACATGAACTGAATAGAAGAGAAATGAAGCATATCAAGTCAGAAAAGGTGAAAGGTGCCTCTACATTTTCTCTATCCATCAGTTTTTACTTATTTCAGCAATCTCATTTCCTTGGCTGGAAGGAAAAAAGTTCACTGTCACTCTTGTCAAGTCAAGTTACTGGAAACTTAGGAAATTCCAAGCTGAAGATTTTTATGCAGCTTCCACTTGCTTCTCTGAAAAGTTTGACTGTTCCTTCTGTTACTGTAAGAATGTAAGAAACTGACCTGCCAAAACATATTTAAGATGTGTGCAGCTTTAACCTAGAGTCCCTGAGATGACATGGATTGCTAATTCCATCTTCAGCCAGCACTGGACAATGATCAAAAATGATGGGAGTTTAAGAACAAAATATTGAGAAGGGCAGTTCAATGCGACATGTTACAAGACCTGTAATTATTTTCAGTGGACCCGAAGAGACAGAATTCTTTCATTTGCCTTAGTTTCTGAAATGCTCAAGCACAGCTATTACAGCAAAATGATTAGCATGTTGAATTAAGACTTAGGAGAGCTGAGTTAAAATTCCCTTCCTCGTGTTCTCTCAGTCTGATCTAGTTCACAGTGTCTTTTTGAGGGCAAAGTGGGGAGGAGCAGAACCCTGTACTTTGCCCTGACCTCACTGAAGAAAAGTAGGGACACAAATAAATAAGTAAGAAATAATTAAGTAACCTTGCCTGGCACTGCCACAATTTTCCCCCACATGAGCTGATAACTTGCTGCTACATTTATTCACTCAGTTACTCCTTTACTGAATTTGCATCCAGCCTTTCTCCTCAAGAAAAGCATTCAGGTTCGCCATTAAGATTTCCCCTCAAGTTCTTAAACTGCGGCTCTTAATTGAATGTCTTTATTGAATCTGCTGCTCTTTTATTGCTACACACACACACACACACACACACACACACACACACACACACACACACACACACACACACACACACACACACACACACACACAACTTTATAAACGAGTATAATTCTGTAATAAGCAAATAAATTAATAACTTTCCCCTGTAGTAACCCAGACAAACAAGCAGAAAAATGAACTGAATATTCACACCATTTAGAATTTCTCCCCAAACACCAAACTCCTTCAAGGCGAACCCCCCCCCCCGCCTACCCAATGAATACATCTCTAAACATACAACAATCTTCTTTTTCTTTTCTTTTCTTTTTTTTGGGGGGGAGGGAGGGAGAAAATGTACCAAGAACTATACCCATGCTTGTGAGTAGATTAAATCTCCAGAGACAGCTCTCCATAGCTGAAGGAAATCATCTGTCAATGTCTTCATGCTATAACTTAAACAAGCACAGTCAAACCTTGCATAAAAAGTGCCTCGCTTAAAGAGCAGAATTTTCTCTGAATGTTCGCTTCACTTAACAAATAAAACCAACCAAAAACTCACTTAACAAATAAATCAGCGTTCACAATCCCCCCCCCCCCCGCCACACCGAAGTCACAATTGGTCGCTTACAATGGTGTTTTGCTTAAAGAGCAAACTTGCTTAAAGACCTCTGCTGGTACTTGGAAGCAAGTATGTATTTCAACAACTGACATGAACTATCAGTTAAAACTCAAACGTGAAGTACTTGGCTTCTCTGAAAGCTTTTTCCATATTTATTTTCCTTCTGGGAACATGAAGCCTTTGGGTATGGAGCACTGTCTGATACTCAGTGATAGCCATCTCTGCTAATTTCTGCTCAAAAGATTATTAGTGGCACAGCATTGCCCAAATTACATTTTTGAAGGTTATCAGAAGGAGACCTTGAGAAACATGGCTTTTAGTAAGAGCAAGACAAGCTGGCAGTCATTCCAAACTGTCATCTCTAATTCCCACATTTAGGCTCACCATGCAGAGCTGAAATAAGTCAGTCACAAATTAAATTACTTTCTACTTATTATCACAACAGGGTTTCAGTAACACTTTTTGTAATTGACAAACACCCCCATCTAGCCATTAAGACAACTATAGCTTTCAGCTTTTACTTTCATTCTTATTAAGATACTGCTTTAGCCTATAAGTGATGGCTAGAGGAGAAATAAATGTTAAGTGTACAAACCTTAGCTTCCATTCACCGTGAGCCAATGACAGGCACTTAAACTGTGACCAGTATCCCATCCAATATTTACATGAGCATACAGCTCCATCTGCAAAAGCTGCCATGGCAATCTGACAAGGTGTCAGTCATGCATGTCTGTGCATATAACCTGATCAAATCATCATAGGATCCTCCACCGTTGGGAGTTCAATGCACGTAAATATTGAAGCGCGTAAGAGAATAAACTAATAAAGCAAATGAGGAACAGGAATACACTTACCTATTTCACTACCACTACCACCATCCTGAACACTCCATAAGATAATGCTGCTTTCAGATGCAACAGCAACCATTTTATCTTTGTCTCCATGTGGACCACCAACAACTTTTGCATTCAGAGCCACCCTTTCAATAGTCCAGTCTAAGTACGGACTTGTGAACACTTGCTGCCATCCAGAGGATTCTTTAATTCTAAAGAAAGAAATTCAACAAAATGTTTTGGGAAGAAAACTGTTAAAGATTTAACTAAACATCAGAACAAGCAAGTTACTCAAACTTTTGTGGCAAGGATGGAGATCCTTTGGGTCATCAAATCGTTTACGCTACAATTTCAATAATCCCTTACTGGTGGAGTTACTGGCTTGACCAAAACGTATAAGAAAGGCAATTTTTTTCCAGCTTCTGCTTTAGTGAGCAAAAAAAATCCTTGAAATTCTGAACAATTCTTCAAAATACTAATATCCAATTTGTTACACTCGATTATAAGGGGGGGGGGGGAGAGACACATTTAAGAGAGACACAAGAGAGGACCTTCTCTGTAGCAACTCCCAAGTCATGGAATGCACTCAATTGGGAGATTAGGTTGCCCCCGTCCCTCTTCTCCTTCTGATGACATTTGAAAACTTATCTCTTTAGGCAGGCTTTTAATTATAACTGAGTCCCTGGATGCTGGTTTTAGCTAAGTTTATTGTCTCTTTTGTAAAGTTTATTTTAGTTACTATTGTTTTAGTCCTATTTTTAATCACTTAAAATATTTTAATTATTATTCCAGTTTAATTGTTTTTAATTGTATAACTAAATGTGTTTTAATCTTATCTTTTCAATATTGTGAGCTACCTTAACTCCTCCATCAGGGGAAAGGTGTCCTATAAACAAAATAAGCAAACAAATAATATGAACACTTCACTGGGAATACTTTGTGGTAAATCAGAGATCTTTAGGAACCTTAAATGTTCATGAGGAACTTTTGTATGCCAGTGAATGTTGCTTGATAACTGCCATTTGCAGAGGCAAAATGATGTATTTTATATTACACAAATGGTGATGTAAACATCAATAGCTTACTAACCTACTCTCACTGCAAATGAGCTGTATGCTTGTGCATTGTGCTCATACATGACAAGTTATCATGTGATAAATACCCAGAGACCCCTAAGCATATCATGCCCTTCAAATACACCCAGCATGTGAAATAGTGTGGATCAGGGTTTTCAAAAAGCAGGCGTGAGTCAGTACACTATGTAAATCAGCAAGCCCTGGCTGCCCCCATGGAGCAATGGTTCACTACAGCCAAAACACTCCGCTCAAAATCTGAGTTTAATCCCAGTGGGCTCAGCCTTGACTCATCTATCCATCCTTCTACTTACTTTACCTTTTGAAAGTCCCATTCTAGAATTTGTGACCTATCACGAGTGGAGACAATTTGCATCCAACTGACTGATGCTTATAAATCCATGGTTTGTTCATCAGCATTGTCAGTTACTTGTACAGATTATATAATTTCAGTCAAATATATTATGCTGTGTACCCTGTGGCAGTGATTGAGCTGCAGTACTGCAGCTGAAACTCTGCTCACAATCTCAGTTCAGTCCTTATGGGCTCAAGATTGACTCAACGTTCCATCCTTCCAGAATCAGTAAATTGAATACCCAGCTTGTTGGGGACAAAATGCTAATTACCTTGTGAACCATGCAAAAAGTGCACCAAATGCTAAGTGGCAGTATATAAGTGTTATTCCTATGTCACTGTCAGTACAGTGGAATAAGTATCTATAAATAATGAACAGAATAATTGTTATTGCTATATGCTTCCTGTCTTTGGCATAAAACTGTTAGAAGGGGATTGGGAATGATATATTTGTACTGTACTGTATTTTAGTCAACCACTCAGATGCCATCTTTGCATTGTTTAGACAAGACTGGGAAACCTGTGGCACTTTGGATCTTGTTGGGCTTCAATTTCCACCTCCTCTGAAGATCTTAAGAGCTGTGCAGACTCAAATTGGAAAATGTAGTCCTTCATACATTAACATTTCTTTTCCATAGTAGTCTTTTAAAATATATTTATATTGTATATTTATCAAAAAATTATCAAATAATTATTCCACAAATAAATGCTAATGGAGCCAATATGATAAACTATTTCAATCAATCATTGATTGATTGTTTTAAAAAATTCTACTTAACTGTTCAATAAAATAACTGCTTACATCTTTTTAGATATTTCTTCATCTACAACAGCAGGAAAAAATTGGAAACATCTTTTTTTAGGGCATGAAATAGGGAGTCCAGGTTTTTTACTGGTTCTGTGTGCTTTAAAGATAAAGGACATATCCAAAACATTTCCATGCTTTTTGGTCTTGAGAGAATTCACCATATGATAGGTGCAACATATCTGATCATTGGAAGACAACCAGTCTTTATATGAGGAAGAACTCCCTAAGCTTAAGTACACTACACACTGTTTAACACAAGGGTTCTCAACCTACAGCCCGTGGCACCAGACGTGTTTACGACAGCTGTAAATGTGCCTGTCATAAATGCATCTACAACAGTTGTAAATGTCCCCAAAGTTGTTGTAAACACATTTACGAAAACCATGGATCTGTTTTATGGCAGCGTTTCTGGCGGGGGAATCACCAGTCCAGCCTGCTCAGCTGTCTGAGGGAGTGTGGTTCAGCCCGTGGCCTAAAACGTTGAGAACCCCTGGTTTAACACCTCCTCATAAACATACATTTACTGAAGACATTCATTCGATCTTTTAGGAAAACATTTATCCTGCAAAACAGAACAAATTTTACAGGCCAAAGGTAAACTGAAATATAACTTTTTGTGTCCTGTATTTACCTATAACAAACTGCAAAGTGAGCATATGCCGCTACAATCCAGTTATGATGGCCAGCCACTATCAAAACTTTCCGTGGATCCACAGGAAGCCCTTTCAAAAACATAACAAAGCATAGGTTAAATGAAATAGCAATTACTATGAGTCCTTTTTGGTTTTTGCTTTTAAATTTTTTTTTTCATCAGCATAGTCAAGGCAATTTATATTCTAATATTCCTTAAATGTCTCATGTGTATGAATTTGCTATTAGATATGATTCTCATCATAAAAGAATCTGAATTTCTGTTAATATGCACATCTAGTAATGAAAACTACAAAACAGAAAACGCATAAAAATGGCACAGAAAATGTCACAACTCAAAAGAAGAGAATGAAGCAAATTTCTATACTGATCAACATTTCCTCTACCTTAACTATGCAATGTGATGGTCCAGAGCAAGAGTCCTCAACATTTCTAAGCCAGGGGCCAGATCACACCCCCTCAGACTGTTGGCGGGCCAGATTGGTGGCAGCGCTGGCAGCAGCCAGACTACAACTCACCCACCTACCCCTCCACCCACACTGCTGCCACCCATCCCAAACCACCCACCTCTCCCCCAAGCACTTCCCTGCTTACCAACCTGGAGGAGCTTAATGGTACCAAATCATCTGGCCCGCAACCTCCTTCCAGCCTCCTCCTCAACTCTTGTCTCCTCCGCTTGGCTTGGCTTATCATTAACGGCATTCCATCGCAGGGCAGAAGTTGTAAGTCTTACAACATCCGCTCTGCTATGGAGTGTTGTTAGGGGCATGCCAAGCCAGTGGTGGTGGCAGCTGGAGTGAGGTTGTGGGCCGAAAGAGTTGGTGCCACGGGCTGTAGGTTGAGACTCCTGTTCCAGAGAATACTGTGCACTCACAACACAGTTTCTCACTTCTTGTGTTTAAATTGATTCCATAGTTCCATTGTTGCTATTTCTGCTCTAAAATTAACCAGTGTTTATTTTTAATCTAAAGCCTAAAAGATTTAGAGCTTCCTCCAAGCATTACACTAGAATAAGACCTTCGTTGTTGGGTGAAATTATGACTAATGTCAAAATGAACTATTAAATATGATTAAAGGTGTGTATATTCAAGCTTTTGAAATGTGGATATACAGATACAGTAATACCTCATATAACATTAGTATCGAATAACACGAAAATCGCATAACATCAAGGAATCTGGGGGGAAGAATTGCATCAGATAACATTAAGATCCTATGGGATGCTTCAGATAACAACCGCGAAAGCCTGTGTGGTTACAATGTATCTCTATGGATCCCATAGAGGATCAGATAACACGAAAAATCATATAACACGAAGACTTGTGGAACCAGGTTTTAGCGTTATATGAGGTTTTACTGTAACTGCTAAGGATATCATGGGTTGACCATGTGACTAACATAGAAGTATTGTGCTGTATGGATAAAGAGCAGGAACTCTTTAAAACCAATAAGCAAAGAAAGAAATAACTGTTTTAATCCAATGGATTAATCAAGTGGACTTGATCCATGAAAGCTCACAACGAAATATAACAGTTAGTCTTTAAAGTGCATTTTTTTGTGTGTTTTGTTTATTCTCTGATATGTCTTAATCCAGTTCTTTTAAACCAGTGATTCCCAACTTTGAGACCAAAGACATCCTTGGTCTACACCTCCCAGAAATATTAAGCCAGCCCTGCTAATGATGGTTTCTGGGAGATTTAGTCCAAGAAGATCTGGGGCCCCAATGTTGGGAACCACTGGTTTAAGCCAATGAATTTCAGCAGGAAAATACAAACTTCCCCCAAATTCCTCTGGGGAGTAAGAAATACTTGAGGACACACACAACCTGCAGGCCATGCTTTCCCCACCCTATTTATGTGTTTGTATTTTCCAAATAGTGATTGCAATAAAAGACTACTCCTCAAACAAACCTGATAACACATCACATCTTTCAGAAGTAAGCATATTGGTATAATATCTACCCTTGTTCCAGAAACCTTTACATAGTTAAAACTGAAAAACAAAACAATAAAGGTTCCTGTAGCACTTTAAGGACCAACAAGTTCTATTTTGCAAAGGCATGGTGCTTCCTACAAGCATAACATTGAATTACAGCCTTTGTTGTTAGGCAATATTATGGCTAATATCAAGATGAATCTTAAGATGCCACAATTTTTTGTTTTTCTCACAACAAACTATCACACCTCCCTTTGCCCATGAAGATAAGCTACCTTCCTATGAGGATTTTAAATGCATTATAAAATTATAATATTTTCCCCTCACCTAGTCTAACATTATCTTCTCCAGTACCAGCAAGTGAAGGCTGCATATTTCCTCCACGGGTTTCCCCTTCAAGGCTGTTCTGTGGTGTCCTACCATCAGTAGAAGCCACTGTAGAATTGCTAATCCTACGACTTGGAATGCCTACAGCAAAACAAAAACAAAAACCCATTACATTTAATTTAGTTTTTACTGGACTTCACTTAGGTTGAATCCAAGAACTGTGAGTGAACGAATGTTCATGAAAACAAACTTTCTAATTCCTTCCCCCACATTTGAATGCCCTGTCTTCAGTATGAGGACACTACAAAAAAAAGCATGGGGATTATAATGGGATAAAAGAAAATTTCCAATATTGGCAGAGCTTTTCCATGACTACAATTCCATTAAGCCCCGTTATCTCCAATCAATTATCTTCCCCAGCTGATAGCCCAACATGCTCCATCCTATGCCATTCCATAGGGTCATCCAAACATCCGTGAAAGTTTTGCAGCCCTCAAGATCTAGGTTAGTGCTTTTCTTCTTTATGGATGGCTCGCTTACCAGAAAATTCGCTTCAGGAAAAGAAATCCATAGGAAATAACGGTCCATTTCAAGAGAAACAATCGTAATAGGGACAGGTTTTCTGACGGCAGACTCAGCTGTGGTTGCTCCCAGTGATTGGCGTGTGGCAGCAGGCGGAAAGCACCATGTCCACTCCATTTTTTGGATTTTTCTTCAGCTTTTTTCTGATTTTCTGTAGCTTAGAAGTGGCGGGGTGGTGATGGGGGGGGGGGACAGCTGACTGGTGGGCCATTACCAGAGATGGCTACTAGGGGGCACAAAGCACAGTTTCCCATAGGGATGCATTGAAAACCAATTTAATGTTCCCAAGTTCAGAAATAAGCCAAAGAAACCAATATTATTTCTGTTCAAAACTCATTATAAAGTGCACTTTGGAATTTTTTGCCGCATTTATACTAGATTTTGAACAGATAAAAGACTTTTTTTGATTATTTTCTGAACTCCGGAACGCAATATTTGGTTTTCAATGCCTTCCTATGGGAAACTGCACTTTGCTATAAGGAAAAATCACTATAAGGAAAACCCCACAAAGATTAATTCCTTAATGTGGGGGTTCACTGTACCACTAACTCTTCTACTGCACAATTTTGGTGTATACTGACATAGCATCAAACCAACAGTATACCAGCAGATAACCTTTACCTATGACCTCACTACAAAAGTCAGTAATTCATTAAAACAGGGCTGAGCAATGTCTAGTCCTCTAGCTGTTATTGGATGGCAATTTCTGCCACTACTAGCAGTTCAATCAATGTGAATGACAACCAGAGGTACTGTCCAACATCACTTAAAAGGCCTTAAGTTGCTCAACTCTGCACTAAATGAAAGGAACATAACAATATATCATGTCCTTGCAATTACACATTCACATTGTACACGGAATAAATTGAGCTAGCAAAGACTAGTTTGAAAAAGAATCCTGATAAGCCCTTAACTTTAATTTTATAGTGGGTATAAACATATTCTAAATACTGTATATACATTATTTGTTTATATAAAGCAAAACCCAAAGCCTGATAAACTGAATATTTCAATTATACAACTAGAAAACCACTGTGAAAAGGTCCTTCTTGTTCCTAGAATGAGCAAATGGTACGTTAATCACCTGGAGGTGGAAGATATCCATGAAAAAGGACACTGCCACAAGATGAGCGCTCCAGCTCTTCACATAAAAGAAGTCTTCTTACTAAAAAGAAGTAATATGTAATCAGGACAAACTCTACACAATTTAACATAAATCACAATGGGTTATATTCTCTTTAGCTGTCTTTCAAGGTAGGACAACATTTCAGGGATTAATTTAGATTCAACTTCATTTCATTTCAGGGATGACTTCATATGCCCCTCCCCTTTCTTACAAATTGGAAAAAAAGAGAGAGATTCTGATAATTTTTAAAGGAGCAGAGACAAGTCTGGTTTACAACACAAAGATGTCAATATAGTTATAAAGCCAAGCAATTAAAAAGAACATACAAAATGCACAAGCAAATAAGAATTTCAGTAAATGAAAAACACAGAATTGTTTTAAAGGTTGTTAACTATCTGCCTAAAAATCACTAAATCTTTTGAGTCAGTTCCATGAACTGAGGTGTTCCAACCCAAATGATCCTGATCCGCTTTCTAATCAATTATACACAGCTTAATGGTGGAAGCCAAAGGAGAAAAATATGTGTGGCAATAGATGTCAAAGAGAGCTTTTTCCAGTAGCTGCCGTTTCCACCCCAGACACCATTTGGGGGGGGAAACCTATGTATGAACATCATATCAGATGACTTCACAGAGACGGTAATGTTTGACCCTAATTGGCATCCAATACTAAGAGTTCCCATTCCCCTACTGAAAAACTAGCAAAGGAAAATGAGTTTGCTCCTCTTTTATGTCCTTACCCCCCAGGATTTTTAACTTAATGTTCTTAGCTGTGATCTTAATTTCAGCACTATTTACGGTGATTTACCCTATACAAAGTACAATTACTTTATGACTTTTTTCCATTTCATCTCCATAGAGTCACCATGTTTAAACTAGTATGAATACTTGAATAACTATATTTACCTAAAGGTGTGATTCCATAAAATTCTGCTTCATGCCTAAGTACATTAATGCTTACTCCTCTGCAAAAAAGTAGAAAGCATTTATTTTACCATTTAATTTTATCATTAAATTTAGAATTAGAATTCTAAACAAAAGTAGCTAGATTTAAATTTCTTATTAGAACTTACTATAACTTCCATACTTATGTCATTAAAAATACAATGACAACCAAAAATATCATGTCATATACTAGCGGGGAAAAAGTACACTTACATAAATATACATTACATTCAAGCTTTAAAGAAGGATACCAAATCTAACTTACTGAAGTGAAACCTCTACGTTAGGGGTTCCCAACCTTTTCATGCCATGGGCTGGACCATGCCCCCAGACAGCTGAGTGGGCCGGCCATGTGGTTCCTCTCACCAAAAACACTGCTGCAAAACACATTGGCAACAGCCACTGGTGCATTTACAATAGTGTTTACAGTAGGTGCAGGTGCGTTTACACATGCGTAGACATATTTTATGGCTGTTGTAAACACATCCACTTCTACTTCTGGTAGCAGTGAGAACAGCAGTAGGCTGTAGGTTGGCCACCCCTACTCTACACTTCAGAAAAAGTTTGGCCTAATCCAATGTGCCACTAGTGGCCCCCTCCCTCTGCTCCTTTGCCTATTACCAGGAAATCTGTTCCCGAGGATGTCCCAGTCCAATAAACCCTTGTTCCTGAGAAATTCCACCTGAGAATACATTCCTCAAGACTTCCCAGCCTATTTTGGGAGTACAAATGGAGTCTGTAGTGGGGAGACTTATTAAGTTCCCTTCTGATTTCACTGGATTCTGCTGCTCTGACAATCAACTTTTAGGTTCTGCTCTTTACCGGTACAGAGCACTAAGCTAAATTCTTCTAGACAGTGTATGAAAGAATGTGCTGACTAAAGATCCTACTCAATACTCACACGGACAAATCTAAGTGCTGTGAAATGGGATGTGTATGTATGCATGTAAGGTCAGCTCACCTGAGGGTTCTCTAAGCTGAACCTTATCAGGATTAAGCCTCAAAGAATATACAGATGTCTCATATTGAGACCTGGGGTGCTATATTGGAACTACAAAGATTTTAGTAAATGAAGTAAAAACAACATAATATGCAAAGATCTATAGGCATACCCTGAAGCGTCATCTAAGCATTTTACAAAACCTTAAAAGAACACCAATGTTCTTTTGCTTAAACCCTTTTAAACTACTTAAAAATGAATCAATTAGAGTATCTGGAGAAATATTTCCCAAATATGTCCATTATTCTCTGAAACACAAGCCACTATTTTTATAACATGAACAGGAATGATTGTCACCCTTATCTTATTTGTGCATTTCCTATAAGAAGCTATTTAGTTACAGTGGGAACAAAATGGAGGCTGATTTCACAGGACTCTACAAGTTACCATAAATTGTCAGTGACAATTATCTTTGAATTTCTTACCGCAAATCTAATTCCTTTGTGCGAAGAAAATTTAAGATAGGTGCAAACGCTGCAGGATCTCTATCAATAAATATCTACAAAGGAATGAGAGTCCATTTATTACCTTTGTATATGTATTTTAGAATAGTTACATACAACTGCTGCCACCATGAACGCTTCTGGTATATTTCAGTGACAGTGAGTACGTAGTTAGGTTTATTGCTGAAATTATGAGACCTCAAAAAACGTAGTTTCAGCGGTATTATACATGTTTCCATGATAAAATCTCAATGTATCCCTTTAAAAATCTATCGGCTTTAAAGTAAAGATTTTTCATGACTTCACTAATTTTCAAATGACAATTACCTCTTTCACCAGCCTCAACAGATATGCTCACAAAATTTCATTCCTGAATTCAATCTAGTACAAGATTGTGAGCAAATTCTCTCTGCCCTTAACTCATGAATGAAGAAAGGAAATGTTATCAGCTTTTACTGCTTATATGCTTTATTGCTCAGAAATAAAATCTCCCCCCACTGAATTTCTTCACCAGCCTTAAACACATGATTCTATGCACACTGTCTCTTTTCAGTCTTATTCTTCAAAGAACAATCTTTTGTTTGTTGAAAATGCTCTAATCAGATAATCTGAATACGTACTCTTTTGTGTGGCAAGCATGCTTCCTATTTGACTTAATTATTTATATATTTTTTCCTTACAACCATTTTGTATGGCTGCTGCTCTGAAACTACTGTCCTTTAGGGACTAAGTCACATTTTAATTGTATGTTTTAATTTAAACTATTCCTTCAAAGCAGAATTACCAACATGGATCTTATATTGCCACCATCTGTATTTTACATTCATGTGCTAATCATAAAGCTTCTGTACTTATGCTCAAATACATGTGCAAATTATCCTGTTTCCAACTTTTGTTGACCCTAATATAAAAATTCTCACACCCTAAAAAACTGGGAAAGGAGAATACTCACAGCACCAGTTTCATCCTTCAGTGTTGAAATTCTTCCACTTAGCAAACTGTAAACAAACAGATGTTATGATTAGATATAGCAAAAAGAAACTGGGGAGTGGGGGAGAGAGAAACAGAAAGATTGATGTTGGATGGTAAATCAATTGTTTGGATTCCGGAAGGGAGTAGGTGATTTCAATCAAATCTCTCCCTCTGCAATCTCTACATCATTCCCAAAAGAAACCAAGTATGGCAACTTAAAAACTATTATTTCTGAGTGTGAACTTGTATGGATCAAGTCCATTTCCTTTGATTTGTGACAGTTTTTACAGTGCCACAATGTTTTCATTTTTTTACTTTGTTTTCTTTTGTTTTTGTCTGACTAACAAGGCTATTTCACTTAAAAAAAAACTGAAGAATTCCCTCAAGCCCCAAAACAGATTTAGAGAAATGAAAGAGGACCGCAGAGATAATAATAATAATTTCATGTCAAAAATTATTCTGGGTTGAAAGGATTTTTTTGGGAGAAACTCTGCTCAGGGAAAGCACAAATTAGGCTCCTTTCATGTCCCCAAGAGCTGGGACAGAGACAGGTGCTCAATCTGTCATGCAGTAACCAGGTTTTGAACTGCTGACTTGCCGACCTTCCAGCTAACAAGGCAAACCTCTTAACCACTGAGCCACCGCAGCCTGACTGCAGAGAGAAAGTAGTAGACAGCAAGCCTGAGCCTTGAATGTGAATTCTATTTGATGCCCTGAAGAAGTTTGATTCTCTTTGTATCCTGAAACTTCAAGTTGCAACAGAATTTCAAATGACCGGGGAAACAAGAGAAAGAAAGAACAGGCTTAGACATCACATTCTATCATAATTCTTGAGCAGGCATATTTACAAAAAAGAAAAGAAAAGAAAGAAAATGAAAAAGCAGGTAACAAAGAGTAATTAAGATCCCCTCTTTATTCTTTCAACTTCTACTCTACAAGTTCTTTGGCCATACTCCTGTAGGTACTCTGTCAGAAAGTTTAGGTATCTGTTCAGAGCCAAAGGCTAGTAGAAGAGTCAGCTGGATAGTCCTAGGATACACCCAATGGCAAACCACTTCTGTGTATTCTACTTAGGAATCCTTGGAAACAGTTGCCAGAAGTCAAAACTGACTTGATAACACATCATCATCATCATCATCATCATCATCATCATCATCATCATCATCATCATCATCATCTTATTATTATTATTATTATTATTATTATTATTATTATTATTATTATTATTATTATACTGTATATGTTTATGTTATGTGAGCCCCTCTGAGTCGCCTCAGTGAGGTGAGTAGAGGGGCATATAAATCTAATTTAATAATAATAAATAAATAAATTATGATGATGATGATGATGATGATGATGATGATGATGATGATGATGATGATGATGATGATGAAAATACACTTGCTAAGAAAATATTTAGTTTGAATTTCACATTCTGTTGACAAGGTTGGTGAATACAGTAATACCTTGGTTAAACGTGTACACCGCACAACGTTAAAACCTGATAACACCAGGAAATTTGAGGGAAACTTTTGCACCACACGTTAATGTTGTGCGGGGCAAAAGTTTCCATCAAATTTCCGAACATTGATCTCTGGATTGATAACAGGCTTAGCAATGGGGGAGTGGAGTTTCTGAAGCAATCCAGGCAGGGGTTTCTGAAGAGAGGCTGGGGAAACGTTTTTCCAGCTTCTTTTCAGAAGCACCCCCACCCCCAGGCCTGGATTGCTAAAGGGCTTAGCCATCAAGGCGGGGGGGGGGAGCTTCTGAAGAGGCTGGGAAAAGGATCCCCAGCCTCTCCAGAAACACACACACAGATGCCTAGATCACGAAGACCCTTAGCAATCCAGGCGGAGGTTTCTGAACAGAGACTGTGAAAGTTTTCCCAGCTTCTTTTCAGAAACACCCCTCCAGGCCTGGATAGCTAAGAGGCTTAGCCATCCAGGCCTGGGGGGAGGGAGATTCTGAAGAGAGGCTGGGAAAAGGCTCCCCAGCCTCTCCAGAAATACCCCCCCCCTCGCCTGGATCACTAAGCCCTTTAGCGATCCAGGCAGAGGTTTCTGAACAGAGGCTGCGAAAGTTTTCCTAGCCTCTCTTCAGAACACCACCCCCGCCCATTCTTTCCCCCAACCCCAGCACTGATGCCAGCATTGGATCAGTGCTGGGGCTGGGGGAAAGAACAGGCGCATGCACCCGTTCTTTCCCCCAACCCTAGCACCGATGCCAACGTGGGATCAGTGCTCGGGTTGGGGCACTGATCGTCCTTTGCTTGCAAAGGGAACGAGCGTTCCCTTCTCAAGCAAAGGGCGATCCCATGCTGGGACAGCCGGTTTGCTTGGGGAGGGAATGCGCGTTCCCTCCCCAAGCAAACTGGATCGCCCCCTATTCCCTTTCATCTATGGAAAGGAAACAGGGCTTTATTTTAAACATTGTGCGATCAATGCATCACACAATGTTAAAAACCAGGTAACGTTATGACTTACGGAACCAAGTCATAACATTATCAGAGGTACTAGTGTATATATTTTGTCTTATTACACTGTCGCTTATTCAAATTGCATACACCCCTGAAAATACCATGAAAGTGATCTGAGTATGCTAAAATAAAGACTTCAGTACCCCTTTTAAGTTAAAATGAAATGAGGGTGTTTCCAAGGCTGAAAAGGCTCACTGTTTATGAGGAGGAAATATTTCTAATAAGCAAGGAAGCCTCAAAATGGAACAATCTGGTGATAAACACACAGATCAAGAAATCAAAATGCACAACTAAGACCAGTAATATGTTGGATTTTCTGCATGCAGAACAGAAGCTGTAGAAGTGGGTGGATAGGAATGACTCAAATGACTGCCATGTGACAAGGGTCACAACCAATAAATAGCTGTAGCTCATTCTGTAACTTCCATTCTACACCTGAAAAAGTTAACAGGATAATGGACCAATGGTCTACAACTATCAATGCAGACAACTGACTGCATTTGCATGCATAGTTTAATATCTTTCTTACCTGCAAAACACCATGATTTGCTTCTTTCAATACTAGTTTGTACAGAATTAGCAACCTATTTGTAGATTCTTCAAACACACCTCAGATTTTTCAAAGGACAGGGCATTTAAGTCCTCAAAAATTTAACCCACTATTAAACTGTAATGTACTTTGCTATGTATTGCATATATTCTTATCTATTAGTCAACTCATTAGAGCAATATGTTAAAACTTATTCCACATTATTTTAGACTATCACAAAAAAACGTACAAAACCTAGAAAGGCCTATGTCAGAAAATGCCATGTCCAGGGAGGAACATTAAGGGTAAACAAAAGCATGATACCAGGATATTTCACATTCCATAAGAGGAAACAGCCATTTCAAAAGATGGCAAATAACATCTTAAAATAACTTAAACTTGTCCCTTCCATCATTGAAAAAGCACAATGCCAAAAGGGAGAAAAGATTGTTCAAAATATTATAGCAGGGATGGCCAACCTTTTCACGCTGCGAGCTGGACCATGCCCCCCTCAGATCGGTAAGCAGGGCCAGAGGTGTGGTTCCTACTGCCAATTCCATCACTTCGGGGGGCAGGTGCATGCACACCTCATCTTTCGCTGTTTTCCCTGCTTCTGCTGCTTCCCGTGGCACCAGGAGTGAAGGCAGGGGAATTTTTGGCTGGTTTTGGTGCATTTTCGGCAGCGGCGGTGAGGTCCTCACAGCAGGCTGGATTAATTGGCGTTGCAGGCCGGATCCAGCCCACAAGCCATAGGTTGGCCACCCCTGCTTTATAGTACAGTACAAGTACAGTATAAGTAATAAAGGCCTTCATCCAGCCCACAAGCCATAGGTTGGCCACCCCTGCTTTATAGTACAGTACAAGTACAGTATAAGTAATAAAGGCCTTCGGAAATTTCTCAATGTTAAAAAATGAATCTGATAGTTTGCAATTCTATGACTTATATGCTTAGTAGAAGATCTAAATTTAAAGACTTACCTTGAAAAGAAAGAGTCTGGAATCCACATTAGTGTCTGTCTTGAAGTGCTAAACCTAAAAAAGAAAAGAAAATATTTTTAAAAAAAGTACTGTAACTAGCAAATTCTTATTTATTTATTTTTGATTGATTGATTGATTGATTGATTGATTGATTGATTGATTGATTGATTGACTGATTGATTGATTGAATTTCTATACTGCCCATCTGGGCGTTATCCCACTCTGGGTGGTGAAAAAACAGAAAATAAGTAACAAAAATACCCAAAACAAATCAAAACCCACCACCACCAAATATATCATAGACTAAACTAAACTAATTGGCATCAGAGGACATCGAAACTGAGCTTAACTGGCTAATCTGTCACCCTGAAAAGCCTCCTTGAAGAGTGTTTTTAATTGTTTTTTAAAGGTAGCCAGTGATGTGGCCTGGCACAGCTCCCTTGGTAGTGTATTCCACAGGGTTGGTGTCACCACCAAGAAGGCTCTATTTCTGGTTAAAGACTTTCGAGTCATCCTCAGGGTTGGCACCTGGAGCTGCGCCAACTGTGATGACTGGGTGATGCGGGGAGTTGCTCTGAGGGAGAGACACTCCAACAGATAGCAATGTCCAAACCATATAGGGGTTTGTATAATAACATTAACACCTTATATCTGACACGGTAGGCAACAGGTAACCAGTGCCCTGCCAAGGCTGGGGAAATATGATCAAATATCTTTAAACCTGTCACCAGCCTGGCTGCTGCATTCTGAACCCATTGTAATCTCCATATCAGACACAAGGGCAGTCCCATGTAGAGAGCATTACAATAGTCAATCAGCGAGATCACCTATGAATGGGTCAGTATTATGAGAGACAGCCTGTCCAAGTAGGAGCATAACTGCGCAATCTGCTGAAGCTGGAAAAAAGCCGCTTTGGCACCGCCCCTATCTGTTGTTCCAATGAGAGTAGTGGGTCCATAATGATCCCCAGATTGTGAGCCTGGTCCCTAGTGCGACCTGTTCATGATCAAAGGAAACTTCTTTCTTTTTAAGTCTGCCTCAGTCCATATATGAAGTTGCATCTGAAACTGAGGGTACTTTTCTAAAGAAGTCTGTTATTGTCATAGATGAAAGGCAAAATTAAATAATGTTGGTTATGATATTGTTATGAAAGCTAAAAGTAAAAGAATTAGTGCAAACAGCAAATGTCAACTCTGTCACGAAAAAGATGAAACTGTGTCACATCTCATCTGTGAAAGTTCAAAGACCATGCAGACAGTCTACAAAAGAAGAGACAACAGACTTGCAAAACAAATCAAAACCCACTAACAACAAATATATCACTATGGTCACTATGTAAAATATAAAATCTGTCAGCATCCAAGAATTCATGGGAACATCAGTTAGAGATACAGTGATACCTCAGATAACATTTGCATCGGATTAAGGCCAAAATCGGATAATGTTAGGGAATTTGAGGCAAACATTTGCATCTGATAACGTTATCTGATGCAAATGTTTGCATCAAATTCCCTGAGGCATGGCTTGGGAGAAAGGCAAACTGGTTAGTCCTGTTCTCTTTCTCCCAAGGTTGAAATCTCAATAACAATCACAGCAATTGATCCTCAGCTAAGTCCCTTAGCCAGGGTGGAGGGCCTGATTCTGAAAAGAAAAAAGTTTTCCTAGCTTCTGTTCGGAAAGCCTGGGGGGGGGGGTTCTAAAGAGATGCTTGGGACCCTTTTCCCAGCCACTCTTAACAAGCCCCCCCCCCAATAGCTAAGCCACTTAGTAAGCCAGGCCCGGGGGGGGGGGGGGGGCTGATTCTGAAAAGAAAGGCAAACTGGTTGGTCCTGTTCTCTTTCTCCCAAGGTTGAAGATCTCAATAACAATCACATCAATTGATTCTCAGCTAAGCCCCTTAGCAAGCCAGGGGGAGCCGATTCTGAAAAGAAAAAATTTTCCTAGCTTCTGTTCAGAAAACCTTTGTCTGGCTTGCTAAGGGACATAGCGATTGGGGGGGGAGTCTTAAGAGAGGCTTGGGACCCTTTTCCCAGCCACTCTTAAGAAGCCCCCTCCCCAACCTGGATAGCTAAGTCCCTTAGCAAGCGGGGGGGCGGGGGGCGGCGGCGGCGGCTGATTTTGAACAGAAGCTAGGAAAACTTTGCTAGCTTCTGTTCAGAAAACCTCCATCTGGCTTGCTAAGGGACTTAGCGATCTAGGCGGGGAGGTGGGGTCTTAAGAGAGGCTTGGGACCCTTTTTCCACCCACTCTTAAGAATTCCCCCCTCATAGCTAAGCCAGGTTGTTGTTGTTGTTTTTTTTTGGGGGGGGGGGGCTGATTCTGAAATGAAAGGCAAACTGGTTAGTCCTGCTCTCTTTCTTCCAAGGTTGAAGGATTTCAATAACCATCATGGTAACTGATCCTCAGCTAAGCCCCTTAGCAAGCCATGGTGGGGGGCCTGATTCTGAAAAGAAAAAGTTTTCCTAGCTTCTGTTCAGAAAGTCTCCGTCTGGCTTGCTAAGGGACATAGCGATGGGGGGGGGCTTCTTAAGTGAGGCTTGGGTCCCTTTTCTTAGTCTCTCTTAAGACCACCCCCCCCCCGGGCCTGGATAGCTAAGCCCCTTAGCAAGCAGGGGGGGGCTGATTCTGAACAGAAGCTAAGAAAACTTGGGGAAAGGGTCCTAAGCCTCTCTTAAGACCCCCCCCCCCCGGGGCCTGGATTGCTAAGTCCCTTAGCAAGCCAGAGGGAGGCTTTCTGAACAGATGCTAGGAAACTTTTTTCTTTTCAGAATCAGGCCCCCCATCCTGGCTTGCTAAGGGGCTTAGCTAAGGATCAGTAGCTGTGATTGTTATTGAGATCATTCAATCTTGGGAGAAAAAGAGCAAGACTAACCAGTTTGCCTTTCTTTATAGAATCAGCCCCCCACCCCAGCCTGGCTTGCTAAGGGGCTTAGCTATCCAGGAGGCATCATTGAAAAAAACATCTGTCAGAAAAAAGAGGGAGCAGATCTTTTAAAACAGCACTTTATAAAGTTTTCAAAAGTTTAAAAATGCTGTATGGCTTTGTTCCCCTAAACTAAAGTCAGGGTGGTCTGGCATCTTTTTGTAATGTATTTACCCTTTACACAATTATTTCTTAAAGTTCTTTAAGGTTCCAGCATGTTTCCTTGACTTTCCCTTGAAGTCTGTGTTATTTACAATGTATCTCTATGGAGTTGACGTTATCTGAGTCATCTGCATAGGATTTTAACATTATCCGATGCATGCATCGGATAAGGCTAAAAATCGGATAACGTTAAGACTTGTCGAACCAAGTCTTAATGTTATCCGAGGTATTACTGTATTAGAAAATGAGCAAGTCAAGATCTTGTGGGATTTTTGGATCTACACTGACAAACACTAAGAATATAACACAACAGAAATAACAGTAGAGTAGTAGAATATTTTTTTTCTTGATACAGTAATACCTCGGATAACGCTAAGACTTGGTTCCACAAGTCTTGGTGTTATCCGATTTTTAGTGTTATCCGATGCATGTTAAAATCCTATGGGATGTATCGGATAACGTTAAAGCTCCATTGAGATACATTGTAACCGCACAGGCTTTAGCGGTTGTTATCTGATATATCCCATAGGACCTTAACGTTATTTGATCCAATTCTCCTCCCCAGATTACTTGACGTTATGCGATTTTAGCGTTATCTGAGGTAAACGTTATCCGAGGTATTACTGTAATTGATTTTACAATCCCAGAGGACATCAGAGTCAAAGATAAATAGCTAAAAATTCACGCCCCTCAGACTGTTGGCAGGCCGGATTGGTGTCCCCCCGGCGAGCCCCCACCATTTCCCCTTCCACCAACATCCCCCCATGCCACAGCCGCCAACACTCCCCCCACACCACCACCACTTCCCTGCTTACTGGCTTGCCATGGGTGAAGGAAGGGTCCTGACTGTACTTGCCCATGCTTGGCCAGAGCAACCCCCAGGGAAGAATGAAGGGTGAGCAGAGATGGAGTCTTTTGGTGCCCCGCGCAAAAGTTGGAAAAGCAAGGCAGGTCTGCCTTCATGTCATCTCCTTCCTTCTTACCTCGGTACGGGTACGGTAAGCAGAAAAGCAGTGTATGGGGGAGCGGTGTGGGCTTGGGGTGGTCCTGCCGGTGGTGGTGGTGGCAGTGGGAAGGGGAAGTGGTGGTGCATCTGCCACTGCCCATGTCCCCTTCGCCATGCTTGGTGTGTTCCTAACGCCTCTCCGTAGCAGGGCAGATGTGGTAAGCCTTTTTACAACATCCGCCCTGCTATATAACAGTGTTAGGGATATGCCAAGCCAGGTGGAGGGGACAAGGACAGTGATGGTGCTGGTGGTGATGGAAGAGAGGAACAGATAGAATGGTGCCATGGGCCAGATCCGGCCCACAGGCCATAGGTTGAGAACCCCTGTACTACACCAATATTTGATATTCAGATTTCTGGTTAAGACTTGTGTCTGCTATATACAAGTTTTAACAGCAGTCATCACGCAGAGACAAAAAGAACTATTACAACAACCAAGGCAAAGAAATTGGAAAATAACAACATGGGGGAAAAACAAGAGATCTCTTCCATAAGATCCAGGATATCAAAGGACAATTTAAACCTAATTAAGAATGCAGAAAAACCAACACAGAATCATGCTCTCTGACCAGGAGAAAATAAGAAGAAAGTGGCAACAGTATACAAAAGAACTATAAGGAAAAAATAAAAGCTGACAGACTTCTTTGACAAGTTCTAGAAAGTGAAGTTAAAGCTACTCTGAAAGCACTGGGAAGAAATATATCACGAAGGATAGTTTGATACTGATAGAACTATTTTGAGCCATAGAGACTGAATGTTGTAATCTTAAAAATAGGCCAGCAAATATGGAAACCAAAAAAAATCCAAATAGTGGAATGTTCGAAATACATTCTAATCACCAAGAAAGGAGTGCAGTAAGTATAGAATGAGAAATGCCTGATGTCCATGCTGCAGTCCCAAAAGTAAGAATCAACAGAGCTATGTGGATCATAAGAAACTATGGGTTGTTCTGAAAGAAATGGATGTGCCTCAACACTTGTTTGTCCTGATATGTAACATACATTTTCAACAAGAAGCTATTGTTAGGACAGAATATGGAATGACATAAAGGTTTCCTACAGGCAAAGGTGTCAGATAAGGGTGCATTTTATTCCCTTATCTATTCAATCTGTATGCAGAACATACCATACAGAAAGCTGGACTAGATTCACATGGAAGAGTGAAAATTGGTGAAATAAATATCAATCATTTAATATATGCACATGATCAGTGATGGGATGTAACAGGTTCTCACCAGTTCTCCAGAACGAGTAGTAACTTTTCCCAGTGTCCCAGAGAACCGGAAGCTGCTTTTTGGTGGAACCACCTTCGGGGCTTACCTTTGTCAAATAAATTCCTACATACCTTTTCACTGGTTCCCCCACTGCACATGCTCGCCAAGCACTTGGTGTGCATGCATGCCTACAGTGCTTGGCACATATGTACGGCCTCCTTGCTGTCCTCCCAAGCGGGGAGGAGGAAGAGAAACTGCTACCCTGAAGCTCCCTATAGCCTGCTCCCCAGGGTAAGTGACTCACCTTTGGATGTGGTGTGTCTGTATTTTAATGTGTATTTAATACCTTTACCTATATTGACGTACTACCACAATTCCTACAAAGGCGAGGTGGCTGGCAGGCCTGGCTTGGGGTTTTTAAGCAAAGTCTTGGAGTTACCTCATCAATAAGCTACACCTGTGGAGAACCCTTACGGAGGTACAGCTGTTTTACATTTACATTAAGGTATATTATCCTAGAGAGCCGGTATGATGACCATATCCATCTTGCAACATGGTGCTGCCTAGGCACTTATACTAACAGGTGACGGGTTTGTTTGGGGTGGGTGGGTGGGTGGGTTGATTTATGTTTGTGGTGGCTGGGTGGGTGGATGTATTTGAATGTAATTTTTATGTTATTTATTTATTTATCTATTTAATTTATTTATTTACGGGTTTGTGTTGTGGGTGGGTGGGTGGATGGGTTGAGGTATGTGTGTGCTTATTTTTATTTTATTATTTTATTTTTTATTTGCCCCCCCATGACATCATGATGTTAGCTCCGCCCACACTGTGATGATGTCACAGTGGGGTAGTAAAATTTTTGACATCCCACCATTGCACATGATACCATTTTCCTGGAAGAAGCAACTTTTGAGAAAAGTGAAATAAGAAAATGCCAAAGCAGGACAGCAGTTGAACATCAAGAAAACAAAAAGAACTTAAATACTAACAATGAAGAAACTGAATAGAAAAAGATGTGTGTATCTTACTTCAATCAGCAATCTAAATGGAGACTGTAGCCAAGAAATTAAAAGTCTGAGACTCAGAAGATCAGCAATGAAGGAATTAGAAAATATAGCCAAGTATAAGGATATATCACTGGAGACCAAGGGGTTAAAGGGCTGGTGTGGCTCAGTGGTTAAGAAGCTCGCCTTGTTAGCTGGAAGGCTGGCAAGTTGGCAGTTTGAGACCCAGGTACTACATGACGGATTGTGCGCCCGTCTCTGTCCCAGCTCTTGGGGACATGAAAGGAGTCTCATTTGGGCACACCTAGATCAGTTTCTTCTGAAAAAATCATTTCAACCCAGAATAATTTCTCACATTAAATTATTATTATACAATACTGGAGACGAAGACCAAGATCATCCATGTTCTTGCATTTTCAATCAATATGTACAGGTGTGAAAGCTGAACAGCAAAACAAGCTTATGGGGGGGGGGATGATTTGTTTGATACCCTGGACCACCAGAAAGGCGAAGAAGTGGGTCTTAAACACTGGAAGAGACAAGAATGTTGGGAAAGATTGAAGGCAGCAGGGAAATAAGACCAAATACAAGACAGAGTAACTAGGGTCCAACTTGCTTGTTTGCTGCTGTCACTCTCCAGGCATTTTCACTCAAGCTGTTCTTCCTGCCTGGATTAGCACCATCTACTCCTGTTTTTTCCTGTCCTCTTTAAGCATCAGGCACTCTAATGCATTCCCCCAGGGCTCAGAAGATTGGCTACCAGTTTTATAGGAAGCAACAGCCTTATGTTTACAAGAGCTGAGCAGGTCTGTTGATAAACAGAACATTTGGGAGACTACATTTTTTATGACTCCCTCTTTCTTGTAACCTTTCCTTCACCCTTTGTGTGTCAAACCTTTCTTTCATCCTTTGTATTGAAAACTGATAAATTTTTAATCCCCCTTACCCTCATTCACCCCACTGATATAAAAGTGCTTCACAAAGATATTCCAACAAGTTAGTCTGCTCTGCTTTCTTCCTTTCCTCTCCTTGCATAGGTTTTGCCCTGCTGTGCATCTCTTCACCCAACCAGCATTCTTTGTTCTCCTTCCTGCCTCCATGTACATCTTCTTTATTTATTTATTTTTATTTATTTCCAACTTGTTATCCCGCCCCAATCGGGTCGAAACCCAACTCTGGGCAGCTTACATAAACAAATTTAAGAAATACATAGTTAAAAAATACAACTCAGTATACAGTATCCTCTTAATAGATTAAAAAATATAAATTAATACAATGTTCACAGATTAAGCTAAAAAGATTAAACAATTCCCAGTTATTTCCAAGATATAAAATTACCAAGGTTATTAAAATGACAAAGGTTATTAAAAACAAGGACCGGGTGAGGAGGTAAGAACAAGGGTGGCTGACTCATCTGATAAGCCACCCAACATGAGATCCGGTGTTTTTGGATCCCCAAACTTGTCCTGCCAGCCAGGTTTTAAGGCCTTTCCGGAAGGGCAGGAGCTCTGTCTGTTGACGTAAATCAATAGGCAGGAGGTTCCACAGGGCCGGGGCGGTCACGGAGAAGGCCCTCCTTCTAGTGCTAGAGAGACGAGCCTCTCTAGCTGATGGCGTTACAAGAGTGCCTCTCCGATCTGCCCTGGTGGGACGGACAGACGTTCTTGGGGTGACACAGTCTCTGAGGTATCCTGGCCCACTACCATATAGGGCTTTAAAGGTAATGACCAGCACCTTGAATTGCACCCGGAGACATACTGGCAGCCAATGCAGCTGCCGAAGCAGTGGCGAGGCACGAGCATAACGCCCGCACCCCATCACTACCCTAGCAGCCGCATTCTGGGCCAGCTGGAGTTTCCGAATGGTCACCAAGGGCAGCCCCATGTAGAGCGCATTACAGTAATCAAGTCTGGAGGTGACCAGTGCATGTGTGACCCTGAGCAAGGAGTCCCGATCCAGGAGTGGGCGTAACTGGTATATTACACGAAGTTGTGCAAAAACCCTCCTGGCCACGCCTGCCACCTGTTCTTCGAACAGTAGTCGTGAGTCCAGGAGGACCCCCAGATTACGCACCGGATCTGTCTGGGGCAAAACAGCCCCGTCCAGAACCAAAGCTGGAAGCTCCCGGGATAACACAGGGCCCCTTACCCATAGCCACTCAGTCTTGCCGGGATTCAGTTGTAGCCCGTTTCCCCCATCCAGACCCTAACAGCCTCCAGGCACCTGGTCAGGACTTCTACTGCACCGCTTGGGTCCCCACGGGCTGAGATGTACAGTTGGGTATCATCAGCATATTGATGGTACCTTACCCCGTGGGAACGGATGATCTCACCCAGCGGCTTCATATAGATGTTGAACAGGAGAGGTAAGAGTACCGAGCCCTGAGGCACCCCGTATTGGAGGAGCCTAGGGCTGGACCTCTCATTCTCCAGACATACCGTCTGGGTCCTGCCCCTCAGAAATGAGGAAAACCAGGCCAACACAGTGCCCTGGATCCCCAATCCTTGGAGCTTACCCAAAAGAATGTCATGATCGATGGTATCGAAAGCCGCTGAGAGATCGAGAAGAGCAAGGATGGAAGGATGGCCTCCATCCCGCTCGCTCCAGAGATCATCCACCAAAGCAATATAAATTTGAACTAATAAATAAATAAATAAATAAATAAATAAATAAATAAATAAATAAAGCGACCAGTGCAGTTTCAGTACCATGTCCGGGCCTGAATCCTGACTGAAAATGGTCCAGATAATCCGCTTCATCCAGAACTTCCTGCAACTGCTGTGCCACAGCCTTTTCCAACACCTTGCCCAGAAAGGGTAGGTTTGATACTGGTCGGGAGTTCGAAATTACCGTAGGGTCGAGAGATGGTTTTTTTAGGAGGGGGTGCACCAAGGCATGTTTTAATGGCGCTGGGAAAGACCCCTCCTTCAATGATGAATTTATAATATTCCCAACCCAACCACCTGCCACCGCCTTTGATGCTTTAACTAGCCAGGCAGGGCATGGGTCCAGATCACAGGCTGTGGCACGAACAGATCCAAGAAGTCTGTCCACTTCCTCAGGGTCCACGGGATCGAACCGATCCCAGATAACATGGCCAGACTGTGCACAGGTCAACCCCAGTTCCATACGTTCCATGCCGGGATTAAACTTCGAGCGAATCTGAGCGATTTTCTCCGCTAGATAATCAGCAAATGCCTCAGCCGAGCCCTGCCAACCAGGGCCTGACCCCCCTCTTCCAAGGAGGGATCTGGTCACCCGGAACAGGGCAGCTGGACGATTATTCGCAGAGGCGATAAGGGCGGTGAAATATTGACGTTTCACTGCCCTTATTGCCACTAGATAGTCTTTAATAGCTGCTCTAACTAGTGTTCGGTCAGGCTCACTCCGGGTCTTCACCCAGCGGCGCTCTCGGCGTCTCTTTGCCCGTTTAAGCTCCCTCAGCTCTTCAGTGAGCCAGGACTGTGGTGGCTCAGTGGTTAAGAAGCTCACCTTGTTAGCTGGAAGGCTGGCAAGTCGGCAGTTCGAGACCCGGGTACTGCATGATGGCTTAAGAACCTGTCTCTGTCCCAGCTCTTGGGGACATGAAAGGAGCCTCATTTGGGTGTCCAATGAGCGGAGTTTTTCCACAAAAATCCTTTCAACTGAGAATAATTTCTAACATGAAATTATTATCTTCTTGCCCAGTAAGCACCACCACTCTTTCCTTTTCTTTCCACTGTCACATGCCATGCCTCACTTCGCCTGTTTGCTCAGGCAGCCCCAGAGTTGAGTACAACCCGGAACAACCCAGTCCTGTTCTTTTCTCTCCAAATGGGGGGAAATGACACAAAAGGACCTGAAACAGGCAGTTTCTTCCTGGCAAAAGGAAGAAACAATGTGCCCTAACAGTGGAAGGATGCTACAAAGGAATTAGAAAATATTATTAACTATAGCCAGTGATGGCAAACCATGGCACTCCAGCTGTTTTTCAACTTCAATTCCCAGAAGTCCTGATCAGCAGGAGTGCTGACTTGGGCTTTTGGTGATTGAAGTCCAAGAGTCCGAGAATATCTTGGCGTGTCAAGGGTTGCCATCACTGCTACGGACTAACCGTGTGTCACTTAGAGACCAAGATCATCCATATTACATTATCACAATTAAGTATGTACATGTTTTGGAGCTAAATGATGGGCAAAGCTGACAGGGGAAATAAATCAATTTATTTGAAATGTGATACTGGAGAACTTTACAAACACTTTGGACTGCCAGAAAGACAAATTAATGTGTTCAACTTACAGATGAAATCAAGCCTGAACTTTCATTACAGGCTAAAATAACGAGACTATCACATTTTGAACATAAGAGAAGCGAAGACTCAATAGAAGAGACAATAATATTAGCTAAAGCTGAAGACAGTATGGAAGAAGTCCTAAAAGGTGATGACTTGACTAATAAAGTAAGCCATGGCCTTTATTTTGCAAGACTTGAACAGGGCAATCAAAGACTAGTCCTTTTGGAGATAATTAATTCACAGGTTTGTCATAGGTCAGAAATGGCTTAATGGTATGCAGGTACGTATAACAATAAGCAATAGAGTGACTATAAACCAAACAATTCCCCTGTTGACCCTCTACAAATCCCAAGGTAGCTAATATCTGTCCAAATGTAAGTATTTCAATTGCATTTATACAAACTTCATGTATAAATAATTTAAATTATTTTGTATAAACTGTATAATTATTATAATATATCAAAATGTTGTGGCACCTTAAAAACTAACTCCTGTATTTAAGAGAGTAAACAAAACGAAACAAAAAGACAAAAAATGCTTTTGCACCTTAAAGACTAACTCCTGTATTTTAAAGTTAGCTTTGTGAATCAAGTCCACTTCATCAGACATAAGAGTGGATTTTCATGATATAAATTTATACATCTGGTATAGAAGCTCACAGTAGCTGGTTAGAGTTGGTTGGTTCAAGAGATAGTTATGCAAATCAATCAGTTATTTACAACCAGTAATAAAATGAAATCAATATCTCATTGATTTGCATATCCATCTCTTGAACCAACCAACTCTAACCAGCTACTGAGCCTTTATACCAGATGTATAAATTGTTATTGTTATTTCATGTCAAAGACGACTCTGGGTTGAAATGATTTTTGCTGGAGAAACTCCACTCAGGGGTTGTCCGAATGAGGTCCTTTTAATGTCCCCAAGTGCAGCCCTTGGGTATTTAAACCCAACCTTCCATTCTCCAGGCTCAGCATCTTAACCACCAAGTCACCTGGGGAACCATGAAAATCCACTCTTATGTCTGATGAAGTGGACTTGATCCACGAAAGCTAACATTAAAATACTGGAATTAAGTCTTTAAGGTGCCACAGGACCTTTTTTGTTTACTCTCTGATATGCGTGCACAGACTAACACGGCTACCACTTCAAAGGCTCGTCTATTTAAGTGTCTGATGAAGTGGAACTAGTCTTTAGTTAGTCTTTAAGGTGTCACAACATTCTCATTCTCTCTCTCTCTCTCTCTCTCAGCTGTTCTGTTTTGCTTACTCTCAGATACATTTATATAGGTAAAGGTAAAGGTTTCCCTTGCTCGAAAGCCAGTCGTATCCGACTCTAGGGGTCAGTGCTCATCTCTGTTTCTAAGCCAAAGAGCCAGCGCTGTCTGCTTCTGCAGACATTTCCATGGTCATGTGGCAGGCATGACTAGACACTGGAGCGCATGGAACGCTGTTACCTTCACACCGAAGTGGTCCCTATTTATCTACTTGCAATTTCTTGCTTTCGAACTGCTCAGATACATTTATATAAATACATTTATATAACTAAATTGCGTTCTATCTTGCTCTGGATCTCTCTCTCTCCCTCTCCCTGCCGTTTGTCCCGGGCCAAAGGCATCGTCTCCTCCTCCAGACAGCCCAACTCCCCATCTCGGCCCGAGAAGCCTCCCCACCCCCCACACCCGCTCCTAGTCAGCCACACCGGGGGTCCCACCGTTGTACCCCTGGGGTCCCCGTCCTCCTCCTCCTCCTCCTCCTCACCTGGTGCCTCCGACGTTAAGCTGGATAATCTCCCCGCTGCCTGCCCCACCAAAGCCCGCGCCGTTCCCCGCCATCTTTCCCAGAAGCAAGTCTTGCTCCGAGCACCGCCGGTCGCCGCTGCCGCCTGCCGCCGCCTCAGCCCCGACGTTGAGGGGAGGCAAAGAAGGCGGCGGCGGCGGCGGCGGGGGAGACGGAGGAAGGTCCAGGAGGGAGGCCGCCCCAGAGCCTGCCGGAGGAAAAGCAGCCAGGGCGGGGTGCGGAAAGGGAACCCGAGGTGCCCTCGTCTCTCCCGGTCTTATCAGGAGGGTCCCCCTAAAAAACAAGGCCGCACCCCCCGGGCGCCACCAAACGCGGCCTAGCTAGCTTAGCCGAAAAGGCGGCCCTTCTCGGTGGCCATAGCAACGCGCGGCAGCCGGAGGGAGGGGTGCCCGCGAGGGACAAAATGCGGGCGCTCTCCCTGCCTTCGCGAAAAATAGGCCAATGGAACGGGGAGGAGTCACAGAAGAATCCCGGCTGTCAGTGCCTTCCTTCAGCGGGGAGGCAATATAGCCATGGCAATATTATGCAGGGCTGCGGTGGCTGAGTGGTTAAGACGCTGAGCTTGACGGCTGGAAGGTCGGCAGGTCAGCAGTTCGAGACAAGAGCGCTATGTGACGGAGTGAGATCCCGCCTCGGTCCCAGCTCCTGCCAACCTAGCGGTTCGAAAGCAAGAAATTGCAAGTAGATAAATAGGTACTGCTTTAGTGGGAAAGGTAAACAGCTGGTTTTTCAAGTGCCTTTACTGCCTCATAGCGCTTAGTGCACTCTCTGGCGGGTTCACAAGTTAATTAGCATTTTGCCCCCCAATTCTATGAATGTCTTAACCTTTCGGTTGGCTGGTCTGACAGCTCTTGCAATGTAACGAAAATCATATACTTTTGCCAAGCTGCGACATCAAAACTAATGCGCCCACGAAAATAAGGGTTACGTCATTTGAAAGATCGTCTCGGCGACTTTAAGAATTGGCAGAAACCAAAAGCCAAAAATGCAAAGGGATGATGTCATCGCTTTCGGAAGTAGCATCGGAAAAGTGACAGTTTTGCTGGGGGAGGTCGGTTGTCGGGGGTCCAGCAAAAAGAAAACTACCCAACCAATTCAGATGATCCAAAGTGTGGTTGAAAGAGGAAAGATTAACCTTTGTGGGGACACTTTCAGATTTGGAATTGGACTTCGGAAACATAATCTATGAAGCATTTTACAAAAATAAACACTAAGAAGAGGTCACATAAACCCCAAAAAAAGGAGGGGAAACCAATTTAAAAAGTGAATATGACAACTTCCTGAGGTGGATATAGTTCACATACAACATGTGGAGAAAAATAACACCAAAGCAGGAATCCACAAAAAAGATATGGAAGAAAAATGTTATGCATTGAAATGACATTTCCGGGGGGGGGGGTGTTTGGTGGTGAGCCAACAAAAAAAAACAACGATCGACCAATCAAAGTGATCTAAAGTGAGCTTGAAAGAGGACAGAATAACCTTTCTTTTGATACTTATACAATTTGGATCGGACTTCAGATACATTTTCTATGAAGGTTTAAAACAAACAAACAAAAACCACTTTCTTTCTAACCTTTCCTTCAAAAAAAAAAATCTCTCCATTCCAGAATAGATACATTGGTGTGAGAATGGATACACTGTAGGAAGTTTCTCCTTTGAAGTCATAACCAGTTTCCTTTTTGGCTTTCCCTCTTCTTGAAGAACTGCTTTCAAGGAAACGTGAAGAAAAAACTCTTTTTCTTTGTAGTTTGACTATTGAAATATTTATTAAAAATAGATCCTTTGCATATCAGAAAATAAAATAAAATAAACAAAAAAAAATACTGTAGCACTTTAAAGACTAACTGCTATATTTTTATTGTTAGCTTTCATGGATCAAGTCCACTTCCTAACAATAAAAATATAGCAGTTAGTCTTTAAAGTGCTATAGTGTTTTTTTTTTTGGTGTTTTTTTTTCTGATATGACTGAACCACAGACTAACATGGCTAGTATTCCAAAAAAAGATCCTTTGTAGTTATTCACCTGTGGTGAATTTGTTGTTTATACAGTGGACTGTTTATGGACACGTGTGCATAGTGGGTAGAGTAAGGGAGAATGGAAAATAAACGTTAAAAGCATATTTATTGAAAAATTAAATATTAAAAAAATAAACACAAATGAAATTGGGATTTCTGGTTTTGGATTAAAACAACGTAGCAGTTTAAAATGAAGAAATTGCAAGAAGATAAATAGGGACCACTTTGGTGGGAAGGTAAACAGCATTCCATGCCTGCCACATGTCCACAAAAATGTCTGCAGACACAGATAGTGCTGGCTCTTTGGCTATAAATAGAGATGAGCACTAAAACCTAGAGTTGGATATAACTGGCTTTTGATCAAGGATAACCTTTGCATTAGCTCAGAAAACTTAGATTTTATGAGCACTTTATGAAAACCTTAATTTTATGAACATAATGTCTTTATTTTCTCCCATTTGAAACATCACCCTTAACTAATGAATAAAATAAAATAAATAAATGAACTAATTAGCATAATTCAACACATCAAATTCACACACTAAATCCCTGATGGTAGTGTCCTTAGACTCTACCTGCCACTTTTTTACTGACCTCAGAAGGATGGAAGGCTGAGTCAACCTTGTTTCCCACCAAGATTGAACTCGCAACATTTAGGTTGTATTTATGGTAGTTTAACTGCTGCACCGCCAGCGCCAGGGCCAATCTTTAGAATCTTAACCTTATGTAACATCTGAATGCTGCCATATGCAAAACCTACCAACAAAGCCAGAAGCCAGTGTTAGAGATAAACTTGAAAGGAGTCATAGCTTTCAAAGAAAGAGTCAGATAGGGGCACAAATGTTTGTAAAGGCCCTATTCCTTTACTTAACAAGCCATTAACATTGCCTCTGTTCCCCTCTGTTTGTGTGCTCCGGTGTCTAGTCATGCCTGCCACATGACCATGGAAACATCTGCAGAAGCAGATAGCGCTGACTCTTTGGCTATGAAACAGAGATGAGCACTGAACCCTAGAGTTGGATACGACTGGCTTTCAAGCAAGGGCTACCTTTACCATCTAAGCATCTCTAAAATCCTGACACCCCCCCCCCCTCTTGTGATATATAATTCTTATTACAGTAGTCAAAAAGTGAACTATTCACATGGAGGAAGACTAAAAAGCCATCCACTGTTAATAACTCATTCTTCAATTGCCCCCCTTGTATGTATGTGTCTGTTCATACTACCTATGGGATTTTCTTGGCAATGATACGAGAGTGGGTTGTCAATTCCTTCTCCAGAGGATCACATTTATGCCATGTAGGGTCGCCCAAGATGGGCAGAGCTTAGAATAGACGAAGGCAAAGGGAGAAGAAGGTGGTGGATGGTGAGATACACAGCACTGATGATGTGGTGGGCAAGGATCTGGGCAGACTCTGAAGGATGGTGGATGACAGAGGAGCCTTAGCATGCTTTGTGTCCATGGGGACACAAAGGGTCAGACTTGACTTGATGACTGAACAACATCATATGCCACCTGACTTAGTGTAAACACTACATTTGCTTTTGTTTGGGGATTTTATTTTACTTTATTCTGCTCTGATTTGCTTAATTACTGAAAACTGTCTGAATGCCACAGCAGGAGTTTCTCTCATCCCCAGGAGTGTGCAAATTAGCTTTCATTCTTTGCTGATTGAGCTCCCGGACTTCAGTGCACAAAATTGCTTTGAAGTATCATTTCATAAACTGGAAAAAGACTGTCTCCATCACCTTTCTGCAATATTGATGTGATTTTAGCTCTAAGTACAAGCTGTTCTCCATTGCTGGGCTCAGGTAAGTGGGGTTGCCTCTTAGATAAAGACCTTAGCACTTGTTAACGGGTATGAAAGGACAAAGTATATAGAAATGCTTCCCCCTTCCCCCTTAATAGGCAGCTCGGTCTACTTCTTAAAGACATCTGAAGTGAAGAAGCCAATATGAAGAGACATTGACACATGGAGACTTTCCTAGATGCAACAGTCTAGGATCCGTGTCAATTCTTCATATGTAGTCTTGCCTCTGATGTCTGCCAATGTTTGTATGGCATCTAGCCCCCAACACCCTCATCGCTCCTGGAAGCAGAAGTAAAATGGATTAGAAATAGGGTATCCAAGGAGACTTGTTCATCACCCCACAAAAACAGATGAAAGAAGATACTAACTTGGACATGTCCCCAAACTATATACATTTTAGCTGTTAGCATTTTGTGCATTGTTTTGTATATATTTTATTTCTCTGTTATTTCCTACATAGTCCACAAATGTGCAGATGTGATGCATTGTTTTTCTTTCATTGTGTCTTGGGACATATGAAAAGGGAAATTTTGTGAGGAATCCAACTTTTTCTTCATTCTTAGTAGAAGGTGTGAGTCCCAGTAATGTCACCTAGTAATATCACCCAGTAATATCACGTGACTACTCTAGCCTTGGATTGAACTTGTCCACGCAGGGTTCTTGTACAAAAGTCCCCATGCAGTGTGCAAACCTCAGTAGGTGGGACCAGCTCAGTAGTGCAACATTAGTGGCAAGAATAGAATAAAGTACAATTAATGTAAACCAAACTAGTGCAAATTTATCAATTGATAAGAAACAAACAAATAAATATACAAGTCAATGTGGGTTTTTTAACACTGGTGTTAGAACAACAAATAAACTTGTTTCCACTCCCCTTCTGGGAGCCTCTGAATAGAAAGCCTTTAGCAGCCAAAAATCATTGTTAGATCATCATGGGCAGTCCTGCTCCTTCTTGATGCTAAATGCTGGAGATTGTGAGAATTAGGTGTTTTCTAACCAATTACAGATTCGCCTTTCAAACTCCTTCAAAATCTCATCTATGTTTAGGGCAGAAATTTTAAAATTTGAACAGTGTCAAATCCTGGAAACCTGATGAATATATACTTGTGCTTCTGCCAATGTGATTTATGCCATCTCTTGCCAGAAATGTCTATCCGTGCTTTATGTAGGACAAACAGGCCAATCTTTACACAAAAGGATTAATGGACACAAATCAGATATCCGGAATGGCAACATGGAGAAACCTGTCTCAAACCACTTCAATCTAACTGGACACTCTATCCAAGACCTGAAAGTTGCAATTCTGCAACAGAGAAATTACAAAACTAGGATTGAAAGGGAGACAGCAGAAATCAAATACATCATTCTGTTAGATACCCATCACAGGGGGCTAAATATTAGTGAAGGGTTTCTGGGACATTATCAAATTTGATACAGAGCTTGCTATATGATTGTATATTACAACTTTCCTGCCAATTCTCTTTAGTAAAACAGAAAGAAACCAGGTGCAGGAGTTTGTCCCCCCCCCCCCACACACACACACACATGCAGGTCACAAGTTGATCAGATACCATAGTGGGCTTACTCAGCAACCTTGAGATTGAAAGGGAGTCTTTTAGAGTTTATCTGAATAATCTATTGTTGCTAATGGCTGGGTGATACTGCATTCTTGTGCTTGCTTGTCTGTCATCTTGCTTGACACCAACCCTTCTCCCATCGACCCCCTGAATTTGGTATATAAAGAACATGCCTGTAAGTTTCATTCCTTGTCTGATGAAGTGGACTTGATCCATGAAAACTAACAATAAAAATATAGCAGTTAGTCTTTAAAGTGCTACTGTGTTTTTTATTTTATTTTATTCTGATGAATATAAGTCAGCCTTGGTATGACCCAGCATCTTTATTGGCGTGGCTTTAGACTATTGTTAAATGGCAAAGCTGGACTGAAATTTAAAATGTCATCAAGTTTTTTCATGGCTGCTATGATTATGGTTATTGATTTAACTTAATGTTGCAAATACTGCATGATAACAAATCCTGCTGTGACCTACTCTATTGCAATGAAGTTTACACAAAAGTTTAAAAAACCCTTACACATTATTAACATTTCATTCTGCAGTAAGAATTATCATTATTATTTCTATCCTGCTATTATGACTATTGTTTTGTCTACATATGTTTTTGTAAGGCTTTGAAACATAACACTCAGATTCTTCTTCTTCTTCTTGTGCTGTATCCGATTCTGAATATTGGCTATCCTCATGACAATCAGCCGTGAAGATTGTCATGAGAGCAATATAATACAGTGGCCTTCCATTTACTTTTCGCATCACAGTGTGACACCCATATCACTGATCCAGTTCTACAAGTCACTTACTGGTCCTGAGCCCTTTTGGCACACTAAGTCCTCATTAGCCCCAGGCCAGTATGGATGAAGCTGCTGCCCTCCATCAAGATGGATTCAAATGGTATTTAATCCACCTGGGGACCATCACCCTTCCCTGTGGACTTTGCCACCCAAGGCCGTTAGTCCTCAGGGTTGTCAGGTTAGTTAACTGCCACATGACAATTGGCATTGAGTTGCTGGCAGTATGGTTTACTCTATTATCATAGCAGGAAAACCTCTCCAGACTAGGAAAAACCTCAGACTAGTAACATAAAATTTTCAAGTACTGTAATACAGGGCCATTTAAGCATTTTAACTTAACAGCTCTTCTAGAATTACTGAGACTCAATGTTTTATATTTAAATGGAAATGATGTTTCCACTCTACATGGTTATACAGAATAATTTTTTAATAGGAACATAAGTAAAATCCATAAACTTAAAATGGGACTGGATTAACTTGCAATACAGTCCTATGAGAGTTTTCTTAATATAGTCAAGTCCCAATGGGACCATTATGATTTCCTAGTATATGTTGGATGGTAGCCATAAGAAAATGGCTCCAGTGGGTAGTAAATCATCCTGTATAAAATTAAAAGCAAAATCATGGGTTTGATGTTTTAAAATTCTGGCTTTTCTTTTAGAATTTTTTATAAAGAATGTGTCAGGCTTGGTCCATTGGTTTTGAAGATCAGATAGTCATGAAGCTTTCAGAGCCTTCAAATCAATGTTGTATGACCTTTAACATTTCCTTGCATTTAAGGACTTCTCTGGCAAATATGCAATTCCACAGAAAGTTGGAAGCATGGCTCAAGCAGAGAAATGTTGACTACAGCTGGAATGCACAGTCAACACTGCTATTCTCCATATTGATAGCTGGGACTAATGTTGAATTAGTCTATAAAAAACATTGATTTATATATACAGTATACATTTGTGTATGCTTATCTATCTGTCAAGGAGAGAGAGCAAGATCTATGTTTCTTTTCCACAATTTATGGTTATTTTGGAGGAATCAGCTTCACTGGCAAAACATACAAAAAGAATTAAAGTGTTGATCGTGCAGCAGGCAATCTCATCATGCCTTGTGTTGATTTTGCACAGTAACATGAAGATGGTAAGGGCCAGCATTTAACAAACATAGTATTTGCCTGTTTTGAATTTAAACAGCCAATCAGCAGATTAAATGTTTCTTCCCTCCAAAATTAACTGCTTTCTACACTGTATATAGATGTTTAACTCTGTGTGTGGTTTTAGTTTAGCATACTTTATCTGTCCTATCCATTGGTTGTTCATCCTAGTTCTTTCTAACTCAGAATTTGTTCATCTTGGAAAGCTAGCAACTTAGTACCCTCTTGCAACTATAATTTTCCCAAGATATTTTTTTCTTCCAGCCTTCTTTGCAACTAGAATGAAGTGAACTACTGTATTGTATTTTACCATCTACCTGACAAATTAATTTGAACACAAACCTTATAATAAAACATTCTTTTTCCTTCTTCTAAAGGTGTATCTGAACTAAGTTCAATAGAACAAAGAGTAAAGAAAAGGGGGAATTGAAGAAGGCTTGCATTTCAAAGTATCCAGGCCTAATCTCTGGGGATATACATTACTTTGCAAGGATTATTCAACGTAAAGAACATTTATAAAGCTGTGATGCTTGATCAGAAAACGACTATTTTCACCACCAGTTAAAACATACCTTTTCATTTTCAGAGCTGAATTCAGAACAACATAGTTCTTCAAATTTCTAGCAGGAGCTGCTTGATGCCTTCTGAACACTTGCATGGCATAAATATAAATGAATATATGGGAAAGGGATGAAGATGCCAAATTCACACATAACTTTAAGCCATGAATCATAGTTTATTAAACTTCAATGTGAATCAGCCACATGGTGGTGTGTGTATTTTCTTTACTGCTCCTACAAGTGGATAAGCAGACCAGCATGGATAATTTTAGCTTGACAGACAAACAAGGAATTATTGGTCATGGTCTGGTGTGGATTTATACTTGAGGAAAAGCAGAATTTGGGCAATCATCTCCAACAATACAGCTTCTTTTGAATCGCTGGAGTCAGTTTTTAGGTAGTTTGTCTAGCTAATGGGGAAAATTCCTTAGTGCTGGATTTAGCTTTTTTGTGAATTGTGTGCAGCTTGGACGAACTCTGTCCTTAAGCTGTTACAAAATCATGCCTTGTTTGAGTAGAAGAATGCACCATGAGCGCCTGGGCATATCAAACTACATTACCTATTTCAGTCTTATTTACCTGCTTATGCAACTGGGAATACCAAAGGAGGAACAAATGGGCTTGCGTGTATTAGTATGGTGTCCATTCCTAGTATGCTATACTAGCCAGTTTTCCAGCTACATGACATGTGAACATGCAGTACATGTGGAGGCTTCTTTAAAGTGCTCAGCATGTTCATACCTTTAAGCAAAATCTACATCTCATCATAAGTAAAACTAGAAGAACATTGTGGAAGTGGAGTTGGGGATGTTGTGTTTATATACTCTCATCAAAGTCACTTTTTTTAAAGGTGTAATTATATTATTAAACAGGTAGCTGCAGTATTAAAACATGTCCACTAGATGGGTGTATTGATCTGAAACTGTATTTCCAGATTTTATTTATTTATTTATTTATAAGTCATTTCCAAAGTTACACTCCAAATTGTTTTTTCTATGTTGTCACTTTTATCCTGTTGCCTGATAGCTCTCAAAAACTGCTAAGTTTCAGAACAATCTGGAAATGTTCAAACTTCTCCAGTGTTCTACAGATGTAGTTTAGCTGATTACTATTAAACAAAGGAGGAATAAATGGGTTGTATGCACTAGTATGCAGTATGTTCCTGGTACAGTCTACAAGCCCATTTCCTGGCTGCATGACATGTAGTCATTTATTTATTATTTATTTATTAAATTTATATAGTCATGTAGTGGACAGAGTGAAGGGCTGGGACTCAGGAGCCCTGGGTTGAAATCCCCAGAAAATATCTAGGGATAAAGAATTGATAAAACTACTACAGTATGCTGATATCAATTTGTACATCACCCAGTATAAGAATACCTGTCAGATGGGTGGTTAAGAAAATTGATCGATCGATCAATCGATCAATCGATCAATCAATTGATCGATCAATCAATCAAATCAATCAATCAATCAATCACTTTTCCAAGCTCTGGATTTACAGATAGGAATCTGATAGGTGCAGACGGGATAAATTGTTATATTGTAATCTGTATGGGTTTATTTTCCTCACTTTCTTTAAACTCTTTCAGGTAAACAAAAATATAAATACAAAAATTATGCTATGGTTTGTTTTAATTCTATCCTTGATGATAAGATAGTTTTAATTGTATATTTTTAAACTATTCATAGAAATTAAAGGCAATTTTCATTTTGAGAGGGGGGAATCAGATGAACTATTGAACCACCAGGGGTCACTGTGAAGCTGTGCTATTTACTTGTACTGCATTCTCTACCATACTAAGTAGACGTCATGATCTAAGAAAACACTTAAATAAACATCTCTTACGTTCCAGGGAATTTGACAACATTTTGATGGCATTTTATTGTATGTTTTAAACAGTTTCCGCCACTATATTCTCCACTACCAAGGCCTGAATGAGGAAATAGGATTGGTGAAGGGAAAGTTGATTAAGCATTTTTCAGACCCTTCAGAACCATGTCTGCCTAGGACAGATAATAAGCTTTTAAATGGAAGGCCTTTTTATTAGTAAACTTGCTCTATATTTTTTGCTGTCATTTATAAGAGAAAATTCTAGTTTTCAAATGTAGTGTAGAAAAAATGGCATTTGACTGACAAGGCTAGAAGACTGTATTAGAGAACTTGGACTTGTTGTATAACATATAATTGCTTGATAACCTCAAAATAAATAATGGCATAAAATTCCTTCACTGAACATATACCAGACCTATCAGATGTAGAGTTTTTGCTGTTGTGGCTGCTACATGTCTTTTGTTTTGTTTACAAACAGTATCCATGTGATTCAAAGCTATGGCTGATTATTCAGGTATCTTTAGAAGACAAAGCTAGTAGGAAACCACTAGCAGTTTAATAAATTACCTATAGACGTTCCACCTGCAACAAAATGTTGTAGTTTGTTCCTATGCCATGGAGTCAGCCTATCTTCATCCTTGTTTATACAACAAGTCATACCTGCCTTAGGGATTAACTTTAACAGACCACACTGAGTATATTTTCTGTCTGGAATTATGGCTAAAATAAGCTCATCATTTTATATATTATGAATCAAAGTGCATGTCCTACTTCTTCTGTGTCTAGGTCAGACATTAAACTGCGGAAATGAAGCCATTTTGGGGGGAATTCATTCTGTAGTTCTTCCACCTGATGTAGCATAAGAAAGATTAGTCAACACAAGGTTGCCATTGCCCAGGGTACACCTGATTGTGGTTCAAAAATACCACAATCTTCAAGGAGGCTCTTTTTGTGCATGACCTTACATCAACCTGAAACTGATACCCAGTCAGTGGAAATTAGACCAGGATCTGCATACTAGGAATATACCTTGAATTATAGAGGGAGCTCTTATCCTGAGAGGGCCACCTAGACTCTGAGAATAGATCACAATTCTTGCAGTGCTATATGGGAAGCACAATATGACAGGGCACATAATTAGATATTACATAAAATAGTGCATTTTATAACACACAGCATGGCATAGACATGGCATGACCAGCCACTGCAAGAAAGGAATAGCTAAAAGAGATACCAGAAATACAGTAGGTAAAGGTCTCCCTTACTCAAAAGCCAGTACTGTAGCATCAGACTCTAGAGTGCGATGCTCATCTTCATTTACTGTCAAATACCCAGCACTGTCTGCATCTGTAGACATTTCCAAGATCATATGGCAGGCATGACTCAAAGCTGGAGCACACAGAACACTGTTACCTTTCCCACCAAAGTGGTACATATTTGCTTGCAATTTCTTGCTTTTGAACTTCTAGGTTGGCAGGAGAAGTACAATATACTAGGGCATAATCATATCCCATTCTTGTTCCCTAGCAACTGATAATTAGAGAGATGTTTAATGTGTTCTTAAAGTTGAGAACATGAAGGCCCTGGATACCTTTGATCTCCCTTCTCAGTACAAGGTCAGAGACATCACCCTAAAGGAGAGAGCAGGATGCATCTAACATTTGGCATGGCCCAACACTACACCTATGCATTAGAAAAGAAAATCCTGAAGTTCTACCGTTAGGCCAACTGAAGTGGTGGTGAATGCTATGGAATGGGGGTTATGGCAGCATCCCTTCCTTAGAGTCCCTGCCCTGTACTGTCCAAATGAGTATGTAAATCCCAGACAAGATGGAAAACACTCTGCTGTGACTAGTGCCAAACTAAGATTCAACTGTCAATCCAGTTTTCTTCCCTCCATATAATGGGGTGGTGGATAAGCTCCATTTTGTCCCTTGTTTTTGTCAGCAAAATCATTCAAGCCAGCCTTCATCATCACTATCTGAGCCATAGGAGGAGATGATATTAAGTGGGCTATCTTACAGTCACAATGAGAATGTCTGCTTGTTCTTCTGAGAGATGAAAAAGGAGAATACATATCTATGTCCTCGAGTGTTATTGTTAGGAAAACTTTACATCACATAGCACACACTTAGAAAACCCTGGAGTATAATATTGGGTATTTGTTGTTGGTATTATTTTTATTGTTCCTTCTTAGAAACTTTATTTCAGGAGGAAGGGAAGGGATTGTAGCAGATTTTAGGACTCCTTAGAAGCTCAATGTTGCTTATATTCGAATCAGAGAGAATTACTTTTTATAGCCAGTTCCTAAAATTCCACAATTGATTTGGAGACTGACCGTTATGTTCTGTCAAGAAATCATTTTATTTATTCATTTTTGCCAACAAGTGGGCCAAGAAAAACAACTTTACAAGCTCAATGGGAGCATTTCTTTAGGGCATTGGACATACTGGACCACAGTACGGGCTTGTACAGTCAAACCTCGCATAATGAGCGTTTCGCTTAGCGAAAAACTCGCATAACGAGCAAGTTTTTTGCTAAGCGGTCCGACTCGCATAACAAATTTTTCGCTATGCGAGTCGAACTTTTCCCTATGGAAAAACTCACATAACGAGCGTTTCTATGGGGAAAACTTGCATAGCGAAAATTTTACACTATGCGAGTTTTCCCCCTTGAAACGCTCGTTATGTGAGTTTTTCCATAGGGAAAGTCCGACTCACATAGCAAAAAACTCGCATAGCGAGCAGCCTCGCAGAATGAATTAAATTCGTTATGCGAGGTATGACTGTACCTGGATGTTTATATTCTGAGGATTTAGCTTTGTTCTCAAATGAGCTTGGGTCTGATATAACCTAGGAAAAGCTGTATGAAAATACTAAATATATATGGTGCTATTCATTGGTGGGCATCAGCAGGTTCGCACCACTTCACCAGAACCAGTAGCAGACATTCTGGCTGGCTCCACCCATCCAAGTTTTGTAATAAAGTAGTCTTTATTTGGGTGGAACGCAGGGCTTTCCCCCTGGCCACGCCCACCATACCACGCCCACAGTGTGGTAGTAATTTTTTTTTGAGCCCACCACTGGTGCTGTTGTTCTCCCCTGGTAATGTAATTCTATCACTTTCTGCCTCAGTGGGTCTCTCTATCTCTGTAAATTTCTTTGGTATTTTTTTTCAGATGTGCAGTCCTAATATGAAAACTTGTCACCTGATAAAATGGGAAATTTTGAAGTGCAGGCATTCACCATAATAGGTCCCATAGCCATATGGTCAAGAAACATGCAGGGAAAAGTGTCCCTGTTTTGATCACCACCAGAAACAGGTCTTCTGTAGAGCTTACCTTGGAGTCATTATTCTGCAAGGAGTCCGCACATTGGTAGACCTCTCTGCAATGACATTCCACAAATGCAGATGGACTTGAGAATCTGCATGCAGTTATGGTAATGTGCTGGACTCACCCCTGACTGTGTTCAAAACGTACTTGCTCTGTTTTTGGGATTCTCTGGTGCATTTTCAGTGCGTTTCAGCAATTTAAAAGTGCCATTTTTGGCACTTCTGAGGGTGGGGAAAACTAATAGCTGATTGATGTGGATGAGTCTGGTGCATTATCAGAGTTGGCCACTAGAAGCCACTGTCAAAGTGCTGAAAATGCTTTGAAACCAATGTAATCCCTTCCGGAGATCAGGAAAAATAATGAAGGAAAAAAGTATTTTATTTGTTCAAATCTCTTCATAAAGTGGCGAAAATGCAGCAACAAATTCCAAAGTGCACTTTATGAAGAGTTTTGAACAGGAAAAAAAAATACATTTTTGACCCTCTTCTGAATGGATTATTTGGTTTTCAATTCATTCCTATGGGAAACTGCACTTCAAGATATGAACTTTTCACCATACGAAGAACCCCAAGGAATGGATTAATTTCATATCTCAAGGTTCCACTGTACTCTAAAGTACTTCATATTATGGAATATCGCACAACCATATTGTTGCTAGGAAAATCCATCCTGCCCTAAGCTGTTGTCAGAATTGCACCTAAACTCAATGGGAATAGGGAAGCCCATGGCTGATAAGATGACCATGCCTTGATAATCAGTAAGGTTAACCTTGTGAGCCCAGGCACCACTATACTGCTGACTATACTATGCACATTATAATTATGGCTTGCAAAGAGTTATTGATAGCCATAAAATGCTTCAAATATTAAACATGTCAAATCATATTTAAACATCGAATGTAAGTGTTTTTAAGAGCATTGTAAATGCATCCAAGGACCTCTTTAACTTGATTCAATCTCTCCCCACCCACTCATTATACAGGAGATTGGCATAACTAATTACCACTTCATTGAATACTATAATTTTTGCCTTTGCCAAGGAATGCCCCATTTATTGCCCAGCCATCTAAGTACAATGTGTTGATGAAATATTTATGCTACATTTTTTCAGCTATTCAAAAAATTTCATATCAGAATGCCAATGTATTAAGGCCTATGAAGAAATTGATTTCTTACCCTTGGATTTCCACCAGGAAATAATTAATCTGCCTTGTTTCGATCTTTTCTGAAGTGATTGGTTCCCCACCCCACCCCCACCCAAATAGCTTACATTATTAACTGTTATTTGGCATTGTACATCAGAATTCCCTGTAAATCTACTGACAAACTTTAGCAAATTCTGCCTTTAACAAAATCTAGGTTGAAAATACTATTACTGGAATGTACCAGATTCCCCCCCCCCCAAAAAAAAATAATAATATGAGAAATGAAGCTAAAATATCCTGGAACAGATAACGATTTGTTGATTTCTAAAATGAAAGAGTCTAATCAATAAATGCTTGTCCCACTAATAAATATGCTAGTCTCTTAACATGTCACAAGTCTCTGTGGTTGTTGTTTTTTAACCAACAGAACAAAACAATGACTCCCTTTAGGGCAGTGGTGGCGAACCTATGGCATGTGTGCCAGAGGTGGCACTCAGAGCCCTCTCTGTGGGCACCCATGCATTCACTCCAGCACAGAGTTTGCCCCGCTACTCTGCCCAGCAGCCCAATGGGAGCATTTCCTTCCTCCCTGTTGCTGTGCTGGCACTTTGTGATAAATAAGTGGATTTCGGGTTGCAGTTTGGGCACTTGGTCTCTAAAAGGTTCACCATCACTGCTTTAGGGAGTTCATATAGTGCAAACAAGAGGGCCTCTAGGTTGATTTTGGTTAATTGCTCCATCACATACCTCAACCACAGATTGTCAGTTAGTGGTTAACAAGTGTGACTCCTGGAAAAAACAGTGGCTTGTCTTAAAAGGGATTGAGCAGGAGGCCTATAAGTCAAGAGGAACAAAATTGCCTCTAAATCAGTGTTGCCCAATGTGGGGTCCACGCCTCACAAGGGGACTTCAATTCCCAGAAGCCTAACTCAGAACAGTGGCTGATCAGTGCATTGGGGAATTGACTTAGGCTTCTGGGAATTGAAGTCCAAAAATCAAAGGTTGGGAGGGTAAAGGTAAATGTCGCCCTTGCTCAAAAGCCAGTCATATTTGACTCTTCAGTGCTCATCTCTGTTTATAGCCAGCTCTGTCTGTGTCTGCAGACGTTTCCATGGACATGTGGCAGGCATGACTAAAAACCAGAGTGCATGGAATGCAGTTTACCTTCCCACCAATTGGTACCTTTTTATCTACTTGCAATTTATTGCTTTTGAATTGCTAGATTGGCAGGAGCTGGGACAGAGATGGGAGCTCATTCTGTTGTGCAGTATTCAGGTCTCAAATTGCTGACCTGCCAGTTTCAAGTTCAGCATCTTAACCACTTGAGACATTAACTAATTTGCCCCTTCCATAGACTGGGCAATGCTCATCCAACTGAACACAAACCCCACAAATATCAACAAGTATATATACTCCAATGGCTACTGTGAGAAAATAGATTCTCCCTCAGTCCAGCTTGTGTTCAGTAACTGTGTGTGTATGTGTCACAAAACAGAATGCATAGTGAATCCCAGTAATAAAACAATCAAAATTTATCAGATTTCAAAAGCAGAGAGTCTCACATAGAGAAGTGTAAAGTGCATTTCCTCAAATATACAGTTACTCTTTTACAGTATGAAGTAGAATTTTTCCAGAGCATTAACAGAGCAGGTACAGAAATGCATAAATCAAAATATTTTCTGTAGAGCAATATTACAAGGACATTGCCATATTTTCAGGAAATGCATTTAACTGTTATAACACCTCTGTTTGACCTGACCCAATGATATAAACTTTTGTATCTGCTCCAATGCCCAACTAGGGTCACTTCCACTTCTCTCTCTTCTACTTCTCTCTCTTCCTTCTCATCCTCTTCTTGTCTCTTCCTCCATTTTTAAGTGACCCCCTTTTAAAAAGGACCAGTTTTTGCAGTCAAACTCCAACTGTTCGCTACCATACAGTCAAGATCAGTCTGACATAGACCTACCATTACTGGTGGAGGTCTAGGGGAAAAAAACTGCTTTGACTAGCGTGATACAGTAAAGATACACATTGACAACAACAAGAAATATAGACATAGCATTTTATGAAAATAATAATAATCCAGTCTTTCTTTTCTTTATTCTTGTCAGATGCACCACCAGCATATAATAACATACAAAGCTAAAATTAACACATCTAAAAACAAAATAGAATTAAAAATGGCTAGAAGACATCCGCCCAATATCGGGCCACATCAACATTTCCTCTTGCCAACATAAGGTCCTCCACAGTGCACATTGAGGGACATTGGGTGCATTGTATTATATGGGAGATAGTTTGTACTTCTCCACATTCACAAAGGCTGTCATCTACAGGGAAACCCCACTTTCTCAGATTAGCCCTTGATCTTCCTACCCCTGCAGGCAGTCTATTTAAATCCAGTAACAAGTACTTTTAAGAAAGATATAAGGATCTCTCCCAACCATCCTTCCACATTCAGTATCCATGAGCAGAATTCAATTCCATCAGGCTATTCTGCCACCTGATGTTAGTGATGAGTTCATGCAATATTATTTTAATGCCAGTACCAGTGGTTTGAGATTTATCTGCATATGTATAACAAGAATGTATTAAAATACAGGCTTAATTAATCTCAGTCTGCTATGCTAGCAAAGTCTGGCAAATGCATTCTCAAACATTTCAAGAGAGGCAGAATTCTCTTTAAAGCTATTTCTAATTCAGAAACAAGGTCGGTAAAAGGTCTGATTAGGAATTAGTAGTCCACTCTGGTTCTGTCAAGTCTGCTTTCTTCACAGGGGATGCATGCATGGATCCAGGTTGCCAGAATCTCTCCGTTTCCTTTGAATCTTAGTACTATATTATGATTTCCCATATGTATACTTGACTAGAGATGCTATGGAGTACCTAGCTTCCATGTCACATTTAAGGCCTTAGAGACTGCTTTATGACATCTGCGATGTAGGTCAAGCCTCTGTCTGAAAGTATGGAGAATGCCTCAGTCCATCCTGGAAAGAGACATACAACCAGAAGACAATAGGAAATGTATTTTGTGTCTTTGGCCAGTTAAGGAAATCCATCTATCAGGAGACGCACAGAAAGGAGATGAAGTAAGAAACAGTGAGAGGAGAGCTAGAGCGCCCTCTCTGACAAAGGAGCAGACAGTTGTAGCTCGGAAAGATTCAAAGCATGAAGGGGAAGAAGGGGAGACTCTTACTAAGCACTGAAATAGAGCTGGTGTACTTATACTAGACATCAAAGCAGGGGTGAAAAAGAGCAGTGCAATACAAATGTGAGAGGAATAGAGTCTGGAGTACCATCAGAGGAAAGGGGCAGTAAAGTAGCAGGTTGAAGAAGAGAACAATGCTGAACAGTGAGATCAGGGTGGGGAAAGAGAGCATATGGAGCATTTGAAGGAAGCTTCACCATCAATCTCTTTCCCCACCCTGATCTCACTGTTCAGCATTGTTCTCTTCTTCAACCTGCTACTTTACTGCCCCTTTCCTCTGATGGTACTCCAGACTCTATTCCTCTCACATTTGTATTGCACTGCTCTTTTTCACCCCTGCTTTGATGTCTAGTATAAGCACACCAGCTCTATTTCAGTGCTTAGTAAGAGTCTCCCCTTCTTCCCCTTCATGCTTTGAAATTGTTTCCGAGCTACAACTGTCTGCTCCTTTGTCAGAGAGGGCGCTCTAGCTCTCCTCTCACTGTTTCTTACTTCAACTCCTTTCTGTGCGTCTCCTGATAGATGGATTTCCTTAACTGGCCAAAGAAACAAAAGACATATGGCCAGAGTAGCCCTGTACTAGTCAAGTAATCATAATCATGAGTACTCACCAAAGCACCAAGTGTTACAATGACATTTTTTTTCTTTCTGCCCCCTTTCTGCTCTCTCAAACACATACCACTTTCCCCTTTCTTTTGTCGCTCCCCTTCTCTCACGCTCCCTCACTTTTTTCATGGCAGGTCCTTCTCCTTTCACTCTTTCCTCTTTCTCTACACCCCTGGGTTTACATATCTACATGGGGAAAAGCCCTTTCTAATCACTCCAGCAACAAGAAAATTTGAAGCCTCTTAGAGGAAGAGAGAAAAAGCTCTGTGTGTGTGTGTGTGTGTGGTTTTTTGTTTAGCCAAGAGCGCTGGAGGGATTTGAACCAGCAATAGCAATACCATGACATAGCATTTGGTGCACTCTCTGAGCGGTTCACAAGGTAACTAGCATTTTGCCCCTAACACTCTTGGGGACTCATTTTTACTGACCTTGGAAGGATGGAAGCCTGAGGCAATCTGGAACCTTGTCAGGATTGAACTCAGATCACGAGCAGAGTTTTGGCTGCAGTAAAAGAGCAAATCCCTATGTATTTGGTGATGCACTTTTGCAGTAAGGTTTGCAACAATAATTTGCCGTTCCAAAATGTTTACAGAGCTGGTCTTTGAAATTGGCAGGTATCATCAAGTATCATTTGGATCCTGATGGCAGTAACAGAATGATACTTATTAGATGAAACATACCCTTAATACATGGCAGAAAGAGTTGAGAATTTTCAAGCTGATGGTTAAAAAAAGTAATACATACAGCCTTCTTCTTTCATTTCTAGGTCAGACTTTAAACTGCCAACTTTCTGTGTACCGCATTACATGCATCAACAACAGAAAAATACGTATATTTCTTACTGTATTGCAGACTGGGAAGCAGCAGCAGTAGATTGCCCACTTTGGCACCAACCATTTCTGCTGCTACCGATCATAAACATGAAGAGGCTAAGCGGCAAGGGTGCCCAAACTTTTCAGGCTGCAGGCCAGTCACATGGTTGAACATGTCGGTCAAGTGGTTCCACCCACTGAAAGTGGAAGTAAAACATGCATAACATGCCCATGCATGTGCATAATGCTGCCATAAATGACCCGCGGTTGCTGTAAATGCATTTCAGCCGTGGGTCATTTACGGTAGTGTTATGTGCATGTAGGGGTGTGTTATGTGCATACCATTTTATCTCTGCTTCTGGGATAGGTGAGGGCAGCGAAGGTTGGATGATTTGGTGCAGTGTGCCAGATCTGGCCCATAGGCCGGTTTGGGCACCTCTGGCTTAGTGGTTAAGACAGTGAGCTTAACGACCAGAAGGTTGGTAGGTTAGAAGTTTGAGAACCACATGCTGCCTGACATAGTAAGCATCCATCATCTGCCCCTGTTACTGCTAACCTACCAGTTAGAAAGCAAGAAATTGCAAGTAGATAAATAGATACCACCTCGGGGGGGGGGAAGTAACAATGTTCTTTGCACTTTGGTATCTAGTCATGCCTGCCACATGACCATGGAAATATCTGCAGATGCTGGCAGCACAGGCTCTTGGGCTGTAAATGGAGATGAACTCTGCCCTCTAGAGTCAGACACAACTGTTTTTCAAGCAAGGGAGACCTTTACTTTCATCAATATGAAACGCAAAAGGGAGTTTTCATTTGTATAATTCTCTTGTCTAAATAAATACATAAAAATAAATGGTCTGAACTCCTGTATGCATGAGTTTGGGAAACAATAACGATTCAGTTTTAAATTAAGCCATCTGAGCAAAGGAGGGAACATTTCATTTTACTGTGTTTTATGTTTGTGCTAATGGTATGCCTTCCCCCAGCCTTTCCCTTTGGGATTGGACGTTAGACCTAAGCTTCAATAAATTAGTAAATAAATGTGTGTCGATGCTGGAGATGGGAATCAAATGGTAGCTCTCATAAACTGAGAAAACATTGTCAGGTTTCATAACCTTCTTGTCCTGCTCTTAATGACTGCCTCAGGACACTCGGGAATTCTTTGTCACTTAGGTTAGATCACTTGTCGTGATGTTAGACTGGCGTGGGAGAGAATGCAAGAAGAATAGAAATCTGTATTTAGAGCTGCACTCAATTATCATCATGCTCAGGACCTGGTAGGTCTGCAGTGGTGAGCTGTGAAAAGCAAAACCAGGAGAGATTAATGGTCCACAGCTGGGTGTCCTGAAACACAACACCTGATGCCTATATTTAGCAGCCACGCAAATTTCCTCAACTTTAATGTTAATGGGTAACTGCTGTATTGGCTTTGAAAAATAGTGCCACCTTTTCAGGTAACTGAATACAATCCTGACAGGAATTGCTAAATAATTTCTGTGTCTGGGCAGCATTTGCCCAGTTGCTTCAACACTTTAAGTGCCTTGACCTACATCTCCCTTCAGCACTGTTGGTAAATGCACCATCTTTTTATTCTGCCTAGTGAGATAACAATGCATTCGTGTGGTTAATCAACCTAAAGCAAGTACTTCTTCTGACACAGTGCATAAACAGGTCAGCCGTGCCTTTGGTTAAACTGCCCCCTGAATTGAAGTTGGGGGGGAAAGGGAAAAATGAAAACATTTGCTCTGCATTGATTCAGAAATGTTTAAGACCCACAGGGAGTGGTGGGATTCAGCAGGTTTGCACTAGTTTGCCAGAACTGGTAGCTGAAATTCTGGCTGGCCTCGCCCATCCAAGTTTGGAAATAAGGTACAGTAGTCTTAATTCGGGTACAACACAGGGCTTTCCTCCAGGCCATGCCCACAATACCACGTTCACAGAGTAGGTAGTAAAAAAAATTAAATGTCACCACTTCCTACAAGGTCTTACTTGTAGAGTATATTAGAGCAATGCCAACATGCAATGTGTTGTTAATATAAATTATGTCTATAACCAACCAATAGAAAAGTTTTCTAGTTTTCCACCTCTAGGGTCACATAGGGTCTGTTATTCAGTGTGTTGTTCCAGTTATTATTCTGCTATAATTTCTCTCTCCCCCCATTTTTGCTTTACAAGCAAAGCATGTTTAACTACAGTACAATGAAACTTATTGTAAAGAACTCATTTTATTAAGCAAAGCAACTGTTTACTAATCTTTCTAAAGCAACTGTAAGTAAAAATGTTTTATTATATTTCTAAAATTATGTGGAGAGTTTAATTGCTGGGCTAGATTGAGGAGAATAATACTTGGAGAACTTGCAAACTATAAGTAAAACTATTTGCAAAACTGCCCTGCCTACTGCTGTGCATAAAAAACTTAACATTACTTTGATCACCTGATCTAACATTTTGTGCAACAAGAGGCAACAGAAATTCTCCACTGTTCCAACACAAGATGGACTAATGGTTGTTTATTTATTCCATGTTTATCTTCTTTCACCTACAAGACGTTCGGTGTAACACTTATCCTTTACCTTATTTTTCTTCACAACTATCTTGTAAAGTAAGTTAGGTTGAAATTAGCATAAGTTCACCTAGTGAGGCTGGTAACAGAATGGTTTATTTTAAAGACTTGTCTCTCCCCTAATAGTACTCTTAACTGTGACTCCATGCATGTATTGATGGATTAATCATGCAAGAGAATTGTTATTTCAAGGAGGTAGCTGACATGCCCATGCCCCCCTCCTTGCAACTTATGAAGTAGTAGAAAGTACTGTACAGTATATAAAACATGTATTAGGAGAGTAGAATTCGCTTGCTAGCACATTTAGAAGTTTTCTGCTGGCAGGAAAAAGAGTTATATTTTACATTAATTGTCAACAAGTAAAGATTAAGGGGAGACACAAGGATGAGCTGAGAAAGTCTCGGTGGGAGAACACAAATAAGATAAAACAACAATGTCCCCTCTGGCTTCAAGGCTACTGAGTAGGTTGACACCTGAGGAATCTTCTGAAGGGTGGAAAATACTCTAATAAGTGTTTTCCAACCTTTGGCTTTTGGACTTCAATTCCCAGAAGCCTAAGACAATTTCTCCAAAGCACTGATCAACCAGTGCACTGACTTGGGCTTCTGGGAATTGACTTCTCCCTGTGGGGCATGTGCCCCAGGTGTTCTTGAACTTCAATTTCCAGAAGCCCTGATCAGGAGGTGTGTTGACTTGGGCTTCTCGGAATTGAAGTCCAAGAACACCTGGAGTCAGTGATGGGATGTAACAGGTTTGTACCAGTTCGCCAGAACCGGTAGTAACTTTCCCCAGTGTCCCATGAGAACCGGTAGCAGCTTTTGGGGGAAAATCACCTTCAGGGCTTACCTTTTCACTGGTTCCCCCACTGCGCATGCATGCCAAGCACTTGGTGTGCATGAACACCTACAGTGCTTGGCGTGTATGCACGGCCTCCTTGCTGTCCTCCCAAGTGGGGAGGAGGAAGAGAAGGTGCTAGCCTGAAGCTCCCTATAGCCTGCTCCCCAGGGTAAGTGACTCACCTTTGGATGTGGTGTGTCTGTGTGTATTTTAACGTGCATTTAATACCGTTACCTATATTGACGTACTACCACAGTTCCTAAAAAGGCCCTGCAGCTGGCAGGCCTGGCGGCCTGGCTTGGGGTTTTTCAGCAAAGTCTTGGAGTTACCTCATCAATAAGCTACTCCTGTGCTGTTCCAATTGCTGTTCCAATTGGAGAACCCTTAAGGAGGTAGAGCTGTTTTACATTTACATTAAGGCATATTATCCTAGAGAACTGGTTAGGCAAAGACTTAATACCTAACTTCTTTAACTGTTGAAAAGTTGAAAAGTGCCAAAATGAAGCCCTCTTGTGGTGAGTTCATTCTGTAGTTCCTTCCATCTGACCTAGTGTGAGAAAGATTAGCCAGAGTGAGTTTTAAGCTCTGGTTTAAAAGCTCTGGTTGATTTGTGTTTGGGATGGGTGGGTGTTTGGGTTGGTGGGTGTATTTTAATGTATTATTTATTTATTTATTTATTTAATTTATTTACGAGTTTGTGTTGTGGGTGGGTTGGTGGGTTGAGGTGTGTGTGTGTGTGTGTGTGTGCTTATTTTTATTTTTTATATTTTTTTCTTTGGCTCCACCCATGATGTCATGACATCATGATGTTAGCTCCACCCACACTGTGATGATGTCATGGTGGGATAGTAAAAATGTTGGCATCCCACCAGAGTACCAAGGTTCACAACCACTGCTCTGTAAGAATGAGTGCCTTGAGCTCTCATTTTGGAGCTCTCTGTAGCCCAGATACCAGATGCTACGGGCCATTGAAGACCTGGATTCTCCCTGTCACCAAACTGGCTCCCAGTGCCATAGGAGGGAGACAGACTCTTGACTGGTATGCATTTCAGCTTGCTGTTGTATCTGTTTATGTCTTTTTCTTGCCTTTATTCTGTATTAGTCATGATTTACCTTGGGTACCTTGGAGTCATTATTCAGCGAATAATTCTTGTATGAGTAGACGTCTCTGCGATGACATTCTGCACAACTTCTGTCCATAGTCATCTGTCCCTGGCAGTTCTTCTCCTTGTTGGTCCAATATTTTTCTTTAAAAAATCTTCCCATCTGTGAGGTGGTTTTCTCCTAGGTCTTTTACAATCTCTCAGATATACCAGTTCATTATTCTAGTGCTCCATCTATTGTCACTTGTGCATGCAACATGGCAAGCCCATCTTAATTTGTTCATCAGGCATTTTGTTACTACAGTACGTCTTTTAGCAGTGATCTTTGTCTGATATCCTCATTTTTTACTTTATTGTGAAGTGAGATTCTGAGCATTGATCACTCCATTAGTCATGTTTTACTTTAAGCAAGTTCAGTGTGTTTTATACTCCAAAGTGTCTTATATGCTGACAAATATGGTAATCTATTTTGCTTTTCATTTGGGTGGGGGACAGTCAGAAGAAATGACTGACCTTTGAAGATAAGAGTGGCAATTTCTTCTCTGGTCTACCCAGTTTGGTAAACTCATTAAATGCAGACTCTGCATTCTTGGAAGGGAGAGAGCAGGAAATGGAACACCCAGAGAGAGATTGTTCTGCATTCAGCCAGGAGGCTAGATCCCTCACAGACAAAGTATGTGGTTGCAAGGGAAGATGCCTTTAAAGTTTCCTTAGGGATCTTGCCTGCAATATTCATGTCCTGGGCCTGTCTGTGACTTTGCATGACTATGGACTATTTGGCAAAAATACACCTTGGAATTTTCCTGCTTGCTCTACACCAAGCTTTGCTTGCTATTATAAAAATATTGCCATGACTCTGGATTGCTGCAGGACTTTGATTTTTAATCCCACTTACCTGGTTTAGCATTCATTTATAAGACTCTCTTGGCATCTTAAGAGACTGCAGTGGCTCAAGTGGTTAAGGCACTGAACTTGCTGACTGGAAGGTCGGAGTTCGATTCCAGGGTACTGCATGATGGAGTGAGCTCCCATCTCTGTCCCAGCTCCTGCCAACCTAGCAGTTTGAAAGCAATAAATTGCAAGTACATAAATAAGGAACACTTAGGTGGGAAGGTAAACAATATTCTGTGCACTTCAGTGTTGAGGCATGCCTGCCACATGTCCATGGAAAAGTCTGCAAACATAGACAGTGCTGGCTCTTTAGCTATAAACAGAGAAGAGCACTGAACCTGAGTCAGATACAACTGGCTTCCGAGCAAGGGCAACCTTTACCTTTACTGTTGATATCTTGATACTGCTTCAGGATTCCTTTCCACATGATCTGCCTAATTAGTGCATGGGTCCTGCTGATAGAGACACCAGACTGCTCAGACTTTGACCCTGGGGTTACCCCACAAGAAATGGGATACTGTTTGATGCTTTTTATCCCCTCCCACTATCCAAATTGCCAAATCAGTCTGAAGCAAAATTCCATTTTGGTTGATCCAAATGAAGTGGGTAAAAACCAGCTCAACCCAACTGGGCTACTTTTGTTTTGAATCTAGGAGTCAGCCAGGTCAATTGTCTAGCCTCAATATATTGTGCTGTGACCATTTGTATGGTACTTGTGAAACTGTGGGATCCACAACAAAGGTATCTGAGAAAGGTAAGCAAATATTGTGAAGACAACTGTATCATTAGTGTGGGAATTAGTATTATGTCTTACAACTCCAGCTTTGAACCAATATCAAACTAGGATGATATAGAACAGCAAAGATATCTGCATTTTAGCTTTATGATTCTTTAGCATATTTTTGCTTTTAATACATTTTACATCAATGAGTGCACAGCAATTCTTAAACAAACCATTGAAACATGTATTTTCTTTCTAAAGACATATTGGCGGAATCCTATTTGTTGTGCTCTTGTAACATAGTGCACAATAGGAAATGCCCATGTTGACTAGGATTTCAGCCACTTAAATACACATTTTGATAAATTTGCAGAGCATACATTTGGCTAAGTGTGTGTGGGGTGCAGCCTGAATCTGATGAGATTCATGTCACAATGTGGTGAGATGTGCACTTTCATTAAATACGTTTTGATAAATCCATTGGTTCACAAACCATTGATAAGTGCCCTGTTCTATAGCTGCCAGTGCCCAAAAGGGTGGGGAGCACACCTGATAGATTTGCTGTCTTTCATGAATAGCCAAAGGGGAAGTTTAAGCAGCCAGTTGATAAGCAGTGGCAACAGAAACAGTGAGTTCAACTGAGCAGACAGAAGAATGATTAAAATAGAAGCTGGATAAGGCCACAAATTACAGCCCTTCCAGGGTGTCAGTTGAGATGAAGTGCCAAAAGAGTAAATAATGAAAGGACCATCACGGTTAGATTGCCAAGAGATCAATAAAGTGGGAATCAAATAAAGCAGGAACATATAGAAAACAGAGATACAGCCCATCTCATTCATAGGGAAACAAAGAAGACAAAAGGTTCTGGATCTCAGAGGAGAGTACTTAGCATTTCAGGTTCTACAGATGGATTGCTGGCAACTTCATCCACCTCCTTCTGAAGCTTTTGGATTTGTTTTGACCAAGACTCAACTGTGGGCTTTTGAGTATTAGCTGATTTTTTTTTTTTTGAATAGTAGCCATGTTAGTCTGTGTTCGAGGCATATCAGAGAATAAACTAAACTAAACAAAAATGCTGTTGCACTTTAAATACTGTTATATTTTAATGTGAGCTTTTATGGATCAAGTCCACTTTATCAGACATTGGGGGGGGGGGTGAGACTCCATGGCATCAATTTATATGCAACACAGAGGCACAGAGTGCTGTATATAAATTGATGCCATGAAGTCTCACTCCCATGTCTGATGAAGTGGACTTAATCCACGAAAGCTCACATTAAAATATAGCAGTTAGTCTTTAAAGTGCTACAGCAGTTTTGTTTTGTTTATTCTCTGATATGTTTGAGTATTAGGTCTCCTGAGGAGGAGGGCCATCCTCTCAGGGAGACTACCATAGTTATACACAATGAGGCCTCTACTTTCAAGAAGGCATACACTGAAACCCAGCACTGCACTGATTCACATTTTGTGCTCTCTATGTGTTGCTCTTTTTTTCCTCTTGGGCCTTTGGCCCTGGGCTCTTGGCCTCTGAAGGAAGGATTTCAACAATGCCTTTAAGAGTTGTGGGTCATCAGTGGCTGCCTGTGTCTTAGTCTTCAAGCCTCAGAGCCCTTGTCTGCCCATTCTCACCATCAGAGGATTCTTCCAACAGTGGTATGACAACACTGCACAACAACAATTGTGGGAATAACACATGTGATTTACATGATATCGAGTGTGCTGATTCCAAATCTGAACCCAGATTTGAAGGCATGCTTTAGCTGTTCAAATGGTCAGTAATTGGGTAATGTATTTTTTATAGGGGAACATTATAACAGTTGTAGCTACCACTATGCCTGCTGCCACCTCAACTGAATCATGTCCCATGGTGGCATGTGTCAGGAAACGACATATTTCCTCATGTTCCCCAAGGCTTGAAATTGCAGTGGTTTTTAGCTAGGCCTCATAGAAAGCCTCAAAGAAATCCTTTCCCATCTGTGTTATACAGCCTACGTGTCACGAGATGGCTTGTTGACACTTTAGTGTTCCTATCTCTCTAGCGTGTTTTGTCTTCACTGACTCCACATGTGTGTCAACAATCCATTGTTTTGAGAATGTTTCTCTCTGTTACCTGATTGGCTATGAGTTACCCACCTGACTGCAGATTCTCCATTTTGCAAATAAGTTAGTTTGATTCTGGACCTCAATGGCATAAGACCCTGGCTATGGTGTGGGATTATTCTTTTCTTTTTAAAATGATTACCTAATGTACCTGGACTGTGGACTGGACTGATTCTTTGTTTTGACCTTTTAATCTACGTTTTTCCATGGACTATCCTACATGAACCTGATGAATAAATCAGCTGTTTCTCTTTGAAGATTGTTGTTCTTTGACTGGCACACACACGAAGACACGCTACCAGAAGATACCTCCCTTGTTTTGCTCTACGCTCAACTGCACTATTTCCTGAGCATAGTAAGAGTTCCTTTCTAATCACCTTGGCTCTCCCAGAAGAGGTGAGGCAAGGGTTAAAAGTTCCAGTAATGAGCAGGAGGCTCAGGGACTAATAGGGAGGTGCCCTTGTGAGTTGTGACAGCTGGTGTGTGATAATAAACCAGAAATGTTTTTGCTACATTTGTGGCATATATACACCGTGTGATCAACGCAAGAACCTAAACAAGAGAGCGAAGTTTTCTAACTTAAGATCCTGATGTCCTAGGCAGAATCAGACTTCAGATTTGGATTCAGTGCACTTGATTTAGTATAGGACACATGGATTAGACCAAGTAGTAAACAATATTTATTTTTTTGTGATACAGTGTAATCTGATTATATCATACAGTACTAACATTCACAAAGATTGGATTTCTCAGGCATCCCTCCAAAATATTTCCAACATTAATATAACTTCAAGGGTTTCTTCCTCTTAGTCATTCACTACCTCTGTTTCATTTCTAAAACAGAATGGTGATTATGCAGGTGTTATGAATGAATAAGAAAAGACTGTAACATTCCTACAAATTATAACAATGAGAAGCTCATCTGACATGCAGTATAGAGTCTATGTGTATGCTTTCCCCCAACCTCTTATATGCACTTGAAAAGTGCTCTTGTAAGAAGGATCAGATTGGTATTTTACAAGGTGACAAATATTTCATTCATAATTCGAAGCTATGTTATCTATACTAAGAAAGCAAAATACATATTTATTTCTGTTTCCATCTCCAAGATTGTGGAAACTAGACACTCCAAACCTGACCTGGTTGCTAAGCGGACCTTAGGACTGTGCACTTCAGAGTTGCTTTTTAAATGGACTGATCTCTTTTAGTTAATTGTCATCTTTCTGCAGCCTGCGCCATCATTAGTGACTAGGTCAAAAACTTCCCTGCTCATTTCTGCAAAGGTGGCAGTAATGGCAATGAGGGCAAGCAGAAAGAGAGGCTGGGTGAGGACTGGGATGGTGGAAGAGAGAGAGAAAGGAGGAAGAAAAGGTGTGTATGATAATGGAGACAATGGGCAGAGCAAAAGTCAGGGATCATTGGGTAAAGCAGACAACTAAGACATATGGAATTGAAGATTGAAAGAGAATATTAAATTATCACACAATCACCTATGCAAGATTGTAACCTCCAATTTTATTTTTATAAATCAGCTTTTAAAATATGAAACATTCACTTAGTATGGTCATTTATGTTCCTTTACTATCAATCTGAGAAGGTAAAACTTCCTTAATACCTTGAAGTCTGTGATTCCCAATGTGGGGCACGCACTCCACAGGGGGCAATTTGATTTTTAAGGGGCTCAATTGGAAGCTTGTTTAGACCATGTTAATGTCCTTTTTGATTTCCTCCATGTGAATAGAAGTTCACCTTTGGAAAAATAAGAATTATATGTCATGGGGTGGGGGAGGAATCAGGATTTTATAGATGCTTAGATGGGGCATGGCCAAGAAAAGGTTGGTAACCACTGCTGTAAGTATTCATACTTCATAAGTGTCCTAGTGGTGCAGTGGTTAAACTGCTATACTGCAGTCAAAATGTTATGAGTTTGATCCTGACCAGGATCAAGGTTGACTTGGCCTTCAATCCTTCTGAGGTCAGTAAAATGAGTACCCAGCATGTTGCTCATTACCTTTCAAACTTCCAGCAGGGTACACTAAGCACTATGGGGTGGTATATAAGTGTAATTGCTATTGCTATTCTTAAACTAATCTCATAAAAATTCTTTACTGTATCAAGTGATTATCTCTTCAAGAAGTACACAGAAATAGTCTTCTTGAAGAGTGTAGCATTTTGAACTGCAATCAGGTGTACCCTGGGCAATGGTCACCTTGTGCTGGCTAAGGAACTGCAAAATGAACTCACCAAAAGGTGGCTTTAATTTGGCACTTTCACATCTGGCCTAGATACAGAAGAAGAAGAAGAATTATATCTCCATATTTCAGTAGCTGCACAGCATATTCAAGGTTTAGGTATGTCTTTATCCCCTTTTGTTCACTTTATTTATTACACCGATGTTGGTGATTCACAAGTGGCCCAGCCTAGCTTACAAGAAGTATTAGATCAGGGTTTTGTAACATTTTCCAGCTGCAGGCTGGACCATGCCCCCTCAGGCAGATGTGCAGGTCGGAGGCATGGTTCCTCCTGTGGTTTCTGGTACTTGCAGTGGCAGTGAGAACAAGGGTGGCATGTTTTTGTCCATTTCCCCAAATTGCACCACTTCCTGTGGTGGCAGCAGTGGGAGCAAGGGCAGCACATTGCCTTTTCCGTTTTTGGTGATTTTTTGCTGGGGGGGGGGGTTGTGCATTTTTGACACATTTTCGGTGCTTCTGCTGTTTTTGGTGGTGCCACCAGGGTGCTCACTGTGAGCTGGATTAATTGGCACTGCAGGCTGGATTAGGTCCACAGGCCATAGGTTGTGAATCCCTGCATTAGATCTTTCTCTTAAAATTGCAGACAATACTATCCGGTGATTTGGGATGAAATGCAGAAAATGGTCAACCAATATTGCTATGTTATGATTGAGAAGGAGGGGACTGCTTGAGTCTTCTGTGCTGGAAGCATCTGAGGAAAGGGGAAGTATCCAAAGAAGCATACAGATTGCTGGTGAATGGCCAGTAGTAGCCAGCATGAACTGATGATGTCTTTGGCATTCAGAGTATTGTTACCTTCCACATTCATCTGCCACCTACAAATATGAACTGGTAAGGAAAGAGGGCTCTTCTCTCTCTTCGGAATAGACTTCTTTGTGAAGTTGCCATTGCTCTAATCTTTTGATTGGTCAAGATACTGGTGGGATTTCAGATGCCTTTACTGTTTATCTGTGTTCTTTGGTTCAGTGTGGTTGTTCTCCTGACAAAACAAATGAAGCTGCCAAATCAGAAAGCATGAATCATTTCTCTGAAAAACTTATAACCATCAATTAGCTGCAGACATAACATTTCAGCAAAGGAGTTATAGTTTCTAGGCAAATTTAGGAGTCATCTATACACTTCACACTGTGGGTTTCAGAGAACCAGCAAGTAAATCATTATTATCAAATAACTTTGACCCAAGTATGAACAACAAATAATCTACCAACCTCCATACTAACACCCCTTCCTCTCTCTCTTTATGGGTACATGCATACCTTATAGTCTGAGGAGTGATCCATCTAGATCTGACATACCTTAGTTCTTTGAGGGTTTGCTCAGGGTGGCTGAACTCTATCACATTAGCCAAAAGTACTGCAAACTGAAAGCTACTAAGCTACTGAAGCAGATTTTTAAAATTACAGCTACAACATGGCAATGCTGAGAGGGAGATTCTGGAGAGTAAGATCCAAAAAAAAAGTAACTTTTCTAAGCTCTGCACAGAATGATGATCCACCTTTTGTTTGAGAAACACAAAGCAAATGAACAATTCTTTTTTTAAAAAAAACTCTCTGCAATCCACCCATTCATCTTTATTATGGTCCAAGACTAGCATAGTACAGCAAAAGGAACATAAGTTAAAATAAGAATACTTTATCAAGAGACAGAAGTTAAAATGCGGGTACTTAAAAAATATTTTAAAGAGGAGCATTTCTGCCCAGAGTTAAGGAGTAGTAAAATTAGTGCATAAAATTAATAATGATACAACTATTACTAAAGCAAAGCAATCACACTTATATACCGCCCCATAGGACTTAGTGCACTCTCTGGGCGGTTAACAAATTAATTAGCATTTTGCCCCCCAACATGCTGGGTACTAACTTTACCAACCTCGGAGGGACGGAAGGCTGAGTCAACCTTGACTCTGGTCAGGATTGAACTCACAACCTATGGGTTGCAGGACCACAGTTTTAACCACTGTGCCACCAGGGCTCCTATTACAAAGGCTATGATGTAGCACTAGTAGTTTATTTAGCTGAAAGTGTGTGTGTGGGGGGAGTGACCCTCTGGGTTATGGATACCCATGATGCAAAATTGCAGGAAATGGTCAGATATTACTTCACAATATCATGTCCATGTTGCCAGCAGGAAAATGAATGCCAAGCTTTACATAGTATTTTTGCTTTCATTCATCCACCCATTGGAAAAAGCCTGTTATAATAGCAATAATAATTAGAAGATATCAGTGAATTCAGCAGCAGCAAAAAATGAAAAAAGAAAGTAACAAATGTAGTGTGAAGCATATTGTGCTATGTTGTCAGCAATTCCAGCAACAAGCCTCACACATTTCATATTTAATGAGTTTTAAAACAATGGAGACAATGACTAGGTGCATTGTGTGCTGCTTTTCTCTCTCTTACCATTGGACTCAATAACGAATTACTGCCAAACATCAAAGCAAGCTAGGATGTGAGCAGTGTGGCGTTTATGTCACAAGCTCCACTCTGCCTTTCACGGACAAACAGACCATCTGGTCTGTTTAACAGGGGCTTGTCACAGTTTGACTCTTCTGTATTAGTCTTGTTTAATAAGTCAAGTACTTTCATTCTGACAAACAGGTTTGCTTGTAGATGGATGAATCTTAAATCCCTAAAGTCATCTCACAAAGATGCATTTACACTTAAATCATATCCTGAACCCATCATCAAGCGAGAAGCAATTTAGATTTTTATAGGGAAGGGTAGAATAAGGCCATATTTTGCAGCCAGCAGCACAGCAACAAGAGTGTGTAGCCTGGTAACGGCCACCTTGTGTTGCTGGCTAATCTTTCTCACACTAGGTCAGGCCAAAGGAACTCCAGAATGAACTCACCAAAAGGTGCCTTCATTTTGGCAGTTTCACATCTGGACTAGACATGGGGAAAGGAGGAGGAGGAGGAGGAAAAGAAGAAAGTAAATTCAGTGTAGTACTTTGCTGGAGAAATTAAGTAGTATGTTTTTCTCTCTATCACACTACTTGAGCCTAGAATCATCCATTAAAACATAGTGCTGGAAGATTTGGGACATATCAAGAGGAACTTCTTTAAACTGTGTTGAATTAAACTTTGAAATTTTCTATTTGTTCTGTATGTGTGTTGAAGAGGATCAGCTGATGAATATAGCATTAGCATATGGGTTTCCATATCATAGAAATCTCCTGAAACAGTTTTACTGTATTAATCTCAATCTAGGTCAGCCAAAGGTTTATTTATTTATTATACTACTCATCTGAAATATTTCCCACTCTGGGTGGTGTACAGACAAATAAACAACATCAACATAATAAAACAAACAAAAACATAAAAAAGCAACAATATGAATACCTAATGGCATCGGAGGGCAAGGAAGCTCAAAACTGACTAGCTAATTTATTATCAACAGCATGATAATAAGATGTTTTGTTGTCTGAAAGTAAGATGGTACCTCCCATGTACAGATGCAAAATGGCAGTTTATTCTTACTTCAGTGCTAGCATGGGCATGTCTTCCATGCTCCAGGAGTTGCAGGTTAGTTAGATGATTCAGATAGAGATGGCAGAAGGTACTTATTTGGACCATAACTCTCTGCATTCTCAGCAAGTGGCCATGTTGGCTATAGGACAGTGGTAGTTGAAGTCTGAAAAATGTAACTTTGCCCACCTCTGGGTGCAGGATAGGTAATGTGGTATCAGTGGTGGGCACCAGCAGGTTTGCACCAGTTCTCCAGAACCGGTAGCAAAAATTCTGGCTTGCCCCGCCCATTCAAGTTTTGAAATAAAGTAGTCCTAATTTGGGTGCAATGCAGGGCTTTCCCCCTGGTAATGCCCACAGTGTGGTAGTAAAATTTTTTTGAGCCCACAACTATGTGGCATGTATATCTGTGTCCTAGAAATAAAATAAATGTCCAAGAGACTTAGGAGAAAAAGGTGCCGACTATCTCCCCAACATTTGTTCTCTGAGGCAGCATCTCACACTGCCTAATGGTAGGGTTGGCCCCAATCTCAATGATTCTAAGTGAACCCAATGTTAAACTTTGAGGAAGCTCATGTTATATAGAGAAGGGGGGAGGAAAGCACTATGATTTCGGGGGTGGGTTTCAAAAGGTTCTTTGACTCAGAATAAGATATCATAAAATGCCTTCTCCTGTAAAGATAAAGGTAAAAGTCACCCTTGCTCAAAAGCCAGTCATATCTGTCTCTAGGGTTCAGTGCTCATCTCTGTTTATAGCCAAAGAGCCAGCACTGTCTGTGTTTGCAGACATTTATGTGGGCATGTGGCAGGCATGCCTAGACACAGAAGTGCACAGAATGCTGTTTACCTTCTCACCAAAGTGGTCCCTATTTACCTACTTGCAATTTATTGCTTTTAAACTGCTAAGTTGGTAGGATCTGGGACAGAGATGGGCGCTCAGTCTATCATGCAGTACTCAGGTTTTGAACTGCTGACCTTCTGCCTCCCAATCAGCGTCTTAACCACGGGAACCACTGCAGTCCTGTACAATTAAATTAAATAGCTGAAAGGTGGCAGGTCAGCAGTTTGATACCTGAATACTACAGGATGAAGTGAGCTCCCATCTTTGTCCCAGGTCCTGCTAACCTAGCAGTTCAAAAGCAAGAAATTGCAAGTAGATAAATAGGGACCAGTTCGGTGGGAAGGTAAACAGTGTTCTGTGCCTCCCACATGACCACGGAAACATCTGCAAACACAGACAGTGCTGGCTCTCTACCTTTAAAGAAAGATCACACTTAAGATAATACAGCAAAAGAGAAACCAGGCAATTACATTAAAACTCAACAGCTTACTACTGGTGAAAGTGTAAACACATGAAATAAGCTGAGACATCATGCTTTTATTGACCTACAGTGGACATAATGAGTCATTAAAACATTTCCTATTGTGTTTTATTATTTTGGATCACTGCACATTCTGTAAAATGTGTTCCTTAATTTGACTGTAATACAGCTGTATATAGAATAAATAATTCGGTAATTTTTCTTTGTTGTTTTAACAAAGCACCCCATTTCCTACAAAGAGGCTGGTTGGAGAGAAAAGAGAGAGAACAAAAACAGGTTAAAGAAAGAAGCAAGTGTTTTGGTTACCTTTAAAATAATCTTCCTTGGTTATCTGAAAAATATTATTGCACCACCTGAATTAACATAAATGTCCCTTTTCCCACCAAACACTCAGAGGGAAACAGATGGCAATGTAAGCTAGTTGAAATGGCTATTTTCCAGGAATGACTCAATTAGTTGATTTAGGTGAGTAGTGGGTGATGGGAGAAGAAAGTCAATTTCAAAATGAAGAGTTTCTTATTCTGGATACCTTTTCAAATGAGAGATGGTTAGGATTTTTAGAGTACTGCATAAAACTAATGATAATTTTTTTAAAAATTGCAACCTTTTAAGGATAAATTCTTTCATTATTGGCATAAAACATTATTAGCTAAATCTTAGACCTATTTCAGATTACTCTAAACCAAAATGAGTTCAGCATAAAGAAAAAATTGGCATTAAAATAAAAGTAAATTGCATGATCTGATTTAGGATTAGGATGTCTCTAAAGCTCAGTGTCTTAAGTACCTGGCTGCTGAGCCAAAGTTGGGGGTTCAGTTCCACACTGTGCTTCCTGTGTGTAGAGCCATCCAGAGTAGCCTTGAGCAAGCTGCACATTCTGAGGCACCCCCAGAAGAAAGCAATGATAAACTACTTCTGAGTACTCTATATCTAAGAGCCCTGAAATCGTTTGTCATTAGTCAAAACTACCTTGAATGCACATGGATTTTTAAAAAGGGATCAAAGCCCATTCTAAATAAAGGCAAAGGGAATTTACTGTCATACAAAGAGACAAGTGATCCCCACTGAGGTTATTCAGTTACCACAGCAATACCACTGATCTGGTTCCATGATTTACTTTCTGTTCCTGAGTCTTTTGGCACCCAAAGTCCTCCTCAGCCCCAGGCCAGTATTGATGAAGCTGCTGCTTTCTATCAAGATGGACTCAAGTGGGATTAAATCCACTTGGAGACCATCACCCTTCCCTATGGATTTTGCCACCCAATGTTCGAACCCAGCATGCCAGCTCATTTACATCTCATAAAGAGTCATAACATTTTAGTAATTGGATAAATTAAAGAGCAAGATAGAGTTAGGATACTTATGACTTTCTGTCAGAATGCTTATCCTATATGAGCTGGCCTGGGTTCATCACAACTATAAAAGACCTCTAGAGCAGAAGAGTCACATACTTGGGCCGAAACAACATAAAAGATTGGGCTGAAATTAAAAATAAAACTGCTAGGCTGGTGAAATCAGTTTGTTTGGAGAACAGACAGCTTGACAAATCTTGGTGACTCAAAACTAAAGAATCACCTGCTGGGCATTCTTTGCTGAGACAGACTGGTTGCTTCAACTTTCCTGGTGCAGCTGCTTAAATTCTCCATAGTAATATACTTGAAGGCCACTAAAATTTCTGCACCTGTCAGCATGCCATAACTATTGCCAATATGTCCAGAGCCTGCTGTCTCCCTGAGACAATAATGAGTAAGGACTAAGGATGCTCCTCACTTGGGCCAGATTTGGGGTTAGGTGTTGTGTATTTGACTATTGTGGCATGTATTGCATGAAGAAGGCTGCTCAAACACCAAAACTGGCCAGCTTGTGTCAAAACTGAAAGTCTCTGTCCCAGCTGCTGCCAATCAGAGCTAGCTCTTCGGCTATAAACAGAGATGAGTATCACTCCCTAGAGTTGGATATGACTGGCTTTCAAGCGAGGGAGACCTTTTCCTTAGACATAGAACCCTGCCCTGGATGTAAACTCAAGAGTTCCATATGCATGCTTTATAACACTACCCCACAGTTGAGTGAAGGTGCCTTAGCTGCCCAAATGTCAGGACCACCTCTAATGCTATGGGGCTGAGATGTAAAGTGAACTTGCCTTAGCAGTACTCTTGCCAATAAAGCAAATGAACAGATGTGGCTTACATGCATGTGTATGAAATCCTATGAGTAAACACCAGGTGTCTGTTGTTTTTGTGTTAGAGTGAACAAGCAGTGTAGGAGGACTCCAATCTGTTTATGTAGAAAACCTTTTCATGTCTTACATATATTAACTATTCTCTCACTGACATAGAACCAACTGCTGTTCTACAACTCCAGGGAAAGAGACTGGGAGAGGGAATGTTCCAAATAAATTCAGGTAGATAAATCTTAGCCCTCTTTTAAAAATTGGTTTACAAGTTTACAGAACTGTGAGGATGCTGTGGATGCAGTTTCTTTAGTCAGGGCCTACCCTTCTATTACAGTAAAGTCAACACTCCACTTACACCAGGGTGCCCAAACTATGGCCTGGGGACCAGATCCGGCCCCCAACACTAATTCATCCGGTCCATGTCACCCTCGTTGCTCCCGGAAGCAGAAGTAAAATGTGCATACGGGCGCATTTTACTTCCACTTCTGGGAGCAACGAGGGCAGCACAGGCCAGATGAATTGGCATCGGGGGCAGATCTGGGGCCCGGGTTGTAGTTTGGGCATCCCTGGTTTAAGCAGGGAAAATGGCAGCTTAAAATCTATCTCATTCTGTTGCAAAACAGACTGCAAGGTGCATTTTACTTCCACTTCCAGTGGGAGGAACCATGTGACCAGCCCGCTGAACCACATGACCAGTCTGCTGAACCATGTGACTGGCTCATGGCCCAAAAATTTTTGGGCACCCTTACTTATACAGTTACTACAAAAAGGGATTTTAATTTTTTTTTTACAATATTTTACTTCTGGAGTGTTGAGATGTGACATTTCCAATGAATAGAATGTGAAAATGGTACTTTAAGGGAACTGTCAAAAAGAGTTGAAAAATGTACACTGTGTTTTAAAAAGGAGGTTTGAACAGCAGTTTAATTACAGTCACTGCACAACAATCAGCCAGCTCCCCATCTGAGACTGGAAGTAAGGTCACTGTACAGTAAACTGGCTTGCAAATGAAACTTTTTCATCCCTGACAGTTGAATGTGTGTACTTCTTTTAAAAAGCCCAAACAAAGGGGAGAATTGAAAGGAATTTATATTACATATGTCTATCTGTTATGTTCACTGCCGAGACTGACATTTAAGTCAAATGGTTGGTATAGAAATTGAATGAACAAACAAATAACGTATTGAAATAATAGGTTTATATTATGAAAAATGTTGCAAAGTCTTAATATGACCTACTGGTGACATCTGGAGATCCAGTAACCCTCTCTATTTTAGTGTACTAATTCTGGTAATTTACATTCAGCATAACCTGCTGGCTTATCAAGTGCAGAGTCAAAATCATAATGCTTACTGTCATGGTGGCAGCTTGCCAGATTCTGATTTACAGGAATTGAATTTTTCTTTTTCAATAGCCTTTCCCCTTAAGGTTTAATCCCAGATGGTACAGTTTGAATAGGTATTGTTCATCTCTTGGAATCTCTGTTATAGGGTCCCACAGGGATCAGCCATATCTCCAATTATTATTATTATCTACAAATGATGCTGTGCAGAATCTTGAATTTTGCTTAGTGCTGATAATTGACTAGATAAGAGTCAATAAACTGAATTCCAGTAAGATATTGCTGGGAGGGTCATTGGTTAAAGGGCCAATTACCTGGCCCTAATGGGGTTACAGTTCCCCTGAAGGAACTGGTTCTCAGTCTACAGTTATTCTTGGATCTAGTCTCTGTGTGGAGGTGCAAATATCTGCTGTGGCCAATAGTGTCTATATCAGCTTCAGTTGATTGCCCTCTAAATGCCTACCTGATAAGAAATTGCTAACAACAGTTGTTCAGGCATTGGTTCTCTCTTAAATAGACTATTACAGTAATACCCCAGATAACATTATGACTTGGTTCCACAAGTCATGACGTTATCCAATTTTTAGTGTTGTCCGATGCATGCATCGAACAACGCTAAAAAAAAAGCCCTGACTTCAGGGACAAACCACTTTAAAGGCAGACAGGGAAAGAAAGAGACCTCCCTGCCTTTAAAGCCACCCCCCACCGCTGTGACTGCAGTAGGATCGGGGAAAGCGCCTTTCCCCCAATGCTACTGCCATCTTCCCTCCCTATATTTACCAATCTTCCCTCCCTGTATTTAAACTACAGGGAAGGGGGAAATAGAGAGATGTGATTGGTTCTCTAGAGAACCAATCACCTCTCTCTCTTTCCCCCTCCCTGTAGTTTCAAAGCAGGAAGGGAAAGAAAAAAACACAAGTCTGGCATCTTTTTTCCTCCCTGTATTTAAACTACAGGGAGAGAGAGGCTTGAATACAGGAAGGGGGGAAAAGCCTCTCTCTCCCACCAGAAGTCACAATTGGTCACTTATAATGGTGTTTCACTTAAAGAGCAAACTCACTTAAAGAGCAGTCCTGTGGAACACATTATGCTCTTTAAGCGAGGTACCACTGTAGTCCTAATTCAGGTGCAATGAAAGGCTTTCTCCATGGCCATGCCCACCAGACCACACCCACAGAGAAGGTAGTAAAATAATAATAATCCCACCACTGGTTTTATTATATTGGGGGGGGGGGTATTTATTATATACGGTAGTACTTTTAATGTATAAACTGCCTAGAGAGTGAGAATATTAATGGAGAGCAGAGAAATAGACATAAAATAAAATAAAAGCAATAACAACTGTTTCAAGTTGCTGTAAGGTTCAGCACTGGCAAAAGTTGGTTGTTTACAGTTTGAAGGGAAATGTAAACATCTGAGAGAAATATAAATAAAGGGAGGCAGAATACACATACTCATCAATGCAACACAACATGCACATGGGTACCAACAACACTCATACAAGGGAGTGTCAGGAATTGTGTAGCAGCTGCAAAAGCAGCAGCAAACGATGAAAACAAGGATTTTCTTCTGTAAATTCAAATTGGCTTGGCTGGGTGAACACATAGAATAATATACTTAAACGCTAAGGGAAAAATGAAGAAATTAGAAAAAAATCAAGTGTAGGGATGAATCAGTGGAGATCAAAATCAAGATAATCTACACCAGGAGTTCCCAACCTAAGGCTCACAGCACTATTTCATGTGGGCCCCCATCCCAACAATGGCATTCAAGAAACAAAATGGCTATCCTGATGAAGCTGTTGGGACAAAATGGCCACCCCATCATGTAGGCAGAGTAAAATGGCCATCTGGCCCTCAAAGCTGACTGAGAGAGCATGGAACCACTTGTCTACACTATCATGCTGATCATACTATACTGGGGCATTCTCATTAGGTATTATTTCTCTTCCCTCTGTCCTGTAGATCTTTCTCTTTCTCCATCTTATTTTCCATCTCTTTCTGTTCTTTTCTCTTCTTGCTGGGATTTTCTTGTCTCCACTTCCATGCTTGTTCACCTTTTGTAGCCTACAATTGCCCTCCCAACTCTCCTTCCCTCCCTCTCTCTCAACTTTTAATTTAAAGTTGGGGTCAAACTCAAGTCTCAAGATGTCACCTACATCCTTTGTTTTCTGTGACATGCATCTGGACAATGTGGAGTTGCCCAAAGATTTCCTGGAAACTAAAGTGCCAGACTTGACTACAGCTGTCTTTCTTTCTTGAAGTCCGGACGCCTTTTTTGCACCATGCCACATAGGGACTGAAGATATAAATAAATAAATGAATAAATGAATAAATAAATAAATAAATAAGATGATCCTGCATCTAACACAGGGATTCTCAACCTGTGGCCCGTGGCCTGAATGCAGCCCATGGCACCATTTCATGTGCCCCCCCCCCCAGGAAGTGCCATGTGGTGGTAGAAGGGCAAAATGGCCATCCAGCCCCCATAGCTGTCTGAGGGAGTGTGACTCGGGCCCCGGCTTAAAAAGGTTGATAACTCCTGATCTAACAGATAGATTTGTATACATTTGAAGCAATCAATGCTTTGAAACCACAATATAATCCTAGAAAGCACACTTATGGGTTTTTCTTATTGTCCATTGTTTCCGTTGTCTAGGTTCCATTACATATATTTTCATGTTTACTATTTTTATAGAGAGAGATACTAAAGGAATTTCCCACCACAGGCATACATCATTATTTAGTCTTTGCCTAAACAGTTGAAGCCATATGACTTTTTAAAACACAACCTTGAATTGTGGCATAAACTATTATTATGTAAGTCTGAGAATGAGTATAGAGTGCCTGCAAATATCAGTATTAATAAAACACAAGTAATGTACTGCATTTGTAGCTGCTGCCATCAGATCAAATCCATTATTTATTTCTAGCTCCATTTACAATTTAACACAGGAGGGAATAGATTTCTTCCTTTCTTTAAAGGTCTAGAATCCTTTATTCCAAATTTAAATTCATAACAAAGACTCTTATGAAATACTGTACTGTATAACATTGTGGCTGATTATAGTACATTAAGAACTTCTCCAGAAGCTGATTTGTAAGCAAATATAAGTTCATGCCTGTGAGGCATGGATGTATATATGAACAAATTTTATGCTTATAATGGATTTTAAAAAATGTAAATTGATGCTTTAATTTCTCCCCTCCCCCTTGACATCAACACAGAGTGGGACTAGTCACTGTGGGGTTTAATATAATCATTATAGGTCTGTATTTTGGGGATTGTATTTTCCTCTGGCTTCATTACTTGCATTTTCTTTTCTTTGTTCATCTCTTTCTTTCTCTCTCTGCCAATTTAGGATAACGTATAGACTAGAACTACACCTGGCTTGTCTGCAGACAGATGTGATTCTGCCTGTTAATAAATGTGAAAATCTCCCTTACTCAAAAGCCAGTTGTGTCTGGCTCTAAGAGCTGGTGCTCACCACCATTTCAAGCCAAAGAGTCAGTACTGTCTGCATCTGCGGACACTTCCTGCCACATGACCACACACTGGAGCACATGGAATGCTGTTACCTTTCCCACTAAATCAGTACGTATTTATCTACTTTCAATTTCTTGCTTTCAAACTACTGGTTGGCAGGAGCTGAGACAGAGATGGGCAAACTACTTCTGAGTATTCATTACCTAGAAAACCCTGAAAAGGATCACATTAAGTTTGAAATGATTTCATGACACAGAGGTATTATGATTATGATTATGATTATGATTATGATTATGATTATAGAAAAAGGAATTACACATTTGCTTGAAAGATGGTCATACAGAAGAGGGGCAGGATCTATACTCAGTCAACACATACTAATGGGTTTAAGTTACAGGAAACCAGATTTTGTTGAACATCTGGAAAAAACTTTGTTAGAAGAGTATGAAAATGGAAACAATTACCTTAGGAGATGACGAACAATTGAGCACTGGAGGCATTCAAGAGGAAATTATACAACCATCTAGCAAATATAATTTGATTTTGATTCCTGCATTGAGCATAGGGTCGGATTTGATGGCTTTATAAGATTCATCCAATTCCACTATTCAGTGGTGGGCTCCAAAAACTTTTTCTACCACACTATGGGTGTGGTATGATGGGCATGGCCAGGGGGAAAGTCCTGTGTTGCATCCGAATTAGGACTACAGTAATAACTCAGATAAGGCTAAGACTTGGTTCCACAAGTCTTGGTGTTATCCGATTTTTAGTGTTATCTGATGCATATTAAAATCCTATGGGATGGATCGGATAACGTTAAAGCTCCATAGAGATACATTGTAACCGCACAGGCTTTAGTGGCTGTTATCCGATCCATCCCATAGGACCTTAACGTTATTCAATCCAATTCTCCTCCCCAGATTACTTAACGTTATGCGATTTTAGCGTTATCGGAGGTAAATGTTATCCGAGGTATTACTGTACTTTATTTCAAAACTTGGATGGGTGGGGCCTGCCAGAATTTCTGCTACCGGTTCTGGTGAACTGGTGCGAACCTGCTGGTGCCCACCACTGCCACTATTCTATGATTCTATACCTGAACAGAGGAGCAAATGAGGGGGAAAAAATCAAAGTGCTGACCATTTCCCAAGGTAATTGTTTCCATTGACATACTGCTCTAACAGTTAAGATTTTTTTTTAATATTCAGCCTAAATCTGGCTTCCTTTAATTTCAGCCTGTTATTACTTGTCCTGCACTCTGAAATGCTAGAGAACAGATCCTTCTCCTTCTCTTTTTGCCTGTCTTTCAAGTATTTGAAAAGTGCTATGATATACCCTCTCAGTCTCCTGTTTCTTCAGTGTTTCCTCAGTTTCCATTTCTCTGATATTCCTTGTTGCGCTCCTCTAGGTTTTTTTTTTTAAACATTCTTCCTAAAGTGTGGTGTACAGAAATGGACACAGTATGTTAGATGAGGCCTGACTAGTGCCAAATAGGTTTTGGAGATTATACTTCTATTAATGTAGCCTAAAATAACATTTGCGCTTTTTTAGTCTCATTGCACTGTTGACTCATATTCCATTTGTGACCTACAACAATTTCCAAGATCCACTTTTGTTCATAATATTACTGAACTTAGTACCCCTTTGGTTGTGGATTGGGCAGTTTTGCCCCAAACAGACCCGGTGCATAATTTGGGGGTCCTTCTGGATTCATGACTCCTGCTCAAAGAGCAGGTGGCAGTTGTGGCTAGGAGGGCTCTTCCACAACTTTGTGTTGTGTGCCAGTTACGCCCGCTCCTAGATTGTGAATCCTCGCTCATGTTCACATGCACCTTGGTCACCTCCAGACTTGATTATTGTAATGCTATCTACATGGGGCTGCCCTTGGCCACCATTCAGAAGCTTCAACTGGTCCAGAATGCGGCTGCTCAGGTTGTGATGGGGTGCGGGCCTTATGCTCATGCCTCACCACTTCTCTGAGAGCTGCCCTGGCTCCCAGTATGCCTCTGGGTGCAATCAAAGTGCTGGTTATCACCTTTAAAGCCCTACATGGTAGTGGGCCAGGGTACTAAAGAGACCACGTCACCCCGAGAACATCTGTTCATCCCACCAGAGCGGACCGGAGAAGGGTATCTGGTCGTACCATCAGCTAGAGAAGCTCATCTCTCTACCATGAGAAGGAGGACCTTTTCTGTGTCTGCTTCGGCCCTATGGAACCTCCTGCCAAGTGAGTTGCGCCTCCAGACAAAGCTGCTGCCCTTTAGGAAGGGGGTGAAGACCTGGCTGGCGGGACATGTGTGGGGTGCAGGCCAGATGGTCAGTCTGGCCGGCTGGCTCCTTCGAATACCCCACCTCTCTCCCTGTTGTTTTTTAACTTTTTAATCTTTTAACTTTAATTTTAATTCCTATTGTAATTGATGTGTTTTTAATTGTTTTAAATTGTGAGCCGCCCTGAGTCCTTGGATGAGGGCTGGTTATAAATATAATATAATAAAATAAAAAAGAAACACATTAATCTTGTGCGATCCACACATTTGAAAAATATATCCTGAACTCCCTCAACCAAGTCATTAATGAAAACATGGGCTCTAGATTGATTCTTGTGGTACCTCACTGGCGTCACGTGAGTTTCAGCCACCTGGGGCAGAGCCCAAATTTGGCTGGGGCCCAGGATGCTGCAGTGTAAAATTTTGACACCCCCCAAAGGGCCACTCCCCAAAAGAGCCACCCTAGGTGCCCCCCCACTAGCCACTGAGAGAAGCCCCTCTCCTGGGAAACTCAAAGCCCCTATTTCCCCGCTCTCTCCAAGTGCCAATCACTCGCTCACCAGGGCTGGGAAAGCCATGGCCAGCCAATCGTTTGGAAATCCTGGGCTGGGCGCAGGAGATTTGAGACCTGAGTCTCTGCACACAGCGCCGGCTTCATTCCTTTGGGGAGAGGAGACTGAGCCATGTGCAAAGACTCCCCCCACCCCCCGCCGCCAAGAGGAGCAGGAGGGATCTCGATCTCCTTTTGCAAACCTTGGGCAGGCACTTAAGAGTTTGCATTTCCCTTTAATCCCGTGCACCCAGAAACATAAACAATGAGGTGGAGAAGGCAGAAAAAGAGGCAGCAGGTGTTGCTTGTTCACACTTAAGAGGTCTCTCTTTGAAGTGCAAACCAGCCCAGACCTCTGAGTGGAAATGCACCAAGAGCCCTGATTTGTTTGTTTTGCAAACCATTGTATCAAGCAGGAAAGTCGGCACTTCCGAGACCTGGGGTGCTGCATAACAGATTGAGCACCCCCTTCTGTCCCAGCTTTTGAGGACATGGAAAAAAAAACCTCATTTGGGGGTTTCCTGACTGAGCGGAATTTCTTCTGCAAAAAAATAAAATAAAAATCCTTTGAACCCAGAATAATTTCTGACACAAAATGGTTATTTATAGCAGGGAGGGATGGTGGGGATAAGGGGCTGGGGGGAGAACTGAACTAAGGGAGCAAAGCTGAGCTGGGCTCCACTCTTCTGCCTGGCAAGTGGGACTCACAGGTGGCATGAGGAACCAGTTTTTGCACCTCTCTTTAGATCAAGTGGCTAAGAAGACGCTGACTGGAAGATGGGAGGTGAGCAGTTCGATTTCCGAGTACTGCAGGATGGAATAAACTCCCGTCTCTGTTGCAGCTCCTGCCGACCTAGCAGTTCGAAAGCAAGAAATTACAAGGAGATAAATAGGGACCACTTCGGTGGGAAGGTAAACAGCGCCCCGGGTTCTCCGGTGTCAGGAGGGAGAGATTCCCAAAAGGCTGTACCCACTCCTCTCTCTCTCTCTCACTCTCACTCACTCACACACACACACACACACTTAAGCGCACCTGTGGCTGCCTCCTCTGCCTTCCCTGGGGATGCAACAGCTTCCCTCCTGCTGGGACATTTTGCCACACCCTTGAAAGGGCCGCCTGGGGCAGGCTGCCCCCCTGCCCCCCCCCACGCTACGCACTATGGTACCTCACTTGTTATCCTCTCCCAGTTTGAGAAAGAGCCTTTGATAAGCACTCTCTGAGTATGATTCTGTAACCAAATGTGTAGCCACCTGACAAATATGCTATCCAGGCCACACATAGTTATCTTGCTAATCTGAATATCATGGGGCACTTTGTCAAAGACTTTGATGTAATCAAGATATATTCTACAGTATTTGTAAGAAGCAAACATGCCCACATACAAAACAAACAGACAGAATAGATTCACAGAAAGATTGTGACAAACAACTTTCTGATGCTTTCAAGTCGATTTTTATTTTGCATCACTGTGTGACTAAAGCAACTAGTTTAATGTATACACACAAAAAATTCCCTTATCTTCTCATTATCATTTTGTTATCAGGATCCTCACAAAATGGCTTACCTAGCTTCAGATGACTAGAGTAGTTTTACCGTTTTTTCAAGAGCTGCAGAGGCTTAATGGTTAAGATGCTGAGCTTGATGACTGGAAGGTTGGCAGGTCAACAGTTCAAGACCCGAGTGCTTGCTGATGGAGACAGCACCTGTCATCTGCCCCAGCTCCTGCCAACCTAGCAGTTTGAAATTGCAAATAGATAAATAGGTACTGCTTCAGCAGGAAAGGTAACAGCATTCTGAGCGCTCCAGTGTCTAGTCATCCCTGCCACGTGACAAAGAGATTACTGCGGATTTACCTTCCTGACACACATGCACACACAAAACACAATGCACATTTCTCTGAAATCAAAATTTTTAAACAACCACCATGTGCTGATAAGGCTCACCAGAACAAGGCTAGTTATAGCATGCTATCTGGTTTAATTAGTATCAAGGTGGGACACTTGCCCTTCTAAATACTCCCCTTTTTGTTTTGTTCATTATTTTGCTCACTGGGTCATTCATGTTCATTTGATATATTTCCTGTCATTTAAACAATGCAATACTGATAGGGACAGGAAAAAGGTAGAGAATTTTTCCACAGCGCCAACCTGGACATTGTTAAAGTTATGGACTGCCATTGGTCCATGTCTCTATATGCTTTTCCATTGCACAGCCTGTGCAAGCATATGTGATATGTGACATCAACTCACTGTGAACTTCCATACCTTAGTTTCAGTTAATAAACTGATGTGGGGAGGGCTGAGAGGAAGAAAAGGTTGCCGTGTGTCAGCTTGTTGGGGAATACATTTAAAGCAACAAACTAAAATGGTTACATTTCATGACCTCAAAAAAGAGGCCTCTAAAAACATTTTTAAAACCCCAACTTTTAATTTTTAGGACACTCTGTGGAGCATCTAAAGGCCTCAGGGCATCATGATGTCTTAATCCAGCTCCGAGGAGTGGCATTATCCTTTCTCTAAATATGTCTGGCTAAGCTCTCTTGCATAGGTCACATATGTATAGCTTTCTTAACCTATTTCTACATATACAGAAGAGTGGAATTTTTGCCTATCAGATGCCATTATTGGGGGCCAAGGTAAAGGTAAAGGTTTCCCTTGCTCGAAAGACAGTTGTGTCCGATGATAGGGTCGGTGCTCATCTCTGTTTACAGTCAAAGAACCTCTCTGACACACATGCACACACAAACACAATGCACACTTCTCTGAAATTAAATTTGTTAAACAGTCTATGTCTGCAGACATTCCCATGATCATGTGGTAAGCATGAATAGGCACACCCAGAATGCTGTTACCTTTTGTGCTGGAGCGGCCCCTATTTATTTACTTGCAATTTCTTGATTTCGAACTGCTAGGATGGCAGGAGGTGGGGCAGAGGACAGGAGCTCATTCTGTCGCACAGCACTCTGGTCTTGAACTGCTGATCTGCCGACCTTCCAGTCTTCATGTTGAGTGTCTTATCCAGTAAGCCACCCTGGACCACTTGGGGACCAAAGCCAACTTCTAACTGTTTTTTAAAAAGGAAATTACAATATAACAGCCTTTTTTAAAAAAATCATTAGTATGTTAAGCGGTTTCTTGTATGAAAATAAAAAGAGGGAAATTGCTCACTATCTAAGTTTTATTGAATATCCCAAAGAAAGGATGTTGTATTTTATAAAGCATAATGTTATGTTACCTCAACATGTAATTTGTTATTTCTAATTTACCTTTTTTAAAGAAGTGCAATACATAACTCTCTGACAACTGACATGGACTTTATTAGAACAAGTGTGGCTTGGCAAGAGGCCAGAAAAACAATGAAGTATTTATGAGGCACCAGGAAGGGGGGGGGGGGACCAGGCCTTAAAAATTGGAGCAGGCTAGATGATTTGGCAAAGAGGGAGTAATAGGAGGAAAAAACACTTTAAATGTCACAGCAAGCTATGATAGGAATTCTGCAGAACTATGGTAGCCTGCAGGAATAGCTTATTATTGAATTTTGAGTGCAGTTCTGTGGGTATTTACTCAGAAGAGAGTCCACATGATTTCATTGGGACTTAACCCCTAATAAGAATGCATAAACTAGTTTAACAGTCATGATCTTTTTTCATGCCAGACCAACAAACTGGAAATTGCTATTGGGGGCAAAAAATTATATTTGGGTATTTCAAGGCAGAGCTTGTTATGTGATAGTCCTTGTAAGTATAGTCACATTTGGTGACAGTTAAATATATATCCTTTTGTCCTAATGATCTATGATCCTGTTGTACCAGACAGGGTGGCCCCATGCCCTTTCTGACAGAGGATACTCCTCAATTTGAAAGGGATCCTAGAGGATAATTTCCCCTCTGAACAGGTTGTTCATTTGAAGGGTTGTCCAGGCCAGGTTTGACTTCAAGATGCAAAGCCATAAGGTGGAAGAGAAGGGATCTTTAAGTCAGGGGTGCCCAAACCTTTTGAGCTTTGGGCCGGTAACATGGTTCAGGGGACCAGTCACTACAGCCCGGGGTCTGGATCCAGCCCATGATGCCAATTGATCTGGCCCACGACACCCTCATCACTCCAGGAAGTGGAAGTAAAACACACCTGTATGGGTGCATTTTACTTCTGCTTCTGGGAGCGATGAGGGTGTCGTGGGCCGGATGAAATGGTGTCACAGGCCAGATCCAGCCCCTGGGCTGTAGTCTGGGCACTCCCTACTTTAAGCTTTCCAGCCACAGGCCAGCTCATTACAGTTTTCCCCACTCAAAGGACAGCTTTGTTTCAAATACTGTATAGAATTAGCTTCTAATAATGCCTAAAAACCACTTTGGCCCATAAGGAGCTTATTGGAGACCCTGTGGTGTGTTCTACCATCTCAAAAGCCCAGGCTAGGGAGTAGTTGAGGTGCATCTTTTCCTGTTTTACATTTAGCCTTTCATTTTCAAAATTGAATTTTAAAATTATTTTCATTCTGTTTTTAAAGATCACATGCATGTGTGTTTCTGTATATATGTTTAAATATACATTGCTTTGGATATCCTAGTGCAGCATTTTCCAAAATATGTTATGCGGTCGGAACACTAGTGGACTTCAATTCCCAGAAGCCTAAGTCAGTACATTGGCTGATCAGTGCTTTGGAGAATTGAAGTCCAAACACCAAAGTTTGGGAAACACTGTCCTAGCGGACAGAAAAGCAGTTCTAATAAATAAAAAAATTACAATATGTCACCAATTAATATAATGAGCATCCTACAGAAGAATATTATTGGGTAGTGTTATATAAATATTGTCATTGTTGGCTGTAACTTGTATCCAAGAATGCATTTTTTATGCCATTGGCATGAATTTAAGGCGGATCCCAGTTTACCATGAAGTGACCCACACACTATGATTATGGAGTCAGCTCCTGTGGCACATATGAAATAAGAAATGCAGGATTTAATACCAGAACTGCAATGGACTGCTGCAGCCTTGAGTATATTAACAAGGTGCGCCTTCACAGCCAGTCCATCTGGCATGGCCTCTTCCACGTCTATGACAGTTGGGAATCAGAGTTCCTCCTCCACTCATTTTGCCGTTGGGCCCCATTTTATGGTTTCCAGTGGCATTTCCTCCACTGAGGGGATTTTCACCCCGCGGCCTAAATGGGTTCATCTGCCCGAAGCCATTGGCCCCTTTAGGGAGTCAGGTTATTTACTGCCACCCAAAACTAGGTGTTGAGCTTCTGGCCAGCCAGACCATATATAAATATAATATGTACACATAAATAAATATGTCAAATTGTTCTACAATTTATATAGTTGCATGATATAGATAAATCCAAATTATGCTATCTTTAAAAGTATATTATTTCCCATAGATCAATAAAATTGTTTCCTTTATTTTCCAGAGTGCACACTGGGAAAATGGTACTTCATATCCTGGAATAGATTCAATATCTTCCTCATTATTGAAATGAACTTTTAAAAAAAATCTTTTTTTTTACTGGATTCAATTCCACAATAGTGCTCTATTTCATGTATTCACGTATAACCTTCACTTATCACTGAGTGATTGCCTTTAAATATTATGTTGAGACAGATATGAGATTGAAACATAATTCACTAGGAAATATATGGTGACAGGGTAGGTTGACATCTTTGCAAAGAATGCCTGAAGGTCAGAGAAAAATGAAATCTGATTGGTATCAGATCTCAGTCTTTTCCTCTTTCCACTTTTCAGTCTACTCACTATGCCATTTCCCACTATTAATAGATTATTAACTATGGGAGTAGATTGAAAACCAGCTGGAGTTCACATAAGCTCAGGAATCTACTGTGTGTGTGTCATATATATAAGCAGCCGGTAGTTTGAGGGTGGGCAAACTGCTAACTCAGGGTGGGCAATGCCTGCCCTGGCCATCCCTGGCTATGGCCTTGTGTCCATAATCTGAGATCTCAGACTCAATTTGGTTGCAGGACATGGGAAAACTACCCTATTCAACTATACTTCCCAGCTGGCATGTCCATGGTTCTTGCATGCCTACACCTGCTGTAGTGGCCTAAGGGGCTGCCGTGGCTCAGTGGTTAAGAAGCTCACCTTGTTAGCTGGAAGGCTGGCAAGTCGGAATTTCGAGACCTGGGTACTGCATGCATGACAGTTTGAGTGCCTGTCTGGGTCCCAGCTCTTGGGGACTTGAAATGAGCCTCTTTTGGGCATTCCCTGTGTGGAGTTTCTTCCGCAAAAATCCTTTCAACCCAGAATAATTTCTGACATGAAATTATTATTATAGTGCCCTAAGTTTCAATTGCAGGAGGCTATACAGTGCTAAAGCTAAGCAAATTTGGGATTCCACATCTTCTGGCAGGAGAAAGGAAAGAAAGAAAGTCAAAAAGACGGGATTCACAAGCCAAGGAGGAATATTTTAGAGGATCTCTTGCAAAATCTCCCTGCTAAACCACAGCAGCAAAAGAGGGAAGCCTGCCTGCCACAGTAATCAGAACCCAATATTACTAGGGTTGCCATATGTCCTGGTTTTCTAGGATTTTCCCGGATTCAAGCTGTCCCAGCCGGTTCAAGAAAAAACATGTAAAAGTCCTCGATTTTTAAATTTGAACAAGGAAAGTAAGATCACCTCTCACCAAGGGATTTTTGCAAAGAGTTACTGTAATTCACTGCCTCCCTGCCTTTCTTTCAGTTATCCTGCTTGAAAGCGGCAAAGGCAAAACAGCACCCTGAGATTCCCCCGCACCTCCGGGGAGGGGAGACACTTGCAAGTGAGATAATTGAAAGAAAGGCACAGAGGCAGTGAAATAACTTTTTGCAAAAATTCCTTGGATCACCTTGAAGTTTGAGGGACAAGGAGTCATCCTCAGCACTTTTCCTCAAAAGCTGGGAGGAAGCAAGAAATACCCATGTTATGTAATATTTTGAAATTCATCATTTACTTTAAGTTATATTCTTTATTTTTAAATTAAGTTCTTTGAACCTTTCATTTTCCCTTGAAATAACCCCTGAAACAGTCATCACACATTCCATGTTCCCCAGAGCACAGACCTTGATGGCAGAGGATGCCTACATCAATTAACATCCATGTCCTGGCCATATTTTAGTCGAACATCAACAAAGATTCCCTTTCTCTCTCCCCCCCCCCCCAAAAAAAAACCAACAACAACAACATTGGATCTTCTTCAATGGTCAATACACTCAAATAGAGCCTGTAAATTAGTGGAAGTTGACCAGGTAGGTGATCTGGAGTCAAGTCACCTTTGTTAATCTCACCTCAGGAAATAAACTAAATGCCTATATATTTCATGCTGGCCAATGCAATTGTTTAACTTGAAGCTTAGTCTTTTGGTCCATTGCAAAGTTGATTTCTTTAAGATAGAAATGTATAGGTGCCTTCTTTGGAATAGTGTCTGTTTCTCTCTGACTACTATTGGTTTTATTTATGTCTCCTCAGTCCAAGGAACAGTTAAATTGAATATTATAACTAAAGGACAGCTCTGATATTAAAGCAATGCAGATATGTGAAGGAACACAATATTACAAAGATTCACCTTAGAGGATTCCTGAGGAAAAACACCCTATGCCCTCAGGGAGTCATTATCAAAGGACCTTTGTTTCAGCTAGCCTTTCCAGCCAGATGTCAAATAAAACTGGTAGAGAGGAAATGCCAGTTTACATATCAATGTATGTGCAAGAAATCAAGAAGCCAATATTTAAACCCTCTGAAGACTGGGATGCTTAATTAAAAGAGGGTGATTGTTTGTACTTGTAAAAATATTTTGTTGCTTTTGTGTTACTGATCTGCCATAATCTGTGTACTATCTTACTTGAGTAACCAAGAGCTTCCCCTTTTTGTCTACTGGAACTGTAACATTTACTTGAGCTGTAGTTCATTTGTTTGGCCCTGAAACATTATAAAATTGAACTCTGAAGTCAGTACCTCACGTCATTACTGGCTTTCTCCATCTGCCTAGGGTTAGGTCAAAAACCACAGGTCCTTTGCCTTGTTGGAAATGGTGCCACCCAGGGAGGCATATGTCTGATTTAATTATTGTTTTCTTATTTGATTTTCAAGTAAACTTCTTTAATTTTATCAAACAATTGGTCTATGGCTCATTTTTAAAGCTTCCATCTGTGAAACAGTGCTTTAATATTAAAAACAAAATGATTTCACACTCCTTTAGAACTCCTTTAGAACTTTCTTCCAAGGGATCCTCATGTGATGTTGAGGGTGAGTCTATTTCAGTGTGTGTGTGTGTGTGTGTGTGTGTGTGTGTGTGTGTGAAGGGAAGGGGGAGGTTACCTCAGGGGGAGGAAGGGTGGTTTCAAGAGTGGCCGAAGAAATTTTATTCAAAAACAAAACAAAACAAAACCCCAAAACAAAAAAGAACCATCAAGAATAGTCTTTTGCAAGAAGAATCACATGGGAAAAGCCTCTTGACTACAGTTTATTTTAAACTAATGAAGGCTGTCCACCCTGGATGGGGATTCCATATAGGGTCTTAGAGCCATGGCCTCCCTGGCAGCCCCATCCGACGCATGCACAGTTTGAAGAATGCAATGATGCCATGTGGCTGTCCCGGTTTAGCTGGAGAGAATTATGGCAACCCTAAGTATTACTGAGCAAATCCATCCTGCCCTCTCATATGTCTGATAGTGCTTTGGGAACACGGACTCTTGTAGAATATTTTGAAAGTATGAGAGGCTCAAGGTGCTTGACGAGAGGTAGGCAGAATCAACCCAGTAAAATGAAGCCTGGGCAAGAATCTCCCTAGATTATGATAAACTCAAACTGAAGTAAAGAATGTAGATCTACAGCTTCTAAAACTTGTTGTGTCATATCTCAGGGCATTATCTGGTCAGAAATGAGACTTTAAGGAGGGAAAGCTAACAGGGTCCTGGGACAAAGACCTTGAGTTATGTGGCTCAGAAGTGATCTTTTTGTTAAAGCTCAGAATCATGCAACAAAAAAGTTCTAGTTGAGCAAGTGATTTCAGAGGGATTTTTTTTTTTTTGCAAAATAAACTCCATCAGGAAAATGATGAAGATCTGAGAGGCTGCAGGAACAGGATCCATACAGGATTTTTGCAAGAGCAAAGCACAGTGAAGCTTAAGACTTTTTATGAGCATTTGCTTTGGTAGACCCAGACCCCCTCTTCCTTGGAAGCAGAACAATGATTAACAGAGAACTGAAAGGAGACTACAAAAACTGGCAAACGATGATCAACCTTAGCAGGCAGGTTTACTGTGATGAAGACATAATTAACAGAAGGCTATCCTACCTTGGCAGAATGGATAACACTGCAAGAACAGAACATCAATGCTTCTGGTAAATGATCTGAAACAAAGATGTGGTGAGGGCAGCAGATACATCCAATGGAAACAAATGTTTTTTCTCCTCTTATTTTTCCTAAATTTATATGCAGATTTTCAGTCTACTTCTCTTTCTCACGTCTTCTTCTCTAAGGTCATTTCCTGCTTTTTTCTTCTAGTCCTAGTTAGTGATAGATTTGCCAGTACATTAGTATGCATACAAGTCAGGTCTAGGACCTTGTGAAATCACATTTTAAAATCTATGTCCTCCTCAACTATTTATAAATATATCTCTTTAAATACTGAAAAGAGAAAAATCTGTATTTCCTTTTGTTGAACACCAGATTATATCTCCACAATAGTCACAGTCTCTGTGCTATTGTGGCACTTTCCAAATCAATCAATCAATCTTTATTACTGTCCAAGAGCAGCATAGTACAGCAAAAAGAAGTTAAAATGAAGGTACAGTACTTGCATTGCCAACTCTGGGACATTTTGTGAGATGTCTTGTGTGGACATATGCACTGATTAATGATTTGAGCCATCAAGTTGGAACTGACTTTTACCAACTGTAATAGGGTTTCCATGGCAAATGAGATATTTAAGGAAAGCTTATTTATTTTTATTTTATTTTTTGCAGATCTACTCCCCCCAGTGAGTTTCCATTTCCAAGAAGGGATTATCCAGAATCTTAATCTATCACCCTGTCCACTACACCACACTGGGCATCTTTATAGCAGTGGTTAATTAGGTTTATATTTACAGATTCTAATTTTACAGAGGTGACCCCACAGAACAGCACTGATTCCATGTCATTTATTCCAATATCTTTGTTCTCCATGTATTTATAGTTTGAGTCATTATACAAGCTTCGACATTCACTCACATGCAATACTGGGATAAGACATTGTTCCTTATGACAGTCTATAGAGCTTTTGGGATAGTATGAATATTAAATACTTGATGTGGGCCATTGTTGATGCCATGTACTTATTTTTGATTTACTAAAGTAAGTACCATGTAAGAATAAAAATAGCAGCTACATAAGGAACAGAGGGGGGATATAATTTAATATTTTGTGCTTCCGTGTAGCCTAAATGAAAACATTCTTTTGAACTCGGAGTCCTCCTAATTTAACACTAATTCAAAATGAGATGTGCCACTTTCTGAATTATATGCTAAATTATATCTTGTAGCATCATAGATGTTCCCTGGAGAGCATCCAGTCTCGTATGTGAAAAGATGAAAGGTTACATACTTGAGAGTGGTATGTATATTAATATTTTCAGCAAGAATAACAGAACTTAAAATATTGATGGTATCAGTAGACAGCTGAAGCAGGTCTGCTAATACTTGTACTCTCAACTTTACACAGAAATCCAAGACTACTGTTGTTTGTTTTATCAAATAGCATGAAAAAAAGATGCATATCTTTAAACTTTTACATGCTCTGTACTCTCGCCTCTCCTGTTTAACATCTACATGAAGCCACTCGGTGAGATCATCCGTTCCCACGGGGTGAGGTATCACCAATATGCAGATGACACCCAGCTGTATATCTCAGTCCATGGAGATCCAATTGATGCAGTAGAAGTCCTAGCCAGGTGCCTGGAGGCTGTAAGGGTCTGGATGGGGGACAACGGGCTACAACTGAATCCCGGCAAGACTGAGTGGCTATGGGTAAGGGGTCCTGCGCTATCTCTGGAGTTCCCATCTTTGGTTCTGGATGGGGCAGCTTTGCCCCAAACAGACCCGGTGCATAATCTGGGGGTCCTCTTGGACTCGCGACTACTGCTCGAAGAGCAGGTGGCAGTCATGGCCAGGAGGGCTTTTGCACAACTTCGTGTAATACGCCAGCTCCTAGATCGGGACTCCTTGCTCACGATCACACATGCTTTGGTCACCTCCAGACTTGATTACTGTAATGCGCTCTACATGGGGCTGCCCTTGGTGACCATTCGGAGGCTGCAGCTGGTCCAGAATGCGGCTGCTCGGGTAGTGGTGGGGTGCGGGCGTTATGCTCGCACCTTACTGCTGCTTCAGGAGCTGCACTGATTACCAGTATGTCTCCGGGTGCAATTCAAGGTGCTGGTCATTACCTTTAAAGCACTACATGGTAGTGGGCCAGGATACTTAAGAGACTGCGTCACCCCAAGAACATCTGTCCATCCCACCAGGGCGGATCGGAGAGGCTCTCATCATTCCATCGGCTAGAGAGGTGCATCTCTCTACCACCAGAAGGAGGGCCTTCTCTGTGTCCGCCCCGGCCCTTTGGAACCTCCTGCCAACTGAGTTACATTTACAGACAGAACTCCTGCCCATTCGGAAGGGCCTAGAAACCTGGCTGGCAGGGCAGGTGTGGGGCTCCAGTAATATGGGGTCCCATGTTGGGTGGTTGATCTGATGGGACAGCCACCCCTCCCTTGCTCTTTTAAACTTTTTAAACCTTTTAAAACCTTTTTAACTTTTTAAATCTTTTAGATTTTTGTAAATTCATAGTTTAATGTTTTTAAATTGACTTTTAAGTGATTTTGAACCTTAAGGTTTTAATTTTTGAAGGGGGGTTGTTTAATTGTTTTGCATTGTGTATAGTCTTTCCCCTTTTCTGTAAGCCGCCTAGGATCAGGTTCGCCTGATTGGGGTGGGATAATAAATCTAAATAAATAAATAAATAATGCCCTAAGGAACTATGACCAATTCTATCTCATTGGCATATAGTCACTATATCTCTCCAACTAGGCCTTTGCAAATCCTATTTCCAAACTCTACATTTTTTAAATATTCCCCTAAAAAATCCACACACAATATAGTGGTTATTAAACAATACATATCTTTCTTTCTTGGAAGGGAAGACAACACACATCAAGTTTCCTGTTTCCAAAGATGTGACTGGAGCCAACTTGGTTAGTTATCACATTGATGCTTAGTTCATGCCTTTAAAACATTCTGATATTATCCCATATAAATGAGTGTCTCTCATCAGTTCTTATGCAGGGGGAAAATGGTACATAGGGACTATTCAGTCAGGACAGGGGGGCAAACTAGAGATGGACTAACCTGCTATTTCATTGCCTTCAAGCTTTTCAGTTCTCATCTCATCTGTATGAAGAAGTCTGTGATCTAAAATTTTACTGATCTTCCCAGCAAAATCCAATAGGTTTAGTGGTTCCCCGAATACTATGTCTCACATAACTTTTAAAGCAGATGGACCTTTCAGAAAAACATGGTACATTTTGGGAACATTTCTATGAATTTTTGACAAATCCTGAGACACACCCATAAGGGATTTTGAACTAGGAAAACAGTGTGTCTTGACATAGACTGGGATGAGCATATCACATTCACAGAGATCAATTTAACATGGGACTTTTATTAAACACACAAGAATTAAGATATGCACATTGATTGTATTGGGGAATATAAATAGTTACAGCATAAATGGGAAACAAATACAATTATTATGGGGAGATATCAAAAGAAGTTAAACTTGCAAGTCTGAGAGGGCTGCTGCCCAAAGAAGAAAGGAGAAAGTCAAAAGGTAATGAAGATGTCTCCCTTACTCACAGAAGGTAGTAGGAGTAGATGGAGAAGCAACCAATGAATAGGGAAAGTCTTTATGAAGATAGATTCAGAAGTGACAGAAATTAACTTCCCTTAGTCTCATATGCAGTGATGGGATGTAACAGGTTCTCACCAGTTCTCCAGAACCGGTAGTACTTTTTTGCAGCTTTTGAGGGGAACCACCTTCAGGGCTTACTTTTCACTGTGCATGCACGCCAAGCACTTGATGTGCATGCATGCCTACAATGCTTGGCGCGTATGCACAGCCTCCTTGCTGTCCTCCTAAGTGGGGAGGAGAAAGAGAAGCTGCTAGCCTGAAGCTCCCTATAGCCTGTTCCCCTAGATATCCTAGAGAACTGGTTAGGCAAAGACTTAGTACCTAACTTCTTTAACTGTTGAAAAGTTGAAAAGTGCCAAAATGAAGCCGTCTTGTGGTGAGTTCATTCTATAGTTCCTTCCATCTGACCTAGTGTGAGAAAGATTAGCCAGAATAAGCTTTAAGCTCTGGTTTATAAACTCTGGTTGATTTGTGTTGTGGGTGGGTGGGTGTTTGGGTAGGTGGGTGTATTTTAATGTATTATTTATTTATTTTATTTATTTACGGGTTGTGTTGTGGGTGGGGTGGTTGAGGTGTGTGTGTGCGTGTGCGTGCATGCGTGCATGTGCATGCGCACTTATTTTTGTTTTATTATATTTTTTATTATTTTTTATTTTTGTTTTCTTTGGCCCCGCCAACATCATGATGTCATTACATTAGCTCCATCCATGATGTCGTGATATTAGCTCTGCCCACACTGTGATGATGTCATGGTGGGGTAGTAAAAAATTTGACATCCCATCACTGCTCATATGGCTCTCTTGAAGATGGGGAGCATCGCAGATTACAAGAAAGAATAGGCTAACAAGAACTGGCTATTCCAAAAATAGGGATTTAGGAGAAATATACACAGGATTCCCTAACTAAACCTTTGATTTGTGGGGCTAAGAAACTTTCCTCACTGGACAACATCAAGGCATTTAGAGAAATCTAATCAAGAGAAAATTGGTGATGCTTCAGGAAGAGGCATAAAAGCAGCTTCAGGAGGAGATAGAAACAGGATGTAGGCCTACACCAAAACGCTGGCCTTTTTGGTGCAGTGGTTAAACTGTTGTACTGCAGCCAGAAACTACTGCTAACGTGAGTTCAATCCTGGCCAGGGCACAAGGTTGACTCAGCCTTCCATCCCTCCAAGGTCAGTAAAATGAGTACCCAGCATGTTGGGGCAAAATGCTAACCAGCTTGTGAGCCATCCAGAGAGTGCATTAAATGCTATGGGTGGTGTAGACGTGTAATTGCTATTGCTATTTTTATGATCCCATTAAAAGGATCCTTCTATCATTCAGATGTAGGTCATGGATACTGCAAGGCAAATATTAAATGCTTTGTCTAACAAATATCAATATTTGATAGCCACATACTGAGGCTAAATACCAAGTGCTGAATATTCAGGAGATATTAAGAAGCAGAATTTGCAAATGAGGATTTTTGTAGAGAGCTGGTAAAGCAAATTTGTTTCGGTGATAAATGGATGGATCTGCAACTGAGAGGCATCTTTGGAGGATGGATTGGTTCCACTTGCATTTCAGTGACGTCTGTTGCTCTGGGAGGCCCTGAGGTTATACACATCTATAGAGCTGATGACCTGTATGTATTGTATAGAAAAGACTTTCCTGTGCTGTGTATTCATGTGCATCAGTAACTTACCAGAGTCTGCTTGGTAACACTTGAAATTCACAAAAGGAAATTCAAACTTAGTGTTTTCTTCTATAGTTACATAGATATGGGGTCTGGAGAAAATATGTATAAGTATGTGTGTATCTTTCCCTCAGAGGATGGAAACAAGGTGCTATGATGTGAGGTGGTGCACAAAAAGTTATTTCTTGTGCATTGTAATTAGAGAAACTATAACAATTACAGTGGATGTCTCTGTATTTTTCTCCTTAGTTATAGCTGTAAAGGTGTCCTTTACTGCAATCTAAACAAAGAGCTCTTGTTTCAGAAGCAGACATTCTGTCCTGGAGCAAGGTAATTACAGATCATAAAATCACTTGCAAGATGATACCAGTGTTTGACATCCTTTGGTATTAACATCATGTTCTTCTACTGCTGAGGAAAAAGAACTGGAAAATCTACAGAGCAGAAAAACTGTAGATTTGACAGCTTTAGTAATAATGGCAATTTGGTTTTGTTGCCAGAACCAGATTTGGCAACAAAGAGGTCCCCGGGAACTTAGAAGTTCTTCACTCTCTTCTTTATTCTTTATCCTCTTAATTTGGAAGTTGTTTTACAATAATAGCAGCAACCTTCATGTTTCAGGCTTCAGTGCCAGCAATTACTAGCCAGCATAGCTAATGGTAAAGAATTATAGAAGTGGTAATTAAACAAAAGCTAGAGAACCAAGCGTCCCTCACAGCTTCCACAGAGGGGAAATGTCCTTTAACATCGTGGAAACCATAACTTGAAAATTTAGATGTTTGGATTTTTCGGAATAGTAGCCATGTTAGTCTGTGGTTCAGGCATATCAGAAAACAAAACAAAACAAAATAAAAAACACTATAGCATTTTAAAGAATAACTGCTATATTTTTATTGTTCGCTGTCGTGGATCAAATCCACTTCTTCAGACAAGGAGTGAAACTTACAGGCATGGTTTTTATGCACCAAATTCAGGGGCCAAAGGGAGAAGGCTGTGTTCAAGCAAAACGACAGACAAGCAAGCACAACAATCTGAATAATCTATTGTTGCTGATGGCTGTGGGAAGCTGTATTGTTGTACTGGACACCCACCTTAAAGGTTTGAACATTAGCAAGCTATTTCTGGGACATTATCAAATTTAAAAATTGCATTCACCTTGCAGAACAGACCTAAAAATGTGGGGAGGAGGGAGGGGGATGTCTCTCAGGGCAATTGACCCCTAGCTGTGCCTACCCCATAAAGCTTAGTCTATTAAACCATTAAGAGAATTGTAATGTCAAAATGTTTATTTTAGAAATCTAACTCCTCAAACTGACTTCCACCAGAGATTTTCTGCTGTAAAACTTTTTATTACTGGTTGTAAATAAGTCAGTGATTTCCGTGTCCAATGAACCTCGCCCAGCGACTCCGGGTCTCCATACCAGAAATGTATAAATGTATCCCATGATATCCACTCTTATGTTTGATGAAGTGGACTTGGTGCACAAAAGCTAACATTAAAACGTAGGAGTTAGTCTTTAAGGTGCCTTTTGTGTGTCTGTTTTGTTTTGTTTTGTTTACTCTCTGGTATACTGACTTTGTATTTCTGGGAGTTATCATCCAAAACAAAATAACTTCCAAACTGTACAGAGATCTATGTAGCATTTGGCCAGCACAATCACATCTCTACAGCTATGCAAATTCCAAAGGTGGAATCAAAGAACAATATAATCTTGGTTTTGCTTCTGTGAAAAAAAAACCCATGATGGGGCAGGGTAGGGGGGAGGTTATCTTTATTTCCTTTCAGTCCCCTTCTTAAAACTCACAGAACAAGTAGAATATGTATTCTGAATAATAACAAAATTAATTTCCCCAATTAAATGTCAAGGTGTAGTTCACTGCACCTTTCTAGAAAGCCAGAAATAATAGTACTAATTCTTTTTCAAGTGCCATATCCAGTTCCAAATATTGGCTATCATCATGGCAATCAGTCATGATGATTGTCCTGGGAACAATATAATGCAGTTGTCTTCCACTTGCCTTCCACATTCGTAGTGTGACACCTGTACTACTTATCCAGTTCTGTGAGGCACTTTCTGAGCCCTTTTGATACACAAAATCCTCCTCAGTCCCAGGCCAGTATTGATGAAGCTGCTGCCCTTTATCAAGATGGATTCAAGTGGCATTTAATCCACTTGGGGACCATCGCCCTTACCTGTGGACTTCATCAACCTAGGCCATTAGTCCTCAGGGTTGTCAGGATAGCTAACCACTGCCTGATGATTGGTGTTGAGTCACTAACAGTATGGTTTATTTTATTACCATAGTAGGATAACCTGGCCAGACAGGAAATAACTACTAATAAGAATGATAAATTATTGCATTTATTAGATATTTACATTTTTTTACACACATTACATATAAATGAAGAACATGAAATAAAAATATTATCAACTCAGTCATAGGCCACGTCAGCCTGGAGTAATCTTTCAGTCTCAACAGAATCAATGTTCTGTGTGTGGTGTAGCCAAAGTCTGCTGCCAAATTTTGTGACGACTGGCTCTCTCAGCAGCACAAAAAATGTCAGGGACATCTGCTCTCCTATTTGCCTCTGCTTTTGATAGCAAAAACTAATATCTCTTTAGCAGAATTTGGATAATGAGATCAGAACATTTGGTAACAGAACTTTCTGGTGTCCCCTGAGTGGAGTTTCTCCAGAAAAAGTCCTTTCAACCCAGAATAATTTCTGACATGAAATTATTATTATTTTTTTTAACCATGATGGATTCTGGAACCTGACCCAAAGTACTCTCCAGCCAGGAAAGGACTGAAATTTAAGTAATTTTTCTTCTGTGTACTTCAGCTCTACAGTAATGATTACCATTCTTACTACTCTAACTAGGATTCTTTAAAAATACAACATCTTAGCCAGATAATGGTAGAGAAAGTCTAAAAAACTAGAAGACATATCACACACTGTATTGCAATGGTGCATCGGAGAGGCTCTCTTATCATTCCATCGGCTAGAGAGGCGCATCTCTCTAGCACCAGAAGGAGGGAATTCTCTGTGTCCGTCCCGGCCCTTTGGAACCTCCTGCCAACTGAGTTATGTTTACATACAGAGCTATTGCCCTTTCAGAAGGGCCTAAAAACCTGTCTGGTAGGGCAGGTATGGGGCTCCAGTAATACGGGGTCCCATGTTGGGTGGTTGATTTGATTAGACAGCCACCTCTTTCTCTCTTAGACCTTTTAATTTTGATTTAAAAATTTGAGTCTTTTAAATTTATAGTTTTAAATTTTTAATTAATATTGAACCTTTAATTTTTTAATCTCTTTGAATTAAGGGTATAGTTGGGTTTATGGATTGGTTCATTGAATTGTTATTTTCCAACATTGTGTTAGTCGTCCTGAGTCGTCCTGAGTAGGGCAGCATACAAGTATGATAAAATAAATAATAAATAAATACATCCATGGAACATGTCCTTAGAAAGAACAGGCATCTCTGCAGCTCTGTTATTCCATGAAGAATAAATTGTGCATAATGGAATACCCATCATGCCATAAAGGAAAACAACACTGGCCTCATGCAGCTGGTTACCCCTTACACCAGGGGTGGCCAGACTTTTCAAGCTGTGGGCCAGTCAAATGGTTCAGCAGCTGATCATGTGGTTCCTCCCACCAGAAGAGAAAGTTGAATGCACCCGTGCATGCACAAAACAGTCATAAATGTACCTGCCAATGTTGTTAACATGAGGGTGGCTCGGGACGGATTATTAGATGCCACAGGTCAGATCTGTCCCACAGGCTGTAGCTTGGGAACCCCTACACGCCATTATTTATGCTAGCAAAGAAGAGGAAGCATTATAGTTGTGTACCATCATCAAGATAATACTCTACCATGTAGTACAGACAAAGGTCAGAAAAGTAGCTTTTTAAAGACTAAAGATCCAAAAAAAAAATGCTGGGTAATACATTCTGAGAATTACAGTACAAAAAGCAACATTTCAAGCTTTTCTACTTTACCCTCATCTCTATTTTGAGTTTTCCCTTCTTGGCCCTATAAACAAATCATTAGGAGCAAGCATCTGCTCTTTTGTTACCTTAAATAGCTAGTTTCTCACCTAGTACTTATGTTTTTCAATGGCTCTTTTGTTTGTTTGTCTGATTTATAGCTTATTTTTCATGGATAGGTTTCAACAGTCACAGGCAGGTTTGGGGAAATTTTGGCTGTCCTGTTGATTTGGACTTCAGCTCCCACCTTGACCCCTGTAAGTAATTATGGAATAGTAAGTCCAAATTTTTTGGAAAGCCAAACATTCCTCACTTCTGCCTTAGGGAGCAGTAACGTAGATAGTATCACACAATCCTTGGTAATTTGAATTATTGGATTGTGCCCTCCTTGAGAACCAGGTGGAAATGCCAGCTGGTTTAAAATAAGATGAAGTGGTACAATAAAATTTAACAAACATTTTCTATTTCTTCCTTTGGGAAAACCCAATAAATTGATGGAGAGATTCAGTGTATAGCTCAAAGGAAAGTGGTAAACTGAGACAAAGCTGTTGCAAAGCTGTCAACAAGAACAAATCCTACTAACAAGGACAACTTTTGTTTTGCTTCCATTCAGCATAAATCTGTGCAGGATAAGTAATGCTCCACTCTGTTTACAGAGTAAAGCAAATAAGCAGTGTTGTTTGCACATACAAGGAGAAAAAGAACACTGTGAAAAACACATGATATTAGTGAAGCAATGGAACAGGACAGCAGGTTTCAGTTGACAAAGACACACAAAACATTGTTTAGTGGAATGTGCATGTCAATATACTCTATTCCAGTTCAGAGAAACTGAGTTCTGCAAAGAAAATGTGTTTGCCAATAATTGGCAAATGCAAGACTAATAGATGCACCGCATAGGCTTACCATGTGGACATAATTTGCCATGCCTGCCTCCTGGGATAGGTGGTCCCTTCATATGGGCCTCTGGTGCTGTGGGGCAGAGCCAGGTATCCTATATAGGGGTGGCTTCTTCCCGCCTCACCCTCTTTCTTCTTCTGTAATTGTTCTGTCCCACTCTCCCTCCCTTTTATCTAATTATGAGTTTACTGGTCGCTTCGGGGCCAGGTTTTGAATTTTTTCATTACTTCATACTTAGATTTGGGAAATCAGGAATTTGTATTGTGAACCGGTCACTGTGGTGGTAGTGTGGTAAAAGGCGACAGAGGCCTTGGACATAATCTCTCCACTACGGCCTCTCTATGCTCCTAGGCACCGCTCATCCAAGTGGTTCATGGAGGAGTTGAGGATGCTCAAACGGGCAAATAGACGCCAAGAGCGCCGCTGGGTGAAGACTCGGAATGAGTCTGACCGAACACTGGTTACAGCTGCTATTAAAGCTTACCTAGTGGCGATGGAGGCAGTGAAACGCCAGTAATTCACCACCCTCATTGCTTCTGCTGATAATCGCCCAGCAACCCCCTTCTGGGTGACCAGGTCCCTCCTCGGTAGAGGGGGTTCAGACCCCGGTTGGCAGGGGTCGGCTGAGGCTTTTGCTGATTATCTGACAGAGAAAATTGCTCTGATTCACTTGAAGTTGAATCCCGGCATGGAAACTGTACAGCTGGAGTTGATTGAAGTGCAGTCTGGCCCTGTTATCTTGGACCGGTTTGATCCAGTTGTCCCTGAGGAAGTGGACAGGCTCCTGGTAGCTGTCTGTGTCACTGCCTGTGCATTAGATCCATGCCGCGCCTGGTTAATTAAATCTACCAGGACGGTGACAGGTGGCTGGGTTGAGGCAATTATCAACTCTTCACTGCGGGAGGGCTTTTTTCCAGCATCTCTAAAACATGTTCTGGTGCACCCCCTCCTGAAGAAATCATCCCTCGACCCAGCAATAATGGCAAATTATTGGCCTGTGTCCTACCTGCCCTTTTTGGCTAAAGTTCTGGAAAAGGCAGTGGCATGGCAGTTACAGATCCTTCAGTTGTCCTTCTTTTGCAAAGTCAGGCTAATTGTTGTCTTCCTTTCTTAGAGATTGAGAACTCAGCTTTCTCTTTGAACAGATTCCATTGGACAATAAAGCCTGTTTTCCTTTTTTACCTGATTACAAGAATTGTTATTCTTGTTCAGCAGCATCAGTCTCAGCAATAAGATGTTGCACTTTGCCAGCAAATATTCTAGGCCACTTTGAATATTACACAGAAATAAAAATTAGATTCATTCATGAGTGTATGCTCAGCAAGACTACTTGATACTTGGCTCCACAATAAAAATAAGACTGTGGGATAAGACTGTGGTAACATTTGTTTGTCACTGTATTAGGGCCAAAAACAGATCAGAAATTGGACATCATCTTGCAATTCCCATACTAGCAAGACACAAAAAGTTAGGGCAGCCCAATTTCCTGCCTATGGAAGACCTTTTGCTGATCTTCCTTGCTCTACTTACAAGAGATGACCTAGAACAGGGGTTCCCAACCTAAGGCCTTTGGGCCAGATCTGGCCCACAACACCATTTCATGTGGCTCCCTCCCTCCAAGGGCATTTGAGAAACAAAATGACCACCCATTTGAAGCTGTTGGGACAAAATGGACACCCCCATCATACAGGCAGAGGAAAATGGCCATTCAGCCCTCGATGCTGACTGAGAGAGCTTGAAAAGGTTGGGAACCCCTGATCTAGAATTAGGGTTGACCATCACCAGAGATAAGAACAACAGGAGATAGGAGAGTCCAGCCACCATGGTGGCCTCTAAAAATGATCTGTGTCAGAGTGAAGGTGAAGACTTGGAAGCACAGGGTATAAAAAGAACTTGGGGAGAATATTAATAAGCAGAGTTAGTCAGAGGCTCTGGGAGCAAGACTTAGTAGGATGAGGATGGGCAAATGCCCTAGACTTGTTGATCCTAAAACCTGTCACTTTGGAAGCCTTCTTTTGGATAACAGGGTGGCCCATAATTATATTCAGCAACTCAATCTCACCATTGTCAGTTTCTGAGCCACAGGGAGTTACCCACACCTCAATCTGACACAGAAGCATGTGAAATATGGAAGCTAGGAAGTGCCATCTCTGATCCCCAAAGCCCCTGAGAAATACCTGGCCAGGCCTAGAGTGAAGAGAACTTGAGGTATCATCTTCGTACGGTGAGGTGACCACTTCTGAAAGGCTAGAAACTTTATCTTCCATGTCCCCAGGCAGTAATGTGACAAATAGTTGTAAAATTAACTGCATCAGTAATATTTCCCAACTTTTTGTGAAGCCAAGAGGTCTCGTTTCCGCATTTTTAAAAATTATTTCTTCATCCCCACCCCCACCCCCATTATCAAGTTGTCAATTCTGCTTAGCTTGTTTCTTTCTTTCTGGTAGATCTTGCACATGAGATATACTTTTCTACACAGAACTGTAGCAACCTTTCCTCCTTGATGTTTGGTTGTTTCCAGGTCAATTCTGCACAGGAAATATGCCATTCTGTACAAAACCCATAGTAATCCTGAATGGTTTGGCATTTCTTCCAGAAATAATTTTACTCAGAAACATCCAAGAAACCCCATAAGATTTCCTGTGAAATTTCTTGGGAGGAAAATTTGGGTTTCTGTCCAAGAAAAAGAGGTTGTGAAATTCACCATTTTACCCCAGTGCAGTACATACTTCATTGACTATACTATGCTTGCCTGGCTCAACCTGTGTTTGAAATCATTTTCAAAAGTGTTATGACAAAAATTATAAACATCTGTCAAGTTAGAGATGCTTAAACATCTGAGTACTGTAACTTATGGTGGTTGTATAGCTTGTGGAAATACCATCAAAGCAGAGAGAGACATTTAAAATAGAATAACCCTAAGCTGGCAAAACAGTGAAGAAATAGTCAATTTAGATGCTTGGCCTTATAAAAAGCTACAGCTTAGGCTGGTTTAACAATTTAACAAGCAGTATCTTGGCAAGTGTACCTCATTAGTGTTATTTATCCAAAGCCAATATTCAAAAAGACAAAATTTTGTTTGATGGAAAGCACAAGGACTGGTCAAATTGCTGACTGCATCCTGCTGCTGAAAGTCTGATCACAATTTTGATCAAACTGCCCTTTGAAAATTGGAAACAAAATGCCAAACACTAGTGTGATCATCCAAAGCAGACTTGAAAGGTCTGAATTGCAGTTCCTGCATAATCTTAATGTTACATCAGATGCCACACATAGATATGGATGTTTCATTTCCCTCTGGAAATATTGTGTATCAAACACTGAGAACCAAAGATTAAGGCAAGCAGAGTAAGAGGTACTTCTGGCAAAAGAAGATTCAGCTCAGCTGCTCAAGGAAGGAATGGTAGAAACTGCTGCAGTGGTCAGATGAGGTACTAGTTGTACACCCTTATTTGAAAACCAGTTGTATCTGACTCTAGGGTTCAGTGCTCATCTCTGTTTATATCCAAAGACATTTCTGTGAACATGTGGCAGGCATGACTAGACACCAGAGTGCATGGAACACTTTTTAGATTCCTACCACTATGGTGGCTTAGTGGTTAAGACACTGAGCTTGGAGACTTTGAAGGTTGGATTTTGATGCCTGAGTGCTGCACGATGGATCTTGGGAACATGAAAGGAGCCTCATTCAGGCTTCCCCTGAGCAGAGTTTCTCCAGCAAAAATCCTTTCAACCCAGAGTAATTTCTGACACGAAATTAAGTTATTTATTTATCTACTTGCAATTTCTTGATTTTGAACAGCAAGGTTGGCAGGAGCTGGGACAGAGACGGAAGCACACCCAGTCATGCAGGACTTGGGTGTTGAACTGCTGATGTGCCAACCTTCCCGTCATCAATTTTAGTGTCTTAACCACTAAACCATCACAGTCCCTTATAGTTAGAATACCACACATATAAATATTGAACTATATACTGACCACATCATGAGAGAGGGATTGCTATGATTGGGTGAAGTATGGTGTGGCCTTGTGCCACAGGACCACTACAACGGCCATGAAGGCCATCCTGAGTCACTCTGAAATGACTTGGCCAAAGAGGCTCTGGTGTAGTTGTGGTAGGTCCAGCAAGCCAGCAGCAGATAATCTGTTGCTAAAGAAATCCATCCCTTGACACCTGGCCACTCTGTGAAGCAGTTCCACTTTATGGCTCCTAAAATTATTTTACACACAACATTCTTCTCATATTGATTAATGTGTTAATGAATGGGTGCTTTCTTTCCATTTCAAGCCGACATTTATTTTCTTACTGCAAGTACAGCTTGCTTGTCAAAACAGGTAACCAAGGCTTATTTGTCATTTACGGACTGTGGTTGGCCATGACGTACGTTTCCTCTGAGGTTTACTGTTCTTCTAATTTATTTTCACTTTTATTTTTTTCAGATGATCCAAGGATGGAAATAATAATATTCAGCACTGATGTTGTGCTTTCAAGCTTTCAAAGGATTTTACATATGTCAGGCCTGTACAGAGATAAGTTGATAAGTTTTAGTGGAATGTGCATGTGCAGAGATAAGAGGTAAGTTTTACATATGTCAGGCCTGTACAGAGATAAGCACCACCCCTTTCCATGAACAGAAAATAAAGTGAACTGGCAATTGGATCTTAGTTAAACACTAGCAACAAGTTACCATTTTCAACTATCTGCGAGGGGAAGAGGCACGTTCAAAAGATGGCTTGTGGCACATACTACATTATCATCCAAAACAAAAAATGGACTGTGGGCTTAAGGGGTGTAGACTGTCAATGTTACCTTTATCCAGTATCTGCTGCCTGAAACAGCTGCCTCACTCTGCCTCAAGCTAGTGCCGGTCTTGGATATTATATTGCTGAAATAACGTTGTAGCTCCATAATCCTTAACAATAATTCAGTAAAGTGGGTCACTATTAATCCTTATTTTGAACATTAGGCCGAGAGATGGCAGTTTCCCTAAGGCTACTTGTTTGTCATAGATAAATTGTGAACCAGAGACTTACTGCTTCACAGCTCAGGTTCTTTATCGTTGTCTTACATTAACTCTTAATAATAGTGCCAACAAAGGTGACCCACATATTCAGACAGCCTTTTGGCTACATATTAAAACTACATGCAAATATGTAGGTAGAGGAACACCTATACTGTGTTTGGGTATAGCCATTTTTTGATGTAGTTCCTCTGTACAGCTGGATCAGCAGAGCAATGAAGCAGAAAAGTTGACAGCTAGACAACCCACTGGAGCACAACCTGAGATGAGCAGTTTGCAACATGTTTTGCAGACCAGGTCCATAAGGTTCACTTTGACTTGGACTCTGATATTGGGGGCAAGTCATGTTGATGTTACTTTGGCAACTACTTGGCCTTTTACTTATATTCTTTTCATTTTATCCATCTGAAGGAAATTGACGTAGCGCTTGCAGTGGCAAAGACCATGCTTACTGGATCCTTGCCTCTCCTATCTAATCAAATCTGCCGGGCTATCTCAGAGACCAGCTGTCTTCACTGCAAACTTCTCCATCCAATGAAATCTTCAAGATAGGCCCTCTTAAAACTACCAATAGTTTCAAAAGTCTACCTAACAAGTCTGCCTGTGACATTCACTCTGACCTATTTTTAGAAGACCATAAAATGTAGCTTTTTAGATAGGAATGTGATGTTTAATTTGACCTCCTGTGCTTTTTAAAAAATTGTACCCTTGTGATCTTAATGGCTGTGAAGTGTTTACTTGATATTAATGGTTTGTTTGCTGGGGTTAGAATTACTTGACATTATGATTTTTATTTAATTTATTTACATATTTGTGTTGTGGGTTTTGAGGTGTGTGTGTGTGTGCGCGTGTGTGCTTATTATTATTATTTTATTTTATTTTTATTTTTTTCTTTGGCCCTGCCCATGACATTATGATGTCAACTCCGCCCACACTGACATCATGGTGGGGTAGTAAACATTTTGACATCCCACCACTGCAGGACTCATTCTAAGTCTGATAGTTCAGGCTTTCTAAACCATAAGCATGAGGACAGAACCAGAAATGTACCTTCTCCACTCTCATTTTGTCTCCCTCATTACCTAGGAAGGCTTGAAGGGGCTTTCTAATTATGTTTAACTCAACACAGAGTGCTTAATGCAACTATAAGACCTTCTAAGCCAGAGGTTTTTATCATATGGAGCTTACTAACCATGTTGAGATGAATGGTATAAAAGTCTCTCCAGAACTTTGCAGGAGACATAGAGACAGAAGAATGGAGATCTGTCTGAAACTTGTCTCCTTATTAGGCCTCAATAGAGTTGTATGAGATAACCCCACCTGGCATTTACTTTTAGTCCCAGAGCTCTATATGATGCTGTCCAGTTCTCTATTATGTCTATCCCACATTTGACACCAGATTTGTTTGATTACACTTCTAGAATCCTGCTTTTTTTTAAAAAAGTTGCACGAAACTATTCTATCTGTACTCTCACAGGGCCCTATATTCACAACAGAGTTTAGAAAAGATATGTTTTTGCAGCATAATTCCTGAAATTCCCCATACTGTCTTGGGGATTATGGGACCTGAAAAGGTTTGCAAGATCTTCTTCATCAGAGTATGTTCTCTGAAGAAAACCCTCAGAAGAATATGAAAGCAATAGTCTTCTCTCTGGTCCATCCTTTTAGTTTTCAGAGGCTTTCACTTTCTACATAGCCTTCATGACTGATAGCCCCAATATCTGTGAAGTTAGCCATTCCACTTATATAGTGTATATACTGCTTAGTGCATTCTGTGGGCAAATAGCATTTTGTCTCCAACATGCTGGGGACTAATTTTATCAATCTCAGAAGGATGGAAGGCTAAATTAACCTTCAGCTCCATCAGGATCAAACTCACCATATCAGCAGTTTTGGCTGCAGCACAGCAGCTTAACAACTGTACTACAAAGCCTCTTAGGTTACAGCTAGAGTAGGACCATTTGACTGAATGGAATTTATGGAGGACTTGATTCACAAAATTCCCACTGATTCAATAAACCTACTTTAACTAACTACATTAACCAATGAGATTTCAGCCATCATGTGCCTGCTTTGTTGCTCAGGTCACAAGTGTTTGACATCTCATTATATGACAAGTGTTCTGCCATTCACATTTTCTAATCTGCTTTTGGGAAGCATATCCCCTTGGAATTTAGGCCCAGAATGTGTGAAAGTTACTATGGTTACTGACTGTCAAGATGAAAGGAGAGCTGCCTGTTGAATAATACTTATAACTTGGTAAAGCTGCATGATTTCCATGCTAAAGATTTGCTAATTTCATTACATCTTGTCCCAAAGCTGGTATTTTAGAATTAAAATATGAATCAGAAGGGCATTACTAATATGAGCAGAACTGAGGCAATAATGAGCATTTAAATCTGATTTTAATGGAAGACTAAAGTATACACTTACATCTGCCATTAAGACTTTAAAATTATCACTGCTGATTGGTTAGTCATACTAGCCAATCAGCAATGAATTCTGCATTCTTAAAATGGCTATGTCATCATAAGTTGATAAATATCAAACAATTCCTAACTGGTAGTAGAAGTCAAAGTACATCTCCACATCTTCTTCTTTCATGTCCTGATCGAACCCTGGACTTCCAAAATGAAGCCACTTTCTTCATTTTGTTGTTGCCCAAACCCAAGTCCTCATTAGTGAATGCCTCTGGCAGCAATTGACTACCCCACCGTGATGTCATCACAGTGTGGGCGGAGCTGACGTCATGATGTCATGGGCAGGGCCAAATAAAAATAAAAATAAAATAATAAAATAAAATAAAAATAAGCACACACCCACATCTAGAATCCTGGCCATGGCCCTGTCTGAGGGTCATGTTTCCCTCCCACCCCTCAAAGCAGTGGTGGGCTCCATAAAAAATTACTATCACACTGTGGGTGTGGTATGGTGGGCGTGGCCATGGGGAAGCCCTGTTTGCACCCAAATTAGGGCTATTTTATTTCAAAACTTGAATGGGTGGGGCCAGCCATAATTTCTGCTACCAGTTCTGGCAAACTGGTGTGAACCTGCTGAAGCCCACCACTGCCTCAAAGTTTCCTTTATTGAAAAAAGAGAATCAATGGCTGCTGGTGGTGGCTCAGTGGTTAAGAAGCTCGCCTTATTAGCTGAAAGGCTGGCAGGTCGGCAGTTCAAGAACTGGGTACTGCAAGACAGCTTGAGCACCCATCTTTGTCCCAGCTCTTGTGGACATGAAAGGAGCCTCATTTAGGTGTTCCCTAAGTGGAGTTTCTTCTGCAAAAACCCTTTCAACCCAGAATAATTTCTGACATGAAATTATTATAGTGGCTGACAATAAAAATTGGAGCTTGGCAATTCTGTCTCTCATGTCCCCCCCTTCCCGAAAAGTGTCTAAAGAAGTAGATTGCAATACATAATAGATCTCATTAAAAGTTATTTGTTACTATGAATGGTGTTTTTGCTTTTAGTAATTTTACATATCTTGTAAAAGGAATTCCATTTAAAAATGGAGAATTCTCATTTTAATTGCCAAAACTAAATAATGGTGATATCCTAACAGTGTCAATCAGGGAGTGGAGGGGAGTCCAGAGGCTTCCTTCTTCTGCTTTCTCTCCCCCCCAAAAGGCCAATTTTAGACTATGCATGGACTAGCTCTCACTAAGCAACCTCAAAGTTAAGATGAAGTTGTTGAGAGGACTGCTTATGAGAATACTGCTCATGGTGCTATTTACTGGGAAAGAAGGGTGCTTGATCTTGAAGAATATAGTCAAACCTCGCATAAAGAGTGCCTCGCTTAAATAGTAACTTGCTTAAAGAGCAGAATTTTCTATGAATGTTCGCTTCGCTTAACAAATAAAACCAACAAAAAAACTCACTTAACAAATAAATTGGGGTTTGCAATCCCCCCACACACATAATTGGTCACTTACAATGGTGTTTTGCTTAAAGAGCAAACTCGCATAAAGAGCAATCCTGTGGAACGCATTATGCTCTTTAAGTGAGGTATAACTGTATATGGCATGGAAAATGCCCCAAAGATCTATTTCTGTCACTCTTATTACAATAATTTTGATGCTAACACATGCCTTCTACCACAAACTGGTTTCGTGACTGTTAATTATTGATGGGTTATCTGACATACAAGGCAAGAATACTACTAATGGGTGTGTGTGTGTGAAGCAATGCATGAGCACAATCTAGAACAGTGAATCCATACATAGGACTGAATGCAGCTCATCTCTTTGGAAATAAACAATACACAGGAGAAACAAATGTCAGAAAAGGACTTGATGTTGCTGCCTCATCCAATCTCTCTACATAGAATCAAAGAAACATAGAATCACTGAGTTGGAAGGGGCCTTTTAGGCCATTAAGTCCAATCCCTTGCTCAGTGCAGGAATCCAAATCAAAGCAGATCTGACAGATGGCTGTCCAATTCTCTCCTGAATGCTTCCGGTGTTGGAGTGCTCACCGCCTCTTGAGGCAGTTGGTTCCACTGTCATACTGCTCTAACCATTAAGATGTTTTTCCTATATCTGGCTTTCTTTAGTTAGAGCCATTGGTGTGTATCAGCAGGTTCACCCCTGTTCGCCAGAACTGGTAGCAGAAATTCCATCTGGCCCCACCCATCCAAGTTTTGAAATAAAGTAGTCCATACCATGTCCACCATACCATGCCCACAGAGTAGGCAGTAAAATGTTTTGAATCCCAACAGAGGTTAGAGTTCATTGTTATATGCCATACACACTGGGATGATTGAGACCAGATCCTGCCCATCCTCATGATTTTCTTTCAGGTATTTGAAGAGTGCTATCATATTTCCTGTCAGTCTCCTTTTCTCAAGGCTATACATGCCCAGTTCCTTCAGTCTTTCCTCGTTTGGCTTGTTTTCCATTCTTCTGATCATAGGACTTTCAACAATAATGCAGGTTCATTAAAATAGGTTAAGTTAAAAATAAGGATTGAACAGGAGTGGAGAATATAAAAGCTACAAAATAATAATGAGGAAAAACATAACAACAAGAAAAATAAATAATAAACAATGATAGTATTGCACACAACAAACTAAAGCTAGAGGGCAGGGGATAACTGAATTCAAAAATAAAATACTAAAATACTAAAAATAGCTCTTCTGCAGGAGGTATACTAGCTTCTCAGATTAAAATTAGAAATGACCAATTCCAATTCCTCTAAAATCTAATTCAAAAGCTACCTCTTCGTTTCTTTTCTTCTCTTTCTTTCCACTTCTTTCTCTGCCTAACAAAGACAGAGGAAGCTGGATGCATAAGCTTTGTCAAAATCAAATTCCATTTTTCAAATACAAAGATTGGAGGGCAACTCATAAAACATGTAGAATTAGAAAGTAAAGCCATCAATCATGCAACCATGTTGTTCTCTTTTATCTCTCTCTCCAGAGGTTTTCACAGAGACAATGCTATTTGGGGTTTTGATTTGTTTCTTACCTATTCAAATTTTGAATTGAAGTTCACAGGGTGTACAATTCTGGTTCTTGCCATCTGAAGTATGGCAACTAAAATGTCAGCTCTTACCTAAGGTGTGCATTCTAACATTGGAGACATTCGATATAAAAATTAGAAAGCCATTTGTCAGATATACTTTGGTTTCTATCAGTCATTGAGATGCCACAAATATGTACTTAAGGCCATACTATATGTTATAGAGCAGGGGTGCCCAAACTTTTCGGACCATGGGTCGGTCACATTATGGTTCAGTGGGTCAGTCACATGATTTTTCACACTGGAAGTGGAAGTAAAATGCACCTCCACAGAATGCATTTATGGCAGCATTTTGCATGGACATATTTTACTTCCACTTCCGGGAGCAGTGAGGGTGGTGCAGGCTGGATAATTTGGTGGCATGGGCCATATCAAGCCCACGGGCCATATTTTGGGCACCCCGGTATAGAGTACATACAATTAGAAGAGGGAATTCCATAAATGTTGAGAACATCAGAATGTCACACCAGAAGCTTTTGACATTTCTCACAACTTGCAAATTAACTGGCTTTGTTTTGTGATCAACCATTAGGAGATAAAAACAATTTCATTTTCAAGTATGATTGCATAGTCATGAAGGTGGACATGTTACATGTCCTTGAAGCACCAACAGATTTCTGTTTCTAAAGCCATCCTGTTTGTAACAGAAATTTTGACCCTCAGTATTCACAGACAGGTGCATACATTCCAGAAACCTGAGGTGACACTGATAAAGTACATCAGGCTAGGTTTATATGAGTGTGAAAATCCAGCCAGTTTCTTAAGGACTCTGCTATGTGGCATAAGGATCTGGTATTTGACAGCCAAAGTATATTGTCCCATTTAGTTGCCAGATCAAATTGTACACATCAGTTGATCCTCCAAAATGTTGACTTTAAGGATAGATACAAAGTACAGCCACTCCTTTGAATAAGAAGTGTAATTTTCCAGCTAAAAACTACCTTGAACTATCCAAGAGATAGGAGACCATCATCCAGTTGTGTTCCATTCCCTTTTCAAAAGTCATAAATTGTTTGTGCATAATATATTTTGCCAGTATAATATTGTCCTGGCTCTAAAGAGAAATGACTTCATCATTGACTTGTGAATGTCACTCAAGAGACAATTAGGAGGCCAGCTTCCTTCTCCATCAATTTCTGCCTGCTGCACAAAAGTTAGCCACACACACATTTCAGTGTGATTTGGCCCAATCCATTTTTTTTTGGGGGGGGGGGATCTTTGAGACAAATGGAATAATGTACTTGCGCAGGGAATTGTCTTTCTTTCTTTACCTGCTCAGCCTTGAATGTGCTGGGTTGAATTCTTGCCTTAACGTGGGTGGATTTAATTAGTTCCCTGTATCAGGTTTTTTTAATGATGTAATTTTGAAGTCCTGTTCTATGATAAGCAAATGTTTAATAAGCTCCTCTTTCATAGTCAGTGACAGTGATGAGATGCAAAATTGTTCCCCTTATTTCTCTTTAACACAGACATACTCAGAAAACATCACATTTTACAAATCAACACTTGGTTTTGTCACGAAACAATTATAACAATTTTCTCCCTGTGCAACTGCAATTCATACATGGAACATGCACATCAGATGGAAGAAAGAAGCACACTATTAAAGGTAGGTGTGAGAGTGTCAGGATGGGACTGGATACCTTCAGAATATACATGGTTGTGACAGAGCACAGGAGATGCCCTAGTTACCCGATCCTCTCTTTATGGGGATGAGTCCTTCCTTCGTGGCCCATGTGCTATAGCTACTTTTGCAGTAGCCCCAAGGATAAACTAGTGAACTAACTGTATAAGGCATAATTTTCTTTCCAAGTTACAATTCCATCATTATATGTTGGTATCAAAGTTCTCTACTATTATGCAGTTTCAATTACCTTAGACCAGTGTTTCCCAACATGATCCCCATGCCCCACAGGGGGATTTCAATTCTCAGAAGCCTAAGTCAGTACATTGGCTGATAAGTGCTTTGAGGAATTAACTTAAGCTTCAGGGAATTGAAGTCCAAAAACCAAAGATTGGGAAACACTGCCTTAGGCCATATATGGACCTGTAGTGTACCTGCAAAGTGAATCACAGGCTGCAAAAATAGTGGGGATGACATAGAATTGGTTGGAATAGCTGATACCTTGGAAGACAGAAACAAAATTCAAAAATATCTTTGTAGGTTTGAGCATTAGGCTGAAAAGAACCGAATTTATTTTAACAGGGATGAGCAAAAATTTCAACAGCTAGGGAGGAAGAAACCAAATGAACAGTTACAACATGGGACATTGCAATACAACATTGAATAAGGTCTTGGAATTATTGAAGATCACAAGCTGAATATAAGCCAACAGTGCAGTGTGGCTGAAAAAATGGTCAATCCTATTTTAGATTGGTTTTGAACCTAGTAGTTCAAAAGCAAGAAATTGCAAGTAGCTAAATAGGTACCACTTCAGTAGGAAGGTAAACAGTGTTCCATGCACTCCAGTATTGAGACTTGTCTGCCGCATGTTCATGGAAACATCTGCAGACTCAGACAGTGCTGGCTCTTTGGCTATAAACAGAGATGAGCACTGAACCCTAGAGTTGGATATAGTTGGCTCCAAACCAGTGTAGTATTCATTCCCCTTTATTCAACACCAATTAAGCCTTATCTTGAGTGGTTCATGGTAGGGTACCACGGATGATCAGAAGACTCGAAACCAAGGCCTATGAAGAAAAACTGAAAGAACTGAACAAGTTTAGCCTTAACAAAAGAATACTGAGGGGAAACATGATAGTACTGTATTCTTCAAATGCTTGAAAGGTTGTCATTCAGAAAAGGGTCAGGATCTGTTCTTAATCAGTCCAGAGTTCAGGATATGTAAGAATGTGCTCAAGTTACAGAAAAGTAGGTTTTGGTTGAATATTGGGGGTTGGGGGAGATTCCTAACTGCTATAGCATTATGACAATGGAACCAATTACCTCAGGAGATGGTGAGCTCTCCAATGCTCCATGTTGTCGAGACAGTTTTATTATAATAACTTTCTGTGTGTCTGATTGTTTCTACGTTAATAGCAATAAAATATGAAACAACCCCATTTTTGTTTCTGGTAGCTTTGGTTTCCCCTTCTGCTGTTGCTTCAGTGCCATTTATTGCTTTTTTTTCTGAGTGAAGTAAGTGATCATTCAAAGAACATCATGTTATCACAGAGCCATTCAGATTAGGCTGCAGGACAATATTGCTGAGGGCAAACGACTGCAGTGTCCAAATTGGTGTGAGGGAAAGCAAAAAAAGAAAAGAAAGAAAGAAAAGAAAAAAGAAAGAAAGAATGAAAGAAAAAAGGAGCAGCCCCATTGTCTAAAAGACTGATGGCAACATGAAATGGCATGTTTGCTTTGGCAACTAGAATATTTCCTTTGTTTCTTTTCCATATTCAGTTTAGATTCTGTGCTGCGAGGAAATGGAATGTTCATACTGCCTAATAGGAATGTAAATCCACATGTGTTTCTTCTTCATATGTAGAGAGACCAAACTGCAACATTTCTTTATGTTCCTTGTGGCTGATCTTGCAAACAACCACCACCACCAAGAGGAGAACCATTTTTGTGAACTTTGCATGAATATGACTTTAACACAAACTAACGGTTTAACATAAGTAACACAAACTGCTCAGAATGATGATGGATGCTGCTTTATGACATGACGCTCAGGAAAAGTTGTATGCTTCTTTAAGTTGTTCTTTCTGTGTTTTGCCTGGGTGGCAGCATTGTGTCTCATAATAAAAAGATACTAAAGAGAGTTTGCACAGATTATTGAGAAACTGATGAGGAAAAAAATGAGTTCCTCATAGAGGGCACTGACTTTGTAGGAGCTATTGACACTGAAAACTGGTAACTGGTAGGCCTAGTAGGTACTTGGAAGGTTGTGTAGGGACTGGAGGAGAAATATATTATAATGGATCTATATACAGTAAAACCTCAGATAACACTAAAACTTGGTTCCACAAGTCTTGGTGTTATCCGATTTTTAGTGTTATCCGATGCATGTTAAAATCCTATGGGATGGATCAGATAATGTTAAAGCTCCATAGAGATACATTGTAACTGCACAGCCTTTAGCAGTTGTTATCCGATCCATCCCATAGGACCTTAAGGTTATTCAATCCAATTCTCCTCCCTAGATTACTTAACGTTATGCAATTTTAGCGTTATCCAAGGTAAACGTTATCCAAGGTATTACTGTACTTTGTGAGATATGATAGAGGTGACATTTTAGAAGGGTCTTATCCATACTGTTTATCACAAGGAAAAAAATATCTTTCAGTAGAACTATTTCATTCTACAGAGGTGGACTCTATCAGTTTCTTTTTTTTTTTTAATTTTTAAATTTTATTGGGTATAAAAAGTAATACAAATCAAGAAAAATACATAAGGCAAGAAGGAAAAGAAAAACATTACATAAATCCAAAGTGTATATAGAGAAAAATCAAAAAAGAAGATAAAAATTCCCATAGTTAACAAAACTACATTTGTATCATCATTCAAATATTATTACCTCATGATAAAACTTCAAACTGTAAATTATGTCTTCCCATATCACCTCAAAACCAATATATTTAATTCTCTAACTCTACTATCATTCTTTACTTAAAAACACCCTCGTGATATATACATTGTCCGGAGATTAATGTTTCCTTATTTTTTCCAAAAATCATTTTGCTCAGATGCAGGGGATATGCCTTTATTTTTATCTAATACATATTCAATGAAAGGTTTCCAAATCCTCCAGAACTTATTACCAGTTACTTTACCCTTATTAAAGTTTAACTCCCAGGTAAGCTTTTCATTGAGTGCCAATTCCCACATTTCCTTGTACCAATCCCTTCTTTGTAAATTTTCATTATTTTTCCAGTTTCTCGCTATACATTGTCTGGCCGCCGATAACATTATCGCCATCAATTCGTTGTTATCCTCACTCATTTTATATTTATCCACCTCATTTAACAAGACTGTATTTGACCCCAGTTTAACCTGCACTTCCAATATATTCTTAATTTCATCCTCAATATCTCCCCAAAAATTCTTCAGAACATCGCAAGACCACCACATGTGCTCATATGTACCTCTGGCTTTTTTACATCTCCAACATTTCTCGCTCGCAGTTTCATACATTAAATGCAGTCTTACTGGGGTTCTATACCATCTCCAAATTAGTTTATAATTGTGTTCCTTCACTCTTACCGACATAGATCTCATAATACGTCTCCTCCACATTTTCCCCCATGTTTTCTCAGTGATTTTTGTGTTCAATTCCTGTTCCCAGCTATCTTTCAGTATTTGTTGAGTTTTCCCCCCCTTTATTTAATATTTTATATATTTTACTAACTATCCCTCTTATTCCTATGTCTCCTTTTCTTAATTTGACCAGCAATTTTTCAAATTCTGTAAGCTCCCTGTCTGATCCCAATTCCAAATAAAATCTCTTGTTCCAATTGTTCAACTGGAGGATTTTGAACCAATCCAACTCCAATTGCCGATAAAGCTCCTTTCTCCTCTCTAGATCCCTACAACTTTTGATCCAATCTTTCAACATAGAGACCCCATTTTCTAATAAGATATCCCTAATCCTACCGTCTATTTTCATCGGAAAATTATTAAAATCTTCTAATTCTGTAACCAATGAAATCCCTGGAATAAGATCCTTTCTTGCTTTATTCCATTCTTCTATTGTTGCTCCTATCATCTTACCCTGAATTCTCATTTTTTTATCCTTATCCCCACATAAAAAAAATGCCTTCCCTTTCCTCGAGAACTCTTTTGATTCTAATTTTCCCCATATTGATTCTTCTCTAATTAATAATTTGATAACATTTCGTAATTGAAAGGCTCTATAATACTTGCTAACATTCAGAATACCCAGTCCCCCTTCTTTTTGCGATACGTACCACAAAGACTTAGATATTCTAGCTCTTCGTTTCCCATTGCAAAATCTATAATATTTTGATATTTTTCCAATTCTTTATCTGTGTGTTTTATTGGCAGGGCATCAAATAAAAAATTTAATTTAGGTAACAACATCATTTTACACATTGCAACCCTGCCAAACCACGATAAATTCAACTTGTTGTACTGTAGTATTTTTTTGTCTATCTCTTTCAATTGTTTTCCATAATTCAATTCCTTAAGTTCCCCAGTTTTTTTAGCAAGTATTACCCCTAAATATCTTAATTTATTCGGAGTTTGAATATTAAATTTTTGCTTTATTTCTTCTTCATCCTTCTTACTCCCATTAACTAAGATCATCTCGGATTTATCCCAGTTCACCCTTAAACCTGTCATTTCCTCAAAAATTTTCAAATGTTCATTAATCTTTGGTATTGCTTGTACTGGTTGTTTAATTGTGATTAGTGTATCATCGGCATATAAACTTATTTTATTCCCTTCTATTCCAAATAATTCTTTATCTTGCCGTATTAAATTCGCCAATAGTTCCATAGCCAATACAAACAGTGTGGGCGACAAAGGGCACCCCTGCCAAGTTCCAGCCTCCAATTTTATTTCTCCTGTATAACTATCATTGAATTTCACTGTCGCTATCCCCTGTTTATATAAATTCTTAATAACTTTTTGAAATTTGTTTCCAAATCCGTACAATTTGATTACCTCGTGTATCGTTGCCCATTGCAAAGAATCAAATGCTTTAAAAATATCCAATGCTAAAAAACCTACTTTATCCTTTTGCTTTTCAGCTATATCCAATAAATCCACTACCCTCCTTGTAAGATCTGACATATACCTGCCCTTTATAAACCCTGCTTGATCATCTCTTATGTATTTGGCTATGAAACTATTTAGCCTAGTCACCATTATTGTAGAAAATTTTTTAGCATCTTGGTTAATTAGGGATATCGGCCTATATGACTCTATTTTCTGTAAATCCTTACCCGGCTTAGGGATCAATGCAATAATAGATCTATTCCAAGATTCCGGTGTTGATTCTCCCTCTAAAATCCCATTAAACAATTTCTGTAATCTTGGAACAATCCAGGGCTTAAAATCCTTATAAAATTCAGCAGGAAGCCCATCTTCTCCTGGTGCTTTGTTCAATTTTAATTTATTAATTACTTCCTCAATTTCTTTTACCAATATTTGTTCCTCCATCCTATTTCTATGCTCTTCTGTTATTAATGATATGTTATACTTTTTAAAATAATCCTCCAATTTGTTCAAATTTACCTGCTTCTTTGAGTATAGTTCTTTATAGAAGGCCTCTATTATTACTGCTTTCTCTTTCCTTTTATTACAACTCTTCCCCTTCTCATCTACCAATACTTCTACCTGGCCTTTATTCTTTTTATCCCTCGCTGCTTTTGCTAACAACTTAGAATTTCTGTTACTATACTCAAAATATTCTCTTTTTAAAAATATCAAATCTTTTTTTACCCTTTCCATGTCCTGGGCTTCCAATTCTTTCTTTACTTTCTGTATCTGATGTAATACCCTCTGATCTTTACCCTTTATATGTTCCCGGTGAAGTTGTTTTAATTGTGTTTCCAATTCCTGAGTTCTATTAATGTTCCGTTTCTTTTTCCAACTACTTAGTTTTATTGATTCTCCTCTAAAGATCGCTTTCATTGTGTCCCATACCCCTCCTGAGCTGACCTCATTATTATCATTCCATGTCCAATATTCATCCCATTTCTCCATAATTTGTTTTTTCATGCTGTCCTCTTTATATAATTTTGAGTCATATCTCCAAACATATATTTTCCTATCACCTTCATCCAATTTTATTTCTATACTAATCTTGGCATGATCTGATTCTCTAAATGTCCCTATTTTAATATACTCTATGTTTTTCAGTAACCCTTGCGTTACAAATATATAGTCAATCCTTGAATACATATCATAAACTTGAGAATAGTAAGTGTAGTCCCTTTCCTGTCCTTTAAGTTCCCTCCATACATCTTTTATATTCATTAATTTTGCCCAGTCGCTTAGAATATATTTATTACTTCTCTTCTTAGTACTTGTAGTGTCAATCTCGGAACTTAACAAGTTGAAATCCCCCCCAATAATCATATTCCTCGTTCCTTCTTTCTGTAGAATTATTCTTAATTTTTCTAAAAATTCTGCCTGATTGGTATTCGGGGCGTATATGTTTGCAAGAGTTATCTCTTCATCTTCTATCCTCCCCTTAATTATTAGATATCTCCCCTCTGGGTCAGCTGTAGATTTTATTACACTAAAACCCAATTTTTCCGAAATAAGGGTTGCAACACCTCTCGCTTTTGATGTCCCATAAGCCTTTTCATAAATGTCAATTCCTCTCACAAATAATTTATTAGTGTCTGCCGATTTTTGATGGGTCTCCTGTAGAAAGATGATATCAGGTTTAGATTTGTTAAGCGCTATCTGCAACCTCCTCCTCTTCACGGCATTCCCTGTCCCTTTCACATTCCATGTTAACAACCTTAAATTCTTAACCATTTATGTTTACTAGTCCCTCCCCTCCTTTACATTCCTCCCCGGACGTGTTGTCCCCATCCCCTACTAAAAATCTAAAAAAAAAGCTAAGAAAAAATACAAAAAAATGAATACAATCTAATAATGAAAAAAACAATTGTACATTCTCAGTACAAAATAACTCAGTAAGGTAAAATACTTGAAAAAAACTACTGACTACTGCTACAAAAAAGAAAAGAAAAAAAAACTTACCTACTCTTCCATTTTCTGCTACCCTCCCCACACCTTGTCCCAAGATGTCGCCTCTATCCTTCAAAGAGGGGAGGGGGGGGCGGGGGAAAAAAGCATTATGTTCTTCTAAAGCCCCCCTCCCTCCACCGTTGTAATTTATTCTGCAAGTTATTTATTCAAAAAGCTCCGCACTCGATGTTCCTGATACTTCCGCTCCTCCCACTGCACCCTCCCCCTCCCCCTCCTTATTCAAAACCGGGCCCATCACCCCAACTGCGTACAAATCAGTTCTCATAGCAATCCATTCTGGACTAGCCACCTTCATGAACCCAAGTTGAGTCAAGTACTCCAAGACATCTGTTCTATCATCCAAAATATGCCATCTTTTTTCATAGAAAAATCTCAACTGTTGTGGAAATCTCCAATTATACTTAATGTCTTTTGAAGCCAAAAATTTGGTCACAGGTTTCATCATGTATTTCCATTTTCTTTCCTCCGGCGCTATGTCATTGTAGATTTCCACATCAGCCCCCTCAATCTTTAGAACGCCAGACCCCGCTTGTTTGATGTAAGCCATCACTTTTAACTTGTCCGCCCAATTTGCAAACTTAACCAAAACATTCCTTTGTGATCTCCTGTCTCGCCTTCCCCCCACTCTATATATAGCTCCAATATCTTCTGCCACAAAATCTTTTCCCATTTTCAAGGAATTCAGCCAATCTACTATTCTATCTCTAAGCTTGTCTGGCGTTCGTTCGGCCATTTTGCGTATCACAATGTTCTGTTTTCTCTGCCCCTCCTCCACCATCATCATCCTTTTCTCTTGAACAGATACTCTTGAAGCAATCACATGCTCTTGAATCAACATCTCATTCATAGAAATCTTTGCTTGCTCTAAGTCCTTTTGCATTGTGTCAGTAATCACATTAATTTTTTTTGTATTCTCAGTAACCTCCTTCTGCATATCAGTCAGAGTCCTGGCCAGGCTCTCATGTTGTAGCCTGGCCAGTTCTCTGTCTTTTTTCATTTCTTCACAATTATTCTCCACCATTTTATTCAATTTTTGCATTGCAACCTGGTTATCATTTACATTTTTAACCAATTGTTGTAAGATAGCACACATATTGTCCATCCTTTCCGGTAAATCCTCTAGTCGTCGTCCAGTGCCTGCTTGAGAATCCGTTGCTACTGTTGCTGCCTCCATCTTTGGTGACGGTGTACGCCTTTCCCTATCTTTCTGATCTTTTTCTAATCTCTCTCTCCTCGTCTTTGGCTTAACTGCTTCCTCTCCTCCCTGCATGGCCTATCTGTTTAATTCTGCCTTTTAAATTTATAACTTTATCTGTCCCCTCAAAATAGCTCAAACCCAGTTGTATCTACCTTCAATTGTATTCAAAATTATAATATCTAAATAGTTACATCAACATTTACATTACTCAGTAAATTAATATCAAAAAAATCAAAAATGCAATAGCCCAAAACCAAAACCTGTAAAAATAAATTCAAAATAGACACTTAATGCTTGCTACATGTAAGCCAAAGAACAAGGAGAGGGAGAATAGGAGGAACAGGAAGGGAGAAGCAATTTATAGCACTGCTGAGACCGCTGCAATTTTCCTTCTTCAAAAAGGCAAGGTAACTTCCCTTCTTTCAGAGAAGATAGAGACGAAAAGTCTATAATCCCTAATCAATCACCCAAGTCCAACAAATACTAGGTCTGGTCAAGGTCCTTCTTCTCTTCTTTGTTTCGCTGCCACTCTTAAACTCGTTGCCGCCCCCTAAATTAAGTTTCGATTGTCCCAGGCAGCCAGCAACAGTTTTTTTTCCTCCCACAAAGTCACAGTCCAGAAACCTTTATTAAAAAATGTTATAATCTGACCATCCCCTCCATTATAAGTTCTTGGGGCGAGATCAATTATTTCCCCTACTCTCAAATCCAATAGTTAACCACTCTATCCGCTCTGACTGCCCTCCGATCTTTTCTCTTTATGCCTTCTTCTCCTCTTTGTCGCAAGTCTATAGCAATTAAGTTTCGTTTCAGGTTCAAGTTTAGGTTTCACTATCCGTCGCCATCTTTACATCCAAAAAAATCCCATTTCGCTTTCTGCCCCGCTTTAAAAACCAATTTAGAAATCCATATTTAGAAGAAGAAAAAAAATTCGCTGTTAATAAAGTCTTTTTCCTTCAAAATTCTTCTAAGCAGAGACCCCAATCGCCACTGCCAGCACTCTAAAACAGTGCTTTTCACCGCCTTCTCCTCCCCTCTTTCTCTCTCCGAACTCTGCTCTTCTCTTGCCTTCTCTCCCCAAGCACAAGATCAAAAGTCTGCCATTACTTCCTTTCTGTGATCCCCCGTCTGCCCCCACAGTAATCCTCCAACTTACGATACTTTCAAAAGACAGAGCCGGGCAGACTCTGGGACCACCAACCACCAACACCGCAATCAAAACAGCTCTCCCCCTTCTTGCCGCGGCGCCCCGTCTCTGCGTAGTTTGCTCCCAACTCCACTTGAAACGAACAGGACTTCGGCGCCGCTCTCACAAGCCTCTCCTTATCGCGCGGCTTCGTTCCGAGGCTCCGCTTCGGCTCCGGGGTCGGCTCGACGGGCTGCTAGCGGGATCAAAGACCTCTTCCGAGGCTCGGATCCCCCGCGGCCCGGAGCTCGACCACCTCGCACCCGCTTGTCCCGGTTGTCGCCGCTTCCACCGCTTTTTTACTTTTTTTTTGTAATCCAGGCAGACCTCTCCTTCTACCAAGCTCCGATCTCCGTGAAAATCCCCAAAAAATGATTTTTTTTTAATCTTAAAAACTCATTGATACCCCATTTAATGGTGGAGGAAGGAAAAGCAGCTGCTTCTCCTACTCCATCCAAACCACGCCCCCCGACTCTATCAGTTTCTAATAAAAATATGCAAACAAATATGTATAACAAACAATGATCCGCAGATTAGATGTGCTAAATATATATTCAGTGCCAAACGGGATATCAAAGGTTGCTCTAACCACAATAATATTGCATTAATTTCCCATGCAAGCTAAGTGATGTTAAAGTTTTTACAGCCTGGGCTGTATCATATATGAGATGTGGTAGATGTCCAAACTGGATTTAGTGGAGAAAAGGCACTAGAGATCATATTGTCAACCTTTGATGGGGCAATGTCAGCCAAATATTATGTCACTAGCATATTCTACTGTGGAATAGCACATAGAAAGAGCTGTTATTCTTATTATTTGGTCTTCCTACTTTACTTCAATATATATTAAGTAACATCCAGATGGTACAGTCAGAATCTTGTCCTGCTGGGATGCTTTCTTTGGCAGTTATCCATTTGTCAAGGTTTGCTGCTTTTGTTCTCTGTAGGTTTAGCCTAGCCTCTTCTAGTTTAATATTTAGAGCTTGAGAGGTGTGCAGAAAACATTTCCTTGACTTTAGCTGTCATTTAGGAGATTAGTGTCCATAAGGTAGATGGGTTTGGTGCTGTATTATCTGTTCATAATTTGCTAGCACTTCTCAATATACCTTTGATGGGGCAATGCCAGCCAAATAATATGTCACTAGCATATTTGATTGGGTAATAGCATAGAGAAAGAGCTGTTATTCTTATTGTTTGTGGATATACACCCCAGCTTGAACCAAACAATTTTGCAAATACAGTGGAACCTCGTATAATGAATGTCCCCTATAGCAAAAAAATTGCATAGCAAAAAGAAATTGAAAAAACATGGTGCCCAGTATAATGAAAATGTTAGCTATGCAAGATATCATCCTTATGGGAAAAATCATACAACAAAAATCTCTGAGAAAAATCACAAAAAAAAATGTAATATTCATTGTACGTTTTCATTACTATAGGGGGGAAATCATACAACGAAAAAAATCACATAGTGAACAGCCCCATAGAATGAATTATTTTTGTTATATGAGGTTCCACTGTATGTTATTTCTGGATGAAACTGCATGTTTAGTGTTTAGACCATTTTTGTAGCTAAGGAATCAATCCAGAGTGATGCCAGAATACTTTGAGTTAGGTCAATATTCCAAAATTTTGCCTCCCCAACTAATTCAGAGTATCCTATGTGCTTCTCTCTTCTTTAAATGGAAGGCACAGGCCTGTGTTTTAAAGTATAAGGAAAGATCATCTAATGCAGAGGTTAATTGGTGCTTGATGTGTTGAAATGCTTCCCCCTGTACTGTCAAAGCAAGATCATCAGCATAGATGATAAACCTGGTTTATGAAAATATCAGTTGATCTTTTGTATAAATGTTAAAAAGTAATGGTGTCAGAAAGCTACCCTGTGGGAGACGGTTCCTTTGATTTCACCAACAACTGTGCCTCCTTTGAAATCCAACCAGAATCTTCATTATTGAAGTAGAACCATGACCTTTTCTTTTAGTTTATGATCTTAAAAAAAGAGGTAGGGCTTTTTGAGTAGCAATCAATGGCGGACAGTGTCATATGCCACTGTAAGGTTGAGAAACTTATTGTAGAAGAACTATCACAGTGATTTTTTTCATTTGTTAAAAAAGTGGTAATTAGTATAATGTAGACCCCTCACTCTCCTTGTATCCAGCTTAATCTATTATTATTATTATTATTATTATTATTATTATTATTATTATTATTATTATTATTATTATTATTATTATTATTATTATTATTATTATTATTATTATTATTATTATTATTATTATTATTAATTGCATTTGTTACCCAGCCCCAATCGGGAGGGCCCGACTCTGAGCGGCTTACATCAAAATAAAAAATAAAAACATAGAACAATCTATAAGAATAAAAGTCATCACTAAGTTGGAAGCGGCCTTTGAGACCATCAATTCAACCCCAGGAATCATCAAATATACATGGATCCTACATATCTGTAAGAACTGAAATACACTAAAAATTCAAAGACTGACATAACCCTTCTACCAACTTTTTATAACTTTTTAATAACTTTTTAGGTGTCTGAATAGGAATCTCTAGGAAGTATATTTCCAGTATGCTACCTTTGGTTTCTATAAGGAAACAGCAGTTATAGAAATTATTTATTTATTTATTTCAATTTATATTTCCGCTCTATTCCAAGGACTCTGGGCGGCTCTTAACAAGATGCCCATCAAAAAGGAATATTATTATTATTGTCAAACTTTTAAAAAAGAAATGTAAGTAAAATACAATGAAATTTTAGACCTATGTACAGTAATTGTAATAAACCAAGCAAAAACAAAAATAAAACAGAAATCTGTGACCTTTAAGACAATGGCTACATTATAGCCACCATTGCTACTTAATTATTTTCTTTGAACACAATAAAAATGGGTCACACAAGAAATAAATAGAAAAGTTAAACTGATCCATGCAGGCTTCATATATAGCAGGAATGGATTGGGTTTAATTACTTTAATGACTGCAAAAGGGAACTGGGATGAAAGTAATCTGTGGAGTAGATGTAAGATAAATGAAGGCAACCATGTAGAAGTCAAACAGATGTTTGAAACAGCCCAAGATACTGCAGAGAATCTACGGCTTTCTCAATAAAAGCACAAATCATTCTTGCACAGAAAGATTTAAGAGCCTGGATTATTTGAGATCTCTGAAATATTGTTATTCCTTGAAGGTGGAAGGCAAGATTAACTTCTTCCACTTGCCACAGTTTTTTTCTCTGTTCTTCTATCCTAATAAACTCTCCTCCACATTCAGAGCCTAAACTGAAAAGACAGCCCAGTAAATAGAAGCATGGCTCACCTATCACTCTCATTTATTTGTGCCAATATGCTAGCTCCTGCTCATGCCTCTTGTTTCTTGAGAATAACAAAACAATGCACATAGTGATAGGATGCCCCAAATCTACACTGGTTGAGAAAACATAGTCTCTTGTTGGTATCACTTCACCTAAGATAAGGACAGAAGTAACAGCAAATGGTGAGAGAATGAGCCTTGACATCTTCTGAATGGAGCTTTATGGCAAGAACAAACACTTTTGAGAATACACAAGAGCAGAATGAAATTAGAAGATGGAGGAAGAAATTCACTGGACAAGAAACAACATTGAAGGAGGATATGACTGAACAACATGATGTCCCCTATGTCACTAGGAGGACAATGAATAGGCTGAGGTTCAGAGTACCTAAATGTAAGACCAATATGCTGAAGTGGTGGTTGCTGGCAGACAACAACACATGCTGTGAATGTGGAGAGATACAGAATCTGGTTCATTTGCTGGTCTGCCGATTACTGCCAGAAACATCTACCACTGAAGATTTAGGTTTGACCAATGACAAAGCCAAGAAAGTGGGTTCATTTTGACAGTCGTCCTTGACACAAAAGGAGAAGAAAATGTTTCTTGAAAAGATTAACATCTGTTCTGCACCAGGCACATACAAGGACTCTTTTCCTGTAAGATACAATTGAGTTGAGCAACCAAAGGTTGACTTCATAGGAGGGTGCATAAATCTTTAGTTATTTGCTTTGCACAGCAGCTTCAGAAGGCATATCATCATCTTATTGCTAAGTGGGCTTGTGGTGGCTCAGTGGTTAAGAAACTTGCCTTGTTAACTGGAGGGCCAGCAAGTCGGCGGTTCGAGACCTGGGTACTGCATGACAGTTTGAGCATCTGTCTCTGTCCCAGCTCCTGGCAACCTAGCAGTTTGAAAGCAAGAAATTGAAAGTAGATAAATAGGGACCACTGTAGTGGGAAAAGATCTTGGGGGCATGAAAGGAGACTCATCCAGGCATCCCCTGAGTGAGGATTCTCTAGCAAAAATCCTTTCAACCCAGAATAATTTCTGACACAAAATTATTGTTATATTACTAAGTGGCTATGAGAAAACTGGAAGCAGCAGGGAAGATATCCTGGTCTTCCTCCTTCCTTTGCTATCTAATAGCCTCTATTCCAGCAGACTGTCTGAACTACCTGCCTCTAGCTTGTACTTTTTCCTCCTTACTCCTTGTTTGTCATGTTTTATGTTTATTTCATTGCATCTTGTAGGACTCTCTGGGAGCCCTTTTGTCTAGATTGTGGAGTATACATGATATAAACATAGTAAAGGAAAAGGTCACTCTTGTTCAATAGCTGATCGTATCCGATTCTAGGTTTCAGTGCTCATCTCTGTTTATGGCCAAAGAGCCAGTGCTGTTTGTGTTTGCAGATATTTCCGTGGACATGTGGCAGCCATGACTAGACACTGGAGTGCACAGAACGCTGTTTACCTTCCCACCAAAGTGGTCCCTATTTATCTACTTGTAATTTCTTGCTTTGGAATTGCTAGGTTGCCAGGAGCTGGGACAGAGAAGGAAGCTCATACAGCACTTGGGTCTCGAACTGCTGACCTGCCGACCTTCCAGTCGTCAAGTTCAGCGTCTTAATCTCTAAGCCACCACAATCCCCTAACAAATTTATTTTGTTACTTTGGCACAGGCTGGATTATCATCTCTGAGTAATATCATGTGACACTCTGCATCCTGAATGGTAGATTCAACATTGCGCGAGGACTTAGAGTGACCTCCAGTTCCATTCCCACTATATAAACCCATCCAAGTCCATCTTCCAGATTCTCCATCTGTCTTTCTCCTCTCCCTTCTGCTTCAGAGTCTCTTTCACCTTCACCAAAATAAGAGGCATAAATTACAGGTGAAATGTGCTTGTGCTCTGAAATAGCCTGTCCCACTGTGGCCTGCAATCAAGTTCAGGTTACTAATGCACCATCCAAAAGCCTAGGTTTTTGCCTTATTATTATCTATAGCTATAGAAGAAAGTGTCTTCCTCTCTCTCAGCTATCTCAGTCTCTGGTGTGAAAAGTTTGACATCTTAGAGTTGTTTTGTTTTAAAAGGGAATACTGAATTTTGGTTAATTAAAATTGTTCTAATTTACTAAACACATCACAAAATCTACTGCTTACTAACAAGCCCTAAAGTACAATTACTCTGAACCAGAAGACAGAGACTGTAAACTCAAGGACCTACAAAACGCTTTTCTCAGACTTCAGTACTCGCCCAATAGAGTTAAGGAACAAATTAACCAAGCAAGACAAATGTCCGGAAGCTTCCTAATGCAAAAAAAAAAAAAAAACCCAAACCCTTCAAAGAAAAAACAACCAGACACTGCTCATTGTCATTTCCAGCTCACAACTGAGACTATTGAGATGGATCATAAATTATCTCCAACCCATCTTTGGCACAAATACATCACTCTCTTAAGTCCTTGATGGCAGGCTATACTTGATTACAGACACATGCACACACGCAATCTCAAGTAACTATTGACATACAACAACTTTCACGATAGTAATACAGTGTTGGGGAGACAATAGCAAGCTAAAAAACCCAGATGCCAGCTCTGCCTCCACATCTAGTTTAGGAATACAATTACAGGACCCAGCAATGTCACACATAACATCAAGGGAGCGTTAACTTCTCTCGCCTGAGTGCGGATTGGGGCCAGGCGCGACAGCTGTTGCAGGGCGGCCGGGAGGCATAAAACCTCACTCCCGCTGCCCCAAACACCACCGGACTTCTCTCGCCTGAGTGCGGATTGGGGCCATGCGCGACAGCTGTTGCAGGGTGGCCGGGAGGCATAAAACCTCACTCCTGCCACCCCAAACACCACCGGACGTCTCTCGCCTGAGCGCAGATTGGGGCCATGCGCGACAGCAGTTGCAGGGCGGCCGGGAGGAATAAAACCTCACTCCCGCTGCCCCAAACACCACCGGACTTCTCTCGCCTGAGTGCGGATTGGGGCCATGCACGACAGCTGTTGCAGGGTGGCCGGGAGGCATAAAACCTCACTCCCGCCGCCCCAAACACCACCGGACTTCTCTCGACTGAGCGCGGATTGGGGCCATGCACGACAGCTGTTGCTGGGTGGCCGGGAGGCATAAAACCTCACTCCCGCTGCCCCAAACACCACCGGACTTCTCTCGACTGAGCGCGGATTGGGGCCATGCACGACAGCTGTTGCAGGGTGGCCGGGAGGCATAAAACCTCACTCCCGCTGCCCCAAACACCACCGGACTTCTCTCGACTGAGTGCGGATTGGGGCCATGCACGACAGCTGTTGCAGGGTGGCCGGGAGGCATAAAACCTCACTCCCGCTGCCCCAAACACCACCGGACTTCTCTCAACTGAGCGCGGATTGGGGCCATGCACGACAGCTGTTGCAGGGTGGCCGGGAGGCATAAAACCTCACTCCCGCCGCCCCAAACACCACCGGACTTCTCTCGACTGAGCGCGGATTGGGGCCATGCACGACAGCTGTTGCTGGGTGGCCGGGAGGCATAAAACCTCACTCCCGCTGCCCCAAACACCACCGGACTTCTCTCGACTGAGCGCGGATTGGGGCCATGCACGACAGCTGTTGCAGGGTGGCCGGGAGGCATAAAACCTCACTCCCGCTGCCCCAAACACCACCGGACTTCTCTCGACTGAGTGCGGATTGGGGCCATGCACGACAGCTGTTGCAGGGTGGCCGGGAGGCATAAAACCTCACTCCCGCTGCCCCAAACACCACCGGACTTCTCTCGCCTGAGTGCGGATTGGGGCCATGCGCAACAGCTGTTGCAGGCTCTCATGCACCCGGTCGTCCCAATTCACAAGGGCACCTCCTTACCGTTCCCGAGCCTCTTGCTCTGCACTGGAACTTAACCCTTGCATCACCACTTCTGGGAGAACCAGGGAGGTTAAAAGGAACTCTTACTATGCTCAGGCAGTAAGGCCTTTGAACATAGAGCAAAACAAAGGAGGCTTCTGGTAACGTAGCAAGCTAAGCTTCATGTGTGTGTGTGATAAGAAAAACAACAATCTTCAAAGAGAAACAGCTGTTTTATTCCATCAGGTTCATGTAGGAAAGTTCATGGAAAAGCAGAAGTCAAAAGGTTATATCCACAAGATCAGTCCAGTATACAGTCCAAGATATTTAGGTAATCATAATGAAAACATGCCAGCAGACAATCCGGGGTCTTAACTGATGGAGAAGCAGAGTAATCCCATACCAGCAAACAGAGTTACAGTCCAGGGTCTTACGCCATTGAAAATCCAGACACGTACTAACTCTCACTTCTCTGCAAAATGGAGAATCTGCCATCAGGTGGGACAGCTTAGCCAATCAAGTATCAGCAAGCAAGAGAGAAAACTTTCTCACAACAATGGTTGTTTACCTTTATGAAAAGACACAACACGGCTAGGCTCTGCTAGAGAGATAACAACCTAGGAACACTGGAATGTCAACAAATCATCGTGGCAGTCTTGTAAGGCACACAGAGGGAAATATGGATTTCTATGAGGCCTAGTTAAAAAAATAGCAATTTCAAGCCTTGGGAGACATTAGGAAATAGGGTCTATTTCCTGACACGCCCCCCCTTTTGGAAAGGCAAACCATAGTTTGGCTTTACCAAAAGGCACCATTTACTAATGTTGAGCAAGTGATTGAGCAAATTGCTATTTTTTTAACTAGGCCCAAGAGACTTATAAGACTTACCACGATCGCAAGTCCAGACATAAAGAGTTTAATGTGGGAGATTTAGTTATGGTTCTTAAACCTTTGCCAGTGACTACGCTGAACCTCGAATGGGAAGGCCCAGCCAAAGTCATTCAACGTGTGGGTGCAGTGAACTATGCTGTACAATGGGACTCGGGGAAAGTTGTTGTTTATCATGTTAACTCTTTAAAATTGTATTCTTCCAGGGCTGTCAGAGTCATGAAGAACACTGCTATACCTATTGATGTAGAAAATGCTGATCTTGTTTGTCTCAGTGATGAATACCAGCGTGCTGGGAATTTTGATGATCTGTATATTAATAGCAAGGTTCCTGAACATGAACAGATGTTGGTAAGATCTGTACTAGGTAAATACAAACATCTCTTTACATCACAGCCTGGTAACTGTAATTTGCAAACACATAACATAGAACTCACTACAGATGAGCCAATTGGGCTCCCCCTTACAGGACAGTGGGGGAAGTCCAAAAACAAATTGATGCAGAGGTACAGAAAATGTTGGAAATGGGTGTCATTGAACCTGTTAAATCTTCTTTTTCAGCTCCAATTGTTCTAGCTAAGAAGAAAGATGCATTTGGTAACATTTTACCTGAAATAAGATTTTGTGTTGATTACAGGAAGCTGAACGCTGTAACTGTTCCTGATCTGTACCCAATGCCTAGAATGGATGATTTGGTTCACAAGATTGCTAATGCTAAATATGTTTCTGTTCTAGATTTGACCAAAGGATTTTGGCAGATACCTCTAACAGAAAGTGCTAAACACAAAACTGCTTTTTCCTTAGCAGATGGAAGACAGTTTGCCTTCACACGAATGCCTTTTGGGTTAAGAAATTCCCCTGCTACTTTTCAAAGAATGATTGACAAGGTTTTGAATGGTTTGTCATTTGCAAGTGCTTATATTGATGATGTTGCAATTTTCAGTGATTCGCTTTCTGATCATCTTAAACACCTTGAAACTGTCCTGCAACGTATTCAGGATGCTGGTTTAACTGTTAAAGCATCCAAATGCCAATGGTGTTTGGGAAAAGTGATTTATTTAGGACATGAAGTTGGTTCTTCTCAAATGGTTCCAGTCCATGCCAAGGTCCAAAGCGTCAAGGACTGCCATACGCCACAGACGAAGAATCAGGTGAAATCATTTCTAGGTCTGGTTGGTTTTTACCGTGCGTTTATTCCTGATTTCAGTACTATTGCACATGTCCTGACTGAGCTAACACAAAAACGAAAACCTCTTAAGGTTGTGTGGACTGATGAGTGTCAGAAGTCTTTTGACCTGTTAAAAGAGAAGTTGGTTTCATACCCTATTCTCAGACCACCACAATTTGACAAAGAGTTCATTTTGAAAACAGATGCCAGTAATTATGGTCTTGGCGCATGTCTCCTCCAAAAGGATGAAGAAGGAAACATGCATCCCACCGCTGCCACCATCTCATGCACCCGGTCGTCCCAATTCACAAGGGCACCTCCTTACCGTTCCCGAGCCTCTTGCGCTGCACTGGAACTTAACCCTTGCATCACCACTTCTGGGAGAACCAGGGAGGTTAAAAGGAACTCTTACTATGCTCAGGCAGTAAGGCCTTTGAACATAGAGCAAAACAAAGGAGGCTTCTGGTAACGTAGCAAGCTAAGCTTCAAGTGTGTGTGATAAGAAAAACAACAATCTTCAAAGAGAAACAGCTGTTTTATTCCATCAGGTTCATGTAGGAAAGTTCATGGAAAAGCAGAAGTCAAAAGGTTATATCCACAAGATCAGTCCAGTAAACAGTCCAAGATATTTAGGTAATCATAATGAAAACATGCCAGCAGACAATCCGGGGTCTTAACTGATGGAGAAACAGAGTAATCCCATACCAGCAAACAGAGTTACAGTCCAGGGTCTTACGCCATTGAAAATCCAGACACGTACTAACTCTCACTTCTCTGCAAAATGGAGAATCTGCCATCAGGTGGGACAGCTTAGCCAATCAAGTATCAGCAAGCAAGAGAGAAAACTTTCTCACAACAATGGTTGTTTACCTTTATGAAAAGACACAACACGGCTAGTCTCTGCTAGAGAGATAACAACCTAGGAACACTGGAATGTCAACAAATCATCGTGGCAGTCTTGTAAGGCGCACAGAGGGAAATATGGATTTCTATGAGGCCTAGTTAAAAAATTAGCAATTTCAAGCCTTGGGAGACATTAGGAAATAGGGTCTATTTCCTGACACAGGCATAAAACCTCGCTCTCGCCGCCCCAAACACCACCGGACTTCTCTCGCCTGAGTGCGGATTGGGGCCATGCGCGACAGCTGTTGCAGGGCGGCCGGGAGGCATAAAACCTCACTCCCGCTGCCCCAAACACCACCGGACTTCTCTCGCCTGAGTGCGGATTGGGGCCATGCACGACAGCTGTTGCAGGGTGGCCGGGAGGCATAAAACCTCGCTCCCGCCGCCCCAAACACGACCGGACTTCTCTCGACTGAGCGCGGATTGGGGCCATGCACGACAGCTGTTGCAGGGTGGCCGGGAGGCATAAAACCTCGCTCCCGCTGCCCCAAACACCACCGGACTTCTCTCGACTGAGCGCGGATTGGGGCCATGCATGACAGCTGTTGCAGGGTGGCCGGGAGGCATAAAACCTCACTCCCGCTGCCCCAAACACCACCGGACTTCTCTCGCCTGAGTGCGGATTGGGGCCATGCACGACAGCTGTTGCAGGGTGGCCGGGAGGCATAAAACCTCGCTCCCGCCGCCCCAAACACCACCGGACTTCTCTCGACTGAGCGCGGATTGGGGCCATGCACGACAGCTGTTGCAGGGTGGCCGGGAGGCATAAAACCTCACTCCCGCCGCCCCAAACACCACCGGACTTCTCTCGACTGAGCGCAGATTGGGGCCATGCACGACAGCTGTTGCAGGGTGGCCGGGAGGCATAAAACCTCACTCCCGCCGCCCCAAACACCACCGGACTTCTCTCGACTGAGCGCGGATTGGGGCCATGCACGACAGCTGTTGCAGGGTGGCCGGGAGGCATAAAACCTCACTCCCGCCGCCCCAAACACCACCGGACTTCTCTCGACTGAGCGCGGATTGGGGTCATGCACGACAGCTGTTGCAGGGTGGCCGGGAGGCATAAAACCTCACTCCCGCCGCCCCAAACACCACCGGACTTCTCTCGACTGAGCGCGGATTGGGGCCATGCACGACAGCTGTTGCAGGGTGGCCGAGAGGCATAAAACCTCACTCCTGCCGCCCCAAACACCACCGGACTTCTCTCGACTGAGCGTGGATTGGGGCCATGCACGACAGCTGTTGCAGGGTGGCCGGGAGGCATAAAACCTCACTCCCGCCGCCCCAAACACCACCGGACTTCTCTCGACTGAGCGTGGATTGGGGCCATGCACGACAGCTGTTGCAGGGTGGCCGGGAGGCATAAAACCTCACTCCCGCCGCCCCAAACACCACCGGACTTCTCTCGACTGAGCGCGGATTGGGGCCATACGCGACAGCTGTTGCAGGGTGGCCGGGAGGCATAAAACCTCACTCCCACCGCCCCAAACACCACCGGACTTCTCTCGACTGAGCGCGGATTGGGGCCATACGCGACAGCTGTTGCAGGGTGGCCGGGAGGCATAAAACCTCACTCCCGCTGCCCCAAACACCACCGGACTTCTCTTTTGAACCGGTAGGACTTCGTCATCTTGGCCCGGCAGCGGATAAAAGTTTTTTGGCAGCGGCAGTGGAGTGAGGATGCTCCCGCCCCCCTCCAGACTCACCATCTTGCTGGAAGAGACGCCGAAACAGCTGCAGGTGGTGAGGCAATGCTCCCGTGGCTGGGTGGACCGGTTTGTCACTTATGCAGGATTTAATAACTGTTTGTGTTCATTTTTCTGCTTTTGTAATTTTTGTGTAAACTGGACTGGTATTTGGGATTTTTGACTGTTGCTTGATACTGCTGCTTTTGGATTTTGATGCTGTTTTGATTCATTATAGTACTGTATCTGTTATTTATTTCTTAGGATGTCCTGATGTTTTGTAATTGCAATTGTTATTGGAGATATATATACTGTATATGTGATATTTGTAATTTACTATGTGATATTTGAAATTGTTTTTTATGCTATGGAATGTGCTATGTACTGTAACTGTTTCTTCTGTAAGCCGCCCATAGTTGCTATGCGAGTGGGGCGGCATATAAGTCGAAAATACAATACAATACAATACAATACTTGTTTCTGTACCAATGTGATCTCAACACTGGCCCTCTGCACTCTACATAAGACAGATGGGACAATCTCTGTGCAAAACATTTAATGGGCATAAATCAGACATCAGGAACAGCAAATTTTAATCTTTTAATCTTGATTTTATATTATGTTTTTATTGTGTTTTAGGTGTTGAGAGTTGTGTTAGCCGCCCTGGCTCTTTTTGAGGATGGCATAAAAGTTTGCTTAAATAAATAGATAAATAGATAAATAAATAAATAATACAGAGAAATCTGTTTCAAACCATTTTAATCTACCCAGATATTTTTCACAGGATTTGAAAGCTGCAAGCAGGAGAAACATTATAGAATAAGGGTCCAAAGGGAGACAGCTGAAATAAAATATATACATATGGCTGAAACTAATTTCAATGGACTAAATATTACTCAAGGATTTTTAACCTATATTCAACATTCGATGTCAGAATGTTTTACTGAAACATTTTATTTCTTTTTTTTTTTTTTTATATATTTTTATTAGGTATATAAAGTGATACAAAACAAGACACATACATAAAACAAAATGAATTACATATCTAAAGAATATAAACAGAGAATTCAAAAAGGAAAGTAAAATCTCTCATATATAAGAATACTACATTGTTAACATCCATCAAAAATTATTACCTCATTATAAAACACTATTTACTACATCAATCTCCAAACTATATTTCCATCTATCACCTCATAACCAATATATGTTATTCTCTATCTCAATTTTTCTTCTTATCTTTAAAACCACCCTTGTGATATATACAATGTCCGGGGATTTATGTTTACTTATGTTTTCCAAAAGTCATTTTGCTCAGATACAGGGGGTATGCCCTGATTCTTTACTGTTACATAATCAATAAAAGGTTTCCAAATCCTCCAGAAGTTGTTACCAGTTACTTTACCCTTTTTAAAATTTATCTCCCAAGTGAGCTTTTCGTTGAGTGCCAAATCCCACATTTCGTTATACCAATTCCTTCTTTGTAAGTTTTCATTATTTTTCCAATTTCTAGCTATACATTGTCTGGCCGCTGATAACATTATCGCCATCAATTCATTTTTATCCTCACTCATTTTATATTTATCCATCTCTGTTAACAAAATTGTATTTGGGCCCAGTTCAACCTGCAAATCCAATATATTTTTAATTTCAACCTCTATTTTTCCCCAAAAGTCCTTCAAAGCCTCACAAGACCACCACATGTGTTCATATGTGCCTCTATCTTTTTTACATCTCCAACATTTCTCACTCACATCTTTGTACATTAGATGCAGTTTTACTGGGGTTCTATACCATCTCCAAATTAATTTATAATTATGTTCCTTCACTCTTACCGACATAGATCTCATAATACGTCTTCTCCACATTTTCCCCCAAGTCTTCTCGTTAATTGTTATGTTCAGTTCTTGTTCCCAACTATCTTTCAATACTTGTTGAGCCTTCCCTCCTTTATTTAGAATTTTATATATTTGACTAACTATCCCTTTTAAACCTATGTCTCCTTTTCTCAATTTGACCAGCAATGTTTCAAATTCTGTAAGCTCCCTGTCAGATCCCATTTCAAAAAGAAATTTCTTATTCCAATTATTAATCTGGAGGACTTTAAACCAATCCAACCCCAGTTGCAGATAGAGCTCCTTTCTCCTCTCCGAATCCCTACAAATTTTGATCCAATCCTTCAACAGAGAGACCCCATTTTTTAATAAGATATCCTTAATCCTACCTTCTATTTTTATCGGAAAGTTATTGAAATCTTCTAATTCTGTAACCATTGATATCCCTGGAATAAGTTCCTTTCTTACTTTGTTCCATTCTTCTATTGTTGCTCTTATCATCTTGCCCTGAATCCTCATTTTTTTATCCTTATCTCCACATAAAAAGAATGCCTTCCCTTTCCTAGAAAACTCTTTTGATTCTAATTTTCCCCATATCGGCTCTTCTCTATTTAGTAGTTTAATAACACTTCGTAATTGAAAAGCTCTATAATACTTGCTAATATTCGGAATACCCAGTCCCCCTTCTTTTTGTGGTATATACCATAAAATCTTGGGTATCCTTGCTTTTCTTTTCCCATTGCAAAATCTATTTATAGTATTTTGATATTTTTCCAATTCTTTTTCTGTGTGTTTTATTGGCAGAGCATCAAATAAGAAATTTAATTTAGGTAACAACATCATCTTACACATTGCCACCCTGCCAAACCACGATAAATTCAACTTATTGTACTGTAATATCTTTTTATCTATCTCTTTCATTTGTTTTCCATAATTCAATTCCTTAAGTTCCCCAGTTTTTCTAGCAAGTATTACCCCTAAATATCTCACTTTATCCGGAGTTTGAATATTAAATTTTTGCTTTATTTCTTCTTCATCCTTCTTACTCCCATTGATTAAAATCATCTCGGACTTATCCCAGTTCACCCTTAAACCTGTCATTTCCTCAAAAGTTTTCAGGTGTTTATTAATCCTCAATATTCCTTGTATTGGTTGTTTAATTGTGATTAATGTGTCATCGGCGTACAAACTTATTTTATTTCCTTCAATTCCAACTATTTCTTTATCTTGCCGTATTAAGTTCGCCAATAGTTCCATAGCCAAAACAAATAATGTAGGCGACAATGGGCAGCCCTGCCTAGTTCCAGCCTCCAGTTTTATTTCTCCTGTATAGTTATCATTAAATTTCACTATCGCTATTCCCTGTTTATATAAATTCTTGATAACTTTTTGAAATTTGTCCCCAAATCCATAATATTTAATTACCTCATGTATTGTATCCCATTGCAAAGAAGAAACATTTTATTTCTTATTTGAATTTTTATACGTTCTTTTCCCATGAATATGGGAAATGGAAACCCTAAAATCTTGTTACAGTTACAAACATGATATAAACTAAATGTTGATTTCTGCCTGCCTGCCTGTCTGTCTGTTTAAAAAAAAATCCCAGGATTGTTGCAAAATTTAGTGAAGGACAGGTTAAACTGAAATGTGGGTTCCAGCAGTTAATCCAATGACAACCTGTGATTCCTAATAATAATTTTAAAAACCCTGAATTGTTTCACACAATGTTATAGCGACATGATGCAATTGTAATTTTCAAATGTACCTTCAACCTTTCTTAATACCATCAGATTGAGTGTTGGCAGTCTTTATAAACGGAAGGGCTGAAATACTTATATATAAGATTATTAGCCACTGTTCAGAATTACCTCTCTGCCCTACTGGGTGGCATACCTAATACACTAGTATCTTGGATAACGTTAAGACTTGATTCCACGAGTCTTAACATTATCCGGTTTTTAACATTGTTATTTAACGTTATCCAGTTTTTAACCCTGAGTCGGTTTTTACTGAGTAGGGTGGCATACAAATCAAATAAATAATAATAATAATAATTGATCTCACAATGTAAAAAAAAAAAAGCTGGTACAACCCCCAACCCAAAGGTAAAAGGCAAAGGCAAAAGAGGTTCTCCCTGCCTCCCCTGCTGAAACAACAGGGTGGGCAGGGAGAATCCCTCGCTGTTAGCCTTTGCCTTTGGCCGGAGAAACACAAACCTAGCAGTAAGCGATCTCAATGTTGGGGATTTGGAGGCAAACATTTGCATCACACAATGTTATATTAATGTTGTGCAATGCAAATGTTTGCCTCACATTCTCCAAGTTATCCGATTTTATCATTATCCGATGCAAACATTATCTGAGGTACCACTGTAATAGCTTTTAATTGAGTTAGTCTTTTAGCAAGAGTCTTCAGCCTTAAACCAATTGCTATTCTAAACTAGAGTGAATAAATGAGATTTACAATAGTATTTTCTTGTTATTGTTATGTGCCATCAAGTTGGAAATGAAATATGGCTATCCCAATAGTGCTTTTGTGGGGCTGCAGTGGCTCAAGTGGTTAACATGTTGAGCCTGAAGACTGGAAGGTCAGGGTTGGATACCTGTGTACTGCATGATGGAGTGAGCTCCTGTGTTTGTCTCAGCTCCTGACAACCTAGCAGTTTGAAAGCCAGAAATTGCAAGTAAATAAATAGGGACCACTTCGGTAGGAAGGTAAACAGTGTTCCATGCACTCCAGTGTCTAGACATGCCTACCACATGTCCACAGAAATGTCTGTAGACACATACAGTGCTGGCTCTTTGGCTAATAAACAGAGATGAGCACTTAACCCTAGAGTCAGATATGACTAGCTTTCAAGCAAGGGCAACCTTTAAAGGTAAAGGTAAAGGTTTCCCTTGCTCAAAAGCCAGTCGTATCCGACTCTAGGGGTCAGTGCTCATCTCTGTTTCAAAGCCGAAGAGCCAGCGCTGTCTGCTTCTGCAGACGTTTCCATGGTCATGTGACAGGCATGACTAGACACCAGAGCGCATGGAACGCTGTTACCTTCCCACTGAAGTGGTCCCTATTTATCTACTTGGAATTTCTTGCTTTCAAACTGCTAGGTTGCCAGGAGCTGGGACAAAGACGGGAGCTCATTCCGTCCTGCAGTACTCGGGAATCGAACTGCTGATCTTCCGCCTCCCAGTCAGCATCTTAGTGATTTGAGCCACTGCAGTCCCTATAAGGGCAACCTTTACCTTTATTTTAATAGGGCTTTCAAAATAAGTTAGATATTTAAAGAGTGGTTTACCAGTTCCACACCCCCAGTGAGCTTCTATGGCTGGGTACAGATTTAAAGCCAGGCATTCTGAGTACAGTGGAACCCCAACAGACAAACGGTTCAACTTACAAAAAAATTGACATACAAATAGAAATCCTGGCTGGGAAAAAAATTCAACATACTAATTTTTAATATAAAAAATTTGACGTACAAAAATATGGTGACATCTAGTGGCCTCTTCTGGCAATGCAATGTCTTTTCAATGTACAAAAATTTTGACATACTGTACAAATAATCTTGTGGAACAGAAAAATTGTATGTAGAGGTATTACTGTACTAGTTTACTACACCAGACTGGTAATCTGGTATTGTTTTACCATGTAACAGTTGTATATTTGAATCGACATTAGTTGAGAGTAGTAACACAATTTAAACCTTTATCTTTTAATCCATGCACTTTGGATTTGTTTATGTATCATGTACTGCAATTTCTGTTAACCATTGCAGGGGTATATAAAATTTTAAATAAATAAGTATTAAATTCACAAATACAAATTCTGTCAGAATTACACAAAAAGAAGTATGACACCTCATGAAATTGTTATTTCTTAAGTAGGCAATATATTACACAATTAATGCCTCTGTATAAAAATTGTTTTCATAAGTGTTTTTAAAATGTTTTAAAATTGTTTTTAATTGTGGTTTTAAGATTGATAAATGTTTAATTGTTTTAATTGTTTTAATATAGTTTTTAATGGGGTCTTAAAATCTGTGATTGAGGGACTGCAGTGGCTCAAGTGGCTAAGACGCTGACTGGAAGGTGGCAGATCAAAAGTTGGATTCCCAAGTACTTCAGGATGGAATGAGCTCCCATCTTTGTCCTAGCTCCTGCCAACCTAGCAGTTCAAAAGCAAGAAATTGCAAGTAGATAAATAGGGGTCACTTTGAAGGGTAGGTAAACAGCATTCCGTGCGCTCTGGTGTCTGGTCATGCCTGCCACATGACCCCAGAAATGTCTGCAGAAGTGGACAGTGCTGGCTCTTTGGCTATGAAACAGAGATGAGCACTGAGCCCTAGAGTCAGATATGACCGGCTTTTGAGCAAGGGTGACCTTTACTTTAACCTAAAATCTTTGATTATTATATAGTTTTAACTTTGGGGGCTGCCTTTGGTCCCTTATGGAGAAATAGTCAACAAGGAAAGAAAGAAAGTAAGAAAATCTTCACCACTCATTTAAATTTGATGAGATGTTTCTTCAAGATTCGCATAATAATTTTACTAAGAGGAATACAGAGTATATTTATATGCAGCAGCCATTGTATAAAAATTTACCACTCCCAGTCAGGATTTCTTCATTAAGTTAACTTGAGGACTTTTTCAAAAGAATTAAGTGACACAGTATTTCTGCTTCTGGAATTAAGAATATACAGCATAATGTCTATCATTGCCATTTAGTACATTATAGCTTCCTCTGATGTAGCTTGAATGAAACCACAGAGATTTCAGACTGCTGTATTAATATTTCTAGACTATGTTGAAAAGACTTTAATTACTTTCTCCTTTGATCTTGGCACAAATGAGACAGTAGACAAACCCAATGTTTTAAAAGAACAATGCCAGAATGTTTCCCTCTAGCACAATGTGAAGATGTTATTCCACTATGTTATTGCACTTAGAGAGATGCCAATGACTATAGATGCCTCTGTGAAGATGTTCCAGAGATGTGGATATATCTTCCAAGGCTGGCATTTGCCAGGTCTTTTAAAAATATCTGGATACAATTCAGCAGATTTCCTGCCCATGGCACACCAGAATGAAAAACTCAAGAAGTCTAGTCCCAATCCAGCTGACACAGAATTTTATCAATGGGTTTAAATGTTGAGGGGTTCTTGTGCCATCTCAGTTCATTGGCACCTCAGTTCAGTTTACTTCATCTGGGTATGCATGTTGCAATAATGTTAAGTCACCCAGCTTGGCTAATTCTGAAAGCTTGAAGTAAGATTTCAGCAGTGTTTTGAAATACAAGAACTTATAGCCTGAAACGGTACTTTGAAAAAGGATATATCTTTTAAACCATTTAAGCAGCAAAGTCATTAAAAATCAACTCTAAAATATTGAAAAGTTTAAAAGTAAAATATTTAAATCCTAAGCCTTAAGCATCTTTAAAAGGAAAAATACATTTAAAGTTGCTTTGATCGATCGGGAATTTTATCATGTTGATATTATTATGGCTTCTGGAAGGAAACCAGGAACTTTGGCTGCTACATGATTTCATCTGTTATCAGGGTAGCTGTCCTCAGAATTCCCATGTGTGTTCTCTCCTTCTGATATGGCCTCTAGCCAAAATCCCAGTTCTTTTGTACTATCTTATATTGTTTTTAAATCCTGCTTTTAAATTGCAAGTATGGTTTAAAGCAGGGGTTCCCAAACTATGGCCTGCACCATTTTATGTGGCCTACTGCTGCTGCCGCCCCACCCGGAAGTGGAAGTGGGCACATTTTACAACAGCCGTAAAACACACCCACACATGCATAAATGTGGTTACGTCAGCTGTAAATGCGCCTGAAGCTGTTGTAAACGCGGAAGTGGGTACATTTACTTCTGCTTCCGGGGGGGGGGGGGGCATGGCCCAGACTGCTCAGCTGTCTGGGGGACGTGATCAGGCCCATGGCTTAAAAAGGTTGGGAATCCCTGGTTTAAAGCCTGTGCTGCTGTCATATTTGACTCATAGTTTCACAACTGTAAATCCCAGCCATACCTATGCACTTACTACTGTTTCACATTAGATGATGCTAAAATGCATTCCCCATTGTTTACATTTGTTCTACCTTGCATAGTAAACATTATAGCAATGCTTCTGATTGGCTAATGTTTACCTTCATTGATCTTGTGTGGCAGCAGGAGTGTGCAGGGCACCATGGGAAGGTGCTGGACAGGGAGTGGTGAGGGTGCCTATGGGGGGGGGATCCTATACATTGCTTTTGGCACCCCAAGGCACCAGAGGCGAGAGTAGAGGGGGACAAAGCCCCATTGCCCAATATACCAGCATGCGCCTGTGTGGCAGAACAGCATGGTAGCTGTCTCCTAGACAACCATCTATGCTGCAGTTTGGAAACTTCATTTATTTTTAAGAGATTTTTCTCTATACTCCTGTATTTTGTTTGAGCACTCTGTACATGTTCTAATGCAAATCCTGACACCTCATTACAATTAATATTGGACATACTATGCTTTTTTTTGATAGTAGCAACTTTGTCCAAAAATATTATTAATTTGAGTGGGATTGAACAGCTGCAATAATGTCATGAAGGCCTTCCAATTAAGCTACTGTACTACTTATGCAGACCAATAGCTGTGATATATTTGTCTTATTATGAATACACCATCCCAGGTTCTCCTATGAAAGGAAGCTGATTTGTACATTTCAAAAATAAACAATATAAATAACAATATTCTGAATGTAAGAAGTATTGCAGAGTTTGAATTTCAGGTAGAATTCCCTTTAGCTGCACAGTAGAAGTAGAGAGACCTATAGACGAGAGCTACAAGTCTTCAAGAGTCCACCCCCATCTCATTAACTGGCACCCAAAGTAACAATAACTCACTCATTTATAGGAGCAAGAATAAAAAAGTTTATTTATTCACTGTTATTTGGAATTACAGACACATGTATGTTGTTTTCTATATTGCATGCATGCTAGCAGCCAACCAATTTGATCAACAGCAGTAACCAACTGATACCAACCAAAAATGAGAGATATATAATGTGAATCAGAAAGAAGTGGGATTCTCTTTGAATTCAGGGGCTGGAGAGAAAGTCAGTAACTCCAGGCCAGAAAAGTCCCTCCGAGTCATTCTAACTACAGGCTGCAAGTCAGGATGTTATATAATTCCAACAGTTCTCAGTCTGGCAACTACAGCTCCAGGTACTAAAGACCTGAGCAGCCAGTAATGATTGATTCATGTAGCTTCAGCAAATGTCTACAGCATTTCTCGTAGGTTGTGGTTCGCCAAAAAACAGAATGGTTGATTAAGTAAGAACCTTAATATCACCCTTTTTATATTCTTCATAGTGGGCATTCTCCACTATGCCAATGCAGAATTACAAATATATTTTAAAAACAATCAGATTTTTATATGCATATAAATAAAATTTAATAAAAGGGCTGCCTTCATCTTAAAAAACCTCTAGGAACTACAAATTCAAAGTCTCATCTTTATGAACTATAGCAGTGATGGTGAACCTTTTAGAGACCGAGTGCCTAAAGAGATGGGTGGGGTGAACTCTATGCTGGGGAGAGGAAGCACTCCCATTGAGCTGCTGGGCAGAGGGGTGGGGGCAAATCTGTGCTGAAGGGAGGGAAGAAGCACTCCCATTGGGCTGCTACCAGAGGGACATGGTGAACTCTGTGTTGGGGCAATAGTGCACGTGTCATCAGAGAGGGCTCTGCATGCCCTCTGTGGGACACGTGCCACAGGTTTGTCACCACTGAACTATAACTTTCCTTTTAAAATGGGGCCCAAAGCTCCATTTGATATAATAAATGTTGGTGTGTGCATAGCTGTATGTGTATATGATTGCTTACTTCAGATATGATATTTTTAATATGAAAAATCCACTATGACTTTGGCCTTAGGTACTGTAGACTGATTACTGTTTGAGCATATGTTTCATTAGAATGAAAGTTAATCCATTCAATTGTAAAGTATTTATTGTAACAAGTGACAGGTGATTTTTTTTAAAAAAAAATGGGTACCACATATTGAGCAAGAGGAAGCCTATGATGGAAAGCTTCTTAATGATTAACTAATAGCAAAAGCATTTAAACATAATGTGTGTGGCTGCAGTACGAACTGAGAGATTTGTGAGTTGGACAAATAGACAAAGAAATAATGCATTGAGTTTGGTTCAAAATAGAACTAGCTCCATTAAACAGAACATGATTACAAAGCACTTTTGTTACATATACGTATGGAAGTACTCCCCACCTGGTATTTCTTAGAGATTTTTAGATAGCATCCATTTGCATTTTCTGGAAATGCCATCATGACAGTAATATTCTGTAAGATTAAAGCCGGGTTGGGTATTTAATGAGAGGTTTTTTCTTACCACCCTTATTGAAACAAATGTTGCACACTGTGCTATATTTCTTTTTAGCTATTATTCTGTTATTCCAAGAAAGCTGTTTCAGTTTTGAACAAGTGTCTACAACAGCCAGATTGTTGGTCTCTAAAGCTGTTCCCGTGAAGGAGATCCTCATCCAACCCTAGTCTGCAGCATAAACAGAACATGAAAGAATGGCCTTTCTCAGTAAAAGACAACTTCCTTCTTCTCCCTACAAATCACATGAGTGCCTCAAGAAATCCTGGCAACTAAATAAAGTCTTTCAGACATACCACTGTTCATCAGGTAGGCATTGTATTGTAATGGAGGAAGAAAAGTTAGATTCTTAGTTGATAACAGTCCATTGACACCCACAAAGAAAGGTAGATAGCATCCTGGGGTGTGGTGCCTCAGTGTTTAAGAAGCTTGCCTTGTTAGCTGGAAGACTGGCAAGTCGGTAGTTCAAGACCTGGGTACTGCATGATAGATTGAGCACCATCTCTGTCCCAGGTCTTGGGGACATGAAAGGAGCCTCATTTGGGTGTTCCCTGAGCAGAGTTTCTTCCACAAAAATCCTTTCAACCCAGAAAAATTTCTGACATGAAATTATTATTATACAGTAATACCTCGATAACGTTTACCTCGAATAACGCTAAAATCACATAATGTTAAGTAATCTGGGGAGGAGAATTGGGTCAAATAATGTTAAGGTCCTATGGGATGGATCGGATAACAACCGGTAAAGCCTGTGCGGTTACAATGTATCTCTATGGAGCTTTAACGTTATCCAATCCATCCCATAGGATTTTAACATGCATCAGATAACACTAAAAATCGGATAACACCAAGATTTGTGGAATCAAGTCTTAGCGTTATCCGAGGTATTACTTGTATCACTATTCCATCTAGCTTTTACAGCTATCTTTGGAATGTCACACTGATGCACATGGAATGTCTCCCTTCATTATTTTTATGCAGGCACACAGGGTTGGAGTCCCTAAATGCAAAACCAACATGCTCAAGTGGGGACCGCTGGTTGACAACACACAGTGTGAATGTAGAGAGACAAAGAGTTCGACCTACTTGCTGATCTGCTGATTGCTGCCAGAGACATACACCAATGAGGGCTTGGGTTTGGGCAATGACAAAGTAAAGAAAGTGGCTTCATTTTGGCAGTCCAGGGTCTGATCAGGACATGAAAGAAGAAGACGAAGGATATGGGAACTGAAATTTGCTAGGCCAGAACAAGAAAGATTCAATCTGGTTTTATAAAGTTCCACATTTTTCTGTGGTGTCTTAGTTTGGTTTTATTTTTTTTAACACAGATGAGCTACATAACATCTACAAGTTCCTTCCTATTTGAAAAACATTAGGCAAAATATTCATATCCTGGCCCAGTTAAATGAAAAACCATTAAGTTGTGGAATGAAGTCTTCTTGCAGTACTGCAAAATCATTTCTTTCCATGCCTGCTTAAATTGTTTACCGTTGCCAAGAAAAATGACATCAGTTTTAATATAGCACCAGGTGCTGATGCTTAGTACCTTGATAAAATTCTGAGGCAATTTTCCATTTAAACTAGAAGTTCACAACCTATGGCCCATGGACCAGCCCCGGCTCACGGCACCATTTCATGTGGCCCGCATCATCGCTGCTGCCACCAGAAGTGGATGAATTTGTGTAATTTATGTAATTTGCATAATTTATGTAATTTACGACAGTGTACATGCACCCACTGCTGTAATAAACATGTTTACAACAGCCATGGATGTGTTTTACAGCAGTGTTTACAGCAGGGGAACCGCCAGTCCCGCCTGCTCAGCTGTCTGAGGGGGCATGGTCTGGCCCATGGCATGAAAAGGTTGAGAACCCCTGATCTAAACATTAAAAAAAACAACACTGAAATACTGATGAACATTTATCGTATCATATAAGAACATTAGAACATGTATGGATTTATGTATTATTCTGCCTTTCTCCCAATAAAGGAAACACTGTGACTTATAGCATAAAATACTTGTTAAATGATGCAGCTAAGCCCACAATAACTTATGATATTAACAATTGAACAGCTTTCCATTGGAAAACAACCACTGAATCAAAACAATTTAGAACAATTTTAAAGTTGGATTTTGGGAGGGAATTCTTCAACTTGGGAGTAACCATGTTGAAAAGGCCCTCTCTCCTTTCTCTCTAAATCTGCCTATTGGGTGATGGGACCAAAAGAAGGATCTCACTTGAAGATCCTAAAGGCCCATATAGGAACATGTCCATAGTTTTGCTAAGTCCCATGGACTGCTTTTCATAGCAGCCAAACAATAATCCTTATACAAAATTTAGAGAATTACAGTACTGTACAAAATTTGGAAAAAAGTGAAAACCAAAATATAAACATGCTTCTGTCAGAACGGGTTGCTCCATCAAGTCAATTTCCAAAGTTTCTCATCCCTTCCCCAAATCCAAACCTATTCTGTTTAGGAGGGGAGAAAGCACCTTATCAGGGAAAAATCCATTTTAGATATTTTTTCCAATAAAAAGTGTACATTTTGTGTGCATTTTTCCAAATCACAGACATTATGTGGATACACTCTCCTACTGAAAGTGTATCTTCTTGCATTCTATGGCCAATAGTTTGCTTTATCAGCTATGCTTTCCCTTCTGTGCAAAATCTCCACAAGATCCAAAAATAATGTGCAGCTTATGTCTACTTCCATGTAGTGAAGATTGAGAAAACCCACCTTGCAAACAGTGAGATGGAATGGATTCCTCATACATCTCTAGTTTCAACTCCTGTATTAGTTTAGGAAATCTGCATGGCAATGGAAAAAAACCCTCCTAATCATAAAGAGAGTTTTCCCCCCACAGCTGCCACATGCTAGATTGACATTTTCATATTATCTACTATGACACCAATATTCATTTCCTAATCAGCAACTGATATTAAATACAGTAGAACCTCTTATAATGAAAATAATTCGTTCCATGAGGCACTTCATTATACAATATTTTTTGTTGTTGTATGCATTGTACAACGAAAATCTCTATCGGAAAAATTGTACAACAAAATCTCTATGGGGAAAACCGTACAAAGAAAATTTTCATTGTATGATTTTTCCCATAGAGATTTTCGTTGTACGATGCAGCCATTTGTTCCAAAATCCTCTTCGTTGTATGATTTTTTTCATTGTATGATGCACTCGTTTTATTGGGATGAATAATATTAAATACATAAAGGAATTTGAATATGCAGAGGAATTTTCCATGTTGTCCTATCCATTGCAGACATTTGAACCAACTGCTTCAAGAGGTGGTGAGTGCTCTAACACTCAGGAGAGAATTGGACAACCATCTGTCAGATCTACTTTGATTTGGATTCCTGCATTGAGCAAGGGTTTGGACTCAATGGCCTAAAAGGCCCTTTCCAACTCAGTACTTCTATGCTTCTATGCTTCTATAGAGAGAGATTGCTTTGGGCAGCAACATCAAGTCCTTTTCTGTCATTTGTTCCTCCTGTGTATCGTTTATTTCCAAAGTGATGAGCTATGAGCTGCATTCAATCCTATTTGTGGATTCACTGTTCTACATTGTGCTCATGCATTGCTCCCCCCCTCATTAGTAGTATTCTTGATGTCAGGTAACCCAACAATAATTTTGTTATTGTTCAGTCACACAGTCGATTCCAAAACTTTGTGACCCTATGGACTATTGCCCGCCAGGCACCTCTGTCTTCCACCATCCTCCTTAACCTGACCTATTCATTGCAAACATTGGGACCAACTGCCTCAAGAGGTGGTGAGCACTCCAATGCTGGAAGCATTCAAGAAAGAATTGGACAATCATCCATCAGATCTCTTTTGATTTGGATTCCTGCATTGAACAGGGGGTTGGTCTTGATGGACTCATAGGTCCCTTCCAACTCAGTTATTTTATGATTCTCCACCATGCGAAAAGCATCTTCTGCCTCTCCTTCTCCCCCATTCTTTATAACTCATATCCTGAATCACAGCCCCTTCCTGTGATTTTCCCCACCCATTGGGGTTATACTTGCAATGTGGTTGTAACTGCAGGCCAAATTCCTTGGTGTCAGGTGTGGGGTGCTAGTTGCTCCAGGTAGTGATCATTTTTCAGAGGCAGAAGCAAGGACACTTGGTGGTGGATGGAAGCACCCTTTACACTGATGTAGGATAATGTCTTTTGGGAATATGGTAGTTGTGCTGCCACCACTTATAAAAACCCATATTTCACAGCTATAACTAACACTCAGATCTGATTACTCTGCTGTTTTTGCTTAGTAAACTACAGTCAAATATGTCAACCTTCAGTGTTACAAATTTCAGATCTGAGAAGTGCTAGAAAGTCTGAATTATAGTGCATTCTGTGAAAGTAAAATGGTGAATTGCCTATCATCAGTCATGTCATGGGGGGGGGGAGCTACTAAGAATGAATGAAATAATTCTTATGTGGTTTAATAAAATATTCAAGAAATAATGCCAGCAGCCTTTTCAGTGAAGTTATGTTTCCCAAAGATGAAGTAATTTAGAAGAAGCTCGGAAATCTGACAGCATGTCATATAATCTTGCTAAGGAACTGTCATCTAGGGGTGTTTGGCACATGGTTGTTAACAATTGATTTCTAGCAAGCGTTGTTAGCCTGTAAAAGCTGTCTTGGAGAAATGGGAGCTCTTTAAACAGTGTTTGGATGGCAACGTGTCTTGTTTGCTATGCTGTGGACTACCTGCAATAATAGCAGGTAGGCCATCCCTTCCACATCTACTATTCTGTGATGCAATGATTCAAGTAATAGGGCTTCTGCAATACTTTTAATTCATTATAAAATCCAACTCAGTCAATATGGTTGTAAGGGAGAACCTGGCCCACTCTACCCCATAACTGCTAAGATACAATGGGTCTGAAAAGGAGATAGGTTCTGCTTGTATATAGGCTTTATATGTGAACAGGAGCCCAGATTTCTTGCTCACATGTAGAACAGTACTCTCTCATCATTGTTCACACAGAGACAGCAATGCTTGAGGAGATGGGGGCAAGGCCCTTCCCAATAACCACATTGAGGATGCTGAATTCTGTCATAGCTGAACAGGGTTTCTGTAATCTAGTGTTTCACTATTTTGTTTCAAATCATAGCCTTAACATAAGCAGATCCACAAATATCTGTCTTCTATTATATATAGAATGACTATCCAGGTTTGCATTTGCAAGAAGAACAAATATGCCAAATTTTACCTTCACCTAACCCTTCCCATGACCTTTGCACAGTAGTAATTGATCTACGACAGTGTTTCCCAAATGCTGGTGTTTGGACTTCAATTCCCAGAAGCTTAAGTCAATTCCCCAAAGCACTGATCAGTCAATATACTGGCTTAGGCTTCTGGGAACTGAAGTCCAAACACCAGCATTTGGGAAACACTGATCAACGATGTTGGGCACAATCCTAACTAGCTAAACTGGCGGAGAAGACTTAGGCTGGCTAAAACTATGTTGTATTTAAACCCCTTACAGCTCAGGAGAGGAGGGACTTCAGCTGGCCAGGTTATCCTGCAATGTTAATAAAGTAGACCATACTGCCAGTGACTTAATGCCAATCATCAGGTGGTGGCTAACTAACCTGACAATTCATCTTGATAGAGGGCAGAAGCTTCATCAACACTGGCTGGGGGTTGATGAGGACACTGTGTGCCAAAAGGGCTCAGGACCATAAAGAAAATCATGGAAGTGGATTAGTGAATTGGGTGACATGCTGCAGTGCAGAAAGCAAATGGAAGATGGCTGCATTATATTCTCAGCACAATCTTCATGGCTGATGATTCCCCTCAACTGACATTCTCATTGGGAATGTGCCTGCTGCTGATTTTCATCTCTTTCTGCTTGAGGTGGCCCAGGAAGAGAAGAAGATCCTTCTCTGCTAGCATCCCTTATAAAGCCAAATTGATCTGGGAGAGGATGTATACAAAGGGAAGCAGATAATAACATCCAATTGGGCTGACTCATTTTGGAAGCCATCCCACAGCTAGGCTCTGCCAAGAGCACAAATGTGTGGAAGAGATGAGGTTGCAACTGGCAGGTGGCTTATTTCCAGGTTGCGTAGGATGTGTATCATAGTGGCTACCAGAATATCTCTGAAAGCATCCTCCCCTGTGGACAGCACCAAAGAAAACTCTCAGCTGACAAGTCAATGCCATTGCTGATAGCCAGAATAGATAAGCATCTCTTAGCAATTCATCTCTTGCTGCTGAAGACAGACCAGACAAATATGGATTCATAGAAATGCCAACCAGTATCTCCAGCAGATGGGTGTAAGGGTATTTGGGCAAGGGTAGGAGGCACAAAGGGCTGTAGTTCGGGCACGTAAGTAACAATCCTGATGGGTCAGGGAAGTACCCATGTGGCTGACATAGCTGAAAGCAGCCAGGCTGCCTCAGAAAGGCTAGTTGTGCTTTGGACAACAATCCATAGAGTGTGCTTCTAGGGATCATAGGGACTGTAGCGCATCCTGTCTTTCCCAGCCTCATGGTTCATTTTTGGACAACAAGCCTGGGTCCCTTCTGTTATCATCTCACTGCATGGCTAATAACTGGCAAGACTTTAGCATGTCTAAATACTGGCGAGACTTTAGCATGTGTTTGTCCTGTACCCTGCATCAGTGGTGGGCTGTCAAAATTTTTGATACCCCACTGTGGGCAGAGCCAAGTCATGGGCGGAGCCAGCATCATGATGACATGACATCATGTCATGGGCGGAGACAATGTCATGATGTCATGATGTTGTGGGCAGAGCCAAAGAAAAATAATAATAAAATAAAATTAAATAAAAATTAAATAAAAATACACATTAAAATTAAAATAATCAACCCACCCACCCCAAACATAAGCTGCTACCGGTTCGAGTGAACCGGTACAAACTGGTAGCAGCCCATCACTGCCCTGCATCCTTCTGCCTCATGATTGGGGGTCAAGTAGAATCAATCCCCTTGTAATCTCTCCATCACCATCACCTGCCTTCTGGTTCATGATTAGGAGGGCAGCTTAGCCTTCACCCACTCTCCACCCATCTTTCAGCTCATGATTGGGGTGAGAGGTCCTTCTATATTTGTCTTCACTCCCAACTCCCAGTTGAAGGCAAGCCATGGGTTTCTTCCACCATGTTCCCACCCTCCCCATGGATTATGAATGAACATGGGGACTGGGTCATGCAACATCCTTCCCTATGAGAATTACCCTGAGCTTCCTTGTGTAATAACAAGTGTGGGTATTTAAACTCAGGCTTCCTGAGTTTTAGTTCATCACTCCATCCACTCCACCACACTGGATGCCAATGCCCATGCGGAAGTAACATTCAGCTCTTGTGGGGAGAGAGGGATGAGGGAGTACTGTCCACTCTTTTGCCTCAGGCAGGAAAATCTGTTGTGTTAAACTTGCTCTGAATTGTGGCCTTCATTTTTTGCTTTTGTAGTTCTTGATGACCAGAGGCAATGCAGAAAGATGAGAGAGAGGCAAATAAATATTAAGGAAATAAATAGCAACAGATTAATTATCATGACTATTAAATGCTATTAGAAATGATTTATCCTTGCCCAGATGCAAGGCCAGTTCTCATGCAAATCTCTAATTGTCTTACACTATTTTGTTCTGTCATATTTTCCATGCCTGCTTACCCTCAATTATCATTTATTTCTTTTCTTTAAAGGCTGTTCTTCAAATTGCCATAATTAATTAATTATGACATTTCATAATAAATCCAGCTACAGCCACATGAAGCTGCCATTTTAGGTTGTTATGACAATAGAAAAGAAAGCCATAATTTCTTTTTCAAGCTAGGTTTGTGACTTTATTGTGCAATACTAGATCCAATGGTTTTCAGACTGATTTTTTAAAACTGTTTTGCATATATACTAACTGTTTAAAACTTGAAGTTCCAGAAGGGAGAGGTTTGGGGGCAATAGGAGGGATGCGGGAGGCAGCAACACAGCAAAAACTCAGTTCAATTGGTCTTTGTTTTATCCCAGATGTTTGGAAACACTCTACAAAGGGATTTTTATCATATCAAATCTTCTCCTTGGTAGACAACTGGTTGCATGCAATTTAAACAAGACTATAAAACGTCATGCTGAATACCAAGTGATTAGGTATAAAGGAGGTTGTCCTGCTTTGATCCAAGTGTGAAATCTCTTTCGCTCAAATTTTGTCTCTGGGAGTATTAAAAGCCACACAGAACTATTTTAAGAAAAAGAAATGTTACTCTTTCTAATTGGGCTGCAATTCACAGTACAGCATGGTCACTCATTCAGCATGGTCACTGGGTATGTTAATGTGGAAATTCTGGGATCTTTTGTTGGAGGGGAAAAGTAATTCCCTCAAGGTATTGCCACTCAGAGGAGCCTCTAAATAAATTTCATGTCAGAAATTACTGTGGGTTGAAAGGATTTTTGCTCAGGGGATGCCTGACTGAGGCTCCTTTCATGTCCCCAAGATCCTTCATGCAGCACTCAGGTATTAAACCCTGACCTTCCAGTCTCCAAGCTTCTTAACCACTAAACCACCACAGTGCTGCTTAGAGGAGCCACTGAAACAGTGATGTGTTTTTTCATCTTCTTTAAAGGATATGTGAATTGTACAGTTCCAACTATTTAATAAGGCTGCATGTCAGAGAATACTTAACTAGGGAATAAAACCTGTTGAACTTAGTAAAGGATTGCGCTATGTGTTCTCAGGTCAACCAGTTTCCTGTGATATCCCCCACCTCTTTATCCTCACTTTCTGAGCTGACCACACACAGAGGAAAGTAGATGATAGCTGGGAGTGGTCCTTCAAAAATGTCCCCTTGCTCATGAAAAAGAGAAAGGTGATAATTATTTTGTGTCTCTCACTACTTCCATTTTATCACTGTCTTGTTGGAAACATTTCTCTAACCTCACCATAGAGTCCCATGATACCTTCACTTTATCTTGTTCTACCATGTATGTTGGTTTTAATTTGGCTCTTGCATTGCTATGACAGCAGCAATAATGCAGCACTCATGAGACAACATTAGTCATACCAAAAATCATGCATGCAACCTGAGTACGTAACCGGAAGGCGTGCTGCAGCCGAGAACTGGAAATATTGCAGAAATTGGCGGGGGGGATTGGTTGGGGGAAAATGCATCTGAATATAATACTTTGTGCCAAGTCAACATAAGGGAGTAAGAAGGACTATGCTAAAATTGTCCATATTCCAACCAGTTTCTTATTCTGCTCTTAATAGTTTCCTTTCCTGCTGCTTAAAAGAGTAGCTGAGATCTTCTGTTAAGACAGAAATGGGTAGAAAATAAAGACACCAACATTTTTCCAGTAAAGATGGTAGACTTTTTTTATCCCGAACATAAGTTGGGCTGGATGCGGGGAATCAAAATAGAGGAGGCAGACACAGAAGATCTGTGATCCCTCACAGACTGTCTACACCTCCTTTGAGGGTGGTGGGGTGGTGGTCCAGAAATGACTAGAACAGGGGTTCTCAATGTTTTCCCACCATGGGCCAGGCCACACCCTTCCATCAGCTGAATGGGCCAGACACATGGTTCTCCCCAGCATCAATGCTGCCACAAACCATGGTGGGTGCATTTGCACTGGCGCAGGCATGGGCATGTTTACTGCTGTTGTAAACATGTCCCTTCTGCTTCTGGGGTTGCCAGCACATGGTGGCTGGTTTGCTGCCATGGGCCAAGTCTGGTCCTTGGGGCGAAGGTTGCGAATCTGTAGACTAGAATGTCATTTTTTTATGTTTTTTTTTTTTTTTTTTTTTGCAAAAATGGTTGTTGGGACAGAAACAACATATAGAAGGATTGATCTGGGTTGGAAATAGGCATGTGCCATTGCTGTCGCTGCCACCACTGCAGCCATCTTCTTCTTCAAATCTCAGAATTCTCCATTGTTGAAACTCCAATTGCCAGGCCCATACCTAAATAGTACTAAGCTGAAGCAAGTGTGGGCTGGAAGGCTTCCAGGCTAAGGAGAGGCTTTGTTCTAGCCTAGATGCCCTCAGGAAAGGTATTGGCCACTCCTAACAATCATTGGGAGGCAATTCCTTTTCTACAAGGCACCTAGATTGGTGCTTAGCCTGTCCTAGGCCATGAGGCTTCCAGCTTAGGCTTTTCTTCAGGTGAGCACAACTTAGGTGTGGGTCAAGTCAATTCTGACTTGATGGCATATAATAACAACAACTGGCAGGTAGAAATCTGAGGATGGAGCATTCTTCTACCCTTTTGGGTGTCAAGGGAGATCCAAAGTTCTTATTCTGGCACTTTTAGTGGCCTTCACCAGCATCATTTGGTGTTCTTGTAGTATGTTTTTGATTTTGTCTCTCCATCTTCCTTTAGGTCTAGTCACTCCAACAGCCTTCCTCAGACACTCAGTTTCATGGTGACGAGCTTAAGGTGTCCAAATTGTAAGATGTGGTAACAGGCCAAAGTTAGGGATTGATAGGATTGGGTGAAATATCGTGTGGCCTTGTACCACAGGACGACTATGGCAGCTATAAATGCTATCCCGGGTCACCCTGAAATGATCTGGCAAAAGGGACTCTGGTGAAGTTGTGACAGGTCCAGATAGTATAGAGCCACAGAAATCCAAATGAGATACTCTTCTTCACCACCATATATCATATTTTGATTAAATCAGAAATTTATAGACTAGGATCTTTTAAATCTTACAATTTAAGGAGAAATTCTGGAAGGAGAAACATGCTACTTAATTTTATTGCTGTATGAACCTCTGCTCTTCAATATATCTCTCGGGTCTCCCCACCCCCCAGACATAATTATCTAGTAGCAGTGATATATCATTTAAAGCTGAGAATACAGCCATGATTTTTGTGCTTCTGTTGAAGATCCATTTAGTGTTTTTAAGACTCAAGATTGTGTGTATGAATGCTCATTAATATATTTAGGACATCATGTTTTGTGATAAAAGCTATCCAGAAAGTAGAAGGTTCAGATAGGAAATACAGTAGTAGGCTGAATCCAGATATAGGCAGTTACCATTACCACGTCTCAACTTGAGCAGTCCAACCAAAATGAATGGGTCACCTGGAGTTTGGGATATGCTGTCATCAGAATATTGATGATACATACAGTGGTAGGATTCAATTTTTTTTAACTACCTACTCTGTGGGCGTGGTATGGTGGGTGTGGCCAGGAGAAAGCCCTGTATTACACCCGATATAGGACTACTTTATTTCAAAACTTGGATGGGCAGGGCCAGTCAGAATCTCTGCTACCAGTTCTGGCAAACTGGGGTGAACCTACTGAATCCCACCACTGGATACATAGTTTCACACTTCTCCTGAAGGAATAGATCCGGGATCTGAATGTAATTTTGGACCTGGATCTCTCCCTTGAGAAGCAGATATCTGCTGTGATCTAGTCTGCATTTTGCCAATTGTAGGCAGATTACAAAGCTGCACACATTTCTTGACACTAAGTTCCTGATGACATTGGTCTATGTCAGGAATTCTCAACCTGCGGCCTGTGGCACCATTTCATGTGGCCCTGCCACTGCCTCCACCACACCCGGAGGTGCCATGTGCTGGAAGAAGGGTGAAATGGCTATCCAGCCCCCAAGGCTGTCTGAGGGATTGTGACCCAGCACCCAGCTTAAAAAGGTTGAGAACTCCTGGTTTATGCCTTTGTAATATTAAGCATTGGTTATTGTAGCACAATCTATGTAGAGCTTTCCTTGAAATCTGTATGGTAACTACCAAAGGTATAGAATGCAGTGGCCAAGTTGGTGAAATTTCTGATACTTTTGAATATATAATCTTACTTCCATCCATCCAAAAGAAATGATATCAACCCAAACACTGATTTTAAGGTCTGTTTTTGCTGTATTATGCCCAGTTTGAAAACATTGGTTTTCTTGATAATTGTAACCTTGGCTAGGATCATGTTGTATCCAAACCCAACCCTTTGTGTAACAGGACATGCTGTGAGCAGTTTGAGTTTATTTCTCATGCAAAGAGATGTTCTGGATCTCTGTGCATCAATGAAAGCCAGTTGGCTATTCAGAACACAGATTTAAGAGCAATGATTCTATGAGCAGGAGAGTTTTCATGGAGTGTTGCCTTTCTCATTCTTCTTCATTTTGATATATCAGATATGGTGAACATGTGGTTATCCAGATAGTAATGGACTATGGCTTCTAAAATTCTTCTCTGTGAGTTCTACCAATTATGAGGCTATTGGGACTTTCAATCTAATGACACCAAAGGGCCAGATGTTTTCTGTCTTTTATAGAAATAGATATTTACACAGTAGCATGAATCTCAGCAGTGATGGTAGGTATGTAAGCTTCATTATAGTAGAGTATGGCCTTGTGCAATATTCAGTTAAGAAAAAGTGCTTCCTGGAAAACTGATCTATTTTGACTAACACACACTGCAGCTGCTGTTGACATAGAATTTGGTTGGTGATACTCCAGGTGAATGGGCTGGGGAAAGAAAACAGAAACTTCTACTAATCATAGCTTTGTGCCTGGAGACAAATGGGGAAAACATAAATATGTGTAAAACATCGGTCCTGACTAATTTTGAAATAGCCTTTTGCCTAAAATTCGCTTTCAGTCCAATATGATCCATGATCAATACAAGGAGAAAAGGAAAAATCAAACATTTGGACACTCAGCTTCACAGATCTGTTTTCCAGGAGAAATTCAATAGCTTGATCATGAACTTCAAAAATGATACTTATTGCAACTTGGAACCATGGGATAGCACATTGTCAGTATTAATTGAAAACAAAACAAATGTTTAACCTGGTTCCAATTAAATTCCAATAGATAAACAGTTAGGTTTGAATACCTACTCTATAATGGGCAATGGGCCTCTCTCAGGTGATTGCATAAACCTTGTTTTGCATCCTAGCTCACAGATTGTGGTTAAAAAAACAACAACCCCACAATCTTTGAGGAGGCTCTTTCTGTGTAACTCCCCTTCCCCCAGCTTTTGCTGTTGGGCCCTTTTGAGATACGTGTCAGGAGAAGAAAAGATGTTAAGATGTTCTGAATACTCATCTCTCCCACTATGCTCTTGGAATGTTCTCTTTCAGTGGTCTAAACACTGACAGGCCATTCTTATGAAAGCTCTCCAAAGCTTCTTGTAGTGTAAATCCTAACCTGCCAATGGGCCTCTCTCAGGTGATGGCATGACCCTTGTTTTGCATCCTAGCTCACAGGTAATCAAACAGCAGCACTAGAAATTCACCCATCAGCTATCTATTCCGGAGGGTTTTTACCAAAGTTCAGCGTGAGAACAAGAGGATTAGGGGGAAGCCCTAATAAAGATTATGCCAGACTTTACCATCAATGTATCATTATAGCTACTGTAATTATGCCAAAAGGTATGGATTCTTGCAGCCACTTATTCAAACACACAATCTTTTTTCTGTACATTTTCTGTCAAGTTGACACAACTAGTATCATAACAAAGTGGGATGGAGGAGCTAAGTCTTTGGTGTGATGCTCTTATTTATTATTTATTTATTTATTTATTGGATTTCTATACCACCCTACTTGGTGCGACCAACTCAGGGCGGTGTACAACATAATTAATATACAGTCAATCAATAAAGTCCAACAATAAGGCAAAAATAACATACAATATGAAAATATAACAATTTAATAGCAGTATAATAGCAAAAATTCAGTCCAGCATTACAAATATAATCAAGTGTCATAAATACAAATATCAAAAGTCACAAATACAAATATCATCAAGTGTCACAAATATAATGTACGCCTGCCAACAGCTGTTTTTAATCAACCTCCGGGCCAAGCTGGAGGGGGCCCGGAGGAAGTGCGGGAGCATCCTCTTGCTGCCACCGCCGCAAGTTCTTTTATTGGCCTCTGGGCCGAGATGGAAAGAGGTCCTGGAGCCAGGGCAGGGGCAATGCCTCACCAGTCACAGCTGTAGCTATTCTGGTCCATCCCCGAGCCAAGATGGAAGGGACCCAGGGAAATGTAGGAGCGTCCTCTCGCTGCCGCCACTGCAAGTTCTTTTATCAGCCTCCGGGCTGAGATGGAAAGAAGTCCCGGAGGGAGGGCGGGGGCGACGCCTCATCGGCCACAGCTGTGGCTGTTCTGGTCCATCCCCGGGCCAAGGTGGAAGGGACGCGGGGAAATGTGGGAGCGTCCTCTTGCTGCCGCCACTGCAAGTTCTTTTATCGGCCTCCAGGCCGAGATGGAAAGAGGTCCTGGAGGGAGGGCGGGGGTGACGCCTCATCGGCCACAGCTGTGGCTGTTCTGGTCCATCCCCGGGCCAAGGTGGAAGGGACCCAGGGAAATGTGGGAGCGTCCTCTTGCTGCCGCCACTGCAAGTTCTTTTATCGGCCTCCAGGCCGAGATGGAAAGAGGTCCTGGAGGGAGGGCGGGGGTGACGCCTCATCGGCCACAGCTGTGGCTGTTCTGGTCCATCCCCGGGCCAAGGTGGAAGGGACCCAGGGAAATGTGGGAGCGTCCTCTCGCTGCCGCCACTGCAAGTTCTTTTATCGGCCTCCGGGCCGAGATGGAAAGAGGTCCTGGAGGGAGGGTGGGGGCGACGCCTCATCGGCCACAGCTGTGGCTGTTCTGGTCCATCCCCGGGCCAAGGTGGAAGGGACCTGGGGAAATGCGGGAGCGTCCTCTTGAACTATTCTGTGGAGTCCTTTACTTTGTTGTTATTTATTAGATATATTTATGTCTTTTTCTTGAATAAACATTTCATAGCTATTTCCTGAGGTTAAAACAGCCCTACAATGGAATGGAAAAATGAATACAGAATGAATAACAATAATCCATAAAACAGCAGACAAAGGAGTATTTAAAAACTGATCAGATGTTTAAAGATTTGCTGAAATGAAATGTATTTGAAGCCTAAAGTTTTTTTTAAAACTACTACATTGCACTGCATAAGCAGAGTGCAACAATTAAAAGGGTCGTCCCTTCTGCCACCACCACTCCTTCTCCAAGAGGGCTTTCAAAGAGAACTCAGTTTATAGATTGATTGACTGATGTGGCAGTAGAAAATCATATTTATGCCATCTCTGATCATTTCATGAGAAAGAGAAAGTGTGAAATATTTTCTGACCTCAGACGTTCTTGTCACGACTCACCCTATCATTTGCTTTTATAAGTCCCAGATGCCACTTACTGGAAAAATAAAAGAGTGTGACAGATTGCTACCAACACATGAAAATAAATCTCCAATGCTAACCCAAATGACTTACCCAAATGACAAGTGGAAATTGGGGTGTTTTTTTGTCTTTTTTAAGCTGCCAGATATCATATACACATAAAGAGATCTACAAAACTGAACAAAGACTACTATCCTTCACAAAAATAGGAGCAGAGAAGCATAAAGGGTAAAGGAAAATAAAGGTAAAATGGTTTCAAGATGTCTGTACTGTATACACTCATCCAGAAATCTTTACTAGCAGAAAGGGTGTGCTTTGTACGTCTTTTCCTCACCCACCCATCTTTGACTACACTGATCACCTGTTAGCGGAATGGGGATGGGGATGGGGAGTTCTCATGAACCTGCAGAGCTGAGTTCTTCTGTGACAACTTGTCTGAGATGTTCTGAGACACCAACCCCTTGTCCCTCTCGGTTGAGGTCCTTCACTTGGGGTCCCAAAATTCTATGAGTTAAATCCCAGAGAAATATTATTATTGACTTCTGAGTCTGAGAACTGAACCTGGGGCTCCTTCAACAAGCAAGGTGGTCTCAGAAAGATCTCAGCACCAGATCCCCCAATTTTAGAATTGTGAGTGACTGAAAGAGAGAAAAGACTGCTAACTCTTCAAGAAAGCTGTTTGGAGGTAAATGGAAGAGTTCCCAGGATTTGGTTTCCAGGTACTGTAAACTAAAAAATAGTAACTGAATTTCCTCCTTTTCTTAGCAGTGGTTCTAAATCAAAGCCAGGAATTTCTTTGGCAGCACTGTCCAAGGTTCTGAAATGGTCAATCTCTTCTCTCAGGCACTCTTTACTTGTTACTTGAACAGTTGTGTTGCCAAGATGGTGAAATATCTCATGAAACATGACAGAGAGGTTGTTAATATGTCTGGAGATAACAATAGAGATCTGAGAAAAGAAGTTTAAGAGGGCTATAAAATCAATAGTGATTGTCAAAGAGGTTTTGAAGATTTGTTCTTTAAACAACTCCCCCCCCCGCCGCCGCACTTTGTTCATTGTAGTTTAGGAACTTTGGATTTTAAAAATACTTTGTAGGTTAGAACTGCATATTTTCATCTGACTGAGATGGGTGATTTTATTTAAAGACTGCTGCTGAGGCTGTTATCTAAAACCTAGCTGATTTATTAGTTAGGCACTAATGTCTTGGGACATTAAATGGGACCATAGTGGTTTAGTGGTTAAGATGCTAAGCTTAACAACTGGAAGGTCAGCAGGTCAGCAGTTTGAGACCTGAGTGCTATGTGACAGAGTGAGCACCCATTGCCTGTCCAAGCTCCTGCCAGTCTAGCAGTTCAAAATCAACAAAATGGCAAGTAGATAAATAGGTACTGCTTCTGCAGGAAATGTAACAACATTTTGTGCCCTTTGGCATCTAGTCAGGCCTGCCACATGACCACGGAAATGTCTGAAGATGCAGACAGCACTGGCTCTTTGGTTGTACACAGAGATGAATGCTGAATCCTAGAGTCAGATACAACTGGCTTTTGAGCAAGGGTGACCTTTACCTAGCTAAACAACAAAAAAAAGAGTAGGTTAGCTGAAGAAGAAAAATTGCTGTTTGCACAAAAATCATTCTCATAAACATTTACATTTCCTGTGGCTCAGAATCCTGTGAATTAGTTAATGACTATGCACAGAGATCTCTTCTTTTGATTTCATGGCCAACGTTTTCATTAGGGGATTCCTACTTCTAATTCTACAGGACAGTGGCACATGGAAGAATTATCTACTGATGCTCACCATCCTCTCTGGCACATCTCCTTACTTTTCATCTTTCTAGCCAACCAAACCCTACTCAAACCAAACTGAACCAACCCAACCCATCCAATCCAAACCAAATCAAATAAAAACTATGCACATGCAAATGTTTTAATCTTTTCATTTTCCCTTTAATTGCACCAGCAGGAAAGGTGTGGATAAGGTAGCATAATGTATCCATGCTCTGTGCTTTAAAAGTACACCGTCTTAACCTTGGAGGAAGGATGAGGAGGGTTCAAATAAAATTAGGTGGGTGAAAAAAAATTATCAGCAGGTTATTAGTTTGAGGTGGAGGAGGAAGAAAGTAATTACTTATGCAGGAAAATGTATTTGAAAACAATAATAGCTTGACAAAGGCCTCTCCAGCCATAGAGTGTTTGAATGCATGGTAATTAGATATATAAGCTAAGCTGAACTGGAAATAAGTTATATACAGTCAAACCTCGCATAAATAGCGCCATGCTTAAAGAGTAACTCACTTAAAAAGCAGAATTTTCTCTGAATGTTCACTTCGCTTAACAAATAAATCGGGGTTCACAATCCCCCCCACAATTGGTCACTTACAATGGTGTTTCGCTTAAAGAGCAAACTCTCTTAAAGAGCAATCCTGTGGAATGCATTATGCTCTTTAAGCGAGGTACAACTGTACAGTGGTACCTCATACAACGATTTTAATCTGTTCCATGGGGCTCGTTGTTGTACAAAACAATTGCTATACAATGCATGCATCACATAGTGAGTTTCCCTATGGGATTTATTTATTTATTTATTTTTCATACTTCTATACTGCCTTCCTTGCTAGGGTGGTTTACAACACCACAAACACTACATCATACAATCCAACCCCATCATCCCAGAGCTTCGGAATCCCAACTATAAAATTTAAATTTTCAAGATTTAAATTTTTTTTAAATCATTCAATTCCCATCATAATTAAAAGATTAAAAACTAACTACTAAAAACATCGTACAACAATTTTTTGCATCGTACAACAATTTTTTTCGCTAAGTGGTTTTTCTCATTGAAAAATTGTTGTATGATTTTTTCCATAGGGAAAATTGTTATGCGGGACGCCATTCCCCCCTCCCAAAAAAACCTAATTGTTATGCAATTTCATTGCTATACAGGGCGATTGTTGTATGAGGTTGCACTGTACTTTAAAAGAGATTAAACCAGAATAAATATTTTGCTTTCTATGTTCTGAGGTCATGCTATCAAAATCCTACAAAATCCTAGCCAAAGCAAAGAAGTCCAAGAAATTGAATGTGATAATGACAATTGTTCTTTATTTAAGCTTAAACTGCTAATCTATTGAAACCAATACCAGAAAAAGAAAGGAAAACATTTATTAATTATTTGGACAAAACAATACTCATTTGAAAATTACATCTAACCATTGTAACAAAAGATCATGCCAGAACACTGTTTCCTGGGCCCTCATAATCTGTTTGCAGGGAAATTATCTGAGACTTGAAGTAGAGAGATTTGTTTGAGCTCAGTCTGAGCTCTATGTAAAGCAGCTTTGTTTTATTCAAATTAGTGGCTTTGCTGCAGACCAAGAAGGTGTTCTAATGGCCCCTGTGCACTGTTTTTAAGTGTCAATATTTGCGCTTCATCCTATTGACTACCACTGCAGCCAACTATAGTATGACTTGGCATAGAACAACACCAGAGGATGGGAATTCCATTTAACAGTTCTAGGATGTAAAGCTTCCAAATGGGAAAAATCCCTTTGATCAATGTGTTCTGATGTTGGGAATAAGGGTGTTCAAGTCTTACACTCTCAACTCTGATTGTGACATTTGTATGAAAAATATCACACATTCCTCTCCAGAAATAGCTACCAACTACTTTCCAAACCCCTGCCTTTGGGAAATGGTTTACCCCTAACTTTTTGGTTTTGTTTTCCTTGAAGGCAACTTATGAACTTCCTGTAGAATAAAATCTCATGTCTCATAGATTATTAATAAATACCTTACCTTGGATACCTTGGAGTCGTTGTTCAGCAAGGAGTCTGTTATTTGTTGACACCTCCGCAATGACACTTTGCACATGCAAATGGACCTGAGAAATCAAGTCCAGTTGCATGCAGTTTTTAAAACCATTTGGATATCACGTCACTCGATGGCTAGGCGGACCATGATGTGTGTCCTCCACTTTCACCTAGCCCAAGGGATATGACTGAGGACACTTTGGTGAGCTTTAGTTATATCTGAGAGTAAATAAAACAGAGTGGAAAGAAAGAAAGAAAAAGACAAAAAATGTTATGGCACATTAAAGACTAACCCCTGTATTTAAATGTGAGCTTTTGTGGACCAAGTCCACTTCATCAGATAAAAGAGTGAGGCCTCCTCAAGCTTCCATGTCCCAACAAGGCTGTCACCTAGAAGGTGATTAGTTATTAATAAATAACTAAAATAAAAATAACATTCAGCATGGTAACCTTGCAAAAAGTCAGCCCTCCTGTCATATATTAATGTTGCAGTTACAGTTTTGAGATGCAAGTGAAGACAGGCGTAGTGGCTGCCTATATCACAAAAGAGCTATTATCTTATTAAACATTGACAATCTGTGTTGTTTATGTGTAGTCTTCATCTGCCCTCATTTCCTATTATCTTTAAATAGTTCAACATTTACTACCTTCTCAAATTTTCACCTTTCAAATCATACTATTCACAATTGTGCCATCAGATGGGCATACGGGCTAACCTACTTGCAAATTTGTTATGATGAGATCATTTTACAGTACAGTTGTACCTCGCTTAAAGAGCATAATGCGTTCCACAGGATTGCTCTTTAAGCAAGTTTGCTCTTTAAGCAAAACACCATTGTAAATGGGGGGGGGGGTGTTGTTGCGAAGCCCGATTTATTTGTTAAGCGAGTTTTTGGTTGGTTTTATTTGTTAAGTGAAGCGACCATTCAGAGAAAATTCAGCTCTTTAAGCGAGTTACTCTTTAAGCGAGGTGCTCTTTATGTGAGGTTTGACTATATAGATACAAAATAGCTATTTTGAATATAAACTCAAGGAAGAAAAAGCAATGGAAAAAAAACCATGTTATCTGACCTACAATGCTTATGTCTGAATGTGTTACATAACGGGGATTTCTTTTTGCAATCTATATTAATTATTATGATCTTAGAATTTTACTGTGAACTCTGGGGGGAAAAGGTAGATTAGCAGTCAGTAGCAAAACTGGGGAAATAGCCTGGGGGAAAATAAAATGCATAATTTGCTGGTTCTTACTGAAGGAGTTGTGAATTATTTTATTTTTATTTTTTGCTTCATCAGCAAGGTATCAGCATTATCTTTGGCACCATAATGGAAATTGTGCTTATTAATATCAGTGTTTCACATTTTCTGAACTGCTTTAGATGTGAAAGGAAACTTCTAGAGATGAGTTTGAAACAAAGCTAACCCTAGGGAGACTTGATATCTGAAGAAAAACTTCAGAGAACAAGGCTCAGTCCTAACTAAGATAGTAGAATTATGTCAAAATTGTTTTGTTTCAGACACACACACATACCTGCTTAAAAATAATCCATGTACTGTACATAGAAAACTATTTTGGGCAGGGTTGTAGTTGAGTGGTAGATCTTATGCTTTATGTGCATAAGGTCCTTGATTCTCCCATTGAGGGATATCATCCCATCCCATCTGGACTCCAGGCCATCATTTCCAAGTTTAATCCATTGTGTCCTCATGTAGAGCTGAGAAGGATTCTGTACAGAAATATGCAGGCAATTGCTTGCCTTCTCATATGTTAATGAGCTAATACAAAGATACCATTAGTCAGGCCAGTAAAGGGTTGATGGGAATTGGAGCTGAATGACTCCTGGGTTGACCACAAGGTTTCTATCCCTGCCTTGAAAAGTCATTGCTAACCAGTGAGTTAGCTGGGGCAGTGTTCTGACTTGATCTACAACATTTTTCTTTGGTGTAGTTGTAGGCTTGGAACCTTCTCTCTGATATCAAATAACTGTTTTATTTAATCATTTATTTATTTATTTAATCAGACTTATATGCTGCCCTCCTCAAAGAGACCCACGGCGGCTAACAAAGCTTCAAAAGAGACATAAAACACAATATAAAATCCTGTCTAAAATTAATATTAAAAGAGATTAAAACTAGGCAAAGTTAAAAGATTAAAAATCCATACATTTTGACATTCCTACAGGTAATATCCAAACCCCCACATTCATATAATGTCCAAAAAGGTTTTTTAGTTTTCTATACTAAGGCTGTTTATAAATAAATCACACCCAATCATTTCTTGCTTTTTCCAGTAAGCTTTAATCCTTGGTAAATATGCTCAGCCACACATCCTTTACTAAAGGAGTGGTATCATTGGAAGTGAAATATTGCCACTAATTAAAGACTTCTTTTCACAATTTCAGGTATACAAAGCTTCTACTTAAAGTAACAAAGTTACATGAGCACTCTGTCCATGAAAGGGCTGAGAAATCACATGATATTCATAGTAGACCCACTTGGCTGAGATCCCACACTCAAACTGATGAAGTCTGAAATCACAGAGTCAGCCAGGCCTATTACCTCTGAGCCACTGAGGACAGTCTAGACCTGATACCCGAGGACAGTCTAGACCTGACACCGCTGAGTTTAAGATCTCCATGTTCACAATTATATTGGCATACCCTGAGCAAGTATCAATACCAGCCCAGCCCAACCCTTCTCCAGCTCCATCATCCTGATAGCTTTTGGAAAGTTAGTAAAATGTGAAACTGAAGGTTAGGGGAATTTTAAATAGCAGGACAAAGGCTAACAGAGTTTTGTCAAGAAAAGAAATGAAGTTGACCTTATAGTTAACAAAAGAGTGAGGATAGCAGTATTGGGATACAATATCAAAAATGACAGAATGATCTCAGTCCAAATGCAAGGCAAACCATGTGATGGTTGATCTCAAGCCGGACATCCTGGAATGTGAAGTCAAGTGGGGCCTAGTAAATATTACTGACAACAGAGCCAGTGGAGATGATGGTATTCCAATTGAGCTATTTAAACCCACAAAAGATGATGCCATTAATGTGCTGCACTCAATATGCATGCAAACAGTGCCACAGGATTGGAAAATGTCAGTTTACATTCCAATTCCAAAGAAGGTCAATACCAAATAATGTTTGATCATACAATTGCACTCTCACATGTTAGCAAGATCATACTCAAGATCCTACAAATTAAGCTTCAGCAGTATGTAGATCGACTACTACCAGAAGTACCAGCTGGGTTCCAAAGAAGCAAGGGACCTAGAGACCAAATTGCCAACATTTGCTGAATTATGGGGAAAGCAAGGGAGTATCAGAAAAATGTCTACTTCTTGCTTCACTGATTACACTAATAATTTGGTCACAACAAACTGTGGCAAGTCCTTAAAGAGATGGGAGTACCAGACCACCTTACCTGTTTTCTGAGACATCTGTATGCCAGACAAGAAGTGACAGTTAGGACTGGATATAGATCAATTGTTTGGTTTAGAATAGGAAAAGGAGTTTAACAAGGCTGTATATTGTCACCCTGGTTATTTAACTTATATGCAGCGTATATTATGCATAATGCAGGGCTATATGAATCACAAGCCAGAATTAAGATTGCCAGGAAAAATATCAACAACCTGAGATATGCAGATGGCACCACCCTAAAGGCAGAAAATAAGGAAGATCTAACTAGTCTCTTGGGGAGGGTGAAAGAGGATAGTGCAACAGTTGGCTTGAAAATCAACATAAAAAACCCAAGGCCATAGCTTCTGACCCAATCACTCTCTGGTAAATGGAAGGGGAACAAAATAAAACAGTGACAGACTTCACTTTCTTGGGGTCTAAGATCACTGTAGATGGTGAGCACAGCCATGAAATAAAAAAACGCTTACTCCTTGGCAGGCAAGCTATAGGAAACCTAGATAGCATGATAGAAAGTAATGACATCACCCTGCCAACAAAAGTCATCATTGTTAAAGTGATGACCTTACCAGTATTAAAGTATGGCTATGAGAACTAAACCATAAGGAACAGATGCCTTCAAACTGTGATGCTGGAGAAGATTTTGGAGAGACCTCTGAACTGTAAGGAGATCATTCCTAAAGGAAATCTACCCTAACTGCTCCTTGGAAAGATAGATACTGAAGCTGAATATCAAGAGAGATTTCACTGGAAAAATCCATGATGGTAGGAAAAAACAAAAGGAGACTGGGGTGGCAGAGGACAAGATGGTTCGACAGTATTGTTGACATGGTGGGCATGGATCTGGGGAGACTCCAAAGGATGGCAGAGGACAGAGGAGTCTGGTGTATCATGATCCATGGGTTGGGCTCAGACAGGCCAAAGACCTTATCTGAAGTCATTTTAAGAAGTTACTTCAGAAGGTAACCAGAAGACAGGCCCTTGAATTGCTGGACCCATGAACTTTGAAAATATTTCTAAATATTGCTCACTTTCATAAAACATTCTTCCCAACAGAGCAAAATGCCAACATTTCTGGTTTTTAAGAGACAGCAATCCTACAATGTGAATGCATTTGCAGAGAAATGTGTGGGTTAGAGATGAAATTCATTTCAGCAACAGATGGCTCACAGCCGATGTGCTGAAAGCAAAGAAATGGCGGGTAAGACCACACATCTTCAGAATTCTAATTGTAAGTCAAATTGTACCTTTGCTAGAAGGAACATATATTCTAGATACAGATATCCTGGCTCCAAAAGTTATCTCTATATCCTTTTGGGATTTTTCCAAGCTAATTTAATATTTTATCTTCCCTTGCAATACAGCTGCCACTTTTGTCTCTTTATGGCAGAGGTGGGTAATGTTAATGGGGAAACTGTATGTGTATTTTTTAAAAAATATATGTACAACTACCCAGATGGATTCCCATGCCATGGAATAAAAATAAATCTCTTGCAATCAAGTATGAAATGAGACAGGAGAACTGGAGTGGTGTGATTCTGAGACAGGCATGAATATGAAACTACAGACAGATTTAACCCTAGCACAAGTAGCAATCAAATGGACAGTCAGTCAGCATAAAGGTGTTATCAGTTTTGCTGCTAGCTACTATTCTAATATTCTGTTTTTTAAAATCCAGGCACCAAGATAAAGAATTATGCAGAGAATAAGTAACAAAATTTATTTATTTATTATTTATTTATTTATTAGTTCAAATTTATGTTGCCGCCCACTCGCCGTGGTGACTCAGGGCGGCTTACAGACAATACATTCCATTCCATTCCATTACAATTCTTAACTGTTGGTGTCCTGTTAAATTAGATCAGGGATCTCAACCTGCAGTCTGTAGGCTGGATGTGGTCCATAGCACCATTTCATGTGGCCCTCTGCCACCATTGCCACACCCAGACGTGCCATGTGGTGGAGGAAAGGCAAAATTGCCATTTAGCCCCTGAAGCTGTCTGAGGGAGTGTAACCCAGGCCCTGGCTTAGAAAGGTTGAGAACTCCTGTATTAGATCATTCATATACCAGAGCCTGTCTGGCTGGACATCCTGCTATTGTAATGGAGTAGACTGTAGAGCCAGCGACACAGTGCCGATTGTCAGGTGGCAGTTAACTAACCAGACTTCCTAAAGGGCCAACGGCTACAGGTAGATGAGCCCCTTTAGGTGGGGTGATGGTCCTCTTTAGTGGAGGAAATGTCACTGGAAACCATCAGATTTGGCCCAATGGCAAAATGAGCGGAGGAGGAACTCTGATTCCCAAAGGTCATGGAGGTGGAAAAGGCCATACCAGATAGACCAGCTGTGAAGGCACACCTTGATAATATCTTCAAGGCTTCCGCAGTCTATTGCAGTGTTAAATCTTGCATGTCTCATTCCATGTGTGCCACAGGAGATGACTCTGAGATCATAGTGTGTGGGTCACTTCATGGGATCCACCTTAAGCAAATTCACACCCATGACATTTTTCCTGTTTCAGGGGGAAAATCCATTCTTGGATATGAGTTGCAGTTGATGACGACGATGATATACTAGAATTCCTCTACCAGATTTAAGGTTCAAGGATGTAACTTCATACTAAACTTTCCCATCAATAAACCCACTGAATATTAGGATTGTATGTTGAGACTGCACTTTTTTTGGGAATAATCACTGCTAAACCAAGTGGGGCTGACTTTTGAATAAATATTTATTCCTATATTCAATGGGAAAATCAACCATGCGCACAGAGTTCTCTCCCATGACAATCACTGAAGCTGAATAATGTTTACAGTTGACAGATCATATTTAATCAATGCAATCATGGTGCTTAGTTAATACAATATGACTAGAGTAGGCCCATTGAATGAGTGGGGATTTAGTGAGTCAACACCTAAATGAGTTTCATTGATTCCATGGGCCTAATCAAGTTGTGACTCATTACGCTGCAGTAGCATTTCATAATGTGCAAATTTACAAAAAAAAAATTGTTCTACTAAATGACAGCATATATTCTGGTCAGTAAAAAAATCTTGGCATTCTGAAACATGGTTGGAATAATATCACAAAATTCAAGGGAAAGAAAACACTTCTGAAACCAAGTACACATCTTGATATAATTGGAAGTAAAATCAAAGTCTCAAAGAAGAGAAGAAAAGAAAGAAAGCCTACTCAAGCGTCCATTTCTTTTTAATCATGTGCAAGTTATTCCCAGGACTCCAGCAGGTTTATTGATAAGACAAAGTCATTTTTATTAGTTCCCTCTCAGAACTGGCCTACACACTAAATACTATGAAGACATGAGGAGTGATCATAATTGTTACTTCTCTGGATAACAGCTTTCAAAATCCCATAGACCTGGCCACGGGGGGCTGCCCCAAACTGGGACATGGGGGTGGGTGGTACTGTGAGCCCTGATGGCAGCCTTCTGCCCTCAATGTGCTCCACCGGGTATGCCTGGAGTGAAAGCATGGGCTTCAGACACAGCAGGTAGGCAGGTGGCTTGGCCCCTCATCCATGTTGCTTAACTACAGCTTTTACAGTAATTATGCACTTTATTGTATTTTATTATGCACTTGCACCGTCCAATCCCACCATCCCCACTTACTGGTCAGTGGAAAAATTGATCAGCATGAAGCTGGCCCATTGCGCAAAAAAGGTTGGTGACCCCTGCTGTAGACCATAAAATTAGTAAAGCTTGTACTCAGGCAAGTATGGTCCAAAAATGAAACTTTTCTGAGATCTGGTTGTGGAGAAATATGCTGATGTACAAGAGGCCATGACATGTTCCAAATATTCAGCGAGGAATAGACATCTTGTGAAAATTACAGACTCATATCCTGGAAGAATCTCAGAGTAATCCTTGGGCCAATGCCCATGACCAGATTTAGCATCTAGGTTCTAGGAGTTAATCTCCTCATATTAAATTATGACAAAAACTGACCACCTCCAGAAAATCTGAGGTCCCAATTTCAGGGTGGGACTTTTCTCAAACCTCAGATATGGGCAAGTAACATTATTTTTCTACATTTACAATCAACAGAGCATCAATAGATGAACAACACGGGCAGAATATCAAAGCATTCCATCTCCTTCTAAGCTTTAGATCTGTGCTCTTTGGCTTTATTCATAGTTAATAAAAGGATGCATGCAGCCTGCTTCAGCAGGAGGCAGCAAGGAGGTAGATGTGCTATGATATATGCATCTTCAGCAATAAATTGGGAGCATGGGGTGGGGGGCCCAGGATGGGCAAAGCAAGGCTCTGAACAAGTTGCTAGACTGCAATTCTGCTGGCAAAATCCAATAAATGTTGCAACCAAGCAACACTGGGAAAATTGCATATTCTATCTGCCACTTCTGCAATCCTTAAAAACATTCCACCTCATATTGGTTTGCTTCTTGTCTGTCTGTTTCTCTGTCTCTCTCTGTCTGGAGTGCTCCAAGCCAGCAGGAATTACTAACTTAGCTTCCAAACTACTGGAGTAACAGAAAACCTCCCATTACAGCAGTGATATCAGCCAGAAACCATATGCCTAAATATTTAGGACTTTAACTGTACAGTAATAATAATTTTGTGTCAGAAATTATTCTGGGCTGAAAGGATTTTTGCAGGGGGAAACTCCGCTTAGGGGACATCTGAATGAGGCTCCTTTCATGTCCCCAAGAACTGGGACAGAGACAGGCACTCAATCCAACATGCAGTACCCGGGTTTCAAACTGCTGAATTGCCAGCCTTCCAGCTAACAAGATAAGCTTCTTAACCACGGAGCCACCTCAGGCCCTAGGACAGTGATGGCAGACCTTTTAGAGAACCTCAAACCCACTTATCGTAAAGTGCCAACACAGCAGGGTGAACTCTGTGCTGGTGAAGAGAGGAAGTGCTCCCATTGGGCTGCTCAGCAGAGGGGCGGGGCAAACTCTGTGTTGGGGTGATGGTGCATGTGCCAACATAGAGTTCTTACTCATGCCATACGTTTGCCACCACTGCCATAGGATTTTAACTAATAAAGTGACAACATGGGAGCTCTGTGGAAAAGGAGAGCAACAGGAGGACAGCCCATCCTTCACAGTTCATCATCAGCCATTCAGCTGTTTTATATTTTCTGCAGGAAGAGAAAAGAATTATTTTCAGTCTAATCCTAAACCAATCAAGGTCTATTCATCTGAACTGTAACACTGATTTTCTAACCTCTTAACTCAAACAGAAAGCCCCCACAGATAGAGGAAGATAAATCCAGAAACAGAGGGCTCTATCTATTCTCTTTGCCCATGATGGATATTTCCAATTGGAGAATGCTTGAAAAGGACTCTTATTCTTCATGAGGCAAGAACTCATAATCTACAATCAGCATGACCATAGCTCAGAGGACAGAGGGTAAGAAAATGATACTCCAGTTGTCTGTACTGCTAGTTTCAGCTTTGTCTCTGTCATTGAAATCATTCAACAATCTTGTTTCTTTAAGAACAGGGTGGATTCAGATTTAATCACACTTATCACAGGCCCACTCAAATGAGTTGTATGTCAGCAGGCATGAGAAGTCTAAATCCTGTTGATTTGAATCTGCTTTAATTAACTCTGCATCCAACCCCACTCAGCATGCCACTTTCTTATCCATTCTTGATTGAGCCCAAACTCATTGTTTCACAGCCACCCCAAGATACTGTGCTGCCTGGAGCAAAGGAGAAAATGGTGACCCTGGCCATTCTGTGTATAAAATCTGATTGGCTTGGTGGTTGCATTTCCCTCCAGAACTGGCACTTTACACCTATAGTAGCAAGCTAGGTCAGGGCACAGGACAAACCATGTGGTACCCAGCAATCCTCTTCAACACCTTGCTGCTGGCATTCTCATCTGTTCAATGAGGCAGCCACATCATTTTCTCTAATGGCTGGTTTGGATCCACTTTGTCCTTATCTTTAAAAGTCCTGATCATCTTACATTTCCGCTCACATATCCCCAAAACATTCCTGTCCATTGTTCTTCTACCACATTCAGCTGGTCAGAGACCATCGGACCCTCACACTTTGAATTGCTGAGTTCTTGGAAATGTTACTTTTTCGGATTATGCTTCATAGAATTCCTAACCAGCACAATCAAAGTCTTTACAATGTTTTACTATTTATGTTTCATCTAGGAAAAAGTGGTGGTTGAGAGCATTAGAAGGTGACTTAATGCAGGTGTTCTGCACAGCATCCCAGAACTACAGAATGACATGTTTCAGGACTAGAACTCCCAGATAATGTGCTACACAGCTTCTCCTACACCTGTCTGCCATGACTTGCCATCTGGCACCTGGAGGAAATGCTTCACTTTGCTTAATGGAAAGTCCAACTCTTAGATTCTGTTATTTAGTTATGTTAACTCTTTTCTGCTTCTTTCAATCTTCCCTCTATACCTAACCTGAGGGAAAACTTTCAAAGTCATCAATATCAATTAAGTGCATGGGCGGGGGGGGGGGGGGATACACAGAAAGAGCCTTCTTGAAGATTGAGGTATTTTTGAACCACATTTGGGGGTGCCTTGGTAACAACCACCTTGTGTTGCCAGCTAATCTTTCTCACACTAAGTCAGGCAAAAGGAACTGCATAATGAACTCACCAAAAGGTGGATTCATTATGGCAGTTTCACGTTTGGCCTAGACATGGAAGAAGACGTAGAAGTGCATTTGGTGCACAAATTCTACTTTGTACAAACTCCCAGGGTCTGGTATCAACCTACAGAACTCTAAAGGCTTTACTGGACCTTGATATTATAGAATAAAGGATAACCCATACAAAAAAAGACATCTGGCATCCTTGCTATGTGGGTGAGATGAAGACCTGGTGACACATGCTGGATATTTGCTGATAATACTTCTTTAAAAAAAAAGATAAATCCATCTTTTCACAAGTAAGAGACAAGTGGGTATAAAGAAGAGACCTAATGTTTCTATTTATGCCATAACTGAGTTATAGCTTTGGGAAATGACGCAAAAATAACAGTTGTTGCTAGTTTATTGACTACAGTCTTATATAAAGTCAGTCTTCCCACTCCCTGATAGATCTACTTTATTTTGATTTATGGCTGGGATTCAGGCAATAAGTTCCATGAACAGCTGTTGAAAGAGAAAATAAAATAATTACATTTCTCTGGAGCAAATTTAAAATTCAGCCTGTATTAGGAAAAGAAAGGAAGGCCAGTTTTTAGTTAGCTGTCACCTGTACAGTATTTTTGAATATTTTCAGAAAGACCATTGGTTACTGGGGAAAAGAAGTATTTTTAGAGGAGTTCATATGATTTTATAGTAGGAATCAGTGATGGTCTATACCAAGGGTGGCCAACCTTGGCTCTCCAAGTGTTCTTGGACTTCAATTACCAGAAGCCCATGTCAGCATTCCTGCTGATCAGGGCTTTTGGGAATTTAGGTTCAAGAACACCAAGGTTGGCCACCCCTTGTTTATACAGAGTACTGTAATTCATTCTATGCTTTTTGCCAGAGAAACAAGGTTTCATCAAATAGTTCCTTACTGATTATTCTTCTGAATATAATGGATTTTATAATATTGAGTGGGACACTTTGCCAGAATAGTGGTTGCTCTTTGCTGCCCTCACAACTGCACTGGCCAGAAGAAATGCAAAGAATATTAGAAATATTTCTCTTTCTCAGTGATGTTCCAAGCATCTCTATATTGAGACTTTTCACTGACATCTCCTGGCCCTGGTGAAATTTCTTGGCTTCTCATGAAAGCAAGACATCTATCTATTCCCATTGCCACCTTTTTGTTTGTTTTATTGTTCTTTGTCTGTGTACCCCCCAATAAAAGACATATGCAGAAAATTGGGTTTAAACAATGGGCTGCTTTATTGTAAACAAATAAACTGCACTGGTGGAAGTAGTGTGGGTGTGAAGTCATAGTAGCAATATCAAATTTGCCATGGGAGAAATGGTCAACGGGCCACAGGATCAGTGCCTGATACTGGCTGCACTGAGTGCCATAAATGGTAGAGGCTTACCGATAAGCCGAACCAATTGGCAAGGTTGATCGAAGAGCTGTTGGGAACACCCCTAGGTAATGCCTTCCAAGCCCCGGAACAACCCCCAGCCCATACCCAATGGCAATACTGTAATTTGGATGGAATCCACCTGGACTAACCGCCACACAGAGGGAAGGAACAGACCTCTGACCCACCCCAGCCCGATCAATTGGACTGGAAAACCCCAGTGCAGAAAAAGAGGTTTCCTGACACCACCACCATCACCTCCGAGGAGGAAGCGAAGGAACCAGAAAATCATAGAACAGTTGCGGGCCAGATCTGGGCACCAACAGGAACAATGGAACCTGCAGTGAATAAAACAAGGGGAGAGAAGATACAAGGAGAAACAAGAGTTAATGAACATTGGAATCATGAAGTAGCAGGAGGAACCCACGTGGGGGGAACCACAGCTGGGGGCATCCCTGAGGAATGTGTGGCGGCACCATGGGGGCTAGGGGAGGACAGGCATGGGCCAGCGCTGAGCAGGAGGGGGCCATGTGAGTACTGGAACAGATGGGGCACTCATGTTTGTAGCAGCACTGCATCTTGGTGCAGCAGACTTGAGAAGCAAAATCCCAGCAAATTGTACATGGCTGGGAAACAGCAGCATCAGGGAGTTGGGGGGGGGGAGCAGATAGTTGCGGCTGGATCAGATGGCTGCAGTTGTACTAGTCACCAAGTGCAGGGCACGCCGGGGTCATAAATTGGAGCCAAAGCTGAGAGTTAGGCTCGTCCCATCGCATGTTGGGCCAGAGTGCGGTGCACATGCGGAAATTTTCATCATAGGCGCTCTATGACTTGCCTGGAAAGTCGATATGGGTGCGATAGATTAAATCCAGGTAGCGGGTAAGTGGCAATGCATGGGCGGGGTGAGCCCAGACAGAGACTGCTGCATAAATAAGGAAAACAGAGATCCAGTTGGACCAAGTACGCGAGGGCTTCTTGCACCTGGCCGACTCCTTATCGGCATCATCCATTTTGTCATAGCGTTGGGGATCTCGTGGTTGAAAAGGCCAAAGAGGTCAACATACTCCCCATGTACAATCTTATTCCTGGTAGATTGGAGGAGGTGGTCACCGAGGGGGAGGGCAGTCTCACCAGGAGGGATGTAAGATAGGTGAATCATACTGTGGTCTGGCCTGACGGGGCCACAGAAAGGCCCACCATAAGTGGAAGGAGGATAGTGAAAACCAGGCTGGGTGGGGAATGCAGGGGGGGCCAAAAGGCCAATGGATGCCAGAGGTGACGGAGGACACATGAGTGCCCCAAGGCCACATCCACCCACCGGCCGGGAGTGGACAGGAAACTGAGGAGGTGAGGGCAGGGGTGAGTGCACAAGTTTGGACAGAGTACTCACCCACGCCCTGGGCCCTTGGTCCGGAAGGCCAACAAGAGAGAGAGCAGGAGGCTGTGAGGAGGTGGGGACCTCTGACACCCCTTGGAGGGGGAAGAGGCATTGGTGTTGGGCACAGGTGCCAGGCCCAGTGCCCCAGAGGGGGGCAGAGACAAAGTATGGGCGGCAGGAGGCAACGGAGCAGCCTCCGAGGGGGTGCTGGTGTCAGTTGCCCCAGCCAGGGGCACAGAAGCGGCCTCAAGGGCTAAAACCCTGCAAAGAGGAAGGCTGTAGCCACACACAAGTCAGCCCCTGCTGGGGCCAGAGAAGGCCCAGACCACTCTGTTGCAGTGGGTGGTGGTGGAGCCGAGAAGCGCTGTGCCAAAGAAAGGCATGCCAAGGCCTGCAGAGCCCGATCCTGAGGAGCAGGATGGGGGAGAACACGCTGGGCAGCACAGCAGGTGTTCGAGTTGTGGTGTGGGTGGCCTGTCTTCAGGGGGCCATGAAGAAGCAAAGGGAAAAACAGAGGAAAAGCAGTGCCGAAAGCGGCTCCGCTTAGTCCTCACTGGAGAGCTTGCCAAAGGAGAAGCAGAAGCTTCTCCGAAGGCAAGAGGAAGGGTGGGGCAGGAAGGAGCCACCCCTTATACAGGGGTATTGGCTCCTCCCTCCCCGACTGGCAGGAAAGTTTCCCAGCATGCTCCTGTCTCCTGGTAGGCCCCCAACAAAGCGCGCATCACTCACATGGGTGGGCGGTGCGTGTGCATTTGTGCAAGTTCTTCTGTGAAGCTCCACAAAGAATCTTATGCAGGAAAGATGCCGTTTTATGGAGAAACCAAAATTATTCTGTGCAGATTAGTGTTTCTTTCAGTGGGAAAAGACCAAAAATGTCTGAGAAGTTCTGTGTGATTACTTTTTAAAAATATTTTAAAAGAGTGGAGCCTTGTAATGAGGATAAAAGAGGATTTTTTGAGAGATTTTACTCACCATTTGCAATATCCTACTATAATAAATAATTTCGTGTCAGAAATTATTCTGGGTTGAAAGGATTTTTGCTGGAGAAACTCCACTCAGGGGATGGCCTAATGAAGTTCCTTTCATGTTCCTAAGATCTGGGACAGAGACAGGTGCACAATCTGTCATGCAGTACTGTACCTGGGTCTCAAACTGCCATCATGCCGTAAGTCCAGGAGCTAACTCTGGCAGTGGTTATCAAACAGTGATTGTCATGTATTACCTATCTTGTAAACGAGTCCTGGTGGTGCAGTAGTTAAACTGCTGCTGCTGCTGTTTTTCAGTCACATAGTCGATTCCGACCCTTCGCAACCTCATGGACCACGGCAGCGAGGCATCCTTATCCTCCACCGTTCTCCTCAACCCACCCAGCTTTGTGCCCATCTCATCCTCTGCCACCCCCTTCTTCTTTTGCCCTCAACTTATCCCAGCATCAAGGCTTTCTCAAGTGAATCCTCTCTTCTCATTTGATGTCAAAAGGACATCAAATGAGAACTTCATCTTCAATATTTGACCTTCCAAGGAGCAGTCAGGGTTGATTTCTTTTAAGATCAACCTGTTTGTTCTCCTTGCTATCCAAGGTACTCTCAAAATTCTGCTCCAGAACCACATTTCAAAGGCATCTGTTTTTCTGTACTCAGCTTTCCTTATGGTCCAGCTCTCACAACCATACATTACTACCAGGAATACCATTGCTTTGACTATGCGGACTTGTGACTCTACTTTTAAATATGTCCCCCTGATTTCTCATAGCTTGTCTCCCAAGAATTATTTCATGGTTTAACTCTCCATCTGCACTGATCTTGAATCCTAGGAATCTAAAGTCTGCTCCTGCTTCTTCCCCATCTATTTTTCAGGAAATACTGCAACCAAAAGGTTGTGAGTTTGAGCCTGACCAAGATTGACTCAGCTTTCCATCCTTCCGAAGTCGGTAAAATGAATACCCAGCATGTTGGGGGTAAAATGCTAATTAACTTGTGAACCACCCAGAGAGTGCACTATGGGGTGGTATATAAGTGTGATTGCTTTGCTTTGATTGCTTTTTAATCAATATAAGTGTGATTGCTTTTCTTCGTAAGCCCTCCTCCTAGCAAAGACTAAAGAAAAGAGTATAGATTCATTACATGAAGAAGTAATAATAGAAAATCAATGTTAAATTATTATATCTACTAATGCTAGAAAATGTTCACTTGGTACACTTTATGGAATACTGTAGCTCTATTATTTGACACTTGCAAGCTAACCTGTAGAAAACAGTCACCTTGTGACAGCAACAAATTAGTGAATAAAGGCTTCCTTTGGTGATTTTGAAGGTGCCTTTAACTCTGCCAGTGTGTATGCATTATGTGGATCCTGAAATTGCCTTTAAACAAAGGTGATTTTCCTTTAATAACCTGCATTTGGTCACTGCTGATTACATTGTTCCTGCTGTACACTTGAAACAAGATTTCAATCAATATCTAATAAAACCAACATAGTAATATCTAGCCATGACTACAGTAAGAGACGAGAGTATATAGCTATTCATTTTCAGACATCTTTTTCATGTTTCTAAGACCACAGGTTAAAACATCTTCCTTTTATTTGTCCTAAACCTCCTACCATTTTTCTTTAGTGCATGATCCTGGGTAATAGTGTTACAAGAGGGAGAAGAAAAACTGCCAATTGACTTCCTCCACAATAATTTTATGCACTTGCATAATGGCCTTGATAAATGGCTCCTGTTTTCTGAAACTTTTCTAACTCTGCAATTTTGAGATGCAGTACATAGAGCTTTTACAGGGACTGTGGTGGCTTAGTGGCTAAGTACTGAACTTGTTGATTGGAAAGTCAGCAGTTCAGCAGCTCAAGAACTGAGTGCTGCATGAAGGAGTAAGCTCCCATCTCTGTCCCTGCCAACCCAGAAGTTCAAAAGCAAGAAGAGCAGGTGGCAGTCGCCACTAGGGCTTTTGCACAACTTTGTGTTATTTGCCAGTTATGCCCACTCCTTGCTCATGATCAGGACTCCTTGCTCATGATCACACATGCTCTGGTCACCTCCAGACTTGATTACTGTAATCCGCTCTACATGAGGCTGCCCTTGACGACCATTCGGAGGCTGCAGCTGGTCCAGAATGCGGCTGCCTGGGTGGTAATGGGGTGTGGGCGTTATGCACATGACTCACCGCTGCTTCGGGAGTTGCACTGGTTACCAGTGTGTTTCCGGGTGCAATTCAAGATGCTGGTACGGTAATTACCTTTGAAGCCCTACATGGTAGTGGACCAGGATACTTAAGAGACTGCACCACCCCTAGAACATCTGTCCATCCCACCAGAGTGGACCGGAGAGGCTCTCTAGTTGTTCCATCGGCCAGAGAGGCACTTTTCTCTGGCACTATGGAACCTCCTGCCAACTGAACTGCATCTCCAGACAGAGCTGCTGCCCTTTAGGAAGGGTGTAAAAACAAGGTTGGTGGGATAGGTTTGGGGTACTGGCCACACGTTAACGCCAGTCTGTTGGCTAACTTGAGCCCCTCTCTCCCAGAACCCTGAATCTTGAATCTTTTAATCTTTGAATTTTTTAATCCTTGTGACTTAATGTTTCTGATTTTATCTGCTATTTTTAATTAGTTGACCTTCTTGAATTTTTAATCTGAATTTTTTGGAGAAAGGCCTTGATTAATTCCACAATTGTTAATGTTTTTAGTATGTTTTTATGTCTGTTAACTGCCCTGAGCCACTTCGGTGAGTAGGGCGGTATATAAACGTGAATAATAAATTAATAAATAAATAAATAAATAAAGGTGGTTTGGTTCATAAATAATGATGTTTTAAACATCTGCTGTATTTCCTCTGCTCTTCTTTTAACCTTCAACTAGATTCTTCCAACTGAAATTAGTATCATTCACTATGATACGCTTGTCTATTGTTTCTCTCAAACATCTCAGTTATTATCCAAACCATCTGACATTCTAACACCATCACTTCCTATTCTGTCTTCCCTTTTTCACAAAACCATTATCTTAAGATCTCTTCAAAGACCTTTGAAGACTGTGCAGGACATCTTTAACACTTTTTGAGGTTTTCATAAACACATATATCCATTTCTTTTTCAAAACTGGCCTGGAGTTCAGAACCGGAACATTTCAAAGAGGAACCCTTGGCTTTATCCTCATATTTATTTAATAAAACAGCATGATTATGGATAAGGTCACCTCAGAATCATGCAATCAAAATATCTGCCATGACAGTTAGGAAAAGACAAGCCAGTGCTAAATATAAACATTTCAAAGAAAGACAGAGTTATTTTGATTGATTCTGGATTTCCTTTTCCTATATGATTAATATGGAATTTCCTTGAAAATATAACAGGACTTTTTGATATTTCCATTGTTTTTATAATATAACACAATTGGAAACAGTTTGGGTTGAAAGATGTTACACCTTTTATATTAAGCCAATAAGTGAAGTCCACTTGGGAAGTGGGGTGCACAATAGAAGTTAAAGAGAAAGTTCAATGTTAAATACAATATTTAAAAAATTCAGCATTCTCCCATTTTAATACCTCCATGGTGTGTTCGAATACAGCTCCCCTCATCCTAACAACATATTGAAAGTAGTGATATGAGCTAAAATCCAAAACATCTGGAGAACATCTATAATTTTTATGTGAGATCAAGTTGTTTTGGTTTCTGAATTCCTAGTGTGGACCCTAGTGTTCTGCTATTGTCCCCCTCCAGGAAGTGTCCAGCTGGGATTTGAACCTTTCCTGAGCCCAGGCCCAGCATTGTGCCACTACTCTGCACTGACTCCAAGAATCACTTTTACTTGGAAGCATGTCAGAGAGTAAACAAAACAAAAAGACAAAAATGTTGTGGCACTTTAAAGAGTAACTGCTGTATTTTAATGTTAGCTTTCATCCACTTAGTCAAACATGAAAGTGATACTCCATGGTCTTACAGTGGTACCTCAGTTTATGAACACCTCAGTTACCATAATTTTCAGTTTACAGATATATACCCCATTTACTATGTGTAAGAACAAGCTGCTCTTTACTAAGCCCGAAAACCAATCAATTTAGATCAACATTGTCAGCCTTAAATGACAATAACCCTCTGGCTGTAAAGGGGAGGGGATCTCTTCTATCTCTAAATAGATCCTATGATCTTTCATATCCAATGCATGTGTTCTCTATTATATCACTTTTGAAATGAAGTCAGAATCTCACCTGTTCTCATTATTGTATGCAGTGGCTGTCAGGTATCTCCCATGGTTTCAGAGAGGATCTTCTCCAGCCTTACCAATAAATGGATTGCTTGCGCCGCATATTGGAATAAGGACCCAAGATGTATTGTTAGAATTAACTGAGCCATGGCTTTATTAATTTTATAAAGATCTGCAATTAGCAAACTATTTTTGGGACATGTTCCAGATACATATGCATAGGATTGCAGCTTGAATCTTATTTTTATTCTGGTTGTTGCTGTATTATTGCTTTGAATTGTTTTGGAAATGTATCAATATGGAAAATAAAAATAAATAACACTTCTAATTAAAATCATAACACTGGATCAAATCCATCAAATTATTTTATTCACTCTGCTATATAATCACTAGTCTAAAGTTGTACTGATTTATTTTCATAGCCATACTATTTGAAATTTCCTTCTCAGAAGAACCAACTCTGATATCATTCAGCTTTTTTTAAAAAAATATGGGTTTAATAGTCCTGTTGCAGTTAATTGATTTTATGGTTGCTACTCCTGTGCTGTTATTTCCAATAGAATACCCATGGTACTAAATTCGAGCAAATTGATAAAAGAGTTTTGCAGTTTAAAGAGCAACCTCCCCACTCATCTCCAGTATAACCTTTCAGGGACTAGAATTTGTTCCATCAAACACAATTTGGTCAGTTCTTAAAGAAATGATTTGGGAAAGGACTTGTAAGCAAAGAAACAAGATGAAAATGAAATGTAAATATAAACTAATAATCAATAAGGTTTATAAAATATGTGGATTATGGCAACAGCTATGTATGAAGCAGCATTCATGATTACACAACTATCCCTGCATTGGTTAGCTGTCAATATCACCTTCCTGAAGGCATTAGAGTTTGTTGACACTGTAAATATTCATCATCAGCTGCTACTCATGTCCGAGTATACATTTTTATCCTGAAAACGGGAAATGTCATTGGTGTGAATTTGTTGTGGATCCCACCTTGCCATGAAGTGACCCACACAATATGATTATGGAACCATCTCCCACGGCACGTATGAAATGAGACATGCAGCATTTGACATTGGGACTGCAATGGACTGCTGGAGCCTCGAGGATATTGACAAGGTGTGCCTTCACAGCCAGTCCATCTGGCATGGCCTCTTCTGCTTCCATGGCCATTGGGAATCAGAGTTCCTCCTCCGTTCATTTTGCCATTGGGCCCAATATGATGGTTTCCAGTGGCATTTCCTCCTAAAGGGGCTCATCCGCCCATAGCCATTGGTGCCTTTAGGGAGTTAGATAATTTACCACTGCCCAACACTTGGTGTTGATATTAGTAAATATTAACACAGTAGTTAGGGCACAAGAGTTCCCATTAGCTGAAGGACCACACTGGATTTCACTCACCTAACATAATGTATTTAATATCTGCACTGGGATAACCTAATATCTCAACTCAGGTCTAGGTGATAAGGTGAAAATGTTGTTTGGAATTCTATCTCCTGTCTTGCACTTCTTCTTCTGTGTCTAGGCCAGATGAGAACCTGCCAAAATGAACCCTTTTGGTAGGTTCATTCTGCAGTTCCCTTCACCTGGCCCAGTGTGAGAAAGATTACCCAGCAACACAAGGTTTCCATTACCAGGGTACACCTAATTGTGGTTCAAAAATACAATTTTCTAGGAAGTTCTTTCTGTGTACCCCCTGTCTTGCACTGAATCATATACATCCCACCGTGTTCAGCTGGGTGTCCTCTCAACCAAGTGTGGATAAGATTGGAGTAGTTTATGTAACAAAATACTAACAGTCAACATTTCACTAGAATTAGAGTTGGTGTGGGAAATAGTCTAAGGTGATGAACATGCTAGGCGTTTCCTCTTCATCTGTAATCTGGCAGTGAGGAGGATAAAGCTCAAGGCTGTAAAATAGGGAGTCAAATCTAGAATGCACACCAAAGGGGAAGAAATGGAAACAGTGACAGACTTTACCTTCTTGGGATCTAAGATCACTGCAGACAGTGACTGCAGCCATGAAACAAAAAGATGCTGGGGAGACAAGATATGGCAAACGTAGACAGCATAATAAATAGAAACATCACATGGTCTACAAATGTCTGGTTATGTTTTTCCCAGTAGTAATGTATGGCTGTAAGAGCTGGACCATACGGAAGGCTGGGCGCAGGAAAATAGATGCTTTCGAACTGTGGGGCTGGAGGAGACTTTTGAGAGTCCACTGGACTGTAAGGAGATCAAATCAGTCCATCCTGAAGGAAATCAACCCTGACTGCTCATTGGAAGGACAAATACTGAAGCTGAAGTACTTTGGCCACCAAATGAGAAGAGAGGACTCACTTGAGAAGGCCTTGATACTAGGGGGGGGGGGGGAATGAAGGCAAAATGAGAATGGGCACCAGAGGATGGTTAGATAGCATAGGTGTTGCAGTTGGCCTAGATCTGTGCAGACTATGGAGGATGGCAGATGACAGAGGAGCCTGGCTTGCAGTGGTCCATGGGGTCACAAAGGGTCAGTTTGACTGTGGGACTGAACAACAACAAAATATAATAATGAACTACAAAGTAGAACCATCCGTGCAGGCTAAGGCTGAGCAAGGGTTTCTCAATTCAGCCCTTTGGTCATGCTCCCAATATGATTTAAAGCTATCTGAACATGTCCAGTCAGATCTGGACACTGAATCCGGATCACAATTCAGATGTCTGGAAGTCTGCATCTCCTCTGAAACAAAAGCAAGTATAACTTGGGAGAGTTTTTTGTTTTGTTTTGTTTATATGTCTCCATGAAACATTGTGAACTGGTAGAAGAGAAATAAAGGATTCAATGTGATGCAGGGAGCTGGCTTTTGTGGCTTCTATCCTAGTCAAATCACACATACAGTTTGTTTTTTCTTCAAAGCATTGTCTAAATTATTGATTCTTTTGGCTGCTCAGTCTTTCCATTTTTTTTAAAAAAAATTGTATTGGATGTATTGGAGAGGAAAGGAATATATTGCAGCTTCTCCAACTAAGGCATTTGGTATTCAAAGCAGCACTCCCCAAAGACATTATGTGGAAGGGAAGGTTATTCATCTCTTGCTTCTTTTCTTTACTTTGAATTCTTCTATGGCAGGGGTACCCAAACTTTTCAGACCTTGGGCTGGTCACATGGTTCAGGGGGTTGGTCACTATGGCCTGGGGGCTGGATCCAGCCCCCGATTCCAATTCATCCAGCCTGCGAAGCCCTCATCGCTCCCAGAAGCAGAAGTAAAACATGCACGTTTTACTTCCGCTTCCAGGAGTGACAAGGTCTTCATGGGCTGGATGAACTGGCATTAGGGGCCAGATCTGGGCCCCGGGCTGTAGTTTGGGCACCCCTGTTCTATGGTGAGAGGAGTTAAATGTCCCTCTCCTAGATAAAAGGTCAAATAATAAAGATGAAGCTAAAGTACTTTGGACATCAAATGAGAAGAGAGAATTTACTTGAGAAAGCCTTGATGCTTGGAAGGGTCGAGGGCAAAAGAAGAAGGGGACGGCCCAAGATGAGATGGCTAGATGGTATTGTAGAGACAATGGGTACAGAACTGAGCAAGTTGAGGGGGGTTGGTGGAGGACAGGAATGCCTGGCGGACAGTGGTCCATGGGGTCGGAGAGGGTCGGAATCGACTGTGCGACTGAACAACAAGAAAAAATTAAAAATGGCCATCAATGTATAAACCATGGGGAGGGGGCTATTCTGTCACCAGTGCCCCACACTTCCTTTGGCAGCCATGTTTTGAGGTCTTCCCTGAAGGACCGAAGCTCAGTCTGGAGATGTAATTCTGTTGGCAGGAATATAAAAATTAATCTTTCTTTTCCCATGTGGAAATTTGTGGTAAAATAGTGGTGCATTGTTCTGTAAGTGACCTAATGTCCTTGCTTGGGTCTAGCACAGTGTATTTTGCATTCGCTATCCAAACACGCATCATTTCATAATGTAAACTCCAAGTACAGGTGAATTTGTGAATGAGGACCATAGGTTGTGCAGGAATTAGCAGTGTATGTCACTTCACACCCAATTCAAGCTTCTAAAAGTTGCTTTTTCAGAAACCTCCCAGCGTCCCCCAAATAGAAAATATCTTGGGGAAATGAAAGGAGCCTCATTCAGGCTTCCCCTGAGTGGAGTTTCTCCAGCAAAAATCCTTTCAACTCAGAATAATTTCTAACATGAAATTATTATTATCATCCCCCAAATAGCATGGTTATTGGTGAACTGTGGTAGTTGTAGATGCAAAAATGTAACCTTTCCAAGATTAGGTCTCAGTTCATGGCATATTCAATGTGAAAATTAGATTCAGAATCAGTCACGTTGAAGTCTCATAAATTCCAGGAGGAGTAAAGCTAATTTAGACTGAATCCACCCTGATGTTTGCAGTGAATGCAAGTCAATTTCTTGGTTGTCATGGAGGTCTTGGTGCAAGCTTTAGAGGAAAAATCAGAGTTTAAAATGCATGTAAACACATATTGGCACCAGATTTGTGGTTTTTCTGAACCCAATTTCCAATCATCCCACTTCTCTGGATGAAGAAATTTACAAATGGCCAATCCATAAAGGGAAAAAATACCATTCTTATATATTGTGGTGGTTTAGTGGTTAAGACGCTGAGCTTGACAACTGGAAGGTAAGCAGATCAGCAGTTTGAGACCTGAGTACTGTGTGACAGAGTGAACACCTGTTATCTGTCCCAGCTCCTGCCAACCTAACAGTTTGAAAGCAAGAAATTACAAGTAAATAAATAGGTTGCCACTTTGGCAGGCAAGGTAACAGTGTTCCTTGCACTCTGGCATCTAGTCGTGCCTGCCACATGATCATGGAAGTGTCTGCAGATGCAGGCAGCGCTGGCTCTGTTGGAGATGACTGGCTTCCAAGCAAAGGAGACCTTTATATACTGTACTAGTTGCAGTTTCTTTTCTTCCATGTCTAAGTTTCTTCTAGTTTCTCATTCCATATTTTCCACAGTGTTTTTGTTCAGCTCTCCAAATATAGAGCCTTGTGGCATTTCTGTCTTCTCCTTCTCCTCCTCCTGCTTCTTTTGGCATTCATTAATGGCTCTGCTGAGTTAGCAACAGAATTTCAATGAAGCACAGTACGGAGAAGTTCACTTTGGAGTCTTCCCCAAGGAGGAGGTGAACAGAGAAAAGAAGCCTTTTCTGTATGGAAATTTTAATGAGCAAGTCTTACCTTGCAGCCCGTTGGGAAACATCCTTACACGCATACATGTTATTGCCTCATAAACATAATTTTCTGTAATGTAACATGATGCTTCCTTCTGAAAAAAGTTGCTTACTAGGATATGGCAGGTGCCCTTTGTACATTCACTCCTATCTAAGGAAGTGGACTTGATCCATGAAAGCTCATATTAAAATACAGCAGTTTGTCTTGAAGGTGCCACAATATTTTTCCTTTATTCTTCTTTATTTTTTTACTCCTTTATTTTTTTATTTTTGTTTACTTGTTTGATACTTCTCTAGGGAGAAAATGGATCAGATCAGGATTATCTGGGACTCACTTGAATTAATAATGATGGAGCTAGCAATACTGGTGACCCTCAGGAATATCTCAGTATTGCTATAGTTTACCAGAAGATGTCAGGTAAACATCTGTTTGTATAAAGATCTCCCTCTTGCGTGCAAGCTTCAATATAGGAGGGGTTTGAGTATATCAGAGATGTCAAGAGCAAAGCTGCCAAGAAGCTAGTGTTCCTTAATGTATCTAGACTCCTAAAGCAGAATGGTTCAAGGAGAGACAGAAGGCGAAGTTACATCTAGCGTTTTTTTTGACCATTTCAGTGGTGATAGGAAGAAAATCTTGAGGAGTTTACTATACCGTGGTAGTGACATTCAAGTATAAGTACAAACAGCACTTTCACTCATGAAGAAGCTAGATTAAAGTCAAAAGGATGTCTACTTATTGATGTAAACAAACACAAAAGAAAAGTCTGATGCTGAGTGACACATAGTTTTAACACAGCATGTCAACAGTAAAAATCAATGTAAATTTTAATTGTAGCACATGAAATTAGAGGATATGCAAAAGCTGACTGAATACTATCAACCAAACTTTGTGGAAAGCCTATAAAAAACCTATCAATCCATCTTTGATCAAGGTAAAGTAATGGATACAATATACACAAGGCCTATATAGAAGAGATATAATTATGACAAATTCCAAATTCTTCACACACACACACACACACACACACACACAAAACCAAGAAAAACAAAAAATGCTGCAGCACTTTAAAGACTAACTGCTATATTTTTAATGTGAACTTTTGTAGATCAAGTCCATTTCGTCAGACATAGGAGTGAAACTGAAAGGCATGAGCTTATAGACACCAGATACAGAAGCATAGAGTGATTAAATCAGAATGACATATGAGCATGCAAATCAATATTGCTTCCTACAGCTGGCAGTGGCAAATTATCTCTGGCTGTTATTCTGATTAGCTCTAAATGTCCCCTTTTCAATTTTAAACAGTGGGGAAATGCAAAACAACTACCTGCCATTGAACATATACTAATGTGTTTAACCTCTGTGTAACTGTGTGAGCACATCCCCCATTCTGTGATACATGCTGTGAAAGAGATTACAGGAAAGTTATGAATGTGGTAGAATATAAAAATATAATATACAGAAGCATATAACATTCTGTGTATCAAATTTGATAATGTCCCATTAACATCTGGCTAATATTCAAATCTTTGTGGTGGGTGTCCAACAGATGGATTTATTTGACTTCTGCTGTCAACAAACAGAATATCATTATAGCTATGTCAAAGTAGCTGGGCTAAATATATTCAAATCCTAACAAGAATGTGCAAACACATCTAGAAAATAAAAAATAGCTCAATATGTATTCCAGTCCAAAAGAAAGGAGACACCAATGACTCCAGTTAGTATTAGAACCATATTAATTTCCCATTCAAGCAAATAACACTCAAGAGTTTATACCAAAGATTCTTGCAATATGTGAAGTGAGAAATGTCAGATGTTCAAGTTAAATTCAGAAAGGGAAGAAGTAATGGAGAGCAAGTACAGGCTACTGGACTGTCACAAGAATTTAAGAAGAAAATCAGTCTGTGCCTGACAAAAGTTTTCCCCCACCTCTGGCATTTGAGGCAAGCCTCCACCCCTTTTCCTGTTTTGGTTTGCTTGCTTCCATTGTTTTCTTGGTAGAATTTTTGACATCCAACTAAGCAACAAGCATGAAGTTAATGCCTCCATTTTAATTTTGACTCTATATAGATGGTTACTGTAAGATTTTTTTTCTACTTTAAATGCTTCTGGAGTGATTTTATCATACTAATGCTAGTTTGTGTATGAGAAACAAAGAAGGGGGGCTGAGAAAATGTCTGCACATTTTCAGTGCTGCTTTTTAAACACTTCATGCCCTGCTAACTAAGAGTAATAATCAGAAATCCATAAGAGAAGGTTTATCCTAGCTATATTGTGGGATACAGGGCTCGTAAGGAATCAGATCTGGTGGGCCTTCCTCCCATCTGACTTCAACCAGTCACTCTTCACAGACTAACTGTGGGCTGAATAAACTTTGCACTCCACTCCACAATCCACATACTGTATTGTGGACATGACTGTAAAATGTGCACATTGAAAAAGCAAATACTTTATAGAAAACCTCACACATCTAAATATATGTAATGGGGAGGAGATAGTATTTTAGAAGAATGCATATAATTTTAAAATATGCACTAATATGCACACATGGTGTGTATGTGTGTGTGTGTGTGTGAGAGAAAGAGAGAGAGAGAGAAGACTGAGCATCTTAATCACACACACACACACACACACACACACACACACACACACACACACACACACACACACACACACACACACACACACACACACACACACACACACCCTGGGCACAGAGTGGATATGGAGGAGGGAAAGGGAAAAGAACCACAGATCTATATATTATAGATGTACACAACCCTAAAGTGCCTCAGCAATCAAATAGTGTTGAGTTTCCCAAGGGTTCAGCTGCCTAGGCTGCCACTTGACAATAAAGACAAGACTTATCAACAAAGTGTTATGATTTAATTTTATGAATCATGCTTTGACTCCTCTGCTTTTTTCATAGATAAGAATCTCAAAAGATGGTGTCATAACAGGAAAAGTCAGAAATCTGCTTAGACACATTTTCCTACAACACTTATTCATTCTTGCAATCATGGCCAAATATTATGATATTATTTTTCCTACCATTTATTATTAACTGACATTGATGGATGGCCCCTTCTAAGAATATTGTTAGAAGTGCATAAGCAGTGATGGAATGTAACAGGTTCTCACCAGTTCGCCAGAACCGGTAGTAACGTTACCCAGTGTCCTGGAGAACCGGTATCAGCTTTTGGGGGGAACTACCTTCGGGGCTTACCTTTTCACTGGTTCCCCCACTGCACATGCGCGCCAAGCACTTGGTGTGCATCCACGCCTACAGTGCTTGGCACATATGTACAGCCTCCTTGCTGTCCTCCCAAGCGGGGAGGAGGAAGAGAAGCTGCTAGCCTGAAGCTCCCTATAGCCTGCTCCCCAGGGTAAGTGACTCACCTTTGGATGTGGTGTGTCTGTGTGTATTTTAATGTGTATTTAATACCTTTACCTATATTGACGTACTACCACAGTTCCTAAAAAGGCCTGGCAGCTGGCAGGCCTCACGGCCTGGCTTGGGGTTTTTAAGCAAAGTCTTGGAGTTACCTCATCAATAAGCTACACCTGTGCTGTTCCAATTGCTGTTCCAATTGGAGAACCCTTAAGGAGGTACAGCTGTTTTACATTTACATTAAGGCATATTATCCTGGAGAACCAGTACAATGACCATATCCATCTTGCAACATGGTGCTGCCCAGGCACTTATACTAACAGGTAAGTGACGGATTTGTGTTTGGTGGGTGGGTGGGTTGATTTATGTTTGGGGTGGGTAGGTGGGTGTATTTAATGTAAACTTTTAATTTATTTATTTAATTTATTTATGGGTTTGTGTTGTGCATGGGTGAGTGGGTGGGTTGAGATATGTGTGTGTGTGCACGCTTATTTTTATTTTATTATTTTATTTTTCTTTGGCCCCGGCCACAACATCATGATGTCATGACATTAGCTCCGCCCACACTGTGATGATGTCACGGTGGGGTAGTAAATTTTTTGACATCCCACCACAGTGCATAAGTGAGAAGCAATGGATCCCAATGCACTGGAAGGAGAAGCAAAATATTCTATTATTTAGTCAATTAATTGCCCGTACCTGCAGGTTTCCAGCTCATGCTGTGACCCGCAGGAGGACTAAATGTTATATATAGGACCCAATAAATGTTTTTGAGCTTTTGGAGCCATACATGAAATGGGAAGAATTGTTGGGTGTCATTTGCAAACTCCCCCCCCCCCCAATATGTTATAAACAGGATGAGTAAATAAAAAGCAATAAAAAAATTCATCAAACAAAGCTAATACAGTACAACCAATTTTTATACAACATGACATGAGTATACTTTATATATAATCACAGATAAGTGCAGATAAATGCAGGAGTATTCATGAAATCCTGTCTTCAGATTATGGAAAAGAAATTAAACATAAATTGATTTTCATGAAGAACTATGTAGAAAATCTACAAGCTGCCAATACATTCTATGAAATCTTCACAGCAAATAGAAAAAATGTGAACACACTGTCTTCTGTCACTAAACATTATGCAACTTTTTTTGTTTTTCTTCAGTTATTTTCCTTGATCATTTGTTTTCTTTCATGGCTTTGTCTTTCTTTCCATTTGCCTTCACTGTTGAGTTCTCCAGCCTTTATGATTTTTTGACCACTATCCTGTTGAGATTTGTTGTGCACACAACTAAAATTGTTCATGCATTCATTGGCAAGGTATCTGAAGTATAACTAATTGTGCCTGGGCACACAAAAAGAGCCTCCTCAAAGAACCAAAATGGGGCATATCCTGGTAACAGCATCCCTCTGTTGCCAGCGAATCTTTCTCACACTGGGTCAGGCAAAAGGAACTGCATAATGAACTAACCCAAAGGTGCCTTCATTTTAGCAGTTTCACATTTGGCCTACACATGGAAGAAGAAGACTAATTGTGCCACACATTCCACAATCAGTTGCGCAATCTGTTGCACAACCAGTCAGCTTGCCAAGGGCATCATTAGTTGTGCAAGTAGAGATCGCCCCCAGGAGCGTAACACTGAATAAAAAGTGTGATTGGGGCCAGCCTCTTTTCAATTTACCATTCTACAAATGGCCTTGAAAGCAAGAAGAAAAATACCTCTGTATCTCCATGGAAATTTTTATCCTTGGAATTACACAAGTGGTAAGTTTGTGCAGGCTTATCTTCTTCAGGTTTTTAGAAAGTAGTTAAAATCCTCCCTTTATAAAGAGGCCTTTTCAGAATTTTTCCCATGGTAGGGTTATAATTTAGAGTTTTAAAAAAAGTATTTTCTTTTTGACTGAATGTATAATTTCACATTATAATTTCTGATTAATAGTTTGCTTATTACATTATTGTAATGTCTGTTTTTATGCTTATACAGTATTTTTTTTGTATTTTATGTCTGCATGTTGTTTACCAACTTGAGAAGGGCCTGCACTAATTCAGATAGTATACAAATGTGAAAAACAAACAAACAGACAGACAGACAAACTAACAAGAGCGAGAGAGAGAGATGGGTGGGTAGGGGGAAAGATTTTCAGCAGATCATTTGGAGACATAGGGGAAGAGGGGGCAAAGATAATCTTTCTAGTTCAGCCACTGTAAAAGTTATGCTAAATCAAAAGTCTGCCATTGATAAAAGGATTCTCACCAGTCAAAATCCTGCTTGCATGAATGTTTTGATCATAGAATTTATAGCAGCAGTTTTCACTAACAGTAGTTCCTTCAGCTGAAGAATCTTGTGCAGGTACCTACAAAAGTTCTAGATATCATACATAGATTGTTTTGTTGTTCAGTCGCACAGTCGATTCTGACCCTTTGCAACCCCATGGACCACTGTCCGCCAGGCACTTCTGTCCTCCACCATCCTCCTCAACTCGCTCAGTTCTGTGCCCATTGTGTCTACAATACTATCTAGCCATCTCGTTTTTGGCCACCCCCTTTTTCTTTTGCCCTCCACCTTTCCCAGCATCAAGGCTTTCTCAAGTGAATCCTCTCTTCTCATTTGATGTCCAAAGTACTTTAGCTTCTGTCATGAAATGACATCTTTTTCCTAATGTTCTCAAAGCTTGGAGAGGACCTGGTTTAAACTAGGCCTAAAAAAAAATCCTTTCTTCTCTGTCTCATAAGACTACGTGTCACAAGACAGCTTGTTTTCAGTTCAGTGTAACCTTTATCTCTAAGCTTGCTCGCTTTTCTCCTGTTATGACTATAGGTCTCTACATGTGTGTAAATATTCTCTTGTTATGAGAAAGTTTTCTTTGTTCCCTGATTGGTTAAAAGGTACCCTACCTGACTGCACAATCCCCATCTTGGGGAGAGCAGAAGGAGCTCGCTTTTGGATATCTAGGGATTAACATCTTGGCCTGTGAGACTATGCCTTTTTGCTTCTTCAAAATGACTACCTAGAGTGATTGGATTGTTTTTGGACTAATTGTTTACTGAACTTACTCATGCTTTTCTGGATTATCCTTTAAGAAACCTTTAAGAAACCTACTACAATAAAGCAACTGTTTTTGTCTGAAGCTTGTCTCTTTCATCAACAAAGAACTGCACACACACAAGGCCTAGCTACCCTAACCTCCCTTATTTCCTTCATTGCCTGAGCAAAGTAAGAGTTCTTTTAATGAAGGCCGGTTCTCCCAGAAAGCTGATAAGGGCTGTCGGTTTCCATAATGAGACAGGGGTCTCTGGAACTGGAAGGGAGGGGCCCTTAACTGGGACGGCCGGATTCTGACAGCTTCATCTTTACTATTTGACCTTCTAAGGAGCAGTCAGGGTTGATTTCTTCTAAGATTGACCTATTTGTTTTCCTTGCTGTCCAGGGGACTCTCAAAACTCTCCTCCAGCACCACATCTCAAAGGCGTCTATTCTTCTGCGTTCAGCTTTCCTAATGGTCCAGCTCTCACAACCATACATTGCCACAGGGAATACCATTGCTTTGACTATGCGAATTTTTGTTTTCAATGTGATGTCTCTACTTTTCACTATGTTCCCCAGGTTTCTCATCGCTTCCCTCCCAAGAATCAGTCGCCTTTTTATTTCATGGCTGCAATCTCCATCTGCAGTGATCTTGTATCCTAGGAAAGTAAAATCTGTCACTGCTTCAACTTCTTCCCCATCTATTTTCCAGGGACTGATAGGGCCTGTTGCCATGATCTTTGTTTTCTTTATATTGAGTCTCAAGCCAGCTTTTGCACTTTCTTCTTTCAACCTAATCAGGAGCTTCTTTAGGTCCTCCTCACTTTCTGCCATGAGGGTGGTATCATCTGCATATCTCAAATTGTTGATGTTTCTCCCAGCGATTTTGATCCCAAATTGTGATTCCTCCATCCCTGCATTGCACATTATGTGCTCTGTGTATAAGTTGAATAAACTCTGTTCAGGGAATGCCTGAATGAGATTCTTTCCATGTCCCAAAGATCTTTTCCCATCAAAGTGGTCCCTATTTATCTACAGTAATACCTCATATAACATTAGTATCGAATAACACTAAAATCGCATAACATTAAGGAATCTGGGGGGAAGAATTGCATCAGATAACATTAAGATCCTATGGGATGCTTCAGATAACAACCGCTAAAGCCTGTGTGGTTACAATGTATCTCTATGGATCCCATAGGATTTTAACATGCATCAGATAACACTAAAAATCATATAACACCAAGACTTGTGGAACCAGGTTTTAGTGTTATATGAGGTTTTACTGTACAGTAATACCCCGTATAACGCGAGTACCGTATATCGTTAAAACCGCATAACGTTACAAGATTTTCGGAAAAATCTTGTATCGAGTAACGCGATTTTAACGTTACACGATACAGTCGTTCTTAGCAGCAGGGTGGGTGGAAAGCTGAACGGGGTTCTCCGTTCAGCTTCCCAGCCACCCTGCAGCTACGGAGGCAGGGGTGGGGAGGCTGGAAAGCTGACGGGGGGCTCCCCCATCGGCTTACCCAGCCACCCCACAGCTGCGGAGGCATGGGCGGGTGGCTAGGGAAGCCGACAGGGAGTCCCCGTCAGCTTCCCCAGCCACCCTGCAGCTGTAGATCGGGTCCTCTGATCTCTCTGGAGGTGTTTCTGGGCTTCCCCGACGTCCTGAGCCAGTGCAGCAAGCCAGAATGTCAGATTTCGAATCCCGATGTTCTGGCTTCCTGCACTGGCTCAGGACGTCGGGGAAGCCCAGAAACACCTTGGATCGGGTCCCCACACCTCCCTGGACCCGGCGGGGGGGTCAGAGCCCCCAAAATTGGTAAAAAAAACGTCCATTTTTTTTACCAATTTTGGGGTTTCTGACCCCCCCGCCGGGTCCAGGGAGGTGTGGGGACCCGATCCAAGGTGTTTCTGGGCTTCCCCGACGTCCTGAGCCAGTGCAGGAAGCCAGAACATCGGGATTCGAAATCTGACATTCTGGCTTGCTGCACTGGCTCAGGACGTCGGGGAAGCCCAGAAACACCTTGGATCAGGTCTGCCCACCTCCCTGGACCCGGCGGGGGGGGGGGTCAGAAACCCCAAAATTGGTAAAAAAAACGGACTTTTTTTTACCAATTTTGGGGGCTCTGACCCCCCCCCCCGCCGGGTCCAGGGAGGTGGGGAAACCCGCTCCAAGCTGTTTCCAAAGTTCTCCCACCTCCCTGGAGGCAGCAGCAAGCCAAAATGTCAGGATTCAAATCCCGATGTTCTCGCTTCCTGCAGCCTCCAGGGAAACAGGGCTTTTTTTAACATTGTGTGTTCAATGTATCGCACAACGTTAAAAACCGAATAACGACGGGACTTGTGGAACCAAGTCATAACGTTATTCGGGGTACTAGTGTACTTGCAATTTCTTGCTTTCAATCTGCTTGGTTGGCAAGAGCTGGGATGGAGATGGGAGCTCAATCCATCATGCATACCCAGATCTCAAACTGTCAACTTGTTGGCCTTCCAGCTAACAAGGCAAGCTTCTTAACCACTGAGCCACTGCAGCCCCTTGAATTACATTTAAAGCTCTACATTTGTATTTACTCACACACTTCCAAAACAGCTTCTAAAGCAGTTCCAGGAACTATTGTCCTAATGGATTTTTTTCTAATGGATATGTTGACATTTACCTTGTTGATTAATGCAATGTATTTTGGCGTAGGAGCTTCCCAGAAGCACTAAATACAACAGAGGTATAATTGCTCAACATTAGTTTTTTATGGATTCTGATAATTATGCTTTGCAGATAGAAAACCTGTATGTCCTCTAAATCTCTGATCCTCTGGTACGTCTTCTATCAAAATTTTGTTTTAAGACAATAAGATATGCAATGTGATGTAGTGGACAGTGTTGACTTAATAATTTACATTCATTGAATGAGTTTGTCTCATTGGGATTAGTAGCCAGATTTAGCAATGACTCACTTTTCTGGAAATCAAATTTTCTGACCTGAAAATCTATTAGGTTTACTGGCTGTGAAATTTACTTCCAGTAGAACAGTGAGGACTTGGAGTAGAATTGCACTTAGCTGAACTTAGTTTTCACTGAATTTAGGGTATTCTAAGCCATCCATTAAATTAGTCCAATAATTTATATTAATTTAAGAAGGAGCCAACCCTATATTCTGTTGCCATGTTATATTTTGTGCACTTCAGTTTTTTAAAGCTGGTGGACTAGAATGCAGGTAACCTAAATTTGAGTATCTGCTGGCCAATGTAACTCACTGGGGGTTGTTTGCTGGTGTTAGTAAAAGCTTGTTCGGGTGGCTGTTACAGCAACAATAACAGTAAGACAATGATCCTAATCTTGCTCCCACATCTCTGTAATTGGTTTGTTCATACTGACAAAGCTATGCCATGAAGAATGAGAGGACAGTTGTCATGAACCTAACAATTGCCAACAATCACCCATACTTGAGAATGGGAGCTGTGATAAGGCAATTGGTATGTGCACAGATACTAAAATGAAGTCTAGGCTGATGGAAAATTTTCTAAGTGTTCCTTGTGCTCCCTGAAGTTCTCATATCAATGATTGTAATAGTGAATTCATAGTGGTCATGCGGTGAGGAGTCTGCCAGGACAGAGAGATGCTTATGTTATTTCTCTTCTGCTCCATATTTAGGGAACAGAAAACCAGTCAAAGAGATAAAAGGCTCTTTAGAATTAAGATCATAGGGTACTTTCTTCTCCCACACAAAGTCTACTGTGGTTTTTGTGTTCAGAGGGGGGGGGAGACTCTGCTTGCTTTACCATATCCCCATGAAGCTCCTTTGGTTGCTGGATGGAAGGACATTCTTCTGTTTTGGAGTAGTCTCCTCAGTAAAATTAAGCAGGATCCCAATGTTAGGTGCTTATGACATTAGGCTTACATTTCACCTAAAAGTATTTTCGAGATTACTGATTTCACTAGTTACCTCTGGTTTCTAATGAACTGGATCTGTGGGTTTTATTGGTTTTGTTTGTTTTACTATTTTATGAGTAATTATTGTATCACTAAACCATTTTGAAAATGCTAAATGCTAAATGAAATGTCGTATTAAAAAGCTGTAATACAAGTAAGAAAGGGGGAGAAGAATGAAATCAAAGACCATTTAATCTGGAGCAGATTTTGATGTGTCCAAGTTATTATGGAGGAACATTGTCCATTCTACTAGAAAAAGTTTATAGATCACCCAATGTCACCTAATTGGATAGGAGAGTCTCCAAATATACTGGTCTATGCATTGGTAGTCTCAAGGATTGATTACTGTAATGTTCATTATGTGGGGCTGCCCGTGCCCCTGACATGGAGATTGAAAGGGTCATGAATGCTGCAGTCAGGTTGCTGTTGGGAGTGAAATAATTTGATTATATCACCTCAACCCTGGCTTGGCTATACTAGCTATACTGGCTCCAGTTCTATATCAGGCACAACTTCTAAAAACAAAGCTGTAAATTGTTTAGTTTACCTGATGAGTATCCCTCCCAAAAGATCCACTGCTTGCATCATGAAGTACTCTCAAAATATGTAGCTCCAGGTGAACATGAAGAATGGCAGGGAAGACCAGAATTAGGAAAAGCGCCTTTTTGGTGACGATAAATTCTCTCTAGAGTAGGGGTTCTCAACCTTTTCAAGTCAGGCCCAGGGGGGTCATGCTCCCTCAAATATTTGGCAGGCCGAACTGGTGGTCCAGCTGCCACCACTGGTGGAATTAGCTGTGGAATCATTTACAGCTGTTGTAAATGCATTTACAACAGCTGTAAATGAGTCTGCTGCTGTCATAAACACATTTATGATAGCTGTAAATGAATCCATTGGTGATTCCGGTAGCGGTAGCAGCAGCTGGAGCAAGGGCTGGATGTGCCCCACGGGGCTATAGGTTGAGAACCCCACTCTAGAATAAGTCACCAGTGGAGTTGTACCAAGCTTCCTCTTTAGATATATATTTTTTAAAAAACTAAAAATTGAAAACCAGTTTATTTAGGGAGGCATTTAATGATCTCTTCCATTGAGTACTTAATTTGTCATAGTTTGGGCCCAACATTTTTCTTCATTTATTACAGTCAGGGTGGGTTGCTGTTTCCATGTATTACCATATTTTAATTGTGTCACTGCCTAGAGTGGTGGACTTTGGTTCTTCAGAGGGGCAGTTATACAAACAAACAAAATGGATGCAGTTTGTTTCCACATTATAACCCATTTTAACAGAAGTTTGGGTAAATAATTTAAGTTATTATTAGTATTTTAATTCTTTTGTTGTTGTTTTGTGAAAAACACAATCAAACTCAGTTGCAGTTCAATCATTAGAAGGTCATTATTTCAATGTCATGACCGGGCTGGGGGCTGGGGAGAATCAGTGCATTACAAATTTTAGTTCAGATTTGACATAATCTATCCAGGGTGCTGATCTCTATCATTTTAGCTCAGGAGTTCTCAACCATTTTAAGCTGGGGGCCAGGTCATGCGCCCTCAGACAGCTTTGGGGGCTGGACAGCCATGTTGCCCTTCCTCCAAAACGTGGCTCTTCCTGGTGTGATGGATGCAGTGATGGGCCACATGAAATGGTGCCACGGGCCACAGCTGGCCCATGGGCTGCAGACTGATAATACATGTCTTAGTTTCTTAGGAGTTCAGACTTAAACATACACTGAAATCATGCCCCTGTGAAATCTGTCCACTGCATTTCATCTGTGGAGAAGTTTATTTCTTTAAAGGCACCAATAGTACTTCAACAATAACACTGCAAGGGTCCCCAGCAACAGGAAAACAAAGGCCTGCTTTCATGTCTCATCTCTGTATAGAGGAGCTCACAAGATGAGGGACTGTGGGTTGTTTTTTGAAACGGTAAGTGCAAGCAATACCCATCAAGCAACAGTAGCATGATCATTATGATCATTATTGGAACTGAAGAGGAAGGAAACAAGTTGATGCGGAGAGAATGGATTATATTGTATCTGCCAAAATAGTTTTATTTGCTAATATTAAGAAGGCAGCAGTTTGGTACAAAACTATCCTAATTCCAGAGCTCTACTGTGCTGGTTTTACAAAAGTTTTCTCGTCACTCTAATGGCATCAAGTAGGAGACTTGGTAAGGCATGTTTTAATTAAAAACTTTATTATAATTATAATAATTATTATTTCATTACAATTCACAGTTTATACATGGCAAGAGAACCTTTCTTACCATGTCAACATTCAGAACACTGTGCTGGGAGAAATGGTGGGGATGGGGCCTTTTTCTTTGAAAAGCCTGGCCTGGTAATATTTCATGGAACTTGGCAGATTTGATATGAACACTCTCATTAACTCATCTTTGTTTGCTATTTACATAGAAATGTTAGATTGGTTAGGAAATGATGATGAAGCATCCATAAATTTAACATTCATCATTCATAATGTTATTTAATAGTCAAAGGATATGGATTTGTTCTTTGAGTTGTGTTCAATTGACATCATTTTGATTTACCTATTTTGAGCAAAAGGGGTACAGGCCTCGAACAGCCTTATGGGGGCCCAAGCCCCACCTGTTTCATTAGAGTCTGTATCATAATTTTGCTTTGAGGGTCAGGCTGCCTAAGAGATCTTAAAGGGTATTAGTTTTACTTTAATATACAGCCAGGTTCCAATAGAATAAAAAAAATAAAAATAAAAGACAACCCATTCCATTAGTTTTAATCCTGCATTCCTTCTGAATCTTGCACACATTTATAAACAAAAGACACAACAGCATATAAAATTATATTTATATTTTTTTCTCCTGAAAACAAACAAGGAAATTCCAAGGAATTGTTTCTGCTCTGTGTAATCAGCCTATTTTATCCAAATATTCAGTCATATTCAGATTGTGCTATTGGTTAATTAGTTTTCACATCTGCTTTTGTGTTCAGATACCATCTATATTCTCGATGTAGAAAGTCACAGTGATGCCAGTTTCAACTGCATTCCCACTTTTAGGATGTAACATTCAGCAAAACACTCCAGCAGGCAGAGCCCATGTGCTAAAACAGCATATGGCATGATGTGGCTTTAAAAAGGGAAACTTTGAATAGTTTCTGATGGCAGTGATGCATTCACTACAAATTGTTCTGCTGCTGAGTCAGGATTTTTCTGCATCCTTGGTCTGCAAAAGGAGTATTTCAGATGCATCAAGTTAATATCACCTAGCAGATAGTTCAGTAACACAAAACAAAAGATTTTTTGGTATGTGATGCATGGGGCTGAATCAGTGACTAAAGTTAAGTAATACAACCTGATATGGATCCATAAATTCTACAGGTCTATAGAGTGTATGTGTAGCATCTGAACCTGAGTATTAAAAGAAAAGACTTGCAGGGTGGACCCTTGCAACCCTTCTAACTGCAGTGCCTTTAAAGCTTAACGTAGGAGCAGTGCTTTGATGTCCGTGGATTTGGCATCTGTTTCTTTATGCTGGTATCTTCAGTTTAGACACCCTTAAAAACAACATGGCTGTTCAGGGCAAGATGACATAGCAAAATGGGATGCATTACTCATGCAAGAACCAACCAACCAACAAAAACCCATATGAGAGTTATAGAGGTTCTGTTTCTTTAAAAGATAAGGCACTGACAAAAATTTCTTAGGTAAAAGGCTGCATAAGATTTTCTTGCCATTTACATATAGATTGTAGTCCATACATGGTCCATTCCTAGGCTTGGTAAGGTAGACCCTGAAAAGTTTAAGGACTGATCCCTCAAAGCTACATTGTTAACCTAAACCAGCATTATTCATTCTTAACGCCTTATGGCACATTAGGAGAGATGTAAAACAGTCTGGGCACAAAAAAGGCATCGGACATTGCTTGTTCCAGCATTTGTCAATGACAGAAGTGCCATTCGTTTTGTGTCTTTCAAGAAATATGGTGGCGACTCTGAATCCTTATGGGTGGATTTCTTTTGGAATTCATGCACGTGATTTTTTTAAAAAAATGCTATTAGCATCAGTTATGGACAGGAAAAGAAAATATATCAGGAACTACAAGGTAAGTCTAAACCATAGGGTTTCCTCTGATTAAAAGATCAGGATTCAAAGTCATTGAGTGCTACTTAATGTTTTCAATGACAGCTATTTCTTCAGCTGCACAGTGAGGAGTCAAGCCATTCATATAAATGCTGTCTGTCTTTGTGATGGCTGGCAAGATGTCTTTCTCACTGGTGAGGTGGTTGACAGACAAGGTTCTCTTGCAAGGAGTCAGGTCTTGGCTGTGGTTCATTGCCATTTCTGCAGAGAGCTTCCTTTTGATGGAGGTAGCCCGTTGGAACTTGTCGTAAATCTCCACACTCAGGCGCCGACGGGTCTCTTTGAACTCAGCAGTGACATTTGCAGTCCATTCAGCCGCATGAGCCCTGAACTCTCCCACCTAAAAAACAGAATAATAGAAGAAAGATGGGAGGGAGCAGAAGAAATGTGAGAAAGAGACAGAGAACAATAACGTGAGTGTGTGTATGTGTGTATGGTAAGGATCTAAGGCAGTGATGGCAAACCTTAACTCTCCAGATGTTCTTAACTTCAATTTCCAAAAGCCCTGATCAGCAGGAATGCTGACTTGGCCTTCTGGTAATTGAAGTCCAAGAACACCTGGAGTGCCAAGGTTCGCCATCACTGATCTAAGGGAAGCAAGACCTGAAATGACAGAGAGCAGGTGCCCCTTGGCAAACTGCTTTCCTGCCCCCCCCCCATATTCTTACAATCAGTACTCATTATCTATTTATTATTATTTTCCTTCCAGTGGAAGAAATGTAGCTGTCATCTTGTTAATGCAGTACAAAAAGGACAAGCAACAGCAACTGCTAAAAATCTCTACAGCCCAAACATTTCACAGTTCTTTTTATATAATTTTATCTAGGCCAGTGAGGCGAAATTGCCTTTAGAAAGTAAGCCTTAACAGCTGAGAGGACCCCAGCTGGAGAGGGAGTCCTGAATTCCCATCAATCCAGACTGTGTGTTATGTGTTGTTACCAGGGGAGATGTTGCTGTTATTCATGGGTACCCTGGCCGTATGTGTAATAATCCCTCTGAGATTCAACACAGGCGGTTCTAAATTTAGACTGCAAGGGCTTTTAAAAGAAAAAATGTCAGCTGTCGCTGTTCTATTTTTAGTGCACATTCAAAGAGAGGATTAAGCCAAGTGACAGTTTTAGTCAAGTCAGCAAAGCAACTGCCAGTTTTTCCCTCAATGACTGTAATAAGGTTACACAGTGAAACTTGCAAAGTTACTAGGATGAAAGTGTTCCTCGCTCTAATAGTTTCAATTTTTTAAATGGAGGTTCCAGTGTACTAATTTCTGTTTTCCCTTTTGCACAATTAAAGTCATGACTCCTATGTGTGTGGCCTGGCAGTTGGACATAGCACTGTTTTGTTTAGCAAAGGGGTGCCCAAATTTTTCTGGCCACAGGCCAGCCACGTGGTTCAGTGGGCCAGCCACATGGTTCAGCAGGCCAGTCATGTGGTTCCTCTTACCGGAAGCAGAAGTAAAATGTGCCTTGCAATTTGTTTTGCAACAGGATGAGATAGATTTTATACTGCCTTTTTCTTTGCTTAAACCAGTGGTGCCCAAACTACAGCCCACGGGATGGATCCAGCCCCTGATGCTAATTCATCTGGCCAGTGCCACCCTCATTCCTTCCGGAAGTGGAAGTAAAATGCACCCGTACAGGTGCGTTTTACTTCTGCTTCTGAGAGCAACAAGGGTGGTGTGGGCCGGAAGAATTGGCATTGGGGGCTAGATCCAGCCCATGGGCTATAGTTTGAGCAACCCTGGTTTAGTGTTTGAAATATCCAAATCCAGTTTTTCAGTTGCAATCCATGAGACAGCTTTAATACATATTCTTGGCTACGACAATTCTTGGTAGTTAAATGTGAAAGGATTATTATTATTATTATTATTATTATTATTATTATTATTATTATTATTATTATTATTATTATTATTATTATTATTATTATTATTATTATTATTATTATTATTATTTAGACTTGTATGCCGCTCTACTCAGTAAAAACTGACTCAGAGAGGCCTTCCACAATGCTTTCTGTTTTGAAATTGTGTTTTGTGTTTGCTTATAATTATAAGGACTGTGGTGGCTTAGTGATTAAGATCCTGAACTTGACGACTGGAAGGTCAGCAGGCCAGCAGTTCGGGTGTCTCTGTCCCAGCTCTTGCCACCATAGCAGTTTGAAAGCAAGACATTGCAAGTAGATAGATAAATAGTTATCACTTTGGTGGGAAGGTAAACAGTGTTCCGTGCACTCCAGTGTTGAGTCATAAATGCCACATGTCCATGGAAATTTCTGCAGATGCAGACAGTGCTGGCTTGTTGGCTATAAACAGAGATAAGCACTGAACCCTAGAGTCAGATACGACTGGCTTTTGAACAAGGGAGAACTTGACCTTTACCTTTACCCTATAATTATACACCTACCCTGTCTTTTCACTAAAGAATGCCAGTAGGCATGAATGTTTCATTCTACTCTCATTCCTCTTCATTTATCTTCCCAACAAACCTGTTAAGGAGTTTAGGCTGAAAGGTCATCAATGAATTTTATGTCTGAGAGGGAATTGCTGCCTGAGTCTGTTCTAATCGGTTCTACAATGCTGATTCATGCCTATTCATTAATCAATTTTTTTTAAAAAAATGTATCTAATCTTATTATGAATCTAAAGTGGGGTATTAAGAAAACAATTCCTCCTTGTAGGAAAATTAACTAATCAGTTAATTAAGAGCTTATTTTCTGCCAAGCCTGGGACCAACACACATCAGAACATGATTAGAAACAGAAACAATGAGAAACACAATGGCTAGCATTTTGCACATATGCTGCTAGAGCATGGATTCTCAACCTGTGGCTCATGGGCCGGATGTGGCCTGCAGTGCCATTTTGCATGGCCCCTCCACTGCCTCCACCACACCAGGAAGTGCCATGTGGTGGAGGAAGGGCAAAATGGCCATCCAGGCCATGAAGCAGTCTGAGGGATCATGGCCCAGCCCCTGGGTTAAAAAGGTTGAGAACTCCTGAGCTAGAGATTTCTGCACTCATAATGAATATTGTACACTATTTGGCTTGGGATTTGTTGTGTAACTGGCTATGCAAAGGACTGTGCTATCAGTTGTTCAACCACTTGCACAGCAGACACCTCACCAAGGAGCACATTTGCTTGTGTAATTTTAGTACTGAACATGGAAACCACCAACAAGATACTAGCCAAATGTTACGTATTAGAACACAAATTAACAAATTATCAATTAAACCAAAATCAAATTAAAGCAATTTTAAAAGCCATCAGAGAGTGTAATACTGAACTCATCATTAAAATGTTATCCTTAACATAATCAAATGTTATCCTTAACATAATCCTTCACATGCCAGTGGAGAGGAAGTGGCCCCAATTAGTTTATCTAGAAAGGGAAGAGAAAAACTGGGGCTAAACCATTATCCTCACTCTGTCAATACTATTTGTGTCCGCAAAGGTGGTGGGATCAAAATACAACTTTCTCCAAAGATGACAAGTCAGGAAAGCTCTCTGAGCAAAATGGCTCTTTAGATAGCCTGGACTTTCAGAATGGACTTTATGACCAAAATCTTCCTAGTAGATCAGCAAGAGACTGGTAGCCAAGGAAACTGATATAACAACAGAATTGTGTGCTTCATGTAAATAGTCTTGCTCTACAGTCCATCTGCAACATTCTAGACCAGAAGAAATTTAGTCTGCAATACTGCCCAAAAACAGCCCCATGTAGACCACATTATGGTAATCTTAGTTGAATCTAAGGAGAGATGTATTATCATTGACAGATCAGATTCTGCAGCAATGGATTAAGCTGGTACACTAACTTTAACTAGATAAGCACACTCGCAACCACCATGAAAACATACATAAAATAAATAAAATAATAAAATAAAATAACATTAAAATACACCCACCCACCCAAACACCCACCCACTCACCCCAAACACAAATCAACCAGAGCTTAAAGCTTATTCTGGCTAATCTTTCTCACACTAGGTCAGATGGAAGGAACTACAGAATGAACTCGCCACAAGATGGCTTCATTTTGGAACTTTTCAACTTTCAACAGTTAAAGAAGTTAGGTACTAAGTCTTTGCCTAACCAATTCTCTAGGATAATATGCCTTAATGTAAATGTAAAACAGCGGTACCTTCTTAAGGGTTCTCCAATTGGAACAGCAATTGGAACAGCACAGGTGTAGCTTATTGATGAGGTAACTCCAATATTTTGCTTAAAAACCCCAAGCCAGGCCGCCAGGCCTGCCAGCTGCCAGGCCTTTTTAGGAACTGTGGCAGTATGTCAATATAGGTAAAGGTATTAAATACACATTAAAATACACACAGACACACCACATCCAAAGATGAGTCACTTACCCTGGGGAGCAGGCTATAGGGAGCTTCAGGCTAGCAGCTTCTCTTCCTCCTCTCCACTTGGGAGGACAGCAAGGAGGCCATGCATATGCGCCAAGCACTGTAGGCGTGCATACACACCAAGTGCTTGGCACGCATGCACAGTGAAAAGGTAAGCCATGAAGGTGGTTCCCCCCAAAAGCTGCTACCGGTTCTCCGGGACCCTGGGAAAAATTACTACCGGTTCTGGTGAACTGGTGAGAACCTGTTACATCCCATCACTGGAGATACTTCACAAACTATAAGATACTGTACATCGATTTGAATCAGAGCTGTAACCATTCCATTTAAAAGGCTAAACATGGGACTCTGGCCAGTTTCCTGTTGCTTAGTCCCAGCTAGAGTAAATCCATGGACTAAGTGGGATTTACATAATGATGATTTAACAATCCACAATGGATTCAATGGTTCTACTTTTGGTTAAGATAACTAATAGAATGCTATGAATTTTATCTAATTCATGGCTCACGGTATATGGGGAGAAAACCAGTGCTATGTAAGGGTTTCAATTATCAATGAGAATCAAAGATATGTTTAATCAAAATCATACATAGATCTATAACACAATCAGTAGCACAATCTAAATCTAGAGTAGGGAGGGGGAACATGTGGCCAAGTTAGTGCACAAAGTCATGCTGCTCCACCAATCAACACTATTCATTAGGTTCAAAGCACAAATTATAGAACAGGGCTGCACAACTTTTTTGGGCCACGGGCCTGACCACTCCTAATCAGGCCAGTCATGTGGTTCCTCCCACCAGAAGTGGAGGTCAAACGTTCATGCATGAGATGCATGACACAACTGCACATGCACAGAACACTGTGATAAATGACATGTGGCTGTCATAAACACGTTTACAAAAGCCATGGGTCATTTGCAGCAGCATTCTGCACATGTGTGGATGTGTCACACAACCGTGCATGCACATTTTATTTCCACTTCCAGGAGCAGCAAGGGCATTGGGAGCCGGATGACATGGCTTTGGGAAGGCAAGCTATGAGAAACTTAGGGAACATAGTTAAAAGCAGAGACATCACCTTGCAAACAAAAGTCTGCATAGGCAAAGCAATGGTATTCTGGGTAATGTATGGTTGTGAGAGCTGGACCATAAGGAAGGCTGAGCACAGAAGAATAGATGCCTTTGAAATGTGGTGTTGGATGAGAGTTTTGAGAGTCCCCTGGAAACCAAGGAGAATAAATAGGTCGATCTTAGGAGAAATTAACCCTGATTGCTCCTTAGAAGGTCCAATAGCAAAGGTGAAGCTAAAGTACTTTGGACATCAAATGAGAAGAGAGGATTTCCTTGATTAAGTCTTGATGCTGGGAAAGGTGGAGGGCAAAAGAAGAAGCCAGAAAATGAGATGGCTAGATGGTATTGTAGACACAAAGGGCACAGAGCTGGGGAGGTAGAAGAGGATGGTGGAGGACAGAGGTGCCTGCCAGGGCAGGGATTGCAAAGGGCCGGAATCGACTGTGCGACTGAACAACAAATGGTTCTCTTGGTCCATAAGGAAGGCACATTCACCTCACTTGCTTCACTTACGAAGTGCCATAGCTCCATCATGGAATGACTTTGACCATGGGCTCTCCAACAGATGTGTAACCAAGCAAACACAGCCCTTGTCAAGTTTAATTATACAGGAAGAGTTAGCAGTAGCTATTACACTTCTATACAGCCCCATAGCATTTAGTGCACTCTCTGGGCGGTTTACAGTGTAATTAGCATTTTATTTATTTATTTATTTATTTATTTAAATTTGTTTATCGCCCTCCTCCCAAAAGTGACCCAGGGCGATTTACAACAATTATAAAATCATTTTAAAAAATTAAAAACTCTAAAAACTTTAAAAAACTTGGTATTAAAAGCCACAAATTACAACACAGGCATACTGGGGTCAAACCAACCAATTGGCTAGGGAAATTGCACCATCCACTCCCCAGACCAAACCTGCCAGCCAGGTTTTCACTCCTTTTCTAAAGGGCAGCAACTCCGTCTGCATGCGTAGCTCTATTGGCAGGAGGTTCCAGAGGGCCAGAGCGGACACCGAGAAGGCCCTCCTTCTCGTGCCAGTGAGGTGCGCCTCTCTGACACAACCAGAGAGCCTCTCTGGTCCGCTCTGGTGGGCTGGGCAGATGTCCTTGGGACGATGCGATCTCTTAAGTATCCTGGTCCACTACCATGTAGGGCTTTAAAGGTAATAACCAGCACCTTGAATTGCACCCGGAGGCAAACTGGGAGCCAGTGCAGCTCCTTCAGCAGCGGTGAAGCTTGGGCACTTTAAAGACTAACTATTATATTTCATTGTGAGTTTTTGTGGATCAAGTCCACTTCATCAGAAATGGGAGTGAGACTTCAAAAACATTGATAATGATTATTTTGAAGAGTTTCTAAAATGTTTTTTATATGTTTCAATTCTGTTATATTTTTGATGATATTGAAAAAATGTACACAAAGATAGGCAACAAGACTCTTCCTTTTTTTAAAAAAAACTATTATTATTATTACTAATTTATTAATTTTACTTCTTATGCAGTACTCGTTTTAATAACATGAGATTCCCAATGCAGCTAAAACCATTCAGATATATTATTGGTTGGCCAAACAGACTTCTTTAAGAATGTCTTAAAGCATTTTGTTCTCATTCTTCATTTTAAAAACTGTAAAAATGTAACTATACTAATAGTAAATGATAATCTGTTGCTCAAAATTATGCTGGACACACAATATAATTTTTTTTGGATCATTATTACCAATTTGGTATCAAAAAATGTTCACCACCCCTGATCTAGTGTCACACTTCAGGATGTATATTTTTGGTCAAAGATGTGAGGGGGAAATGACCAAAGATGTACACCCTGAAGTGTGACATTCTAGATCTGGGTAGTGAATATTGTATTAAATTCATTAATAAAAGTATTTTTCTCACAAATAAAATTTTTTTTAAAAAGCCTTTTGCTATTTCCCCCCAAATCTTTCTTCCTTCTAGGAAAGTTTATGAAAGTGCATGTTTCACATTTCAGAACTCTTTGCAAAAACCCACTGAAGAATTATTTTGTGCTAAATAAAAGGCTTGCTTCAAACACAAGATCTGACAAAAAAAAGGTGCTGGTATTTTCACTCTTGTGTGGGAGTGAAACATTTCAACTGATTTCTTTTGAGTAAATTGAGACATTCTTTTCTGTTGAACATCAGAAAATGTGCAGGTGATCATTATATCCTTAATCACACTTGATAACCCCTTTGGATCATATGAACTGGCAATCCAGCTACCTAGTTCCCATTAAGGCTAATCAGTTGGTGACTAGATATTGTAGGCTTCACTGAACTGCAATTAAAATGAAACTGTTTCTCAAATTAATGCTTCCATTTCAGATATTTCCTCTGTTTATCACAGTGGCTGCCTTTTAATGAATTGGGAGATATTATGTAAAGCAGGGATTCTTAACCTGTGGCCCACGGGCTGGATGCGGCCTGCAACACCATTTCATGTAAACCCTCCCCCCACTGCCTCCACCACACCTGAAAGTGCCATGCGGTGGAGGAAGAGCAAAATGACCGTCCGGCCCCCGAAGCTGTCTGAGGGACTGTGACCCAGCCCCCGGTTTAAAAAGGTTGAGAATTCATGATGTAAAGAATAGAGCAGGAAACCGACAACTTCTTTTTCTATTTTATGGTAAAGAAGAAAAATGCAGGAAATCCATACTTAAACATCAGCTGGTAGCTTTGGGAACTTGGATCTTATAGATCAGAAAGGGATGGGAGTGGCACATCTGGCACACATGGCATAGGTTTACCATTGTTGTAGATTATGGTTTCCCTCTCTCTCTCACACACACACCCAATAGAATAATAGATACCTAGAATAACTGAGCTGGAAGGGGCCAGTGAGGCCATCCAATCCAATCATCTTCTCAACACAAATTAGAGAGGCTACATATATGTTACAGAGATAAGGAAGAAAAAATAGGAGAAACAAATTGTTAACAAAATATTAGGGGCTGTGTGGCTCAGTGTTTAAGAAGCTCACCTCGTTAGCTGGAAGGCCAGCAAGTCAGCAGTTCAAGACCAGGGTACTGCATGATGCCTTCATATAGCAGACAACAGTGGGAAGAGCTAGGGTTAAATGTTGGTGGATGAGAAAAGGCAGAATTGGAGCCAATGATAAACTGGTGGTGGTAGCAGGTTGACTCACAGCATAGAGTAGGCAGAACCAGACCTAAGTAATGTTTTGCTCCCAGCCAAGTAATTCTGTTTCATCTCCCTTTCCTACAGAATATTCTAGCAATTCTCCTCAAAGGTTAGTTTGTACCTTAGTTTCTCATCTCCCTCTCTCAATCTCTTCATTTTTTCAAAGATACACTCAGCATCTCTCTCCAACATACACATACATTTTATCACATGGCTTCTAAATCTCACTCTTACAATCCAATACAATTTTAACCTTGTTCTTCCTCAGAATCTCTAGCCAAATCCTTTCTTGAACACTTTTAAAATGGGAAGTATACAATCTCACAGAAGCAACTTCTGAGATATACCCTTTTAATTTCAATCCACAGGGTTACAACTATTTGCAGTTTCATCTATGTCTCTCTTCCTTTCTTCTCTCTATAAAATGAAATTATTCCCCAGTGGAGCTCACAGTAGAACCATAATCCTGCTTTGCTCCAGTTAGCAGAAGGAAGTAGCTGAGTAGCAAAACTGCCCTAGCACTTCCATAGGCAAGTATTCATGCAGAGATCCATAATCTTTTCATTCTAATTGGTCACAGATATATATAAACAGCCTCACTATTAGACCATAGTAACAACATCTGGCTACTGATCTGTTTCTGCAAACAAGTCAAATAGCAGTTGTGACCTACACAACAACTTGGGTCCAGGATATCTGAAATGGCGTAGAGTATTTCTGGGCTCCCCCGCCCCAATAAACCTACCTTCAGAAACCTGTGAGGTAGAGGAATCTAGACAGACCTTTCTCTGTGACTACTTCCAGGCTTTGTAACTTGCCAAATGAGGCTAGGTTTGCCCTCTCCCTACTGACCTTCTGGGGGCAGAGAAAGACCTCTTCATATAAGTAGCTAGATCTTTGGCAATTAAGTACCTAAAAGAATAGTATCTTAGTCTTGTGGTGGTTTTCCTTTGTTTCAAGGAAAACGATTACTAATACAGTATTTATAATCTACTAGTTTTAAGGTGTTTGAATTTTAATTGCATTGGGCTAATATAATAAATTAATTAATCCTGCTGTCATTTCTGTAATTCATTGTACTTTAATCTGTGTTTTTGTTTTTTGAAAAACTGTTTTGCAAGCCACTTTGAATCCCAATTCCAGGAGAAAAGATACATAAATAGAATAAAATAAAACATCCCAATGGGAAGCTTGTTCAGTACACCTCTAACCAAACAGACTATGGGAGCCTTAGAGAAATATTGCACAACTTGTGTCTGCTGGTGCTGGAGGCAGCCACAGGCATTGGAAACCATACCCAGAGGCAGACATGTCTACTAGTGGGCAACATTCGTGTCCCTAGAAAAGAGATAAGTACTCACAAAAATCTTGTTCCACCTCACTGAGACTTCCTGATAAGAATGCCACTAAATAACTGCAAAAATTAGCTCCTGGTCTGGTTTTTCTCTCTTTCCCTTTAAAAAAAAAATTGCAAGTTATTCTGCACAAGAACCTGCCAATTTAACACATCTTAATGCTAGAATTAAACCATTGTGTATAAGGATTATAACAATCCTATAGAGAGATATTTCTTCTGCTTTTCCTAAATGAATATTGGATAAAAGCTGCTTGGTTTTTCTTCAGACTTTTCCAGTTGACTCCTGTGCAGGAAAGGTGCCACTCTGCAGGAACTTTTTTTTCTGAAAGAGCTGTAAATAACACAGCTTGACACTAGTTACATTAGAAAATGACTAGGAAACTTCAGAATGAAGATAAATCTCATCATAAGGATGAAAAAGTGTTTTCTGTTTGTTTGTTTGTTTGTTTGTTTGTTTGTTTTCTTCAGATGGTGAATGGATGTAAGAGTCTTTAGATCCTTTCATTCCCCTCTTCGTTCTGAAAAATCCACATCCAGTATAGGCAGAAAGGATTAAATCCAATAGCAGCTAAATCCAAATAAAACAGATCCATTGAATGAATGGGATTTGTTAAACGATTCTTATGTAAATCAATTTATTCATTATGACAATTGTTATCTCTGGTTAGTACCAACAACTGGATTTTGTATACTTTAAAAAAACTGTGTCACTCACTCCTCCAAATGTAATCCTCCCTCTTGCATAATATGTTAGAGGTTTAAGTAGACAAAATCTCCCTTATCTCTCACATCCCATACTTCCAGGTGGTTCCCCTGCTCAGTTGATCCTCCAAAATGAACCAAAGCTTGCTAAGATTAACCTAGACATTCAGGTCATCGTTCAAGCCAAAGTCTGCCAAACCATTAAAACCTAAACATGTACAAGTGTTTTGTTTCGCGTGTGTGCATATCTGAAGACCAGCTGCTGACACTGTTATTGTTCTACCTAACATTTTTGATCTCATGAACATTAAACCAGAGTGATGCTATATTTTCAAAATCTTCTGTCATTGAAACCCTCACTAATGCTTCCAGATTTAAATCGCACTGTTTTACAACAAAAATGGCTGTGTTAAAACACCAACCTAGAATGACAAAGGAACAAAACAGGCTTTCTCTACAATCAATTACCTAATATTTTGCCAGTAACAAACACACTGAATTAATGGGTCTTATGCAAATAGCATTCAACAAATGATTAAGTTGGTCTACTCTAATTGGAACAAATGATTGGTTTTAAGCCAAAGAGATCAACCTTTGTGTGTAACGCAATGTTGTTACAATTAGATAAACTTATGCTTGACTTTCTGTCTCAGTCTCTTTCTCTTAGGGTTCCTCTCTATACTTCTTTCCCCCACTATATCACAGAACACCTGTCCAATTCTACTGATCCCAAACAAAATTTTATCTCTGCTGGAGTACTCATGCTGGTATTTTGGAATCTGAAGATGTCACTGACAATCTGTATTTCAAGACAACGTGTAAAGCTTCCTGGATTTAAAATAACATGTTATGGTATTTGCTTTGCTTTGGTTACCATCTTTTTTCTCTGTCATCATGACACAGTTGAGTTCAGGCTAGCTCTCCAAAATACAAACATTCTGATGGCCTTTTGTGTTGCTAAAACCAGTTGGCAATACAGTAAGTGTACTCATAAAGTTTCCATGTTGGTTCCTCTTTACTGTACATGTAAACAGATCAAAATAGCTAAAATACATATTCACAAATGAAGGATAAATTCACAGTAGGTAATTATCCCATTCATGTATTTTGATATATATTTACTTCCTCATCCTGTTTACAAGTTTCATGGTTGATAGATTGGATGGTAATCTTTGTAACATTTTCCTTTTGATACGATGATCTTTGTGTTGTCAACCAATAGCAATAGACTATGCTATGTGAGATTATCATATTGAAAGCTATACTTAATTCATATTACTTTATTTATACAGGCAGGAAACACTCCTGTTATTTGAACACCAACCACCAAAGCAGAGACTGAAATCAAGGTACAGTTCCCTCATAACCTCTGCCCCCACAGACTGCCCTAGAATTTTGGAAGGCAAGCAAGGAGCTACCAGACAATTGGGCAGAACCACACGATTCTCTACTGCCTGGCCAAGAACAACCATGACCTGTGTGGAAAGCTTTAAACAGACGTTGAAAGGATTCATAGACTGGAGTATAAAAGAAATTCACAATGGCCAATTTTGATTAGATTCTGGAACTGTTATTTTTTTTAAAAGGATAACATATTGAAATTTACATGGGAGCTCTGTATTAAACTTCGAGGGTACTCAAACAGAAATTTTCCAGGATATAAGCCAAGAGATGTTAGTCTGGCAGAAAAGCAAGAAACCTTACCTGAAGGTCCTTAGGGAGAACAATACTAAATACAACTGAGGATTCCCAAATCATGTGAGAATACATCACAGAGATAAATCCTACAGAATAGAATTGGTGAAAACAATCTTAGAATGGCTAAGTCCGTAGGGTTTCATCAGGAAGGATGAATGTGAAAGAGAAATGGACAAGCTATACTGTCAAAAACAGGAAAACCAGGGCAAAGCAAAAGGCTATAATCAAGAGGAACAGAATGAAGAAGAGAAAGACCAACACAGAGGAGAGAGAGAAGGAACCAGAACTTCATGAAGAACCATTTCAACTGGTTACAAAGTTGAAGAAATCTAAGAAATGAAAGAAAACTTTAAGACTGCACTTATTGTTAGATGTAAATGAATAGGTAGAGGTTGAATTAAGTGAAGAATATGTATATATTTTGATGTTGTGTTTTTAGTGGTTTCCTCTTTGCTCATTCATTTTTCTTTACTTTAAGGGGAGATCCATATTAGTTTCACATCATTTTCATTAATAGGTATTTAGCTTTATTATTATTCTATACTATACCATTAAGTTTACTCTCTAGGATATCAATAAACAGTCAGTATTTAATAACATGAAGGCATGATAACTAGAAAAATATTAAAGATAAGTGTTAAAGAATAAATAAAAGTAAAAAGTATATTAAGTGGGCAAGAGGGTTATTACAGTAAAACCCTGGGTTACAGAATTAGTCTGTTCCAAGCGGTTTTCCTTATAGCAATTTTTCTGTGAACCGAAGCACGGTTTCACATAGGAATGCACTGAAAACCAAAACCAAACAAAACCCAGTGTTCTGAAGATTAGAAAAGGGGGGGGGACCATAATTTTTCTGTTGAAAACGCTTTCTAAAGTGGTGAAAACACAGCAGAAACTTCCAAAGAACCCTTTACAAAGAGTTTGGAACAGAAAAAATATGGTGGTTTTTTGTTTTTTTTGCATTTTAGCGAGCTCTGGAGCTGATATTTTTCTATTTTCAATGCATATTAATCACATTTTTTTACATCTCCATCTAGTGGCCAGCTCTGATAATTGCAAGAAAAGTGCTGCTGGACAGCTGATGAGGGGTGGAGGTGGGAGAATTTCCAGCACTTTCTGACTGCATTGAAAGATTCTGTCGGAGCCAAAATATGATGAAAAATAAAAATTCCAAAACTGGAGCAGAAATGCTGCAGACACCCTCCCACTGCTGTGTGAAGCATTGGAACACCCCCCCCCCAAAAAAAATCTGTTCATAATGTAAACCGAGATGTGATTTCTTCAGAATTTCCTTCCATAAGTCAAATTTTCCATTAACCTTGTGTTTTACTGTATAGAACAAATGAAAGGCTTGTCAGGGTGGAGTCTTCCCACCCCCATTGAAAAAGTATGCCCTGCACGATTGCATCTGTAGGGCAGATAGGGGGAGAAATATGTGTATGTGAGGATTTGGATGGGATAGGGGAGGATGGTGGTACACTAGTACCTCAGATAACGATGAGACTTGGTTCCACAAGTCTCATCGTTATCCAGTTTTTAATGTTGTGCGATGCTTTGATCGCACAACGTTAAAAAAAGCCCTGTTTCCCTGGAGGCTGCAGCAAGCCAGAATGTCGGGATTTGAATCCTGACGTTTTTGCTTGCTGTAGCCTCCAGGGATGTGGGGGAACTTTGTTAACAGTTTGGATCGGGTCCCCCAACCTTCCTGGAGCTGGCAACCTCCCTGGAGGTCCCCCAACCTCCCTGGAACTCTTTGTGAGTTTTACTAACTGACTGTGTTGAAGTCTATTTAACAGGCATATCCAGGCGCTATTTGCTCTCTGCCTTACACACTACCAAACTAAAGAACTGCAGACTCCCTGTGTCTATCAGGAGAAAGCACGGCAGACCCTGGGTTCAAGAAGGTGACATTAAGGCTGGAGGGAGTTTGCAGAAGTAAAGGAATGTCTAATAAGAATTCAAAAATGTTGACTAGAGCCGCAAAACAGAAAAACCTCAAAAGGGAAATGGGAGTTATTAAGGATGATGAAGGAAACAGATGCAATAGGATGAAAGACAAAATAGATGCAATTTACAAATTTTACAAGGAGTTATACACAGCTAAAGAAGTTAAGGAGGAAAATGTAGAAGAATATATCACTAGATTCAACCAGATATAGCTAAAGAAAGAACATAGCGGTATGATGGGAAAGGAGATTACAGGAGAAAAGATTAATAGAAGTATAAAAGGGTTGAAAATTGGAAAAGCACCAGGGATGGATAGTTTAGGACCAGAAATATATAAAACATTTACATGCTTATTAGTTCCCAAACTGAAGAAGTTGTATAATAGTATATTAACAGGGGGTGAAATTCCAAATTCTTTGAGTCAATCATTAATTGTATTCATATTAAAACCAGGAAAAGACAAAACTTTAATAGACTCCTGTAGACCCATTTCACTTATAAATCAAGATTCAAAGATTTTTACAGCAATAATAGCAGGAAAGTTAAATGATTTTATAGGGAGCTATATTAAAATGATTAGTGTGGGTTTATAAAAGGAAGACAAATTACTGATTTAATAAGGAGGACTCTTAATATAATTGATTATATAAATGAGGGGAAAAATAGAAGCAGGAGTGATGGCATTAGACATATTCAAGGCTTTTGACTCAGTGGACTGAATAGCATTGAAAAAATCATACAGATTATGGAATTTGGTGAGAAATTTCAAAATGTAATAGAACTACTATATTCCAAAAAATAAAGCCTCAGTATTATTAAATGAAGGGATAATGAAGCCATTTGGCCTACATCAGGGAACACAGCAAGGATGCCCCCTGTCCCCAATTTTATTCATTTTAATGATGAGTTATTTGCAAAATGAGATAAATGAATAGAAGAGTTAGGAAAGGAATAAATAAAAATTGTCCTGTTTGAGGATGATACATTATTAACTATGAAAACCCCCAAAGTAGGAACAAATTTAATACAAACACATCTAGAAAAATTTGAGGAGATAACAGGGTTATGGATAAATTGGAAAACAGAAATTATGTTATTAAAACTCAAGATGTAGAGGGAATTAAAAGCAGAATGGGAATAAAAACAAAGGCCTCCATAAAATATCTAGGAATAAATATTACAAAGAATTCTCAGGACTTGAAAACAATTAACTATGATAAACTAAAAGATGAGATAAAGAGAAACATAAAAGTACAAGGAATTAAGACTATCCTGGTTTGGAAGGACAGCTCTATGTAAAATGAAAAATTTACCTAAAATAATATTTTATACAGAATGCTACCAGTAATAGTAACAGAATCAGAATCAAAGAAGTGGCAAAATATGATCAATAATTTTTGTAATGGGGACAAAAAAACCCAACAAGAATTAACAAAAGACTATGGTATCTTAGTCAAAAACATGGAGGCATAGGGATTTCCAATTTAACAAATTACCAGGCCCCTGGTGGGGAGAGAATCTACTCGGACAGATGGGCACGCGCCGCTGCTCAAAGCCCAAACTTTAAAGGGAAATACCACCTTAGTATTTCCCACTCCTTCTCCCCAGGCTTTGTTCCATCCCGTGGGAGAAACTCCAAAGCACATTGGGAGGAGATGCCAAAGTTGCCAAAGTGCTTCGGACTTTTCCCCACGGAGCAGAAAAAAGCCTAGGGAGAAGAACATAAGCGGGAAATGCTGAAGTGGCATTTCCCTTTAAAGTTTGGACTTTGAGCAGCTTGCCCATCTGTCCTGGTAGATTCTCTTCCCACCATGGGCCTGCAAATTACTACATGGCAAACCAAATTAAAAGAATTCATAATATACTTACAGAAAAAGAATTGATTTGGAGAAACATAGAGGGCCAGGATATAGGGGGAAATTATGAATGGATTTTTAAAACTCAAAGAAATTTTAAGTGTTAAAAGAGGTTCAAAATCCCTTTTGCAGAACCAGATTAGAAATTTGGTATAAAAATAAAAAGATTCTTAGTCCAGAAATGTTCCCCATTAATACATATAATAAGTCTAGATAAATTCCCAGAGGATTTAAGAAAAATGCTGTGCAAGGACCTAGATGGAAAGGAAGCATTAAGGATAAAGGAATGGATGCAAAAGTGCTCTAAAAAGGAAGAAAGGAAAAGAATACTATAAGAAAGTTACCTTGGTATAAAAGATTACAATTGGAAAAATGGACAAAATACTGGGCAAAACAACAGGGAGTATGAAAAATTAGTTATAGAATTGGAGAGGAAGAAAATTACATCAAAAGCCTTAGTTAGCAATATGTACAATATACTAGAGAGCCACCAAGCATGAAACAACTCAAGATCAATGTGAGATGAGAAATTAACAATAAAAACTAAAGAAGAGGAATGGAATGGTATTTGTAAACAAAAAATTAATGAAAAATATGTCAGTTAGGATTAAAGAAAATTGCTACAAAACAATTTGGAAGTGGTATTTGACATCAATACAATTAAGACATTACAATCCCAAGTACAGTAATACCTCGGATAACGTTTACCTCAGATAACGCTAAAATCGCATAACGTTAAGTAATCTGGGGAGGAGAATTGGATCGAATAACATTAAGGTCCTATGGGATGGATCAGATAACAACCGCTAAAGCCTGTGCGGTTACAATGTATCTCTATGGAGCTTTAACATTATCCAATCCTTCCCATAGGATTTTAACATGGATTGGATAACACTAAAAATCGGATAACACCAAGACTTGTGGAACCAAGTCTTAGCGTTATCCGAGGTATTACTGTATAATATGAAATGCTGCAGGTGCTAAAAAGAGTTGGGAACATATCTACATCTATGGTGGGATTGTACTTTTGTAAAAGAACTTTCAGGAAAACTATACATAGAAATTGAACATTGTCTGTTTTGGCTGTTTTATTATTTATTGTGATGTGTAATTATTGTTACTCTTGTATTAATAATTTTTTAAAAAACAAAAAAATAATAAAAACTAAACAGAGTAGGAAGATCAAGGGCCAGAGTAGGAAGATCAAGGGCCAATCTGAGAAAGTGGGATTTCCCTGTAGATGGTAGCCTGTGTGAATGCGGAGAAGAACAAACTATCAACCATATGATACCATGTACACTATGCCCTCAACATGTACTGTGGAGGAATTTATGTTGGCAAGAGGAAATGCTACTGATGTGCCCCCTATATTGGGCAGATGTCATCTAGTTCTTTTAATTCCTTTTTGTATTAGATATGTTAATTTTAGCTTTGTATGTTATTATATGCTGCTGGTGCCTCAGACACGAATAAAGAAAGAAAGATTTATACAGAGTAGAAATATTAAAGGAAACAGAATACGACATTTATAATTTAATAAATTATCTTCAAAATTTGACTGAGATCACCTATTATGGCATTAACCATAAAGGTAAGTGCCAAAGATTGTAGAATATATAGAATCATTAGCTTTTTAACTCATTTGCTTAAGAGTTTTTCAATGCTAATACATAGAAACATTTATAAAAATGTGTGAAGAAGAAGGCAGGAGACACACAATTTGGATTTAGAAGAGGACTAGGAACCTGTGAAACACTATTCTGTGTACACGTACTCGGGCAGAGATTTGTGACATTAACATGGATATTACTTTTCCTTTATCAAAGACGAAAAAGTCTTTGACAATAGAAATGTTGGTTAAGAAACACAGATTCCAGAGATATTTACATTATTGGCAATCTGTACTGACAATAAGAAGCTGCAAAGAAAATTGAACATCAGATTACAATGAGAATATATGAGACATGAATGGGAGTACATCAAGAATGTCTTGCTAGTAACTATCAATTTGTGCTCTGTGAAAATCTTTAAAGACGTACTTGTTGATTCTAAAGACACTAGCCTCATCAAAAGAGAGGTTATCAACAATACTCAATATACAATATAACAACCTCACATGCCTGTAGTCAGAATGACTGGGAGGGACTTTTCTGGGTTGGGTGACTACCTATTTATCCAGCACTATCATTCCTTCTACCCTCTAATCAATGGTTCCCAACCTTTTTTTGACCATGCCCCACCTAATCATCTCTAAAATCCTGATCCCCCCACACACGGTGACATATAATTCTTATTATTCAAAAAGTGAACTCCTATTCACATTGAGGAAGTCCATTAACTGTTAATAACTCATTCTCGAATTGCACCCCCACCAAAAAAATAATAATAATCAGATTGCCCCTTGCCTCTCTCTGCTCTGTGTCCTTTCCCTCTCTTTAGTCAGTTGGTGCCAGTTGTTTGTTGCTTTTTGATTGGTTGTTAAAATGCTTGCAGTAAAGAAAGCAACATGCACACACGTATAATTCAAAGTAACTGTAAATAAAGAAACATTTTTGAAATACTTTTTCCTAGAAATGTCTCAAAATGAGTTATTGAGACTTTGAGTGGCAATTAAAGAGAAAGGAGGTCTCTGAGAGACTTGTAGTTATTCTCCTCTGTGGGTCTTAAGACGTCTACGGCAAAGATAAAAGAAATTCAGAAATCCAAATCTCTGCAACAAGTAGTGATTGCAATTTAGATGGTTCTCCAACAGTTAGTCAGTAAAGTCAGAAGGTAAATAATGGAAGAGATGAGAAAATGAATGTAAACCCCAACACCAACACCACTACCAAGTTTATGAACATCAGTAAAGAGCAAGCAGTCCTGGAAATCAAATTAAAGATGCAGAATGATGTGTACACTATATTGAAAATGTTAATTACCTTGGAATCTGGTTGAATTAATAGTGCTAATTGGGGCTGCGGTGGCTCAGTGTTTAAGAAGCTCACCTTGTTAGCTGGAAGGCTGGCAAGTCGGCAGTTCAAGATCTGGGTACTGCATGATGGATTAAGTGCCTGTCCCTGTCCCAGCTCTTGGGGACAGGAAAGGAGCCTCATTTGGGTGTTCCCTAAGCCAAGTTATACAACAGAAGTCGTAACTGAGATGATCTGGTAGCTTCTTTAAAATTGATACAGTATATTTAGTACAACATCTTAAATAGATTCTTTTTTTTCTTTCAGGTGCTTGGCACACATGATGGTGCCATTATTCCTGTATTGTAATTTGCTTAAGAAAGACAGTATTATAATTGTATGGAATGCTAATTGTCTAGACTTTTGCTCTTGTCTTCCAATTCTTGTATAGTCTGAAATGCTAATTAACTTGTGAGCCACCCAGAGAGTGCAGTAAGAGCTATGGGGCAGTATAAAAGTGCAATGCTAATGAAATAAAACATTGCATTTTCGCAATACAGCTCTTTCCTATGGATTGCTAAAGATGTGAGCTGAAAAGGCTACTGATGGAGAAATATGTACCTTTTAGACTGCCAAGGCACATAAATAATAAACTTTTGTTATCTAATTTTCCCTTCTATTTATACTAATGTTTTGGTGAGTGTTCAGCTTCCTTTTGTCACTGACGTATGGCATTTTCACAAGGCACACTCAATTTTAGTTTGCAACCTAGTAGACAGTCTGTAACTGATGACAAGTGACAGAAATGCCATTTGTTTTTGATCCTGAAATTTCAAATATCTACACATGCATGTCACATGACAGGAAAAATGTTCTACTCTATTATTATTAAAAGAGAATTAATTTCAAATTCCAATTTAAAAGTGTGTTTATACACACAAACATGAATTATTTTGAAAAATTCATTATTATGGAATGTTCTTTTTGTATACAGTACTTTGTTCTTCCAAAGCAGGGGCAAGGAAATATCTAGCCTCCCTAGGTCAGACATTTATTTTATTTATTTATTAAATTTCTATACCGCCCATGCACCTTTCATTTCTGGTTGGCAAACTTCTTTTGTTACTACTAGAAAAAGGTAAATGTCTCCCTTGCTTGAAAGCCAGGGTCTGGGGCTCATCTCTGTTTACAGCCAAAGAGTCAGCACTGTCTGTGTTTGCAGACATTTCCATAGTCATGTGGCAGGCATGACTAGATGCCGAAACACGTGGAATGCTGTTACCTTTCCCATCAAAGCAGTACTTTTTATCTATTTGCAATTTCTTGCTTTCAAACTGCTAGGTTAACAGATGACAGGCACTCACTCAGTCGTGCAGCACTCCAGTCTCAAACTGCTGACCTTCCAGTCATCAAGCTCAGAATCTTAACCACTATGCCACTGTCACCCCCTTTGTTACTACTATGTCTACTTTAACATAGCTAAGACATAAAGAGCTGTTCAAAACCCTGAAATCTGTTACATAGAACAGAGTTCTGCTATGGCTCACAGGTGAAGCAGGATCTCAAACACAACTCAAATCAAGATTTCCCATGTAACTGGTACAGACAAATATAAAAGCACCTAGCCTGAACCATGTGTTTTGAACATATGAAATTAAAAGTGATAGTAAGCAACAGTGAAACATTCTGTGCTATGGTACCATCCTTCTCTCTTACCCTGTATGATCCATACCCCCCACTCCCCAATCACATTGGCTGACAGAAGGTTATAATACTTGAGTATTCCATTAACTAGACTAGCTATGGCACACATGCCAGAGGTGACACTCAGAGCTCTCTCCATGGGCACATGTGGCGTCGCCCCAGCACAGAGTTTGCCCCACCCCTTTGCCCAGCAGCCCAATGGGAATGCTTCCTCCCTCCCCCCTACACAGAGTTCAGCCCCCCCTCACCCAGAAACCCAATGGGAGTGCTTCCTTCCTCCTCTGTTGCCTTATTGACACTTTGCGATAAATAAGTGGGTTTGGGGTTGCAGTTTGGGCACTCAATCTCTAAAAGGTTTGCCATCACTGAGCTAGACTTGATTGCTTCTTTCTATGTCTACCTAGATGGGCTTTAAAAGGCCTTGCTATAAGTCTATGCAAGGTCTGGCATTTTTTAAAAGGACAATTTGGATCTGTTTGATAAAATATAGTAAGATGCTTTGTATCTTATAGGAGGACTAATATTTCTCACTACTTATTTTAATTGGCATATTTTTTGCAAACATTATGTTCAAGTACTATATTCCATATCTGTTAAAACCTGTTAAAACCTTGATCCTTTGATCTTTGATACTGCTGCTTTTATCTATGATCTGCTTGGCTACTAATACATTTTAGATGATCAAATTTACAAGAGTAGGCTCCACTAATATTACTAAAAAATAAAGCTGTTCATGGCGGAGGTGACAAATACATGTTCTTCCCCTCATTTGTTATCCATCCATCCATCCATCGCATTTATACCCCAGGCTGCAATGGGTAACCAATGTAGACTAGGTCTGGCATTATATAGTCAAATCAGCCAATACCAACCACCCGCCCTTTATCTGCTGAAGCCACTGTACCAGCCTCAAGTGGGCATCACAATAGTCAGTTCTGGAGATTACCAATGTATAGGTTAACGCTATCAGGATTCTCCTGACTAGAGCTGGGCTATGTGCCACGGATGAAAAAATGTGGCTTATGCCTGATTTTTGAGCCTCAAGGACTGTGCAAGCTGCATTCCCAGATTACATACATTCTCCTCCAAAGGGAAAACAATGTCCTCCAACTTGAAGGAAATCTGCTCAACCTGAGACTGGTTATCTCCTATCACCATTTGATTCAATTAACAATTTTATTTCTTTGTACTCCAGTCTATGGAGGGTTGGAACCAAGGTCACTAGAGGCCCTCCACTGAGTCTACCCTGAGCTACCTGTCTTCTGTCCCACATTAGAGAAAATTGTCCCTGGTACCTCCAACAGCAAGATTTCCCTGCATGAACAATGCAATATTACAGTTACCTGCATTTTCTGATCAGAGACAGCCCAGACTCTAGATCTTATTATAATCTGTTGTTTCCAAGACTCTGCCCTGTTCTGACATACTCTTGTGGAGAAAGAAAATGAAGGTGAAATGGCTTGGATACATCTCAACTGGCATTCTCACAACTTCAAGGAACACCAGCTGGGAATGAATTATCCTCTCTTCCTGCTTCCAGTAGGTAAAAAAAAAAATGGAACAATGTGGTTTACAGGCTGACTACACAGATTGCACCTTAGCCCTTTCTTTAGAGCACTGCAAGGAGAGGTTCTTAAAGATGGCAATGAGAAAGCATCTCTGCTAGGGTGCATCAATCTATCCTCAGAGCATTGCTACCCACAGTTTTCTGGACCCTGTCAAGTAGCTTTGACTTTTCTGCTGCAGGTAGGATCCCTCTGGTTTGGACTGGTTCCAATATGTGTGATCCCTGGAACCAATCCAAGGCAAACCTTCCTGTTTAAATTTTCCAATGTGGTGGAGCTACTTAATAAGCAGGATATTTACAAATTACAATTAATCAATTCCCCTGATCAGCAAAGGACAGCGGAAGTGTTAAAAACATTTTTGACTATATATGGACTATTGATGATGGGTTACATCACATAATTTTTTTAAAAAGTTCTTTGCTTTTTCTTCAAAGGCTGATCAAGAAACAGTCCACAGTCCAATCCACAGGAGTGATTCTTTAAGAGAAGATTTAAAAATGTTTTATTTTAAAATAAATAAATAAGTGATGCTGTCTATATAAAGTAAAAAAAAATCACCTTCAATGCTTTCTGCCAGGTAAGGGAAGATATTGAATTGTCTATACAGTATTTTGAAATATCACATTCTAAGCCATTTCCATTATATTGATGGCAGCCATTTCTATGTGAACAGTCAGATTTGATTAATGTTTGAAGTGGTAGCTGTGTTAGTCTGTGCAAGCATATCAGAGAGTAAACAAAACAAACACAGCAAAAAGACAAAGAATATTGTGGCATCTTAAAGACTAATTCCAGAATTTAAATGTCTTTAATTAAAATGTATTTAAATTTGATTAAATTGTTCTAATTAAGCCAGACCCTTCCAAAGTGGCCTGTACTACCTTGCTCCCTGCTACTAGTGTAGTTGCATCTTGTCCAGCATACCAGGTAGTAAAGTTCTAGCCAGAACTTTAGCCAGGAATTTAATAACACAGCCATAACACGGTGGCATCAGGCTTGTGGAGAACTTGAAATGATCCTACAATGCAATTTTACTTCCCCATCATTATATAATTATTTCTTTTGATCTCTCAGTACATTTAATTAGCTTTTCATTGCCATACTATGTGAATGAAAATGTGTCACTGAGACCTCAGACATCATTTGATATAAAGAATAAGTTATATTTATACAGTATTGTAGAAAGCTCCGAATAAATCTTCTTGTAACTGAGGTAGGAGAGCAGGCTGCAGTATCACTATTTAAGTTCTTCTTTTAAAATGAACTTTGTTTCCAATAAAGAGACACCCCACATTTTTACCACTTTGAAGCTGTCCTAATTGCCCAATAGAATAGCAAGCTGACAACATTCTTCTTGTAAAACATATTTGATGAACATCACAAAGCCTGTGATGTTTTCAATGTACTCTATACTCTCTTCTGTAATTTCTAACAATTATGACTAATGCATTGTCTGAGTCTCCTAAGTAATTTCCCCTGATGTAGATGTCAGTTATTTAAAAATAAAACTTCCTATTAGCCTCCTGAGGATACAGCAGTCTAACCAGAAAGAATAATTATATCACATCATCTACACAGAAGAGGAGCACAGAATGTTTTGTCTTTGCTTTTTTAAACAAAGCTTTTCCTCCCAATATCTCAATCGCTGTAGAGCTGGGGTGCACAAACTATGGCCTGTTTTACTTCTGCTTCCAGGAGCAACAAGGGCTTTGTGGGCCAAATGAATTGGTGTAGGGGCTGGATCCAGCCCACAGGCCATAGTTTGCGCACCCCGGGTTAAACTGCTGGGTTAAACCCAGATTAAACATCACGGGTTAAACTGCTGGATGGGTGTGTTTTACTTCAGCTTCCGGGAGCGACAAGGGCTTCGTGGGCTGGATGAATTGGCATCAGGGCCCTTATCCAGCCCACAGGCCATAGTAACCAGCCCATGGCCCGAAAAGTTTGGGCACCCCTGTTGTAAAGTTTGCCTCTTCTGAAAACAGATGGGCTCAAATGGAGTCACAAGAAAGTCTGCTGGATCACTTGTGCCAATTGGTAGCTTGGCTAACAAAGCTGTTCCACTTTTAGTTGACACTTGTATTTGGAGGCTGTCAGTGACAAGGGTTTCTTGAAACCAAAAATAACAGGATGTTGGGCATGAGCTTTAAAAAAAAAAATTCCAGCATTTTATGCTTTAGACAAAAGCATAACGTTTTGATTTCAATGGGGCCTAATGGATAAAAAACTCAACCCAAATAAAGTAACCTATAATAATTTTTAAATCAATTTGAGTGATTGGGAGGGATGTTTAATATACTTTTTGTCAATCAGCTAAGTATTTCTTGTCCATATACTATGGATGTGATGAATGGTTTAAGTTCCCAGCAGTACTCAATAAATTAAAGTCCGGACAGGTTTTCCTGCTATGGTAATAATGTAGACCATACTGCCTGCAACTCGGCACCAATTGTCAGGTGGCGGTTAACTAGTCTGACATCCCTGAGGACTAATGGCCTTGAGTGGCAATGTCCACAGGGAAGGATGATGGTCCCCAAGTGAATTAAATCCCGCTTGAATCCATCTTGATGGAGGGCAGGAGCGTCATCCATACTGGCCTAGGGCTGAGAAGGACTTTGTGTGCCAAAAGGGCTCAGGACCAGAAAGTGGCTTGAGGAACTGGATCAGTGGTACGGGTGTCATGCTGCGATGTGGAAGACAAATTGAAGACTACTGTACTATATTGTTCCCTGGACAATCTTCATGGCTGATTGCCATGATGATAGCCAATATTCAGAATTGAATATGCCACTTAAAGAAGAATAATCACAATTAACTCTGACTGTTTGTTTTTCTCAGAGTCCAAACAGAGTCCATCATTTTTTTCCAGATCATTTAGACTAGGAATGCCCAAACTATGGCCTGCAGGCCGTATAAGGGCCCCGATGCCAATTCATCTGACCCCGACACCCTCACTGCTCCTGGAAGTGGATGGGGGATGTGACCATCAATGCGCATGTGTCCAGAACCACTTCTGTGACTTTCAAAACCACTTCTGGGAGTGGTGGGGACACATTTGTGCATGCACAGAGATGTCTAGAACCACTTCCAGGAGTGGCGAAAGCCGCGAAACCGCTTCTGGTAGTGGCAAAACCACTTCTGGGAGTGGCATGGATGCATTTGCACATGCACAGAGATATCCAGAACCACTTCCAGGAGTGGTTCCTGACACGCATGCACAAACTTGCCCACTTCTGGGGCCATGGTCAGGCCCCCAGAGCAAAAAGTTTGGGCATCCCTGGTGTAGACCTTATGATTCAGAGCTCATACTTACTGTCACCTTTTGGGTCCATATAAGAAATAATGTAATTCTTCAACTGCGAACTAGTTTTCTCTTTTATGTTCTGGGAACTGAGGTCCAAAGCAGTTACTTTTCTGATTAGTTGTACTCATCTTGGGGAATACCCTTGTCCATGGAAGCCATTTTATGATGACATCCATGATAGCTTCACAACATTCCAAGGTTTATGAGTGATCCAAAAAGTTTGGGGACTCCTGCTTTATGGTGAGGTTCATGAAAACTCCCCATGATAACGTCTTGTCAGCAGACTATCAATGCATATTTGACTTTTAATTCATTCATAGTTAATGTCACATCAAATCTTCCTCAAGGAAGGAATAAAAGCTATAATATAAATTCCTTGAAGAAAAAAAGAATTTAACAATCACCTATATTTAAAAAATATAAGGCTGCAATCCTATGCACAATTTTTTGAGAGTATGTTTCCATTCAATATAGTGGCTGAAATCCTGTTGTTTATTATCATAAGTCACAACTAGAAGAGAGTCATTGAATCAGTGGGAATTTTGTGCACCAGTTTGCCATAAGCTCCACTGATTTAGTAAGCCTACTCTAGTTGTGACTTACTACAACTGGATTTCAGCCATTAAAACAATTCTGGGTAGACCTGTACAGAATTGGACTATGTAAGAATGATTTTCAAAATAAATACAAAGGTGTTCTTTGCCTTCTTTGCCATTCATTTAGGGAATTTGCTTTTCTCATGATGTGGTGCCAGCTATAACATTAAAATGGAATAAAAATGGTTAAGGAGAGCAGGACTAACTACAGGTATTAACTTGTCATTAATAGGATATGGAATTACCTCTTATCAGTTGCTAATATACAGCATAAAAAGTGAAAGTTGTCTAGAGATGTCTGCCTAGCTACTGCTGGAAATAGGATACTTGATTTAGAGATTCTTTGTTTTAATCCACTGGTGTTATGTTCTTCTATCAGCAACCTGCTTCCAACAGAGATCAAACAAATACTTTCAGGATGCAAGCAGTGCATCTGTTATTCAGCAGTACTAAATTGTTTAACCCGTAATACATGTGTTGACAGCTGGACAAAGAGGTAGTCTAGACTGGATGCAGACCTTTCATAACGCTTAGTAGAAATTTACTCTTCCTCATTTTCTCCTTCAAGGGAGCTGTGCTGTATCTCTTACGGACTCCACCTGGCACACATCATTCATCTATGACTTTTTGAAACACTACCCATATTTTGAAACTTAATGTTGTTTCTAATCCCTGATTCCCCAATTCATTAGTTTAACTAACATGATAAACAGAGTAACAAAAGGACTGTAAAATACAAGTGTCTCAGAAGATGATTTTCTTTGCCTCACAGTGGGATCCAAGCATTTTGATAAGAGTGTTTGGTGGAAGGGGAACTTATGGTAACTTGAAAACTATAAACAAAATAGCTGTATACAGTTAGTGGTACTGATGTGGTTCTGTGATTCAGTGCAGACATCTGCTTGCAGAATAGGGAGAGAGATAAATTTTATTTCAGCCAGGACAGAGGCTATGCTCAGAAGTTACAACACAGTAATGGTGAACCCTGCCAAGCCAGGTGTTATTGGACTTCAATTACCAGAAGCCCAAGTCAGTACCCCTGCTGATTAGGGCTTCTGGGAATTGAAATTCAAGAACACCTGGAGTGATAAGGTTCACCATCACTGCTCTAGAACCTAGTGCTTTCCCAAGGGATCACCAGGAAAACACGAGGTGATAGAACCAGTGGCAACTAGCTCAGCACAAGATTCTGTGCTGGCATAGGAACACTAAAGCCCATTGAGGTTGAGACCAAGCACTCATGATGCTACAATCTGATCAAGTTTCAAGTACAAAGCGATATGTTCTAAAAGAATCAGAAAAATAAAGAGTGTCAAACATTCATTTTGTTCTATTTTTGCTCTGACATATAAAGAACAGAAATAACTGGAAAAATGGACTGTATGGATACGAGGACAGAAATCTTAGTTGTGTGGTTCACAAGTGAAATAATCCATATGGCTGTCTAGAGCCCTCTCCTTGTAAAAATAATAGGTTCAGAGTCTGTGGTAGGAAGCTTTAGTGGATCCAGATTATATGTTTTCAACCTCAGCATCTCTCATAAACTGTATGTTTTGAAAGTTTTAGCCATTGCCCTTATAGGACATAAATGCCAAGAGAATCTGAACGGCATGATTTAGAATTTGAGTCCCACAGTTTGGCAGGAGACAATGTCAGTCAATCAGAGGCTGGGACCAAATTAAAGTATTAGACAAGAACAGCACTATGAAAGAGCCTCTTTGAAGATTGTGTTATTTTTCAACCACAGTTAGGCATACCCTGGTAATGGCAACCTTGTGTTGCTGGCTAATCTTTCTCATACTAGGTCAGGCAAAATGAACTGCAGAATGAACTCACCAAAAGGTGCCTTCATTTTGGCAGTGTCATGTCTGGCAATACTGTTGAAATGTCCCCTGAGAACTTCTACGTAATTCCGCATGACAGATAACTCTTCAAGAAAATTCAATTCACTGAAATTCAATCTTGAATAAGAGAAGTTGCAGGGAGATATGTCCTTTTATCATGAGACAAACTAATGAAGCAACACAGGAGTTGAACAACACTCTCAAGTAATGTCTCAGGGCTTAAATGCAAATTGCTTTTCTTGAGTGCTGTCTGCAAGGGGGGTGGGGGTGGGAATCCTCAATGTCAGGTCTTCCTGGAGATAAATGCTGCTTTAAACATTGCAGGAGAGGACTTGTTAAACAGTAAACTGGAGTCTTGCCTACAAGACTGGCTTTTGAGCAAGGGACACCTTGAACCACTTGCAGGGACATTACCTAAAGAGGCAGGACAGAGAGGTGCGTGTGGTCACCCAATTTCACTACCACCCTGCCCAGAGGCCACCCAATTTTGCTACCCCCCTCCCAGGGGGTGGGAACCTGTTGCTGCCCACCACTGGGTATATGTCTTCCACATATGTTGTCTGGGGAGATGTTAACATTTCACCTGCTATATGCCAGAATCTATCTTTCTTTCCCGCATTCTTCCCTATATTCAAATCTAAGGGATTCTGTCTTTCTCTCTACCCCAAATGCTACGAGTCCACTGTCTGGTATGAAGGTTTTCCTCTTTCTCATACTTTCTCCATGTATTTCATTTAAATCTTTGTTTTTACATACAATTTTACACATTTGACATGAGATAGTGGAATTTTATACCATATTTTTGTATGGAGACGCAGGTGATTCTGTTCTGAATACACATTGATTTTGTTACGTAGGTTTCTTTACATGCATTTTATTGATTTATTGCTTGTACTTTTATAGACTATTTCACTGCTTTAATAAAGTGGAATTGGCAAAAAAAAAATGCTGGAATTTTCTGAACCCGAAGATGAAGGAGGAGTGACAATTGGTGGAAGAAACATCAATAATTTAAGATATGTCCATGACACCATCTTACGGACAGAAGCAGCGATGGGTTGAATCAACTTTTAGGAAAAGTGAAAGAAGGAAGTGCTGAGAAGGAGTGCAGCTGATTTTGGTCAAGAAGGGAAAAAAATCATGATTACAGAATTGCTACATAACTTTAAAGTTGATAATGAAGAAACTGAAACGGTGAAAGAATTTGTATACCTTCATTTGATCATCAGTCCAAATGTAGACTGCAGCAAAGAAATCAGGAAAAGACCGAGACTCAGAAGGGCAGCAATAATGGTACAGTCAAACCTTGCATAACGAGCATTTCGCTTAGCAAAAAACTCGCATAACGAGCAAGTTTTTTGCTAAGCGGTCTGACTCGCATAACAAATTTTTCGCTATGCGAATCAGACTTTTCCCTATGGAAAAACTCGCATAATGAGCGTTTCTATGGGGAAAACTCGCATAGCGAAAATTTTTCGCTATGCGAGTTTCCCCCATAGAAACACTCGTTATGTGAGTTTTTCCATAGGGAAAAGTCTGACTCAGATAGTGAAAAATTCATTATGTGAGGTATGACTGTATTAGAAAAGATCACCAAGTGTATGTGCTACAGTAAAAACTAGTTTTCAGTTTAAATCAATTTTCCCTAGTTAAAACTAGTTAGTTACAACTAGAATTTCCTAATAATAATAAGTGAAAGTGTGAGGCTGGAAGTGCAAGGCTGGTGGAGCCTCACTTTGCCAGCTGAAGCGCAGCGCGGGAACCGAGCGGGGAGAGCAGAGGCGAGATGTTGCCGGGACGGTCCCAGAAACTGCAGTCTCTAGGACCGTCCCGGCAAAGCCTTGCCTCTGCTGACCCCCACCGTGGTCCCTAAACTGCACTTTGGCTGGAAAAGCAAGACTCCGCCACTTTCACTTATTATTATTATTAGGAAATTTTAGTTGTAACTAAGACATTTAGTTAGAACTAGTTTTGACTAGTCAGAACTAGTTTTGACTAGTCAAAATCCATTTTTACTGTAAACTTGTTTTAACTGAAACTTTTTCCTTGATAGGAAATTCTAGTTTTAACTAAGCCATTTAGCTAGAACTAGTTTTGACAAGTTAAAACCAGTTTTCACTAGAAATAGATCTTTCATCATCAGCTAATTATAGTGCTCACAAACGCAGTTAGTCAGAACTAGTTTTAACTAGGGAAAACTAGTTTTAACTGAAAACTAGTTTTAACTGTAACATATGGTGTTTTTTTTAAAGTGGTAGCCATGTTAGTCTGTGCAAGCATATCAGAGAGTAAACAAAACGATACAATAAAAAAGTCAAAAAATGTTGAGGCACCTTAAAGACTAACTCCTGTCCACTATGTCAGACATAAGAGTAAGACCTCATGAAATCAATTTATCAGGTACAGAGACAGCCTTTTACACCTGGAAATAATGGAAAGTACCCGCTTGTTATACAAACTTGCTGTAAAGCCTGACCCTATTGAGTTGTAACTGGTTGCAAAACAAACTTCTCTTGCAAGCTGATGCATCACTTCCAAAGGATGGATTCAAAATAAACACTGTAGCATTACAAATTTGTCAATGAGTAGCATCTATTGACAATAGTTTGAGTGGCTGAGGCAAAATTGCAGCATATAACAACCTGTTACTTGTGGTGCATAAAATTTGATAAAGTCCCAGAAACCCTTGACTAATATTCAATCCCCTGAGATGGGTGTCCAGCATATGCACATATTTAATCTCTGTTGTCTCTCTCTGAATTCTAGTCTTGCAAGTCCTCTGTTCTAGAATGGCAACTTTCAAGTCCTGTGCCGAGTGTCCAGGTAGATTAAAGTGGTTTGAAACGGCTTTCTGCATATTGTCATTCTTGATATCTAATTTATGTTCATTGACTCTTTTGTACAGAGATTATCCTATTTGTCCTATTTAAAGCACAGGCATTTTTAGCAAGATAGTGGGGGTGGGGGAGTGTAAGAATGTGTCACCAAAGGCCAAGATCAATATCATTCATACTCTTGTATTCCTGATCACTAGGAGTGAATGTCCATGACTTCATTAACACACGTGACAGTGCATAACGATGTTTTAGGACTGTTAGACTTCACCATGAATCACTGTGGAGCATTATAAGTCAGTATTACAGTGTAAGTAAAGCAATTTGCCACTGTGTCAGTAGACGATGGAATGGCAGACTATTATAATAAGTATATGTTAGTATATAAGAGGATGTTTCCCAGTCTTTACCTATTATTTAGCAATGTTATTTGATAGCAGGTTATTTGAAAGGGGAGAAAAAGAAATTACAGGGAGGGAAACAATGCAGAGATTATACTACCAATGAAAGTCTTATAATTTCCTTAGAAACGTTCTTACCTCTTCCTTGGTTTTTTTGGATAGAACCCTTAGCCAGTCACCAATCATACTCAGAACAGCAGCAAAATATGCAAGGCCCACAAGAATCCAGAACCATACCACTGGTTTGTAGAAATCAAAATATTCAATATCCGATCCTCCTGTAAAAAAAAGGTTGTTTTAATTTAAAAACATAAGTATCTGTTGTTGTTTTATCTGGGTGCAATAGAAGAAAGACAACAACTTCTAGTGATTTTCAGAAAAATTATTCCAATATTCAAGCCATTCAGAATTAAATCTAACATTTTCTTGACATTAACCATTATATACCAATAAAACCAATATATTTTACATAATAAATTAACAGTTTGGTCCAAAAAAGGATTGACAGCTTGATCCAGGGGTTCCAAGCCCAAGGCACATGATCTGGCTGATGGTGCCATTCCATGTGCCCCCCTGCAAGAGCATTCGAGAAATAAAATGGCTGCCTCTTTGAAGCTGTTGGTACAAAATGATCATCCCCATCATGTAGGCAGGGCAAAATGGCCATCCGACCCTCGAAGCTGAGTGAGAGAGCATGAGCCAACCCCTGGCTTGAAAAGGTTGGGAACCCCTGGCTTGATCCATCAACTTAAGAATGTATCTTAACTGTATATTCATCCTGGTTGAACCAAACTAGTCAGAGTACAGACTACATTTATGATAGCACCTTAGTACCATTCCATTCCAGAGAAAGTACAGCAGTCTAATGTGATCTGCAGGAATCATTTTTCCTGAAAGTATTTATCCCATAATTTTTGGTATATTTCGAGATGGGGAAATGGAGGAGAGGACATGTGGATTTTAAGAATTTTTGTGGAGACTCTTTCCTTTATTAGCGAGACGGTAGAACACTTTCCTTGGTAGCTGATGAGGGCAAGTTAACTCTTTTCTTCACCCAAGAGACCTCTTGTGATCTATAGGACATCATGCAACAATGGCCAAAATCAAGTAGCAAGTCAATCAGTAAGGATTTTTGGGTAAACCCCTCCATAGGTTCTATTGATTCAGTAGCCTACTCTAATTGTGACTTACTATTGGACATCTAATGTTATAGAACAGTTTTTGTCTCACAGACATGATCTAAAAGGGCAACAAGGCTTTATTTTAATATACAATTAAATTAAAAGTCTTCCAGCTATTTAAAAACTGTACACAGAGAATTCTTCCCTACCCAGTTCAAGCTAAGACGCTGAACTTGACGACTGGAAGGACAGCAGGTCAGCAGTTTGAGACCCAAATGCAGCATGACAGAGTGAGCTCCTGTCTCTGTCCCAGCTACTGCCAACCTAGCAGTTCAAAAGTAAAAAATTGCAAGTAGATAAATGGGTACCATTTCAGTAAGAAGGTAAATGGTATTCGTGTCTAATCATGCCTACCACATGTCCATAGAAATGTCTGCAAACGTGGACCGCATTGACTCTTTGGCTGTAAATGGAGATGAGCACTGAACCCTATAGTCAGATATGACTAGCTTTCGAGCAAGGGTGACCTTTACCTTTACTGACCCACTTTTGTGGGGAAGGAATTGTTCCATGAAGTAGAACACAAAATTTAGCTCAGCTTTAATTTTAAAGTGAAAAGCCTTCCATCTCTACATTGTGAGCATCAGTTGTGAATAGGAATATGAATCCACAATTGTCTTGGCCCTGCAGGCAAAAATGAAGAACTGTAATATTATTATCCTTAGAAGGATAAGATCTGTGGTTGCATTCTCAATAACCGAAAAGAAGAAGAATGGAATTTGTGCATATTAAAGTAAATTATGCTCTAACACAAATAATGCTTCAATGAAAATAATGCAACTTCATAAAAAGACAACAGCTGCTACTTTGCTACATGGACCCCTAAAGATCAGAAGCATCAGACAGGGTATTTGTGCCTTTTCAGTATAATCAACCATTGTTCTGTTTTTACATGCATTACATTTTTCTTGAGGCTTAGCACAGGTTCCTGCATAGCACAATAGACCATGGGAAACTCTCTAGAATGTATGTTCTTATCGTGCCATCAAGGAGCTTCAGTTCAAGTTCAAAAACATCAGATGAAATACAAGTTGGTCACCTAATAACTTGGCTTTTATATACCAGCTTTAGCATGCTCGGCATATTGCTAAGTGGGGATCACTCCACTTTCAGGTGGAATTCATAGGCCATGTATGTTTAGCAAGTTCAATGCAGCATATGAATTCCAAATGGAGGTGAAAATACTGCCACTTTGCAATACAGAACCCATCATAGTAATTTTCTTTTGAAATTATAGCTTTCAGAATCATTGTCTCTGCAAAAAGACAGGAGCTTAGCAAAGCAGTCATTTATAGTAAATGAAAGAAATGTAGTTATAGTCTACCAGTGAGTATGTTTTATTGTTGTACAACTCAAGAAAGCAGTACTATGCTTAATTACAACAGTACTATGCTTAATTACTAGATGGGAGATATGCTGTAACAAGAGGTTTTTGATGAATGATGTCCTGATGCAATCGGGACAGCAAGATAAATAAGGACAAGGCAACAGGATCTAAACGTGACAGGATCAATAAATGCTAAATTTAAAAAAAAATCAAAGGATGAGCAACTATCAGCAACCCACTGAGGATACTAAGGATTCTGACTTGTGCTGGGACTATGTGTGGAAAGTCAAATCAAGGACAAAAGGAAAGGATGACAAATTCTGGAATTTAAGCTGGGTGGGAGCTGGGGGAATGGAAGAAGGTCCCACATGAGTTTTATGAGGATACAGTACAAAGAGGAGGATTAAATCACTTATACTTTACACTTCATACCAAAAGTTTTCAATCAATCCTGATAACAAGACTGACAGATTTCTAATTAGGATGTCAAAAAGTCTCATTTCCCATCCTGCAAATTTGATTGATGCCTATTTGTGCACACCTCCATATTTTTTAAGTTAAGCAATGTGGCAGACCAAGCTCACTGCAGTAACTGAGGAAGTTAATGTCCCAGGCATTTAGGGGTTATATGAGGTTAAGCCCGTCATGAGTATTTAACACTTCTTTCAATTACAGGCTAAGCAATTTCATTGACTCCAGTACATTAGTGGAATTGTTTAGGTCTTCCTCTTAACATTCTGAGGCCACTGCTGTGGTCTCCAGCCAGCTGGCAGTCCTTTCATCAACATCACTAGACTGAACATAAGCACTACAGAAGCACTTTAAGTTAGAGATGTAGAAACAAACTTTCAGAAGATGAACAAAGGATATCATTGTATAAAATCTTATGCTATTATATTTAAAGACTCTGTTGAGGAAACAACTTCAACAAAGATAGAAGTGTTTTTGTTGTTATTCAGTCGCACAGTCGATTCCGACCCTTTGCGACCTATGGACCACTGTCCGCCAGGCACTTATGTCCTCCACCATCCTCCTCAACTCACTTAGCTCTGTGCCCATTGTGTCTACAATACTATCTAGCTATCTCATTTTGGGCCGCCCCCTTCTTCTTTTGCCCTCCACCCTTCCCAGCATCAAGGTTTTCTCAAGCGAATTCTCTCTTCTCATTTGATGTCCAAAGAACTTTAGCTTCATCTTTATTATTTGACCTTCTAAAAAGCAGTCAGGTTTGATTTCTTCTAAGATTGACCTATTTGTTCTCCTTGCTGTCCAGGGGACTCTCAAAACTCTCCTCCAACATCACATCTCAAAGGCATCTATTCTTCTGCGCTCAGCTTTCCTTATGGTCCAGCTCTCACAACCATACATTACCACAGGGAATACCATTGCTTTGACTATACGAATTTTTGTTTGCAATGTGATGTCTCTCCTTTTTACTATGTTCCTCCAGGTTTCTCATCGCTTAGTTCATGGCTGCAATCACCATCTGCAGTGATCTTTGATCCTAAGAAAGTAAAATCTGTAACTGCTTCTACTTCTTCCCCATCTATTTTCCAGGGACTGATAGGGCCTGTTGCAATTATCTTGGTTTTCTTTTATATTGTGTCTCAAGCCAGCTTTTGTACTTTCTTCTTTCAATCTAATCAGGAGCTTTTTAAAGTCCTCCTCACTTTCTGCCATTAGGATGGTATCATCTGCATATCTCAAATTGTTGATGTTTCTCCCAGCAATTTTGATCCCAAATTGTGATTCCTCCATCCCTGCATTGCACATTATGTGCTCTGTGTATAAGTTGACTAAGCAGGGTGACAAAATGCAGCCTTGTCTTACTCCTTTTCCTATTCCAAACCACTCTGTCCTTCCATATTCTGTCCTAACTGTTGCTTCTTGATTCATGTACAGATTTCTCATGAGGCATATAAGGTGTTCTGGTATTCCTATCTCTTTAATTACTTGTCACATTTTGTTGTGGTCTACACAGTTGAAAGCTTTTGTGCATTTTTACTATTGTACTTTCTCCTAAGCAAAAAAAGAAAAAAAGAAAAAAGATCTAGGACAAAAATCATGCTGCTGTTTCTCTAGAGAGCAACCACCTGGCTACATGAAAAATATTAAAATAAGTTATAATTGCAGGTTCTAGAGTTCAAACTAATGATTCTAGAAACTAAAAAACAACTGCTTATGTACCTAAGGATACTGGACATTTCAGCAATATTCAAAGTAGAGCCCTACTCAGCCCTGTAGGCCTAGTCAAAACAACCAGGGCGGTGACAGGTGGTTGGGTTGGAGCAATTATAAATTCTTCGCTGCTGGAGGGGTTTTTCCCCCCACCAGCCTTAAAACATACCTTGGTGTGGTCCCTCTTGGAAAAGTAATCTCTCAACCCCATGGTGCTTGCAAACTGCCTGCCTGTGTCCAACCTGCCCTTTTTTTGGTAAGGTTTTGGAGAAGACAGCGGCACGGCAGTTACAGGAGATCCTGGATGAAGCGGATTATCTAGACCCTTTCCAGTCAGGATTCAGGCCAAGATGTAGTACAGAAACTGCATTGGTCACACTGGTGGATGATCTCTGGTGAGAGCGGGATGGTCGGCATCTATCAGTCCTGGCTCTGCTTGACCTCTCAGCAGCTTTCGATACCGTTGACCACAGTATCCTTCTGGAAAGGCTCTGAGGAGTGGAGATCAAGGGCACTATTTGGTCCTGGTTTTCCTCATTTCTGAGAGGCCAGACCCAATCGGTGAGGTTGGAGAGAGAGAGGTCCAGTCATAGGCTCTTCCAATAGGGAGTCCCTCAGGGCTTGGTGCTCTTGCCTCTCTTATTTAATATTTACATGAAACCGCTGGGTGAGATCATCAGTTCCCACAAGGTGAGGTATCATCAATATGCAGATGATACCCAGCTATATATCTTGGTCCATGGAGATCCAAGCAATGCAGTGGAAGTCCTTTCTAGGTGCCTGGAGGTTGTCAGGGACTGGATGGGGGACAACGGGCTACAACTGAATCCTGGCAAGACTGAGTGGCTGTGGGTCAGGGGTCCTGCACTATCTTGGGAGTTGCCATCTTTGGTTCTGGATGGGGTGGTTTTGCCCCAAACAGACCCAGTTCATAATCTGGGGGTCCTCCTGGACTTGCTACTACTGCTGGAAGAGCAGGTAGCAGTTGTGGCTAGGAGGGCTGCACAACTTCATGTGATACGCCAGTTACGCCCACTCCTAGATCAGGACTCCCTGCCCATGATCACACATGCTTTGGTCACCTCCAGACTTGATTACTGTAATGTGCTCTACATGGGGCTGCCCCTGATGACCATTCAGAGGCTGCAACTGGTCCAGAGCACAGCTGCCCAAGTGGTGATTTATTTTATTTATTTATTTATTTATTTAGATTTATTATCCCGCCCCAATCAGGCGAACCTGACTCTAGGCGGCTTACAGAAATTCATAAATTAAAACCTTAAGGTTCATAAATTACTTAAAAGTCAATTAAAAAAGAATTAAACGCTGAATTTCCAAAAATCTAAAAGATTTAAAAAGGTTAAAAGGTTTAAAAAGATTTTAAAAGTTTAAAAGAGTGAGGGAGGGGTGGCTGTCCCATCATATCAGCCACCCAACATGGGACCCCAAATTCCTGGAGCCCCACACCTGCCCTGCCAGCCAGGTTTTAAGGCCCTTCCGAAAGGACAGGAGCTCTGTCTGTAGACGTAACTCAGTTGGCAGGAGGTTCCAAAGGGCCGGGGCGGCCACGGAGAAGGCCCTCTTTCTGGTGCTAGAGAGATGCGCCTCTCTAGCCGATGGAATGATAAGAGAGCCTCTCCGATCCGCCCTGGTGGGACGGACAGATGTCCTTGGGACGATGCGGTCTCTTAAGTATCCTGGCCCACTACCATGTAGGGCTTTAAAGGTAATAACCAGCACCTTGAATTGCACCCGGAGACATACTGGCAACCAGTGCAGCTCCCGAAGCAGTGGTGAGGCACGAGCATAACGCCCGCACCCCATCACTACCCGAGCAGCCGCATTCTGGACCAGCTGCAGCCTCCGAATGGTCACCAAGGGCAGCCCCATGTAGAGCGCATTACAGTAATCAAGTCTGGAGGTGACCAAAGCATGTGTGATCATGAGCAAGGAATCCCGGTCTAGGAGTGGGCGTAGCTGGCGTATTACACGAAGTTGTGCAAAAGCCCTCCTGGCCACGGCTGCCACCTGCTCCTCGAGCAGTAGTCGTGAGTCCAAGAGGACCCCCAGATTACGCACCAGGTCTGTTTGGGGCAAAACTGCCCCATCCAGAACCAAAGATGGTAACTCCCGAGATAGCGCAGGACCCCTTACCCATAGCCACTCAGTCTTGCCGGGATTCAGTTGTAGCCCGTTGTCCCCCATCCAGACCCTGACAGCCTCCAGGCACCTGGATAGGACTTCCACTGCATCAATTGGATCTCCACGGGCTGAGATATACAACTGGGTGTCATCTGCATATTGGTGATACCTCACCCCGTGGGAACGGATGATCTCACCCAGTGGCTTCATGTAGATGTTAAATAGGAGAGGCGAGAGTACCGAGCCCTGAGGCACCCCATATTGCAGGGGCCTAGGGCTGGACCTCTCGCCTTCCAGCCACACCGACTGGGTCCGGCCCCTCAGAAATGAAGAGAACCAGGCCAGCACAGTGCCCTGGATCCCCAATCCTTGGAGCCTTCCCAGAAGGATACCGTGGTCGACAGTATCGAAAGCCGCTGAGAGGTCAAGAAGAGCCAGGATGGTTGGATGACCTCCATCCCGTTCTTGCCAGAGATCATCCACCAATGCGACCAATGCAGTTTCAGTACCATATCCGGGCCTGAATCCTGACTGGAAAGGGTCCAGATAATCCGCTTCATCCAGGACTTCCTGTAGCTGCCACGCCACTGCCTTCTCCAAGACCTTACCCAAAAAGGGTAGGTTGGATACAGGTCGGTAGTTGGTAAGTACCGTAGGGTCGAGGGATGGCTTTTTCAGGAGGGGATGCACCAAAGCATGTTTTAAGGGTGCTGGAAGGGTGATGGGTTGCTGGCATTATGCTTGTGCCTCACCACTGTTTCAGGAGCTGCACTGGTTGCCAGTGTGTCTCCAGGTGCAATTCAAGTTGCTGGTAATTACCTTTAAAGCCCTGCATGGTTGTGGGCCAGACACTTAAGAGACCACATCACCCCAAGAACATCTGTCCATCCTACCAGAGCAGACTGGAAAGGCTCTCTAGTTGTTCCATTGGCCAGAGAGGTACATCTCTCTGGCACCAGAAATAGGGCTTTCTCTTTGTCCGCTCCGGCCCTATGGAACCTCCTGCCAACTGAGCTACACCTCCAAACAGAGCTGCTGCCCTTCAGGAAGGATGTAAAAACAAGACTGGTGGGGCAGGTATGGGGTACTGACCACACGATGACCCCAGCCTGTTGGCTAATCAGAGGGCCCCCCCCCATTTTAACCTTTTAATTTTTATTCTGTTGATCTTTTAAACTGTTGAATTTTAAATCTTTAAATTTTAATCTTAATTTTTGGGGAACGTTTTGATTCTGAGAATCTTACCGTTAGATGTATGTTTTAATGTTCTGTTATGCCATGTTAAACCACCCTGAGTCGCTTCGGTGAGTAAGGTGGCATATAAATATGAGTAAATAAAATAAATAATAAATAAAATATGAGTCCAAGGCTACCTAAAAATCCCTAAGGAGGGAAGAAGAGGGGGAAATTGTGTACAGTATAACCACACACACACACCTGATTTTGTTCAGTTAAATAATGCTTCTTCAAAGGAGCTGAAGCCCTCGTCAGAGTGATATAAGATCGGGAAAACATTGAGAAATGACACTCTGATTTGATGGCGCATAAGCCAGGCCACTAGTTGGGAGATAGACAAAATCTCGCCAGAGGTTGGACTTTAATTCTGGGAGAGATGAGTCCAGGATGATACAGTACTTAGAATCTGTGCGTTTTCTTATTTTGCAATATAAGTAGCGTGTTAGAGTGGATTTAGGTTAGGAACCCAGGAATGGGGACTTTTATTTCCAGAATGTGTTATGAGTTTATCAGCTTAAGTTTAGCTATGCTTTTCATTTGGATATTTCATGGGATTATGCATTGCTTCTCATTGCTTCTACAAAAGGAAGATTGAGTCAGGATTGGTTTCATTTCGACAAAAGAACATTTTGTTTTGTTAACTGGATTATTGATTCAAGCGCGAGATAAACCATGCCACAAGGAGAATGAGATCTTGCAGGACTCCCCTTGCAAGACATTGGGAAACTTGCCCAGGCAAAGGGGAGAATCAAAGGAAAGCAGCTCAGACTGTTGATATCTTCACAGGCCTTCCATGGGAGTCTAATTCTACTGCCTGGCAGTCTTCAAGGAGGGCCTTGAAGCATAGCCTATTTCTCTCATAAAGACAACACTTGGTTCCTTGACCTTTTCTCCTGTACGCCCTGCTGCTATCACTAAGGAGGAGTGAAGGGGACCCAGATTTGAGGTGCAGTAACAGCAGGGTGAAGTCATGAGAATGATAGAATACATGAAATAATTATCTAATAGTTCACCATCAAACAGCAATTTTTATTGCTAATTAATGACCAAGAGCAGTGATGGGATGACAAAAATTCTACTACCACGCCATGACATCACGGACGTCATGGGCGTGGCCAATGTCATGATGTCATGACGTCATGGCCGAAGCCGACGTCATGACGTCATGACGTTGTGGGTGGGGCCAAAAATAAAAATAAATAAAAAATAAAAATAAACATACACACACACACCCCTCCCTCTCAGCCCACCCACCCAGACACAAATAAATAAATAAATAAATAAAATAAAAACAACCACCCACCCAAAACACAAATAAATTACCCCTCGCTTACATTTCTTGGGACCCAGCACCCCGACTGCGTCCACAGCCGCCGCCGCCGCCGGTGCTGCCTGCACCCCTGGGGCCTCCTCCTCGGGCCGCTGGTACCTTTTTAGCCCGGCTCCGGCCATGGCCAGGGGCAGCGGGCAGCAGTGGCTCCAGCCGCGGCTCCAGCCACGGCTGCCAAGCCTCCCTGGGCCGTCCCCATGCCGCACCACCGCCGCCTGCATTCCTCCTCCGCCAGGCGCCGCAGCCGGGCTAAAAAGGGACCGGCCCAAGGAGGAGGCCACAGGAATGTAGCCAACGGCAGCTCCGGTGGCGGCGGGCGGCGGTTGCAGGCACCCAGCCCACAGGCCGGCGCCCGGTGGAGGAGGAGGCGTCAGCGGTGTGCCGCGCCGGGCGTCCCCAGGGCATGGGGCTTGTCGGCAGTGGACGGCCCAGTCAGCCCTCAACGTGCCGCGGGGGAGGTGCCCTTCTCAGAGGGCTGGTGCCGCCTCCGCCGCCGCCGTCCTGAAAGCTCTAAACAATTTTTTAAAAAAAATTGGAGCTAAAATGGCTCCAATTGACTGCGCATGTGCAGAAACTCAATCTGACGCATGCGCAATGTGTCAGATTGAGTTTCTGCACATGCGCAGTCAATTGGAGCCATTTTAGCTCTGATTTAAAAAAAAATTTCTTTCGGTGAGGCGTCCGGAACCGGACGCCCCAAAAGTGGACTCCTCTCACGGAGAACCCTCCGGAATTGGTCCTACCGGTTCCAGGGAACCGTCTGGAACCGGGGACATCCCATCACTGACCAAGAGTGTGCACTAAGCACTATGGGGCAGTATATAAGTGTGATTGCCTTGCCTATTCAGAAAATGCAAAAAGTAATGTCTTCCCTTCATATCAATGGAAGACAATTTACATGTATCATATCATAGATGTGGTGGTGTTGGAGGAGAGTTTTGAGAGTCCCCTGGACAGCGAGGAGAACAAATAGGTCTATCTTTGAAGAAATTAACCCTGACTGCTCCTTAGAAGGTCAAATAGTAAAGCTGAAGCTAAAGTACTTTGGACATCAAATGAGAAGAAAGGATTCGCTTGAGAAAGCCTTGATGCTGGGAAGGGTGGAGGGCAAAAGAAGAAGGGGGCGACGAAAAATGAGATGGCTAGATGGTATTGTAGACACAATGGGCATAAAGCTGAGCGAGTTGAGGAGGATGGTGGAGGACAGAAGTGCCTGGCGGACAGTAGTCCATGGGGTCGCAAAGGGTCGGAATCAACTGTGCGACCGAACTACAACAAAAATCATAAATTTTTAAGGCAGTTACAAACTGCTTCTCAAACGTCATTTCTTAATTCATTTGTTAAGCAGCAATTGTGACCATATTTTTGTAATAGATACATAATATCTTTCTAGTGTGAACATATAATATGGATGTCTATTATCAATATGATCATTTTAAACAAGCAGAAGATACCTGATTAAATATTAGAAACAGCCCAACAGGATTAAAACTGAGGGGCTTTTGCAGATGGAATTCTGTTCTTTAAATAATTATATAGATTCTCCAGTGTCAAGACAAATACATGATTAGACTGCTTGTTACTATTTCTATTTATTAAATTATACCCTTTCCTAGATATGTTTCTGTTAGTGTTAACTACATGGAAAAGAATAGCATGAACATATGACTATCATTCAACTACTTTTCAAGGCTCCTCTAATCAATTCACTAATCAATTTATATATAGTGCTATATATGGAGAATCAACTTGTGCTGAAATCTCTTCTAACACACATATGTGAACATCAGTCTACACATAGATCTCTGGATTGTACTAGCTATGTAAAGTCCACACATGTAACTTAACCCAGTTTATTGTTTAAGTGAAGGGTCTGGAATTCATTGTCCACAAATGCCATTTCCATGTGCATGATGAGGTTTATCTTAACTATTTTTCCTTCAGAAACTCTCCTTGCTAGCGATCCATCTCTAAACCATTTTGATATTTACTAAGAATCATTTGTAATCCAGCAATACGACCTGAAAAAAGGTCTCATAATCATCTGCAAGCATATACTACAACTTACTGAATCAATGATGCAGAACAGAAACACTTTAAATTGGTGGGAACATTTTCCATTATAGTATATTATGTAATATCTTTCGGCAATAAACTAAACACAGAAATAAAAGCGTTCCTTAAAAAGAACCCCGTTAGAAACATATATTTTTCCAGCTGAAAAACCTCCTATCAATACCAACCTTCTTTTCTATTTTTCCACTCCACTATTATTTAAAAAAAGATTCTTTTAGCTTTTACCAGCATTTCAAATAGGTCTTAAGCCTCTACATTTCTACTTCATCTGTCTCTCTATGTATAAATTCTTCTGACACTTTTTTTTTCTCCATAAGGATTCTCTAAGTCTCTTACTTATTACTTTCAGGCATTTAATTTTTGCAAAGCACATTAAATACTTTTTATATATTTAATATTGTGATGTGGCTACAAAAAAGGCCCATGCTATTTTAGGCTGCATTAACAGAAGTATAGTCTCCAGTAGAGATACTAGCACTCCTCTAGTCAGCACTGCTTAGGCCTCATCTAGAATACTGTGACCACTTCTGGACATGGCACTGTAAGAAGGATTCCAACAAACTGGTGCAAGTTCAGAGGAGGACAAAAAAGAAGATCAGGGGAGTGGAAACCAAACCCTTTGAGGAAAGACAGAACTGGACACATTTAGCCTTAAGAACAGGAGAATGAAGCATTTTTCAAATACTTGAAAGATGGTCACAAAGAGGAAGAGCAGATCTCTTCTCAGTCATCCCAGACTGTAGGACATGTACTAATGGGCTGAAACTACAAGAAGCCAGATATAGCTAAATGTTAGGAAAAACATCCTAACTATTAGAGCAGTACAACAGTAGAATAAATTACCCAAGAAGGAGGTGAGTGCTCCAACATTGAAGGCATGGGACAACCATCTCTCAGATCTGCTTTGATTTGGAATTCTGTATTAAGTGGAGGTTAGACTCAATGGCTTCATAGGTCCCTTCCAACTAAATTAATCTCTGATTTTAATATGGAGAGATACCAGAATGATAATTTTTACTTTTGTTTGCCATCACTTAAAAGTCACAGAGTTTTGAAACGATGATAACCTTTACATTAGCAAAAGGTAAGAGGACAGTTCACAGGCTGCTAACAGTTTGTTATGGATTTTAGCCAAAATCAAGTCCAAGTCAAATGTTGCAGTATCTGAATTCTTTAAATGCCACTTTGCTAGAAAGGGCATGATGAGGAGAAGGGCCTTCTTGGTGGTGGCACCAATGCTGTGGAATGCCATTCCAGCTGAGCTGCGCCAGACTCCATCTTTGCAGTCATTTAAAAAATGTGGCACGTTATGCTCGTGCCACACCACTGCTCCGGGAGCTGCATTGGTTACCAGTGTGCCTCCGGGTGCAATTCAAGGTGCTGGTCATTACCTTTAAAGCCCTATATTATTATTATTATTATTATTATTATTATTATTATTATTATTATTATTATTATTATTATTATTATTATTATTATTATTATTATTATTATTATTATATTTAGACTTATATGCCGCTCTACTTGCCGAAGCAACTCAGAGCGGCTAACATAACACGGGCATCATATATTACAATATCAAATAAATACAACATAAGCATATACAGTCAGTAAATCTAACATAAAAATGAAAATGCATATAAAAAAAATCAACTCCCACCTGCTGAGAAGAACTATTACCACATACTAGCACAGTTAGAAGAACTATTACCACATACTAGCACAGCCAGGATACTTAAGAGACCGCGTCACCCTAAGAACGTCTGTCCGTCCCACCAGGGCGGATCGGAGGGGCTCTCTTGTTATCCCATCGGCTAGGGAGGCTCATCTCTCTAGCACTAGGAAGAGGGCCTTCTCTGTGTTCGCCCCGGCCCTCTGGAACCTTCTCCCAACGGAACTGCGCCTACAGGCAGAGCTCTTACCTTTCCGAAAAGGCTTAAAGACCTGGCTGGCGGAGCATGTATGGGGGTCTAGTAACACGGGATCCCACATAGGTTGGCTTATTTAAGGGACAGCCACCCCTCATGCTTTTGTTTTATTTGCTGCACCGTTTTAATCTTTTATAAATTTTAAGGTTTTGAGATTTTAAATACTATTACTATATAGATTTACTTGTGATTTTAAATTCATGTTGTAGGCTGCCCAGAGTCGGGTTTGCCCGATTTGGGCGGGGTAGTAAATGTGAGTTAATAATAATAATAATAATAATAATAAATAAAAACACTGCTCTTTGAGGAGGCCTTTGGGAATATTCTGCCAATCTCTGGTTGTTAGAAATGCTGCCTTTTCGTCCCAAATAGGTTGCGTTTCCAGGGTCCTGGATTGCGGTACTTTCTGGCTATTGTAATGTTTGGTGATGATTTTATTGTGAGTTTTATTGTGTGTGATTTTTAATAATTCTTGATTCCCTTGTAATTTTTCTTTCTTTGTTTTTGTTTTGTTTCTTATCTACTGGAAGAGGTTTGCCTTGTCCCTTCTCCTGAATGTTTTCTGCCCAGAAGACCATCCTTTTTGGTTTACCTTTTGCATGAATCAAAGCAGCAGCTTGGATTCCACATGCCATTCATAATTTTGTAACTATTTTTTTATAGAAAACAATTTCTTAGTTCAGGATCCCCGGGTACACAGAAAGAGGCTCCTCGAAGATTGTAGTAATTTTGGACCACAATCAGGTGTACCCCAGGCAACTGTAACCTCGTCCCGGCTAATCTTTCTCGCACTAGGTCAGGTGAAGGGAACTCCAGAATGAATTCACCACAAGGTGACTTCATTTTGGAAGTTTCTTGTCTGGCCTAGACATGGAGGAAGAAGAAGTTCATGATCCCAATCAACGAACAAATGAATGAATTCTTGGTGAATGAATAAACCAGAAGTGCAAACACATTTTCTGTCCATTTATTTGGTTTGATAAATCACTATGTTCTATTACATCCAAGCTAACAAACCATGATTTAATTATTCTCTGCAATCAAGGATTAGTAACCACTATTTCCCTTTAGTTGCTAGGCAATACTTAAACCAGAATTCTCCAGTTTGTGAATGTCATGCTGATTTGTCCAAAGCAACTTCAAGGCTAAGTTGGCCTATGAATGTTAGATATTTTACAGGTACCATCAAGCTTCATGCTCATTTCCATTAGAGGAAACCATTATTTGTGAATAAATATTTTGTGTTTAAAGTATTTAGAGTGGACAAGAAATTTTCATATGATCAGAATAAAAGGACTATATTTGTCTGAAGCTTCACTTGTTTACTTTTGCTCTCTCTATCTGCAGTGCATAGCTTAGTTACTTTATTACATGGATTTTCCAGTCATATTTTTTTGCAAACCCTTTTATGTTCTTGCATAAAGCACTGTGTTCTAGTTGAGCTTCATTGTCTACCTATAGCTGTGTACAACTGATGAGTAGATCAATTAAATGTCTAAAAAAATTACCTTATAAAGTGAGCTCCTGTACCTGACCCCAACTCGGTTGCACCAGATGGATAATACAAAACCAAAAATGTGTTGGGGATGTATGAACATATGTGGTGGAGTTGTAACATGGTAAAGAAATTTTGGATAAACACTGAGAAGGAAATTAATGAAATAATGGGTGTAGATCTAAAGTTGGGATTGGGTACCACCTTATTGACTGAGATGGATAATATTAATATAGACTCGAATAAAAAAGACATGTTATCTATTATATTGACAACAGCAAGGCAATGTATTGCAAGGAATTGGAAGAATGATATTTCAGTAAAAATGGAAGATTGGTACAAAGAAATGTGGGAAATAGCACTGAACGATAAGCTCACTTGGGAAGTTAATTTGAAAAAAGGTACAATTAAGGAAAATAAATTTTGGAATATATGGAAGCCATTTTTGGAGCACACATTGATTGAGGGTAACGGAGGCAGACCAGTACCAGGTCAACTGAGTTTTTGGGAAAGTAAGAGTTAGAGGGAAAATCACAGTCTCCAGGGCTTTGTCAATATCACAGGTGGTTTTTATTTGTGTTTGTTTTTATTTTTTGGTTAGTTAATATTAAGGTGGTACTTAAAGTGAAAGTTTTTATAGTACTAGAATGTTAAGAATTAAATATACATTCATTGAAATATATAGTCAAATATATAGTTAACATATAACCAGTTATATATTATAAGGATGTTAAAAATGAGTTTTTTAATTATTAATTTCTTTGGGTTTTTTGGTTTTTTCTTTCAATTGTATTGTATTTGTATGTTATTGATATGTATTGTGTTATGATTTTCTGTCTGTTTTGTTAATTTTTCTTTAAAATTTAATTAAAATATTTTTTAAAAAAGAAAGTGAGCTCCTGCGTTGGCAATTAAAGTTGTTTTGTTGTTGTTCAGTCACACAGTCGATTCCGACCCTTTACGACTCTATGGACCATTACACACCAGGCACCCCTGTCCTCCACCATCTTCCTCAGCCTGCCCAGCTTTGTGCCCATTGCATATACAATACCATCTAGCCATCTCATTTTTGGCTGTCCCCTTCTTCTTTTACCCTCCACCTTTCCTAGGTTCAAGGCTTTCTCAAGTGAATCCTCTCTTCTTATTTGATGAAAAAAGTACTTTAGCTTCATCTTTACTATTTGACTACTAAGGGTTTATTTCTTCTAGAATCAGCCTATTTGTTCTCCTTGCTCTCCAAGGGACTCTCAAAACTCTCCTCCAACACCACATTTCAAAGGCATCTATTCTTCTGCGTTCAACTTTCCTTATGGTCCAGCTCTCACAACCATACATTACCACTGGGAATACCATTGCTTTGACTATGCAAATTTATGTTTGCAAGGTGATGTCTCTACTTTTAACTATGTTCCCCAGGTTTCTCATAGCTTGTCTCCCAAGAATCAGTCACTTTTTTATTTCATGGCTGCAATCACCATCTGCAGTGATCTTGGATCCTAAGAAAGTAAAACTGTCACTGTTTCTATTTCTTCCCCATCTATTTTCCAGGGAGTGATAGGGCCTGGTGCCATTATCTTAGTTTTCTTGATGTTGAGTCTTAAGCCAGCTATTGCTTTTTTTATTTTATTTTTTGTATTCAGATGCAAATGGAAACACAAATAAGCTATTCTTCTCCCTCTCTCTCTCTCATAAATACAAACTGGAATTCATAATTTGTCATTGTTCCCAATTTTTACATATTAATGAAGCTTAAACATTTTCTCATTGCTCCTAAATAAAATTATTCTGATATCAAATAATTTGAAATACTATTTTTTTGTTAATGCGTACTTAGACTCCTCTATGCTGGTTCAGATTGTTATTTTCAGAGACAAAGAACAATTGTAGAAAAATTAGCCAGGAGCAGGCATATAACCCAGGAAAGCAACACATTCAGATAGTCTGTTACATTTACTGTATAGTATTTTCCTTGATAATAAAATGACACTGAGAGCTGTACAAACAAATTTATATCAAGTAGTACATGCAGAGGAAAATGTGTATCACTATATAATAACAGAAACTATATGTGTACTCAATGTTCTAGTTAAAAGTAACTGGATCTTTGCACATAGTGTTCTTATTATATAAAAAAAGGTTAAGTATACATTTTTGGTGCATAAAAACAAGATAAAAGTATCAGTGCTCTGGAACGGTAAAATACAGCAAATTTGAAAAACCACTAGTTAAATGAGTTTAATTTTTTTTGTTTTCTTATACTATTCATAGGTGACCCAAAAATAGCTCACAGAGAATTAAAATTATATAGTAATGACGATTAAAAACACCATATGAAACAATACTACAAATTAGTTTTGGAACCACCATATTTGCTGGTGTATAAGATGCACTTTCCCCTCAAAATACACCAGAAAATGGAGTGCGTCTTATATACCAGTAACAGATCAGCTCCCACCTTTTCCCCTCACCCCACCAACAGGTGGAGAATGGAATGGCGGGGAGAGAAATGGGCTTAAAAGATCCTTCTCTCTCTCCCCCCCCCCCTATCATTCTTTCCTTGGCTCCTTGAGTTAATTTTGGAAATTCATGAAAAAATGTAGAAAATAATTTTTCCCTTTAAAATGTATATAAAAACAGGGCACATTTTATACTCCAATGCATCTTATACACCGGCAAATAAGGTATATATGTTCTCTTTTTATATCAGAAATCCATGTATTAACATCAAAATTAATCTATGGTAATAACTACATTTCTGTTGTTAAAGATAGATTTGTATACAGCTGCTTGAATAGATTCACCATTTTAAGATATTATTTATATCAATTATTAGTTATTTTACCCTTTGATACATACATTAATATAGTGTTAGAGTTTCAGTGTGATAGAGAAACTGAGAACAGTACTGTCAGGTAGCTGAACTCTGTTGCAAGGCTAGACTCCTAGCAAGATCAGCCAAGGCAGAATAACCAAAGCTGAGACACCAGAGCAAGAGAGATCCATCTTATTTGGCAATTAGTAGTTGCCTCAGAACAACTTTTGTATATGCTGTACAGAAGGCCAAGGTGAACCATCAATAGGCATGTGTACTTAAAGCTCTCAAGTCACAGTCGAACACAGTTCACAGTACCACACTTCCTCTTTGACTAGGTAAAGATCTCCCTTAAACCCAGTCATATCCAACTTTGGGGTGCAGTGCTCATCTCTGTTTGCAGTCAAAGAGCCAGCACTATATGCATCTTCAGACATATTTGTGGACATGTGGCATGCATTTTTAGACATTAGAGTGCATGGAAAGCAGTTTACCTTCTCACCAAACTGGTATCTATTTATCTACTTGCAATTTCTTGCTTTAGAAATGCCAGGTTGGCAGGAGTTGAGACAGAGATGAGAGATCACTCCATCATGCAGAACTCAAGAACTCGAGTCTTAAACATCTGACCTGCTGACCTTCCAGTTGTCAAATAACCCTCTCTTTCTTTTAGCAGGAGCAGCCAACTTGTGGCCTCCAAGGTTAACCAGGGGATGATAATTCCTGATTTTATATAAAATGAAGCTGCAGTTAGCAGCAAGAAAAGCCCACTCTGTGTTGGAATTAAAAGAAGAGGGTTTGAACAGAAGTAAAGTTAGAGGATTGCTATGATTCTTGCATGTATATTTGTGTATTTGCTCCCTATAGCATGCAATAGTTCTAAAACTAGAACCATTATAAACAACCAACAACCAATATTGGATCAATAAACAATAAAACTAATAAGATAAAAATGGCCAACTGATGTCATCCATACACTGTGAACTGCCTAAGAGTCCTTTAAGTACTGTACTATGGGATAGTATATACGTGTAATTGCTATCACTACTTTAAATACACAACAGAAAAAGGTTAAGCTATGTAGCTTAGACTCATTATTTCACTATTTGTTACTGTCATTTATTGATGGAATGTACATTATTTCTCACAGCAGTTTTTAAAATAAAAGTAGACTGAAATGTCTTCTAATTTTCTGACATATATAATTCCTTCAGAGTCACCATGGAATGTGTACTTTAACAGCAGAGTACGTTTTTGAATTTAAAAGGTTTGTGGCTCCGTTCAGATAACTACATCTGAGAACCTTGAGAGAATATGAAAGCCTGATGTCCATGGAAAGATGCCAATCTCTGCTGATTCTGATCTAGACAGACTGATAGGATGACTCCAACACTTGTAACAATATAATCTATACTGGGAAGTCATAGTAATCATGTAAAATCATTCTGTAAGTATCAGTACATATTACAGGTTTGTCAGCAGAATATAGAACGCTTACCTGCAACATAATCACCAAATCCAATGGTTGTTAAAGTGATAACTACAAAATAAATTGCATCTAGTGTATTCCAGCCTTCTATGTGCTTGAATATGACTGCAGGAAGAGCAACAAAAAGCACGCAGCCAAACAATATGAATATTATTGTTGATATTATGCGAATCTTTGTTTGACTCACATTCCATTTCTGGAGAAAAGAAAAAGAATAAACAAAGGAAAAGGATGAAAGAAAAAAAGAGAGGAAAATCCATTATAAAATCATTATGCATGAGTAACTAAATATTTATTGGATGAAATCCAGGGATAAACTGCATCTAGAATAGTAACAATCAAACTTATAGAGTTGAATTGACAGAAGTTACAAAAGAGTAGACTAACAAATTTTTTCAGTGGTCTATTCTAGTTGCAGCCTACTACTGAATTTCCACAATGTATTTTTAGTCTTTCTAATAAAATAAATTCAGCACAATTACATTAAAATATAAAATAATACCATGTAACAAACAGTCACTAACAGCAAAACCAGATGGTAGTAGAATGGATTAAAACTATTTTAGGGACAGTGGCATAACATTCTTGTGCTACATGTTACATGTGTTGATTCCAAAGACAACCATGACCTATCTACAGAAGATCTGCAGAAGTATTTTAATGACTGCCAAACCTTCTATGCTTGCATGGATATATGCACTGGGAGCAAACTGAGAAAAATAAATGAATGAGAGGACTTTAGAAAGCTGCTTACCACAAGTTAATCACAAATATAAGTATAACTGGTTACATTGGAATTTACACTGTAACATAGCAAACAAGTATACTGAATGTATGGCAAGAGATGAGAGACAATAGTTCTAGGCTAGCTTCTATGCTTTTTCATGTATAGATTATATTCCAAGTGGAAAAAGGTATTTGTCCTAATATAGACTTTAAATATAGTTTCACATAAGTACAGTGGAACCTCGGTTAACAAACAGCTTGGTTAACATAAAAATCACCTAACAAAATCCATAGAAAATAATGGCTCAGTTTTTACATTAACCGAGATTCCACCTGTATATAGGTGTTTTTGCTTTGTCAGTGAGCAGCATTGAAATTTGCCCTTGTGCCAAAGTTGGTGCAGATAATCAATCTAAGAAGCTGAGATGACAACAGAATAATCACAATATAGAATGATGTAAAATGCATTTGTTTATTTCTGTTGAAATGTCCTTACTATTGACATGTTTTCCACATGCGTCAGAATTTTTCCCATCTGTTGTGCCCTTTGCTTTCTCTTATTGGTGAAACAAACACAATAGTTCTTTTGCATTACCTCCAAATTGCCCTCTCACTCAACTTCCTTTTGTTTTTGCTTTCTTGCACAAGCAATATAATACTACTGTATTTCCAAAAGAAAAGATCTTTGGCTGAATGTTGTAGAACAGCAGGTACAACTTAAAAAAAATAGAAACAGAAACAGCTTTGGCAGGAAGTGACTGAAATCACAGAAGTGGCCAGGATCCTAGTTTAATTACCAAGCCACCCTGAACAAGCATTTTTGTAGATAACATTGACTTTGGAACGCTTGAGAAAACAAGTTGCAAATTCCCCAATTTCTTCTCCACTTAACTTGTTCCCTCCAATGTGATACTTCAATAAGAAATGGGTAAAGAGAGCATGTTTATACATCCTGTATAATAATATCTTTCTGATTTATTTAAGATGAAAGAACGCTCTTCCCACTGCAAATAAACTATTGAAATTCATCAACCTGGATTAGACATTTTAGTCTCCTGGAGTCATCTTTTGCTACAGATTTCCTACAGAGGTAGGAAATGGTAGACATACTCCACTTGTTAGTAGGTTGGCTCAATGGGGACAGTGGAGAATCGGAACTCATAGTGGGTCCAGGAAATGCAAGATGCATAACCTTTGCTAACAAACTGTAACTACAATCTGAGCAGTACCCATTAGCACACTGGAATTCCCATGGGGTGAGAAAATTTCTTAGAAATCGTTTAAGTATTACTGCTGTTTTCAAGTGGATACAAGATCTCCTGTTATTCCTTTAAAAATATTTACATTTCAGGACAATAAGCTTGGCATACTCACAACAAATGTGTCTTCTACTTTGGCGATTCCTTTCCCAAATATGGTACCTAGCTGATCTCCAACTCCAGCCAAGAGAAAACCAAAGAGGGGAATTCCCAGTAAGGCATAGATGATACAGAATATCTTTCCACCTTCTGTACGTGGTGAGATGTTTCCAAATCCTAAATTACAAACAACTTGAGCTGTTGATAAATCAGTTAAAGTCATTAAATTACACATCTAATTAGCACTGTAGGTAAGGATATTTTTAAAATGCTCTCTACATATATATTATGACATAAAGACATTCATATGGAGATCTTGCTTTAACTGGGTTGCTAAACCTACCTGAAAGTGGACCACATTCAGGAAGTTATACAAAAAAAAAATCAGTATTTTTAATAATGTTTAAGAAGCCTCTTACACTTCAGAAAGCGATATCACTATGCAGATAGACTCAATCAAGGAACAAATGTATTACAAAGAACTTCTTCCTGCCATTACACTGTATCCATTATTTTATCAAAAAGACCAAATTCTTTTGGAAAGACACTGAATGACCCACAAAATATATTTTTTATTAAACAGAAGTGTTGGGAAACCTGCCCCAACAATAGGCGCGAAGGAAGGGAGACTGCAGTCTTGTATCCAATGCAATAGCCTTTATTAACCAGCTTGGCGTCCCAAGCAGGTCTGTTGTTCTGGTTGGCTGTGCAGTTGCTTAGCTAGGCTGAACTGATCCTGATAAGCAATGCACCGCATGGCATATTTATAGAGACACACACAGGAGGAGGTACATAATAGGGTGTTTACAGGGTGTTACCCAAAAGGAGGAGGAGAAAGAAGGAGGAGGGTGTAAGAAAGGGTGGGATAGGGGTGGATGATGGAAAACACCTCTATAATCTAATCATAAAAGCCACATTTATAATAGCCTCTCTGCCTTAAAGGAATATATATTTGCAAGCTATAATATACTGTGGGTCAAACTCCTTCCTCATGCAGTTTTACATCACCTTATAACATCTGCCTTTTGAGAGGCCTCTTTCTCTTTAGGCTGGAGCTGAATCCCTTATCTTTAACACAGGATGTTCAATGAACACATTTATCTATTTGCATCACACTGCTAGCTTCTGCTGTAACGAAGCCCTAACAATATGTTCTAAGCAAGCTGTCACACTTTACTAAAATTCATCACACAGGTCTATGATCTATAACACAGGTATAATAACAATCAAATCTACAAAATGAATTCCCACATTCCCACTTTTCTAAATTTAAAATTAAAAAGACACTAGAATGCATTGAACACAGCAAAAGCATAATACATGGCAACAAGTGTTCTTACTTCCTGAAGTTGCACAATTGACAATTCTAGCACATTTGCTGGCATTGCTGACAGCTAAGGTGACAGGGATTGATTAAACTGAACCCAAACAACAGCAACCCATCCCCTGAAGTTACAGGAAGCAAGCAGATGATAAGAATGAATGCTGTCTCTTAAGCAGAAGTCTGCTTTTAACCCATGACTGCAAAAGTTTGGATGCAATGCTAAATAACATTTCTTAAGCTGTTTGGGTGAGAGCAGGAATTTTTGCAGATTGGTGAAAAGCATTTTGACTTGCAACTGGATAATCAAACAAAGGAAAGTCTCAGTGGGTGCTTTTAATGCAGTGTTGACTCTGGCTTTCCCTTCCACACACTAGCACTGTCTGGAGCTGCTGAAACAGTGTGAATAACGCAGAGTCCATAGAAGCCTCAGAGAGGGTAAAAAGCAAGGAGGAAATATACTATGCATCCATGAGCAGATTAAAAGGTGGAGTGCTGATACAAGGCTTTAACCTCTTCCTGAGAAAAGGGAAATCAAACATTGTCAATGTCAAGGTCTGTAAGTTGTATTCCACGACTCTACCCTTCAGCGGTAGATCGGAAACAGCTTCTGGGAATGAGTGAATGTTCTTCCGAGGGATGTTTGGCAAAAGGCTTGCAGTCTTCATTAGCATTTTCGAATGCCAGTTGCTTGAGCAACATCTCTCTGGCTGGCCCTTGATGAATCGATGCAAACCCAGCAATGGAGGCACTGCCTCGGGCAGGCACCCAATTCCATGCCTGTAGCACTATGCCACCAAGTGTTTGCAATTGATCATCTGGTAATGCAAGTTGTTGAGTTGGGCTGGTAAAGTTGTCTTCCCCCATTAACACGTCCACAGTCAAGGTAGTCTGTACTTTCTGGTGTGCTAGGGCCAAATCTTGCCCCTCTTGCATGCACATCATGGCTTCTGCCAAGACTGAAGAGAAAGTGGTGTGCTCTTGTCTCCCTTCTGTCCTTGGGGGCTTAGTTGCTTGAGAGGCTTTTGAAGGCAGAGTTTTTAAGTCAGGACAAAGGGTTTTAGTCTCAGGGAGGTCCGGAGGTTTCCCGGAACCCACCCCTTCTTCCTCATTATACAGCAGCGGCGCTGTGGTTAAAGCTGCTAGGGTGGTAGTCGGTAATGGCAGAAGAATCTGAGGCAAACCAGCAATGGGTGCCTGGAACAACAAGATGTTCTTCGGGGTCAGACTTTGATCCCATGCCTTTAAGTACAGGGTGCAGTCTGCTTGAACCCATGGACAAACATAAAGACAGTTGCCCATTGTATGTAGTCTTAAGTGTCTTTGCAAGTTGACAAATCTTCACTCACCGTTTTGGGACCCTTGAAGAAGGCTTTTTCAAGGATGAGAAGAGCGCTCTATGAAGACCTTTCCGGTCGGGCAAGTGAAGACGGTGGAGCGTAGGCGTCCGTTGGTGGAGCGCTGACGTCCGTTGGTTGCGAGCTGTGTCGCCTCACACGGCTGTGGGCTGTGCCTCAAGCCCCACAGTGTCGTGAACGTTGCGTTGGCCTCACAACGGGGCACCACTTGTTGGGAAACCTGCCCCAACAATAGGCGCGAAGGAAGGGAGACTGCAGTCTTGTATCCAATGCAATAGCCTTTATTAACCAGCTTGGCGTCCCAAGCAGGTCTGTTGTTCTGGTTGGCTGTGCAGTTGCTTAGCTAGGCTGAACTGATCCTGATAAGCAATGCACCGCATGGCATATTTATAGAGACACACACAGGAGGAGGTACATAATAGGGTGTTTACAGGGTGTTACCCAAAAGGAGGAGGAGAAAGAAGGAGGAGGGTGTAAGAAAGGGTGGGATAGGGGTGGATGATGGAAAACACCTCTATAATCTAATCATAAAAGCCACATTTATAATAGCCTCTCTGCCTTAAAGGAATATATATTTGCAAGCTATAATATACTGTGGGTCAAACTCCTTCCTCATGCAGTTTTACATCACCTTATAACATCTGCCTTTTGAGAGGCCTCTTTCTCTTTAGGCTGGAGCTGAATCCCTTATCTTTAACACAGGATGTTCAATGAACACATTTATCTATTTGCATCACACTGCTAGCTTCTGCTGTAACGAAGCCCTAACAATATGTTCTAAGCAAGCTGTCACACTTTACTAAAATTCATCACACAGGTCTATGATCTATAACACAGGTATAATAACAATCAAATCTACAAAATGAATTCCCACACAGAAGACCTTTTTTCTAAATATTTATATATAGACTTGTATATAAACTTTCTCTAGAAATGGAAAGCACCCGTCATTTACAAAGGGAACCAGGATCCGGTGGAAGATCTCCAGTGGAGGAAAGAGTTCAGATAGCAACTTCATTCAATTTTCACTTGCAGACCCAGGGCAGATAATTAAGACACACCAGTCCAGAAATTCACACACACACACACACACACACAGATAGGCAGTGGAGTGGGTATAGAAAGGCTACTGCTTGGGTCTACAGAAACATAGTATTGGCACAGCAAAACAAGCTGATCCATCTGTCTTCTGATCTCTTCCATCTAAACATGCTCATGGGTAACCATGGAGTTGTAAATCAGCAAGAGATATGCACACTGTCACTCTCCAGTGCGCAAATCCACTAGACTTCTTGGGTTTCAACTTTGGGGAACTTTGGCAGTCCCACTAAGCCAGGTATGCCCCTATCAATTCCTCACCTGTTGCTTTCCCCATCATAAAAGGGGACTGGGGAATCACTTGCTTGAAATATGGCCAAATGCCTGTCTTCCTCACTGTTCCTATGCATAAAATTGCCATTAATGATAGCTGGGGTGTCACTGACCCATTAGCCTTCTGCCAAACTACTGCTGGTGCAGCCACTCCAATAGGCTTGCCTTAAGATCCTGCAAGCCGACTTCCAGAACAGTGTCCAGCAGATTCAGGCCATCATCGACATAGAAATTTGGGTTTGAGTAAACAATGTGCCAATGATGGATTAAAAAAAAAAAAACCTCCATCCCTCCCAATGATGTTACCTGCTCCCCTGTAACCTTCCATCTTACCAAATCGAATATGTCAGATTTTTAGTGTCCCTGATCTCCCAGTTTTAATTGGGGAAACCCGTCAGCTTCAGAAACATACTGTTTGTTCCAATACACAATCCTGTATCTGACCAGCCATACAGACCACATTGGGTGCCTGCCAGAGAGGATGGGAGGGTTAAATCCCTTACAAAGCCAGGACAAGAACAGTCAGTAGCACTTCACCATTATGCAAGGACAACTGGGAAGAAAGTGTTCTGCATTGCAGTGGCCGGGGATGCTGTTTATCACCAAGCCACAAACTAGGAGGCCATGGTGAGTATGTGGAGATTACCCTGACTTTTGTCTGCAATCCATAGTACTGCCTCCCATACAGTTGTAGAGAGTTTCCATGTTATGTAAGTGGAGGGTGACAGTGGAAGCTGTGAGAGAATCTGAGAAAACCGATTCACCCCTTCTTTCAATGCTAAAGAACTCCACTGAATGCAGGGATAGATCCACACCACAATGTTTACCACTACAGTTACAATAACTGTACAGCCTAGTTAGAGCAGGGGTTCCCAACCTATGGCCCGTGGGCCAGACCCAGCCCATGATGCCATTCCAACCAGCCCATTGCCATCTCCCCTGCACCCTGAAGTAGAAGTGGGCATGTTATGTCAGCCATAAAACATGCCTGTGCATGAGCAAACATGCCCACAGCTGATGTAAATGCAGAAGTGGGCACATTTACATCATAGTGTAAACGTGGCTGCTTCTGCTTCCAGGGGGCGTGGCTGGGCTGCTCAACTCTTCCAGGGGTGTGGTCAGGCACGCAGCACAATAATGTTGGCCACCCCTGCCTGGAGGTTGCTCAAGCCGTATTCACATGGGGAGGAAAAGAATAGGGAGCATCAGGCCCCAGAGCAGGTAGACCCAACAGGAGCTATTTAATCAAAGGCAGCTGACTAAGGCCAGGAGGACACATACAAATGGGCAAAGGCAGTGATGGGATGTAACAGGTTTGCACCAGTTCGCCAGAACCGGTAGTAATTTTCCCCAGTGTCCTGGAGAACTGGTAGCAGCTTTTGGGGAGAACCACCTTCGGGGCTTACCTTTCCACTGGTTCCCACACTGTGCATGCAACCTAAGCAGTTGGTGTGCATGCACGCCTACAGTGCTTGGTGCATATGCATGGCCTCCTTGCTGTTCTCCCAAGCGGGGAAGAGGAAGAGAAGCTGCTACCCTGAAGCTCCCTATAGCCTGCTCCCCAGGGTAAGTGACTCACCTTTGGATGTGGCGTGTCTGTGTTTATTTTAATGTGTATTTAATACCTTTACCTATATTGACGTACTACCACAGTTCCTACAAAGGCCTGGTGGCTGGCAGGGCTGGCTTGGAGTTTTTAAGCAAAGTCTTGGAGTTACGTCATCAATAAGCTACAGCTGTGCTGTTCCAATTGCTGTTCCAATTGGAGAACCCTTAAGGAGGTACAGCTGTTTTACATTTACATTAAGGCATATTATCCTAGAGAACTGGTTAGGCAAAGACTTAGTCCCTAACTTCTTTAACTGTTGACAAGTTGAAAAGTGCCAAAATGAAGCCATCTTGTGGTGAGTTCATTCTGTAGTTCCTTCCATCTGACCTAGTGTGAGAAAGATTAGCCAGAATAAGCTTTAAGCTCTGGTTTAAAAGCTCTGGTTGGTTTGTGTTTGGGGTGGGTGGGTGGGTGTATTTTAATGTATTTTTATTTTATTTTATTTATTTAATTAGTTTATTTAATTTATTTACAGGTTTTATGTTGTGGGTGGGTGGGTTGAGGGGTGGGTGGGTGCTTATTATTATTATTATTATTATTATTATTATTATTATTATTATTATTATTATTATTATTATTATTATTATTATTATTATTATTATTATTATTATTATTATTATTATTATTTTCTTTGACTCTGCCCACAACATGACATCATGATGTCAGCTCCGCCCATGACATCATGATGTCATGACGTTAGCTCCGCCCACACTGTGATGACATCACGGTGGGGTAGTAAACATTTTGACATCCCACCACTGGGCAAAGGCAGGTGGGGTTGAAGTGAAAAAGGGTTTTCTGTACCAGTTGAAGAAGCAGCAGATCTGTGGCAAGATGTGGTAGTTGACTGAGAAGCATTCCACACTGAAGGAAAAGCGTTGTTGGAAATCCTCACTCTGCTTCCAGGAGGCACATCTGCATGTGAGCTGAGGACATTGATCTCTTCGTTCCTCTGAGATACTCCAGTGTCACTATCAGCACGAAGAGCAAAAGGCAGGGTAGAGACATAGATGAGGAACGACAGCTTCTTGCCTCTGTTTTTATAAACCCTTGTTGCAGAAATCTTGTTTCTCACCCCTGCCTCCGGGAATTGGGGAAAACCCAGTGATGCTAACTGGATCCCTGAATGGGGGATGGGGAAGCAAAGAACCGAAGCAGCTAATGTTGTCAACTTAGCCTCAAAGATTTGTGGGAAATGGACTCTGGAAACAGCTGTGGAACCTGTAATAAAATTTGCACACCAGCAAAGTGACCCAGGCCCATGCAATTTGAACTCCTTCCTAGGTGCCTGAAAATTATATACATTATACCCAAAGATTGGTTTTCTAAGTGCTGGATAAAAAAACATAAGGACCTCATCAAAAAAGACTGAATATCAGTTCATGATTTTGAAAGCCTTGTCTCAGAAAAGGTCTGTGACAGACAATTTTGGAAACAATGCTAATTAGTTTTTATTGTGGCTAAGCCAAGAGCACCTGGTGCAAATTCAAGGACTCTGACAATGTAGGAAATTTGAGAGTTCAGCGAATATATGTGATGACAATGACACACCATTCTTTTTATTTATTTTAAAATTGTTGAAATAACACTAGCATCTGGTCATACCCAAAGACAAACTGAGAAAAACTAAACACAATAATCACTTAGAATACAAAATGCACAAAGTACATAGAGTGCATAGGCTTGAGTGCAAACAGGAATCAAAGGATGGTTACTATTGCTTGGCTAGTGAGTTTCCCTTAAGCCGGGCTTCTTATATCTCAAAGATACAATTCTGTTTAGGATGCTTTCCTAGTCTTTTCTACGACTGGTTTTCGAGCAAGAGCAACCTTACCCAACTAAAGTTTGCTTTGCCAAACCTTTAATATGTGAACTCACTTATTCAGACACTTGTGCTAACACTTAAGTGCTTAGAGCTCCTCTTGGTGGCTGCTGATAGCCATTTTCTTTTGCCAGAATGTCCTGGGACAACAGCTTCCAACACTGTATCTGAGTCTAGGAGGAAAGCATTCAGCTGTCAATTGAAATTTCCTGATGCTCTTTGGAAGCATTCTTGTAGATCAGTGTTTTGTACTAGAAAAGATGTCCCTGTTTGTGTAAAAGTGTGGAATTGATGCAATAGAATGAGTTGTGTGAACAGATCAAAACATGAATGATTGCAATTTCACTTAAAAATCTGAAGCACTAGAACTAGATGGTTGGTGGTGGTATTATTATTATTATTATTATTATTATTATTATTATTATTATTATTATTATTATTATTATTATTATTATTATTATTATTATTATTATTATTATTATTATTATTATTATTATGTGCACCCTTCTCTGGTGTTTCATTGCTGGGATTTGCTTCTCAATGGGGAAAGTACACTAGATACATCTTATGCAAATCAGAGAAGGCAGGGAGGTAGACACCTCTTTGTTTCTTTCTTTGGTAAAGGCAAAGAATCTTATAGGGCAGGAGCTCTCAACCGTTTTCAGCTGGGGGCCGGGTCACACTCCCTCAGAGAGCTGCAGGGGCTGGATGGCCTTTTTGCCTTTCCTCCACCACATGACACTTCCTTGTATGGTGGAGGCAATGAGGGCCCCACATGAAATGGTGCTGTGGGACATATTCAGCCCATGGGCCGTAGGTTGAGAATCCCCTTTAGAGTTCCTTACATTTCTTACTGTGTTGAGATATGAAAATAAGGGATTTAGTACATATTTTTCCATACCTAAAATAGAAAGACATCTACCTTTTGCTCCGACAGGGTTCACTCTCTCTGGGGTATACATAATAAAACCATAGGTTAATCCTTAATGAAATGATTGTACAAGAAATCTTTGACTGTGTAAAATCACCATGACATTTTCCACCCTCTGCTGCTTTACCAAGATGAAAACTGCTCTCTCCTTCTCTTCACAGAGACCATTAAAATCAAATGTCCTGTGACCAAGAAGGGAAGCATGTGTGACACTCATGGAACAAACGCAAGTGATATAATCAAAAGGGCTTCCTGTCATTGACTTATCCATCTGCTGCTGATTCACCAACCTGGACCTAGATACTGTACCTCCCTCACACTGTCCAGTAGACAAAACTGTCCTGTGACCAGATAAGGAAGTACTTGTCACCATAGACAAAAGTAAAGATCTCCCTTGCTTGAAATCCAGTCATATCCAACTCTAGGGGGCAGTGCTCACCTCTGTTTACAGCTAAAGAACCAACACTGTCTGCACCTGCAGACATTTCCGTGGTCATGTGGTAGGCACAACTAAATGCCAGAATGCTGTTATCTTTCCTGCTAAAGCAGTACATTTTTATCTACTTGCAGTTTCTTGCTTTTGAATTGCTAGCTTGGCAGGAAATGGGACAGATGATGGGAGTTTACTGTCACTCAGCACTCAGGTATCGAACTGCTGAGCTGTCAAACCTCTGGTCATCAAGCTAAGTGTCTTAACCATCAAGTCACTGTAGTCTTCCCTGTCACCATAACGATATACAGTAAAACCTCACATAAAGAGTGCCTCGCTTAGAGAGTAACTCACTTAAAGAGCAGAATTTTCTCTGAATGGTTGCTTCGCTTAACAACAAAAGCCAACCAAAAATCCGCTTAACAAATAAATCGGGATTCACAATCCCCCCTGCCCCACCAGAAGTCACAATTGGCCATTTACAATGGTGTTTTACCTAAAGAGCAAACTTGCTTAAAGAGCAATCCTGTGGAACACATTATGCTCTTTAAATGAGGTACAACTATACAGTACAGTAATACCCCGGATAACACTTGTACCGGATAGCGCTAAAACCGCATAACGTTGCAAGATTTTCGGAAAAATCTTGCATCGGATAACGCGATTTTTAGCGTTATCCGGTACTAGCGTGTGCGTGGGGGGGGAGTTGGATTGGGTAGAACATCTACCCAATCCAATCCCCTCCCCAGCGCCTGCCTGCATTTACCCCGACGCTACTGCAGGGTTCCCTCTGCTTACCTTCCTTCTCCTCCGAACCAATCAAACAGGAAAGGGGGAAAATACAGAGATGCGATTGGTTCTCTAGATCAGTTGATCTAGAGAACCAATCACATCTCTGTATTTTTTCAAATCAGGAAGTAAAGCAAGTGGAAAGAAACTCCTTTCTCTTTCCCCCCTTTCCCTGCAGTTTAAAAAAACCAAGCCTTTTGCAATCAGCTGGGAGTCGGAGAAGGAAGGTAAGCAGAGGGAACCCTGCAGTAGCATCGGAACTGCACTTTCACCGACCCTACTGCAGTCGCATGGGGGTGGCTTTTAAAGGTAGGGAGTTCTCTTTCTTTCCCTGCCTGCCTTTAAAGCAGTTTGTCCCTGAAGTCAGGGCTTTATTTTTAGCGTTGTTCAATGCATGTATCGGACAACGCTAAAAACCGGATAACGTCATGACTTGTGGAACCAAGTCATAACGTTATCCGGGGTATTACTGTACTTAAATTCGCTTTTCTCACTGGCAGCCAGACATACAGTGGAATCTCAGTTAACAATCAGCTCAGTTAACATAAAAATTGCATAACAAAAGGAAATCCATAGAAAATAGTGGCTTGGTTTAAGGATTTTTTTCATAACAGATTAATTGGTTTTCAGTGCATTCCTATGGAAATCTATGTTTTGGTTAATAAATTTTGGTTTTAAATGAATTCCTATGGGAAATTGGATGTAATGCATTTCTATGGGAAATTCAGTTTAAGTAATTTTCACTTTAAGAAATGTCCCAGGAAACACATTAATTATGTTGTTTTACTGTAGCTGTATACAACCCTTGATTTATGTGATTGATATGCTAACTTTTGAAAGAAGTTGTACGTAAGAAAAGTGAGAAAAAGAGTAAGAATACAGAAGTAAACATAGAAAGCCTTAAGATGATTGAAAATATACGTGTGCAGAGTGTGGATGTACATCACTAAGTCAATCGGTAATACAGTGGTACCTCGCTTAAAGAGCATAATGCATTCCACAGGATTGCTCTTTAAGAGAGTTTGCTCTTCAAGCAAAACACCATTGTAAGTGACCAATTATGACTTCTGGTGGTGGTGGTGGGATTGTGAACCCCAATTTAGTTGTTAAGCAAGGTTTTGGTTGGTTTTAGTTGTTAAGCGAGGCGACCATTTAGAGAAAATTCTGCTCTTTAAGTGAGTTAGTCTCTAAGCGAGGCACTCTTTATGTGAGGTTTTACTGTATTTAGAAAGAATGACATATAAAACAAGCCAAGAAGAACAAGCTAAAATGATTTTGAACTGGAGAACGTGACATCTTGAGAACACTGTCAGCCCTAGCTTAAAAATATCTTCCCCATTAGCTGCAAATTCCATGATGATTTTTTTTTTTTTTTGCTGAGAGAGAACACTGTCACATAATTACCTCTTTTCAATTCAGTCTGTGGCTCAACAGTGGGTCTGCTTTTACTGTGATTTGCAGCCATCCACAGTACTGACTATACTTCTCACCATGCACATAAAATTTCTCTTGTGTTAGAACAATTTTAATATGCTGTACCAATACGTATATTGCTAAGCTTTCAAACAGTACTGAACAATCTCTGTACAGGAAATCTCCTTCCATAATTATGTCATATTTCAATATGTTAGTCTTTTGACAAATTAAACATAATATTTTGAAATGTTGTACTTTGTTCATAGGAATCTTATAGCTTGTGCCTTTCCATGAGATATGGAAATAGAAAAAATAGTGAATGATCCATGCTTCATTGACTTGTGCTTCTGGGTTTTTGAGAAGGGGAGGAAAGCTGTATATATTATGCATATCCCCATCGCAACATTTTCAGAAAAAAAGTTTAAAAGCTTCAGAAGAAGATATAAGTCATTCATACTTTCCTGTCTTTTTGCCAAACCTCTGGGAGATGGTCACATTTCTATCTAATCCATGAACAGTTGGGAAGATTTACTGGTAAATCACAAGCCTAAACTGTACATTTCCTGGCATTGTATTTGTCAACATTTGACCGCACATCCCTGTAAGCACAGAAAATCTTAGACCTGTCCCTAAATTTAGCTCAGTCTCAAATTGGATCTAGACTTAGCCATACTGGGATGGAATAATTGAAGTCAATCGGATAAATTTGTCAAAGGATTTACTTTAAGAGGGCAATGCCTCCATCTTTATTTCATTACATCTAAAGAATGATTTCTAGGTATACTCCCAACAAATCTGAAATTACTTTAGCTCTAGGATCTTTCCAACCTGCCACACTAAGTTTGAAGTACTGTATTATAATTGCCAGACTAATCTTATCTCATTTGTTGGCTAAATTCCTTGGCAGAAATGCTGTACAGTACATATAATATATCTTGGTTTCAGCAAGGCCTTTAACAAAGTATTCCATGATATTCTGATTAGCAAGTTATCTAGGTGTGGTCTGGATAATACAAGTTGGTTGGATATACAGTTGGTTACAGAATTGTTCTCAGAAAGTGCTGCTTCTCAAGCTGGGAGAGGGTAACAAGTGGGGTACCACAAGGCTTAATACTAAGCCTGGTACTCTTCAACATTTTCATTAATTACTTGGATGAGGGAGTGCAGGGAATACTGTGGATGACACAAAATTGGATGGAATAGCTAATACCTTGAAAGACAGGAACAGAATTCAAAAAAATCTTGATAGTCTTAAACACTGGGCTAAAAATAACACAATTAAATTATCAGAAATAAGTACAAAGTTCTACAACTGGTGGGGGGGATTAGATCAAATACACAGTTATAAAATGGGGAATACTTGGCTCAGTAATATTTCAAACAAAAATGATCTTGTAATTCACAAGCTGAAAATGAGTTAACAGTGCAAAGTGTCTACAAAAAAGGCCCATGCTATTTTAGGTTGCAGTAACATATGTATAGTATAAAAATATATGAGATACTAGTCCCTTTCTAGTCAGTGCTACTTAGGTCTCATCTACTGTACCCAGTGCTGGACATGGTGCTTTAAGAAGGATGCTATCAAACTAAAACAAGTTCAAAGGAGGGCAATAAGAATGAACAGGGGACTGGAAACCAAACCCTATGAGGAAAGACTGAAAGAACTGGGCATGTTTAGCCTTGAGAAAAGGAGACTGATAGGAGAAAAGGAGACTGATAGCATTTTTTCAAATACTTGAAAGATAGTCATAAAGAGGTGGGGCAGGCTCTGTTGTCAGTCACCCTGGAGTGTAGAATATTTATTTATTTATTATGACTTATATGTCGCCCTCCTCAAAGAGATCCAGGGCGCCTAACAAAGGTTTAAAAAGACATAAAATACAATATTAAAAAATCCAATTCAAAATTAATATTAAAATATTAAAAACTAAGCAAAGATAAAAAGATTAAAAATTCATATTTTGAGAGAGGGAGTTTGAGAGAGGGAGGGGTCAGATGAGCCAACAGGCTGATGCCCCTTCCTAAAGGGCAGCAACTCTGACTGGAGACGTAGTTCAATTAGCATGACTAAAATTACAGAATGGACTAAAATTACAGAAAGCTTGATAAAGGCTGAGTATCAGATGAAACGACTTAACTGAGCAATATAACAATGGAACCAATTGCTGGCAGGAGGTGGCTAGCTGGACGTATTAATGAGAAATTTAGACAACCATCTGTCAGATCCTCCTGCATTGAGAAAGGGTTTGTGCTCAATGGCCAGGGTCATTGGAACTTTGAACCTCTGTCTCAGCAGCCAGACACCCAACCCACTGAGCTATCCAGTCAGCCTTGAGTAGTTGAACCAAATAAAACCTTTTACCTCACAACATCAGTTTCTTCCTAACACACAGTTTCTTCGTAAAAGTCCTCCTGAAACTTCTTTTTCAAAATTATCACATCTTACCAACCTAAAATTCTTGGTTTACATCTTCAGTGCTCATGACTGGATTTCTGCTCATCAGACACTCCAGAAAGTGAAGACTAGGAGGTGGTTTTTACAGATTCTTTCTTCCACCTATAGCACCATGTTCCCCTTCCAAATGTTGTTGTTGAATATAATCCATTTAACCTTGAGTAGCATATGAGCTGGTATAGATGTAACACTCCCTTCCCAGTTTATGTAAGGATCAAAGAAACTTGTTTAGGCCAACTGTGACCCGCCAAACAGATTCTCTGATATGTGGCTGTAAATTACATTTGCTTATGCACTTACTTGTGTTTAAATTCAACTGTCCCTGTCCAATATATCACCTGATTATTTTAAATATTCATTTTCTTATTTCAGAACTCAGAATGAGCAATATGAGAAGAAGTTCTAATCTCACATGCTTTATGAAATTCCCCCCTGAGAACAATACCCTAAAGTTATGTTACAATCTAAACTCTAGACAAATATTAGAAAAATTCACTTAGGATTCAGCATTTATATTACACTTTAGGACAGGGTTCCCAATGTTTTCCTACCAGGGGCCAGTTCCCACCACCACGCTCAGCTGTGGGGGTCAGAGATGTAGCTGCACCCACTACTTGCATTTTTGTCATCATCGCTGTCATTGGCGGAGGTGGCTGGGGGGGGATTATGCTGTTTTAGCGGATTCTTGGACAGGCTCCACCACTTCCCAGGGTTTGAGATTTTTCCGTCACTTCTCGGCTGCACTTAGGCAGCTAGAGCATGGCTGTGGCCAACTTCCTGGTTCTGCGCTGGGATACCAGGCACTGACGTATGGTCCACTTGGCATCGGAAGTCACCCACTGTCATGCTTCAGCTGCTGAAGTTCAGTGGAGAAGCTGTACTAGTGATTATCCATTCCTGTCTATTAGCCTATCCTCTATTTTAGGAATAGTAAATTAGTGTTTTTCAACTTTGGGTCTCCAGATGTTCTTGGACTTTGCTTCTCAGAAGCCCTGATCATGCAAGGTTGAGAAACCCTATTTATCATAGTATGTGAAGAATCACACTTGTCTAGTTCAGTTTTTCCCAAACTTTGGTTTTTGGACTTCAATTCCCAGGAGTCTAAGTCAATTCCACAAAGCACTGATCAGCCAATGTACTGACTGAGCCTTCTGAAAACTGAAGTCCACTGGTGTTACATGGAACATAGTTTGGAAAATGCTGGTATAGTTCGTGCACTTATTTTGTTATTTGGCCCTATGAACTTGTTGCTCACTCGCTAGCATTTCAAGAGTATCAATATCTTATCATAGAAGTGCAGAGAAGGAAGGCACCCTATTGATTATCAAGTTCAGCCCCTGTTAAGGAGGTATGGAGAGAATTGAACTCCTAACCTCTGTCCACAGTCAGATATCTAAGCCATTGGGCATGATGATGCCATGCTTGCTAGATATCAGAATTAATTTAGTATGTCAGATTTCTGTTAATTGTTCTTTACAGTTTTAGCTGACAAAGTGAGTTCTTTAAGAAAATAATTTTGTACTAGAACTGTGTCTCAATTATTTCCTGTAAAACATTAAAAATCAGGGAAGATGAGAGGCAGAACAGTAATGAAACCAATTAAGGGTATATTTTAATGGCTTCGAAGTCGCATCATTGGGTGGAGGTGCAACAGAAAGAAAGGAAAAGGACAAGAACAGAGAATCAATAAAATTTACACTGTACTTAATTCTACATACCAGTCTCCCAATTCAATTTGTAGGTCGATTCAGGACATCTGAATATATCTTGATTTTATCCAAACTTGATTTGATATATTTCCCAGATCCAAATCAAATTGTACATTTGTAATGTTAGTGCACTGGGAAAGCAAAATGTTTATAATATGTTTGCTTTGTACTGATATACATGGAATTTAGAAATCTGATGTAGGCAGTGAAGCTACCATATTGTAAAGAACAAGCATCAGGGGTTTGAGAACCATTGAGGTTTTTTTAAAAAATAAAAATAAATGTTGAAACCATTTGTAAAGGTAAAGGTTTTTCTTGCTTGAAAGCCAATTGTATCCGACCCTAGGGTTCAGTGCACATCTCTGTTTCAAAGCCGAAGAGCCAGTGCTGTCTGCTTCTGCGGCAGACATGACTAGACACCGGAGCGCACTGAATGCTGTTACTTTCCCACTGACATGGTCCCTATTTATCTACTTGCAGTTTCTTGCTTTCGAACTGCTAGGTTGGCAGGATCTGGGACAAAGATGGAAGGTCATGCCGTCCTGCAGTACTCGGGAATCAAACTGCTGACCTTCCACCTCCCAGTCAGCGTCATAGCCACTTGAGCCACTGCAGTCCATTTGAGTTCCATGAAATTCAGTTTGTGCTTTGGATACAAATCAATCTGCAAATTCAGTTAACAGACTGAATCACTTTACAGCAATTAATCTGGCCATTTCACTTTAACTCAGCCTACATACAAATGTATCTGAATGAAGTTGATTTGCTTCAGAACTTCTAAATCTGCTGCACTGTCCTCTTTATATACTATCCTATTGTTAATCTGAGAAACAGGTTGGCATTTTTATTATTATCTTAGAGAGTAAAAGAGTATGTGAACATTTGTCACTTTAGAATAACTTTTATTTTATGTTGTGAAAGTTCAGACAATTCTCACAATCAAATTTCACTTTCTAGTTGTCACAATAACAACAATCAGCAAATGTATTAGCATCTCATAAGGTTCTGGAGGCACAATAGAAACACAGCGAAGGATACTGTCAAGTGATAAGGAAATATTAAACTTCTACCAGAGGAAAGAAATATATATATTCTTACTATTGTTCCATTAAAATCCAGTGTTTATCCTCTAAACCAGTGTCTTCCAACCTTTGGTTCTTAGATTTCAACTCCCTGAAGCCTAAGGCAGTGCTTTTGGGAATTGAAGTCCAAGGACCAAAAGTTGGGAAACACTTTTCTAAGTCAATATTTCTGTAAGCAACTTTAGCAACTCTTCAGAATGTTTATGATAAAATGTAACACACCCAGCTATTTGGCATATCACATAAAATTACACAATGAAAATGGTCTTTCTTTTCTTGATGTTAGTCAAGAACTACTTTTTAATAATTCTTTTGCAGAAATATGAATTTCACTTTACCTTGGAACACGATGCCTATCTCATAGGCTCTCTCAGTCTAAAAAATCCCTTCTGGTGTGGAATAATCAGACAAAGTGTGGTACAGTAATACCCCGGATAACGATTGCACCGGATAACGCTAAAACCACATAACGACAACAAATTTGAGGGGAAGATTTGCACCGGAGAACGTTCTTTCTAGCGTTATCCGATGCATCATAATAAAGAAGTAAAGGAGGCCAAAGCTCCTCTCCCTGCCACTTCCCTCCTTCCTCCCCCCCCCCACCACCAGCAATGGGGTGCCGTACTGCCGAGAGAATCCAGCAAGCCCTGGCCCTGCTTACCTTTAAGCCACCACAGCTGCTGCTCCCACCAGGTTCCCCTGGCAGCCCTTTGCACTGGAACTCATGGCTGGCCCAGGCAAGGGTAGCATGCATGACCAAGCCGGCCTCGCCCATGTAGAGTCAGCCTAGCTGCTCTTTGTTCCAACTGAGCCAGGCTTGACCAGCCGATTGCAGAGCACAGAGCTATGCCTCATGGCAGGCAGAGGCAGCTGAACATCAATGCAAGAGATCAGAAAATGGAGAGGAATGGTTGCCAAGGCAGCAAGAGACGCATGCATCAGATGAGGCTGAAAATCGCATAACATTAAGACTTGTGGAACCAAGTCTTAACGTTATCCGATGTATTACTGTATTTGGAATCATCTCTCACGGATAGGATAGGATAGGATAGGATAGGATAGGATAGGATAGGATAGGATAGGATAGGATAGGATAGGATAGGATAGGATAGGATAAGATAGATAGATAGATAGCAAATGAATAGTCAAATACAAAACTCCAAAAAGCACCAGTCCACCTCAAGGGAAATCCCAAAGCACCCTGTTTCATTACTAGTTCATAATACAGTACTGTAATACCTCGGATAACGCTAAGACTTGGTTCCACAAGTCTTGGTGTTATCCGATTTTTAGTGTTATCCGATGCATGTTAAAATCCTATGGGATGGATCGGCTAACGTTAAAGCTCCATAGAGATACATTTGTAACCGCACAGGCTTTAGTGGTTGTTATCCGATACATCCCATAGGACCTTAACGTTATTTGATCCTATTCTCCTCCCCAGATTACTTAACGTTATGCGATTTTAGCGTTATCTGAGGTAAACGTTATCCAAGGTATTACTGTACATGTATCTACCCACCCATAACACCATTGTGATCTCTAGGGATGAAGCATCCTGACATAGAAGTCTTTGCTGTTCTGATAAAATAATTTTATACCGTTGACATTTAGCCATAAAAAGTTCAAAGACTGTATTCCCAAGCACACCAAAGGAAGCATCCACAATTAAGGACAACAAATCACACGAATTTCAGTAGATACTGAAAATATATTAATTTTAAGCAATTTGAAGGTCTAACAGAGAAACAAAGAAACTTCTTTAGCTAGAATTCTTTTTCTTCCCTGTCTAGACCAGGCGTGAAACTGACAAAATGAAGGCACCTTTTGGAGAGTTCATTCTCCAGTTTCTTTTGCCTGACCTAGTGTGAGAAAGATTAGCTGGCAACACAAGGGTGCTGTTACCAGGGTACATCCTATTGTGGTTCAAAAATAACACAATCTTCGAGGAGTAAGAGGACACTGTTGGAAATAAACTGTGATAGCAAATTTTATTGTCAGTATAAGTTACAAAGATTGGTCTCCAAAACAATCCCATCTCTTAGCTACCAGTAGCACAACACCATATGGCCGAACTAGAAATAGCTGTATAAAATAAGAGCAACTGGAAAACTGCATTTGCAAAAGCATGTTTCCTTCATTGAATTTCTTAAGCATCCATTATTTGAGTGATATGTTTACTTTGGGGGAAAAGATAGTGTTTTTATACTAAAAGAGAAATTCTGGTAAAAAGAATAGGAATTTGATATCTGCAGTGAAGGTATTTTCTGTTCTTACCACACTCAGGGTTTATCACAAAAATAAATAAAAACAAAATATTGATGCGGTGGATCATTTGGCCACACAAATCTAGTGCACATTCTACCACCCTTCTGTGAGTTATCAAGAAATCTCCTTGCCATTTAGCACACTAAGCAAATTGGCTCACACTGAGAACTCCCACCTGTCAAATCGTATCTGTCATTATATCCTTGCCAAACAGAAAATCATTTCTCATGAAACACTTACCATCTACCACACATTTAAAACCTTGTAATGCCACCTGTTATTCAGATATTTTGAAACAGGTAAGGTTTTAGATGTAATATATTGAAGTCAACAAGTGGATTTTCTTATTTACGCAGATCCTGTTCCTGCATAACTCCATTAGTCTATTGTTATTTTCAAATGGGACAAAAATCTGGCTCCTTTTTTCTCTTCAAATGTGTGCATTTTTGCATCAATTTATTTTTAATTATAAAATGTATGTTCACATTCCCTTCATTGACCACAGTATAGTACACAGTTATTATTATTATTATTATTATTATTATTATTATTATTATTATTATTATTATTATTATTATTATTATTATTATTATTATTATTATTATTATTATTATTATTATTATTATTATTATTATTAATGTGTCAGAAATTTTTCTGGGTTGAAAGGATTTTTGCAGAAGAATCTCCATTCAGTGAATGCCCAAATGAGGCTCCTTTCACATCCCCAAAAACTGGGAGAAGAGACAGGCGTTTAATCCATCATGCAGTATCCAGATATCGAACTGCTGACTTGCCAGCCTTCCAACTAACAAGGCGAGCTTCTTAACCACTAAGCCATGACAGCCCCTATAACAGTGATGGCCAACCTTGACACTCCAGGTGTTCTTGGACTTCAATTCCCAGAAGCCCAATTCAACTCACTGGCTGATCAGGTCTTCTAGGAATTAAAGTTCAAGAACATCTGGAGTGCCAAGGTTGGCTATCACTGTCCTACAGCATACAGTGACTTGTGCTCATTCAAATATATATATTTTCTATTCATAGTTTTTAAATGTACAGTTTTTTCTGAGATGTACCCACAGATTATTTCATTGTACAGAATTTGTTGACTTGGACAAAGTCACATAAAAAGTCAACTTGAAAAGATTCCTCATCAATCCATAATTAAGACCTCTGCTGTTACAAAAACCTTCCACTTTTCTAGGACCTTTGTGCATAATTAAATATCAGTGAGCCTTCCCCTGCCCCAATATTATTCTTTCAGTTGTAGTTAATAGTGTGGTTAAATGTAGTATATGCCAAGACAGGAGTGTGCTGACACTGAATTTGCACAGATCACTGTGTTATTAGCTGGGGCAAAACATTAATCTTAATGTTATTGGAAGGCACGTTCTACAGCAAATTTATTACATTTTAAAACCACTGGAGCATGGCATAAGACACATCTTATACTCATTAGATAATAAAATATAACGAAGTTTCATGTACCATGCCATTGACCAATGACAATTTATCACTCCACTGATAATGAATGTGGACAAATTGTACCCAAAAAAGAAAAGGAAAGTAAAAGCCAGTGAGAAGAGAGAGAAGGGGAGGGAGGGGAAAACTGGAGTAAACCTCAAGGTTTGCAGAAGTAGAACTCCCCCTTTAAAAAAAACCTAAGGAAAGAACACTCCAAATTGTTTCAGTTGAGACTGAGCCTATTCAGTGGTCACAGACTATTAACAGAAAGCCAAAGAAGACAAAGATTGAGTAAAGTATGGAATGCCTGACTTTGAGAGAATGACTGGCTGTAATGTGAACAAGATCTTAACAGTGTATACACCATAACATTTTGTTATAGACTCGAGTAGAACATAGTGCCTGCCACATTGGTTGCTTGGTCAAATAAGCCATGTTTAGTTATTGTGTGCCGCAAGTTACTCTGACCGAGCCATTGAGGAGTAAGGACCTAAAATCACTTGGTATTCTAAATTTACAGAATGAATGTAGCTCACTGCAGGATTTTGAAAGAAACCAGATTTACTAGAATGCAGATTAAGCACAAGTTAACATTTCCAACAAAAATAGAAATAAGAACAGAACAAGACCATGGACAGCTCCAAGTGATACTGGGGCTGGGCTAGCTTTCCCAACAAGTTGCGGATCTTTGCAACAGGCATTCAATAAGACGGTTGATCATAACCTGTGAGGAGAGGGAACAGAAACTATTATGGTACACTATGATATTTTCAGAGTGGCATTATGTAGATACCTGTACCTGGTTTCCTGTGTCTGTGGAATGGGAGAGGTATCAGATCCAAAACTACTGACTTTTTAAACTCACCTCTAAGAAACAGTATGGCATTTCTACGCCACCTGGTTTAGTGCAGGCATTACTCTAGGCCAGTGATGGTGAACCTTTTAGAGACTGAGTGCCCAAGGAGGAGGTGCATGCACAGGCACTCAGCCATGTGATGTCACTGGTGTGCCTCTGGTGAGGTCATATGGATGCATGTGCGTGCCCCCCCCGATGCACACGCCCACCTGCAGATGCACTCCCCCTTGGGTACAACCCCCTGTTGGTGCATATGCCTCCCCACGGGTGTTCACACCCTCCCTGCAGGTGCACACACCCCCTGCAGGTACACACATCCTCTCTCCCATGGGTGTGCCTCCTCTGCTTCATAGGAACTTATTCAAAGTAATAAGGTATTCCTTGACAATTTGTTTATCAATCTCAAACTGTAATCCTATCTCTCTCTTTGCACTTCACATTTGCCTGGAAGGTTTTATGACACCTTTTAAGGGGCGGGCAGCGGATCAAGCTTAAGTATGAATCGAGCACTTCTGCCTTTACTTTGTTGTCTGTTATCATCTTCCCATCCCCACTGAGTAGCTAAGCTACTGTTTCTTTTCTGCCTTTTGATACGCAAGTACTGTACCCAAGTAATGAATTTTTGTTGCTTTTAATATCTCTTGCTGACTTCAGCTAATTTTTCAGCTCTTTCCTCCTAACACAATCCCTACAATTCTTTGCTTCTTGTCTGTACTCTTCCTATGTAGTTTGGCCTTCCTTCCACTTCCTTTATGGGTCCTTTTGTGACAGTGATCCATAGGGTCACAAAGGGTCGGAATCGACTGTGCGACTGAACAACAACAAAGCTCTACTCTGACCTTTTTGCAGAGCAACATTTATTTATTTTTGCTATCTACCACCTTTCTTTCTTGTTGAAATTGTTTGGAGTTGTGCCTTTAAAATGTCCTTCTTTAGAAACTCCCACCTATCTTGGACTCCTTTTCCTGATAGTATCACCTACCATGGGACTTTACCTCTCATTATTCTGAGTTTATTCAAATTGGCTTTTCTAAAGCCCTGTGTGTACATGCATCTACACTCTGCTTTTATTTCACAACCACTTTCCTCCAGAGATTTTCTTGCTGTCATTTTGGCGGAGTATCAGGAAAAACCTCTTCACTGTTAAAACAGTATGACAATGGAATCAACTACCTGAGAAGGTGGTGAGTGCTCCATCATTGGAGGCATTCAAGAGAAAATTGGATCTCCACCTGCCACATACATTTGAACTTGGATTCATGCACAGAGCAGGGGGTTGGGCTTGATGGCCTTATGGTCCACTTCCAACTCAATAATTCTATCACATTCTCATAAATGATGTTGTTACATAGTTGGTACATAGCTCTCACGACTGCAGCGGCTCAAGTGGTTAAGATGCTGAACTTATTGACTGGAAGGTTGGAGTTCAATTCCTAGGTACTGCATGATGGAGTGAGCTCCTGTCTCTGTCCCAGCTCCTGCCAACCTAGCAGTTTGAAAGCAAAAAAGTTGCAAGTAGATAAATAGGACCACTTTGGTGGGAAGGTAAACAGCATTCTGTGCACTCCAGTGTTGAAGCATGCCTGCAATATGTCCACAAAAACATCTGCAGAGGCAGATAGCACTGGCTCTTTGGCTATAAACAGAGATGAGCACTGAACCCTAGAGTCATACACGATTGGCTTTTGAGCAAGGGTGACCTTACATAGCTCTCATTCTCACTCCAGAAAACACAAGTTTGCATTATCCCACTTGTGGGATTTTTCATGGTCCTCTGGAAACAGACATTTTTACAGTCCCAAACAAGGATCTGGCAGAATGTCTGCCAAAAGGCACAGAGTGGGTCAGGCATTAATCTGTGTGCTCTTATTAGGGCACATACTGGGGGTGGAGGGTGTGTGTGGCAATTCCTTTTGCATATGGATTCAGGCCTTTCATGTGTACCTGTCAAAAGTCAGTGTAAACTCCTAATATGCAATGCGCTCATGAAAGCGGAAGGAGGAGTAACAGGCAAGGCAAAAAAACAAAAACATAGACTGACAAAAAACTCCTAAGTCTTCAAGATAACATTTGAGGTGAGGGAGCATTTTTCAGTTTCTAAAGTACAGAAAGACAGCAGTCTGTGTTTGCTTTTATTTCTTCAAAGTGCCACTGACAAGAACATTCATGGTAGTGAAATGGGCAGCCACTGAATGAAAAAAAAAATCTATTAGTTGTCATGGCAACAAAGAGCATAGAGTTTCCTCACGTGACCACAGAGACATACTTCAGAGTTTAATACATGGCAGTCCCCATGAGTATCCAAACAAAAAAGAACACATATGAAAACAAAATAAGAAATAAGAATAAAAAACAGATTTTTTAAAAAAAAATCTACTGATTTCACCTCTTATTGAGTGAAAAAACCAGACCCACCAATTCATCTCATCTGTAAATTTACATACAGTACTTATTTTCCAGTTTTCTATTGCTCTCTGGCTCCTGCATATTAATTTCATATATAAATTATGTACAGAAAATCATGTTAACATAAAAGAAAAAGAATACGATGGACTTAAGAGTAATTAATTTCAATTCTTGTAGCAGCTAGAGTGGATGGAACCAAGATGCAAAACTTTAATATCAAGTTATGTTTTTAGCAGCTATTCTGAGAAAGCAACCATGTTTTTCCATCACAATATACCTCTTTATGTGTCAATGTATATTTTGCGGAAACAAAGATGGTGGCAGAAGCCATGAGAACACTTGCCTCTCTGGTAATTTTTTTAAAAAAAAAAATTAGCACAAAAAAAATTCATCTGAACCTCAACTTTTATGAATATGAAGCATACCCCAAAAATGTAGATGAGAAACTGAAAGGTTCTTCTTTCCCCAGCCATATGTGTATAACATAAAATCATTTTCCCCAAAATTAGCTAATAGTAGTCATAGCAAATAAGGGATCAAGCTGCTGACTTTTTAAAGTCAAATACTTTTAAATATGGAATTAATAGTTGAAAGTAAGTCATCAGTAAGTCTATGGCTATTCGTGACTACTGACAAAGTAGATGAATTGTATCTAAGCTAACCATTCAGAACACAAGTACAGTACATAAAAATTATGTATCTAAACTCACATATGTCATACAGTCTGCTTCTCTATGCTGCCTGATATTAATATTCTAAGCACTTTGTTGGTTACACATTGAGTACTCATTTCCAGGCTATTAGATGTACTGAATCAAGAAGCAAACTTTTGGAAATTAGACTGCTGATGTGCTTCTGTCTCTGCTGTGGCTGATTTTAATCATTTCGTGCCAAATGATAAAATTATATTTTTGTGCGTACCATCATTTCACTACAGAATTATTCTTTTTGGTGTTTACCATGTGGGACTATCATATGCTTAGAAATTATCCAATTTCTCTTGAAGTCATTACAGTTATCTTCAGCCTTTTTCTCTTGCATAATGTAATAAGGTACAGGGACTACTATTTTGCACATTGATGGAGGAGGGGGGGGGAAACGGCAGAGGCGTCAAAATTATCAGCGAAATGTAAATGCTAGCAATCTGGACACTAGTACATCATCCATATTTTATGTCTTTAATCTACTGGAGCTACTTTAATACAGTGTTCCCCAACCTTTGGGTTTTGGACTTCAATTCCCAGAAGCCTAAATCAGTCCATTAGCTGATCAGTGCTTTGGGGAATTGACGTTGAAGTCCAAAACCCAAAGGTTGGCACCGCTGGGAATAGTAATTGCCCCTTTGTCTAGCACTGTCTCAGCCACAGAGCGCAGTCTTCATGAGATTCAGGCACTACCCACATAATTCAGTCTTGCTGGTTCCTCTGAACTACCCTCTTGTCTGGATCTAGCACAGAGAGAGCTTTTCTGAGCCACTGTCCTCCTTTAGGAGAGCACTTTTAACTAAAGTGCCAAGCAAGCTTGCTGTTTCACAGCGACACAGAGCAAAATATTTTATTTATAGCAAAGTACAGGAGCACGCTACTTATAGACATCATTTCAATTAAGGGAATAGCTTTGTGACCCTTGAAACACTTCAATGTGTACTTAAATTTGTACCTTTCAATAATTTGATGGGCAGAAGGGCCAAGGCCTTAAAAGAGACCGCAAACATTTTAATGATCTGGTAAATAAGTGAAAACATAACAATCCTGAGTTCAGCATTTTTACCTCACCTAACAAAACTGAAAAGATGATGAGACTCATGGTTGTATTTATTCACACACACACACACATGCAGAAACCACTACAGAAATTTGATATCCCATTTTTGGAGACATATTAATAGAAATGAATCAGAGAATAAGAATGAGAAAATGAAGTACAGTACTGGAACTACATTTTCCTAAATGGTTTTCTCCACAATTTAACAGATTAAAAGGTCATATCAACTTTTTGAGTCCTTTAGTTGATTTCGGCTCACCAGCAATTTCAAACAACCTTCTTAAATGACATTAGTCCCAAAATTTCAACTTTAATGTCAACAAAATTAGAACTCAATCTTTAAAGATACATTCTAGAGTCCTTTTCTCTGGACTTGTTTAAATTGTTATTTCAATTAAATTAAAAGCTACCAGAAGGGCAACTGGGCTCACTAGTTGGGGGGGGGGAGTAATTTTCCCCCCCAATCTCTTGATTGTGGTAGGAATTTTTATGCTTATATGAAAAAAAGGAGGCTTTTTAATATATTTTTTGTTCCTAAAAGAAGAAAACTTAAGCATGAGTAGGGCGGCATATAAATTTAATAATAATAATAATAATAATAATAATAATAATAATAATAATAATAATAATAATAATAATAATAATAATAATAATAATAATAATAATAATAATAATAATAATAATAATAATAATAATAATAATAATAATGAATGAGAACAACACAAAACTCATTTTTAAAATGTTTCTCTCTTTCATTTAATCTGTTTTTCATCCTCACTCTTTTCATTTGCAAGTTAAATTGTTCATACAATACCATCACAGCAGCTAAAGAGACTCTCCAGAAGGTTGAGGAGGAATTTTGAAACTATAAAAGGGCCTGGATTGAAGGAGATCAAGCAAGACTTTTGTAAGCACTTGAGACTTTTCATCTTGTGCTGCCTTCCTTTCTACCTTGCTCTGCCTTGGATCCTTTATTTTTCCTTTGCCTCAGTAAGATTATTTTTTGGATCCCCTCAATTAATTTGGGAATTCCTCCCACCTTTTTTTTCCTTTTTTGGATTATTTTTGTTGTCTAATTGTCTTCTGCTGCACTTGACTCAAAAGTGGCTAGTGGTAGAAGGGAAAGAACACATCCCATTTATTAGTTATTTTGCTTGGGAGGGGGTTTGATTGTGTTTTTTGCTTTTTATATTTTTGTTTATTTGGGGAAGAAGACTGTATATGTGTGCTTTATTTTTCTGTTTTCTTTCCTGTGTTAAAAAGGGATGTTTTACCCTATTGATTGGTTTTTTAAGTGTCATTTTAAGAGCATGCCAGATTTCCACAACTCCCTTTTTACAAAAACACAGACAAGAAATTATAATGTGTGCTTGTTACATGTCAGATTAGTTTTAGAGTAAGGTACCTTGGAGGTCTGTTGTCAGACAGAAAGGTAGACTGAATAAATGCTAGCAGCAGTACTGTCTCCCCATGGGTTATACTCCTCTTAGCACTCATCACCCATCTTCAGTGTTCTCCCTCTCTTTTCTCCTGTTTGAAGACTACACAAGCCCTGTACAAAACTGAGTTCTCTGGATTGTCTCTGGTTTTGTATTTCATGTCTGTCTGTCTTTAACACAGTCCAAGATCAGCATAGTACATCAAAAGGAACAGAAGCTAAAATGAGGGTACTTAGAATGTATCAAGACATTGAAGTTAAAATGAGAGTGCTTAAAAAAGGAGCATTTCTGATCAGAGTTAGGGAGAAGTAAAATTACTACATAAAATGAATGTTACAGTTATTACTAAGCCTATGCTGTAGCGCTAGTAGTTTATTTAGCTGAAGGACAGGCAAAGAATGTTCTTCTGATCTTACACGCTGCGGCACAGATCCTTGCAGTGTTGTGGGTAAAGTTGAGCCTTTCATCAGATAGCAGCCAGTGTTTGACCGGCCAGGATACTTGCAGGATACTCTATCTATCTATCTATCTATCTATCTATCTATCTATCTATCTATCTATCTATCTATCCATCCATCCATAACTAATTTATATCATAAAATCTCAGGGCAAGTTAAAAAGTTATATGAAACAATTTAAAAACAAAATATTTTAAATAAATATAAAACATTTTAAACCAAATGACACAAAATCAAAACATTAAAAACAGGGGTGGCCAACCTTGGTGCCCCAGGTGTTTTTGGACTTCAATTCCCAGAAGCCCTGATCAGCAGGTGTGCTTACTTGGGCTTCTGGTAATTGAAGTCCAAGAATACCTGGGGCACCATGTTTGGACACCCCTGTTCTAGAGTAATCAACATTTTTCCATATTTGAACAAGACAGCAACTTGTGTTTTTATGCAAACAGCAAGTGAAAGTTTCTAACCTTGCATGCAGAAAAGAAGAGAGAAGGAATGAGTATTCTAGTTCTAGAAGACTTATCCCTAAATGTTCATAAAATGTATATGGAGACACCAATGTTTCCATTGATGGCTTCTTTGCAGAACTGTTAGGACAGCAACTTCAACACTGTCTTTAATTTCTAGAAGTCCCACAGAATGAATGGATCCATTAAATTATCCTAGCAAATACCATAGACATCAAGCAAATCACATTAATAGATATCCAGTAAACAGAAGAAGTATATGTGCTCAGTTGGCACAAATTAACACAGTCAAACCTCGCATAACGAGCATTTCGCTTAGCGAAAAACTTGCATAACGAGCAAGTTTTTTGCTAAGTGGTCCATCTCGCATAACAAATTTTTCACTATGTGAGTCAGACTTTTCCCTATGGAAAAACTCGCATAACAAGCGTTTCTATGGGGAAAACTCGCATAGCAAAAAAATTTCGCTATGCAAGTTTTTCCCATAGAAATGCTCGTTATACGAGTTTTTCCATAGGGAAAAGTCCAACTCGCATAGCAAAAAAATTATTATGCGAGTCTGACTCACAGAGCGAATTTTTCACATAGCGAGCAGCCTCGCAGAATGCATTAAATTCACTATGCGAGGTATGACTGTATTACACATATACACACAGATTCATACTCCCCACTTTTTATGGCCCATTTATCACCACAAGAGGAATTAAAAGTAGAAGAATCCTTTATCTAGAAGTTTTTGTTTTCATTAATTATTAACTTAACTGACAAAAGCAATATTATCTGCTCTTTTCATTAAATGTACCTCAAAATTGAATTATAAACTATTACCTACCACCCTTTCATTCTATTTTCTGCTCAGGGTTAGAGCCACCTTCTCCATGTGATAAAAAGGAAAGATTAAATTTTTAATTAGTCTAGTGTGCTATTTATAGAAAATGCATATAGCCTGCAGGAGCAATCTTTTAAAAATAAAATAATAGCAGAGTAGTGGAAAGTTAATGGTTCCATTAACTCTGCAGTGTGATGAAATAAGACAGGTGAGCAAACATGAATGTTCAAGACAGAAGTAAAAACAGACTTATAAACTGTTAAGTAATCAATGAAAGGACATAATTCTCACACCTGTGCAAGGATTATAGTTGCCACATCTGTGATTTCACAAAGCATAGAGGACAGAAGGTATCAGCAATTCTAGTACTAAAAACATTGCAGCAATCAAATATATGAAGAATCAATTTGCTACAGCTAACCTACAAAGACTGCCACCTTTTGAGGAAGTCTTTTTTTCCAAGCGTGAAGTATCGCTCCTTTGCCTTGGAAGAAAATTCAGTCACAAACCTTTGTAATTAAAAAAACTGTAAATAATATTTAACTACTTCCTATTGGTGAAAATTTATTCTAAGCTTATGGGCTGAACAAGAAAAATATTATTGCTAAATTCATAATGCTGCCATATGCCAAGCAAATTCATAGCACAATGAAGTTAAAAAAGACTCATTTTAGATCAGTGTAAATTGGGGTACAGTAAGTTTAGTTTAATTCAAAAACAGATGTAGTAGTTGATGTTTGCTTGAACTGTTTGGATTTGTTGCCTGTACTTTCAGTATGGGAAAACCTGGGTCAACAAAGAATGTGCGAGAAAATCAACAACATGGAAGTAGATGATCATTTCAAGTAACACTTAAAGCATGCCATATTAGACTCTAAGTCAAGAGTCTTGTTCGGAACCCAAGAACCTAAATTTGTAAAGTAAAGAAAGAAAGAATGTAAGAGTTAGTTAAAGGTCAACTGCTGTTCCTGGTTATAAGAACTTTTCCAGAACACTTGTTGCGTCTTTAAAAATAGAACATATATTAGGAAATAAACACTTGATGATACACTCAGTCACTGCTTGTACTGGTACAAGGCTATCTGATGCACATACCCAGGGTACAACTAAGAAAATGCTCAATTGGTATATGGAATTTGTAATTCTTAACCATCAAGGGTCTGTTAAAGGGAACCTCACAGTAGCTTGTTTGAGGATTAAAAGGGAAATCCTCTCTTTTAAAAGCAGTGTAAATTACAATTAGATGTTGAGGATGGGGCAGAGGACTGATCAAAACCAAACTTCTTTTAGTTAAGCAGTTCAACCTGAATTCTTCATTCAGGTCAGCACTGGAAACTGATCTTGGAGACTCAAATATTCCCTCACTAGTGTCTAAATGTTGCATTATCTGACGTAAAATCTAGGTCCTTACCAAACTTCCCCTATACTTCATCCTCCTCCTTCTGTATCTGAATCCAAACATTGGTGACTATCATGGTGAGCAACCAGTGGCCTTTCATTTGTCTTCCACATCTTTTTAATCTTTTAATCTTTTAATTCTGATTTTTATATTATGTTTTATTGTGTTTTAAGTGTTTTAGAGAGTTTGTTAGCCACCCTGGGTCTTTTTGAGGAGGGTGGCATAAAAGTGTGATTAAATAAATAAATAATAAATAAATAAATCTCAGCATGACCCCCTTACCACTGATCTAATTCCATTAGTCACATTCTGGTCTCAAGCCCTTTTGGTATGTAAAGTCCTCCTCAGCCCAGGCCAGTATTGATGAAACAGCTGTCCTTCATCAAGATGGATTCAAGTGGGATTTATTCCACTTGGGGACCATCATCCTTCCCTGTGGACTTCACCACCCAAGGCAATTAGTCCTCAGGGTTGTCGGGTTAGTTAACCACTGTCTGACACTTGGCACTGAGTTGCTGACAGTATGGTCTACTCTATTAACATGGCAGGATAACCTGACCCAAAACCATGCCATCTGTATTTGGCAGCAGGAAGAAAGCTCCCATCCAATAAATTTCTATAGGAACTGATGAGGAAGTCTGGTAAAGACACTCTTTTTCATGATATACAGAAAGAGTTATGGTATTTTATATTTTGTCTGTATTACAACTATTTACTCCCACATATCCATTTCATCTCTTATCTACTATCTTCTCTATTAATAATTATAAAGCTGCCAAGGTTACCAATAAAGATTATAAAGCTAAACATAACACCTTTTGACTGCAAAGATTGTCACCTTCTGTTAACACAGAATATGAGTTATCTGATATATGAAACTCTTGGGGACAAAAAAAAAATTCCAAACTCCTTAGAACCAAAACTTTTTAGTTAGAGTGTCGAGAACCTGTATCCTTTTGTTGTTGTTGTTCAGTCGCACAGTCGATTCCGACCCTCTGCGACCCCATGGACCACTGTCCGCCAGGCACTTCTGTCCTCCACCATCCTCCTCAACTCGCTCAGATTTGTGCCCATTGTGTCTACAATACCATCTAGCCATCTCATTTTGGGCCGCCCCCTTCTTCTTTTGCCCTCCACCCTTCCCAGCATCAAGGCTTTCTCAAGCGAATCCTCTCTTCTCATTTGATGTCCAAAGTACTTCATCTTCATCTTTACTATTTGACCTTCTAGGGAGCAGTCAGGGTTGATTTCTTCTAAGATTGACCTATTTGTTCTCCTCGCTGTCCAGGGGACTCTCAAAACTCTCCTCCAACACCACATCTCAAAGGCATTTGTTCTTCTGCACTCAGCTTTCCTAATGGTCCAGCTCTCACAACCATCCATTGCCACAGGGAATACCATTGCTTTGACTATGTGAATTTTTGTTTGCAATTTGATGTCTCTACTTAGAAGAAATCAACCCTGACTGCTCCTTAGAAGGTCAAATAATAAAGATGAAGCTAAAGTACTTTGGACATCAAATGAGAAGAGAGGATTCACTTGAGAAAGCCTTGATGCTTGGAAGGGTCGAGGGCAAAAGAAGAAGGGGACGGCCCAAGATGACATGGCTAGATGGTATTGTAGAGACAATGGGCACAGAGCTAAGCGAGTTGAGGGGGATGGTGGACAGGAGTGCCTGGCGGACAGTGGTCCATGGGGTCGCAGAGGGTTGGAATCAACTGTGCGACTGAACAACAAAAACTTTTCACTATGCTCCCCAGGTTTCTCATTGCTTGCCTCCCAAGAATCAGTCGCCTTTTTATTTTGTGGCTGCAATCACCATCTCCAGTGAGCTTTGATCCTAAGAAAGTAAAATCTGTCACTGCTTCTACTTCTTCCCCATCTATTTTCCAGGGACTGACAGGGCCTGTTGCCATTATCTTGGTTTTCTTTATATTGAGTCTCAAGCCAGCTTTTTCACTCTCTTCTTTCAACCTAATCAGGAGCTTCTTTAGGTCCTCCATCCCTGCATTGCGCATTATATGCTCTGTGTATAAGTTGAATAAGCAGGGTGACAAAATGCAGCCTTGTCTTACTCCTTTTCCTGTTCCAAACCACTCAGTCATTCCATATTCAGTCCTAACTGTTGCTTCTTGATTCATGTACAGATTTCTCATGAGGCATATAAGGTGTTCTGGTATTCTCATATCTTTAATTACTTGCCACATTTTGTTGTGGTCCACGCAGTCAAAGGCCTTAGTGTAATCAATGAAACAGAAGTATACTTGTTTCTGATATTCCTTTGTTTTTTCCATGATCCATCTTATGTTGGCGATGTGGTCTCTAGTCCCCCTGCCTCTTCTAAATGCATGCCATTACTATATCTACTAATAATCTCAGAAACAATTTCAGGCAACTTAAATTTTCTTCTGTAAAGTTTATTCAACAAAATACCTTTTCTTTTCTGTTAATATTAGGACCTTTGAAATAAGTATACTTCTTTGGTCCTGTAGGCAGGAATCTATCCAAAATTCTCCTGGAAGCCCCAAATTAATGCCGACAAGTCCTTGCATTTTCTGTTTCCTACCAGATAAAGTTCTACAACAGGGGCTCCCAAACTAAGGCCCGTGGGCCAGATTTGGCCCATGGTACCATATCCTGTGCCCCCACCCCTCCAAAGACATTTGAGAAACAAAGTGGCCACCCCCTTTGAAGTTGTTGGGACAAAATGTCCCCCCATTGTGCAGGAAGGGCAAAATGGCCATCCTGCCCCTCAAAGCTGGCTGAGAGAGCATGACCTGGCCCCCAGCTTGAAAAGGTTGGGAACCACCGTTCTATAATGACTTAGAAATGCCTGCTTTCCACCACCTTTAGTTCTTTTCTTCCATTCTGGATCTCTCTCTCATTCCTTTCCTCCATTCTCCTCAGCCTATACAAGGACAGGCAATTTTTTTCTCTTTTCCAACCTCTATGTAGCTTTGATGGTGCAATGATTCAATTGCTATAATGCAGCCAAAACTGCTGAGGTTGTGAGTTCAGTCATGACATGTCTCAAGGTGTACTCAGCCTTCAATCCTTCCAGGGTCAATAAAATGAATATCCAACAGGTTGAGGGCAAAATGCTAACTACCTAGTAAACTGTCCAAAGAGTGCACTAAGTGCTATGGGGTGGTATATAAGTGTAATTGCTATTGCTACTCCTTCTCCTCCTTGTTCTTGCTTCTCATCCACTCTTTCTAGAGCAGTAATGGTATCTTACCTTGGTGCTTATCCTGCACTCTCCTTCCCTTGGTCTCGCTTACTGATTTTTAAATAAAAAACATTTCTGAGTTAAGGCTAAAGTATTTGCTCTGCTTTCTTTTCCTGGCCTTCTCAGTGGCTGCTCCCAGGTTTTGGAATGCATTGCCCAGGCAAGCCAGGTTGGTCCGCTCCCTCTTGTCCTTCCATATCAGGCACAGACCTTCCTTTTCAGGTAGGCTCTTAAGCAATACATGGGGTTCTAGGAAATTCTCTAATTATGGAATTTAGACATTTTTCCAGTTTTTAAGAATTTCTTTTTATCTTGAAGCATTTTAATTATTTTTTTCTATACTGATCTGTATAGCATTTTAAAGGGATTGTGGTAGTTCAAGTGGTTAAGACACTCACTAGAAGGTAAGCAGTTTGAGACCCAAGTACTGCACAGCGGAGTGAGCTCCCATCTCTGTCCCAGCTCCTGCCAAGCTAGCAATTCGACAGCAAGAAATTGCAAGTCGATAAATAGGTACCACTTTGGTGTAAGATAAACAGCATTCTGTGCACTCTGGTGTCTAGTCATGCCTGCCACAGCACTGGCTCTGCACAGGGATGAGCACTGAACCCTAGAGCAGGATACAGCTGGCTTTCAAGCAAAGGTGACCTTTTTTGTTGTTCAGTCGCACAGTCGATTCCGACCCTTTGCGACCCCATGGACCACTGTCCGCCAGGCACTTCTGTCCTCCACCATCCTCCTCAACTCGCTCAGCTTTGTGCCCATTGTGTCTACAATACCATCTAGCCATCTCATTTTTGGCCGCCCCCTTCTTCTTTTGCCCTCCACCCTTCCCAGCATCAAGGCTTTCTCAAGCAAATCCTCTCTTCTCATTTGATGTCCAAAGTACTTTAGCTTCATCTTTACTATTTGACCTTCTAAGGAGCAGTCAGGGTTGATTTTTTTCTAAGATTGACCTATTTGTTCTCCTCTCTGACCTTTCCCTTCACATTTATAGCATTTTAAACTTATTGTTGTACAGTTTTAATTATTGTGAGACACCTTAGGTCTCTTATGGGGACAAAGGTAGTATATAAAGATAGTATATAAATAATAAATATACCGTCTGGGGAAACTCCGTCTTGATCAGTAGTTCCCAATATGGGGCCCAAGCCCCACAGGGTGACTTCAATTCCCAGAAGCCTAAGTAGGTACACTGGCTGATCTGTGCTTTAGGGAATTGACGTAGGCTTCTGGGAATTGAAGTCCAAAAACCAAAGGTTGGGAAACACCAGTCTAGATCCAAATTTTACCCACTTTATGGTCTTATTGAATTCACAAGTTATACAATTTTTATGGACAGCAATAACAGGAACACTGGCTCTTTGGCTATAAACAGAGATTAGCAATGAACCCTAGAGTTGGATACAACTGGCTTTTGAGTAAGGTTGATCTTTACCTTTACTAAGCAGTTTTACCTTGTACAGTATCATCAACTTAACACTTGGAAGAAAATGAAGACTATACCAGCCTACTTTTTCTTCAAGCACACATTGTAGTATAACCTTAGGCAACACTTTCTCTTAGTTTTCTCTAAATGAACATATACTTGTCAAATTCAGCTGACCTTGCCAGCCCTTTACATTCCAATATGTTACTGGAAGGAGACATGAGGCATCTTTTGAAAGAATCCTTTGGCATTCTAAAGACAGATTGGAATATGTAATTAAGCAAGGAGTGGGGTGTTTGTTGTTTGTTTTTTACTTTAAAAAGAGGTTATGTCTTTCAAAAGAATGTGATCTTAAAACAATGCTTAATAATAATAATTGCATGCCACCAAGTCCATTATGACTCATGGCAATCATTTCTGGGGTTTTATAGATAGACAATACACCAAAGTGGCTTACCATGCTCTTCTTTTGGGGGCACCCTGGGACCATAAAGTTTGCCGATGACTTCACAAGCTGGTTCTACTCCCTGGAGGCACAGTGCGGGACGAACTCCCTACCTCTGGCTTCATAGCCAGATGCCTAAGCCACTGAGCTATTCATCCAGTTTAAAGGTAAAAATAATAATAATCAGCACCCTACGAGAAAAGTATCCCTGTTGGCAGCAGAGAAATAAATGAAAATTTTAATACAAAAGAAGAATGCTATGGGTTGTAGTCATTGTACTGCTGGACACTGTGTTGTCACATATTTTACAGTCTGACTCTAACAAAGGAGTTTTAAAGTTGGGGGCTGGGTCATGCTCCCTCAGACAGCTTCGGGGGCTGGACAGCCATTTTGCCCTTCACCACATGGCACTTCCTGGTGTGGTAGAGGAGGTGGGGGCCACATTAAATGGTGCCATGGGCCGCATCCAGCCAATGGGCCGCAGTTTGAGAATCCCTGCTCTAACAGAATGGTCCTGTTCCTTCAATCGAGAAGATTTCAAACTGGGGACTTTTATTCTACATACAGTAATTTAGAACTCTTGATAATGATGTGTTGTTTAATAAAACACCCATAACTTTAGAACACTCATCTTTTTTTAATGCATTCAGTAGCAATAAATTTATAAGAACATTTACACATTTCCCCCCAATCTTAAACAACATTCCAGGCAAAAACTGCAATAATTCAAAAATAATTTTGACATAATCCAGTCAAAGTAAAAACACTCCTATAGGCAATTAATTTTGATGAGAAAATTGAGTGGATGATTAACTCTGTGATTGAAACTGTTGAGATAATAATAATTTTGTGTCAGAAATTATTCTGGGTTGAAAGGATTTTTGCTGGAGAAACTCCACTCAGGAGACACCTGAATGAGGCTCCTTTCCTGTCCCTAAGATCTTTTCCCACCAAAGTGGTCCCTATTTATCTACTTGCAATTTCAAACTGCTAAGTTGGCAGGAGCTGGGACAGAGATGGGCGCTCAAACAGTCATGCAGTACCTGGGTTTCAAACTGCCGACCTTCCAGCTAACAATGTGAACTTCTTAATCATTGAGCCTCCGCAGCCCCTTAACTGTTGGGATTAACTGACAGGAGTAAAAGTGCTCAAACTAGGTTGGATTCTTCCTAATATCAAACAAAACTATGACTCCCCTCAGCATCCAACAACCTTGCTCATGTCTGCTATTATGACATCAGGTTGGATAAGCCCTGTTTATTATGATGGGTCTAAGATTAGAGGCAAACTTTACTTTTGGGATTGCAACTCAAAGACAACTAGCATGTGGAGAAAGCATTTCCAAAATTGTTCTATAGATTCCACCTCCCTCCTTAACTCTAAACATGGGGGGATGCTTGCAAATTCTTTTCTGTACTTGTAGATGCTAACAGAGAATAAAACAAACCTTTGCTCTCCTGCTGGAGAGAGACAGCACAAATACATTCACTTACTCTGTGTACTGTACTTTAACCTTGAACCAACCTAAGTCAATTTCCCAAACACTGATCAGCCAATGTACTGACTTGGGCTTCTGGGAAATGAAGTCCCCCTATGGGGTGTGTGCCCCACATTGGGAACCACTGCTCTACAGAGTTCTACAGTAAGGAAAGACTGTGAAGGTGGAAGAAGCCTGGAGCTCCAAAATTCAATCACTTTGATCTCAAGAGTGGAAAATACTGCTCTTCTGTTCCTACTACTACAGCCCCTCACCAGTTTTAAGCTTCAAAACAATGACAGGGTGCTTATCTGTTTTTGACCTTATGTTGTGTTTAAGAAATGTAGCTCAAGGTCATCACCCGGCTCTTTGGGTAGCTGTCAAGGCAACCTAATTTTGTCAATCTTTAATGTTAGACACATCGATATACTTGATACAACTACCTTGGATTGTTCAGATCTCTTTCAGACACCGAAGGAAGCATGTGACTGATAATCAAGACCATGCCAAGACACTTGGCATTTGCAGCTGAGCAGTAAATGACACCCTCCATTGCTCCCCAAAGTCAAAATGGGTGGCACCCAAAGCCTATCTAGTTATTTTGGCATCTGAGGCAAAATATCACAAGGACATTTGTCCAGTCCTAGAAATAAAATAGTCACAATAAGTTAAATGATTGATCATTAAATAGTCAGCAAATGAAATAATATAGCTCAAGGACCTGTAAAATGCATTTCTCAAACTACAATACCCATCCAATATGGTTAAAGAACAAATCAACTGGGCAAGATGAATATCCAGAAGCAATCTACTGCAAGATAGGCCAAGAAAAGAAAGCAATCAAACACCTCTGGTTGTCACTTTCAGAACACAATTAAAGCCCCTCACAAGCACAATGAAAGATCTCCAACCCATCTTGGACAAAAATACTTCACTCTTCAAAGCCCTTGGTGACAGACCTTTACTTACTTATAGACAACAACCCCCCCCCCAAAAAAAAAAAAAACACCCTCAAACAACTATTGACACACAACAGACTACACAGCAGTGAAACAGAAATGGGAACTAAACCCTGCTACAAACCCAGATGTTAGCTATGTCCCCACATTCACTCTGGCAACAGTATTACTGAACCCAACAATGTCATACACAACATTAAGGGCAGTTTTACTTGTTCCTCTGCCAATGTGATTTATGCATTCTTTTGCTAAAAAATGCTCTTCTACACTCTACATAGAACAAACAGGACAATCTTTACACAAAAGAGATAATGGACAAAAATCAGACACCAGGAATGGCAATACACAGAAACCTGTTTCAAACCACTTCAATCTACCTGGACATGTTATCCAAGACTTGAATGTTGCCATTTTGGAACAGAGAAATCACAAGGCAAGGATACAGAGAGAGACAACAGAAATAAAGTACATCCATATGCTGGACACCCATCTCAAAGGTTTCTGGGATATTATCAAATTTGATACACCACAACTAACAGGTTGTTATATCCTGTTACATATATTGTTATATATATATGTTGTATGTTATACAGTCATACCTTGCATAATGAATTTAATGCATTCTGCGAGGCTGCTCGCTATGCGAAAAATTTGCTATGCGAGTCAGACTCGCATAATGAATTTTTCGGTATGTGAGTCGGACTTTTCCCTATGGAAAAACTGACATAATGAGCGTTTCTATGGGGAAAACTCGCATAGTTTTCCCCATAGAAACCCTTGTTATGCTAGTTTTTCCATAGGGAAAAGTCCGACTTGCATAGCGAAAAATTCGTTATGTGAGTCGGACTGCTTAGCAAAAAACTTGCTCGTTATCTGAGTTTTTCCATAGGGAAAAGTCCAACTTGCATAGCGAAAAATTTGTTATGCAAGTCGGACCGCTTAGCAAAAAACTCGCATAACGAGCAAGTTTTTTGCTAAGCGAAATGTTCGTTATGCGAGGTTTGACTGTATGTTGTTGTTTTATACTGTCTTCACAGAAACTACTTGAGTAGAATTTTCATCCACAGCCTAGGCTACCTCACAGATCAAAGGATGAACTCACACAATTGTCAATAGATGCTGAAGGTTAAACTCATTAGTAAATGTTTAATGCCAGGTGTTTGTCTAGTTTCCTCCTATTAACCATTTGCAATTCAACAGGGCAAAACTTCACAACTAATCCAAATACCACCCAGAGATCTTCTGCTATTACCAGTTGTAAAAATCCATATTGATTTGTATACTTATCTGTTATGCTAACCAACCACTCTGTACCTTATGTGTATAAATTGATGCCATGAAGTCTTACTCCTATGTCTGATGAAGTGGACTTGATCCATAAAAGCTAACATTAAAATACAGCAGTTAGTCTTTAAAATGCCACAACATTTTTTTTAAAATTACTCTCTGATATAAATGAAATAATTCAACAAAATCAGATTTCACTTCAATGCATAAATCAATTCCAGACACATTTCTCCATGGCCCTTGAAAGCTACATCCATCCATCCTGATTTTAGTCAGAATTCACAATATGGTAGCATGGCTTTTGAAAGTCATGAGTGAACAGACCACAGCAACAATAATGTGAAATAGCTGTGAGCTGCATGGCTACTGCAACTATAAGCACTTCCAGCCCTGGGTTTAGTTTACACAGTGCAAACAGTTAAAACTGTATACAGTATGTTAATCATACATAGACACATAGACATAGCTATGTGTGGAGGGTTTATGGCCCACTACATTAGGGCTAACAGGTAGTACAATGATGAGAGATGGGGATAGGTAGGGGGAGAGAAGAAATCCATATTAAACCATTAATGTCCACCTGAAGTGTCCAGCTCTGCACATCTTCTATCTGCAGTAAAAAAAATAATTCTGTCAGAAAGAAAAGAGTTAATGATGCAATAGTACAATTCCCCCTGGTCCAACTGAATCAATGAACTACATAACAAGATAGAAATGTTCTGACCTCTGAAGAAATGCTTGAGCCCACAGGGGACACAGACAGAAGAAAGAAACATTCTTTACAATAAAATTCTGTCTGAACTCATAGACCAGGTCTCTAATCACAAATGTGAATATTCAAGAATGTTTTTGTCTGTTCAGTTATAATTTAGACCTGCTGCTAAACATGGCCTATCATCCAGAATGTCAGCAACTGCTGGCTATCTCTTTAGTTTCAGCAAATTCCATTACTGTACATTATATTCTATGGCTGGAAAAATGCTAGAGATCATCTCCTTCTACACAGGTCTGATGATCACTTTGTACAGAATCATAGGCCACCTTAAACAAACATTAGCTCATAAAATATCAAAGGTTATTTTTGGGACACAATCTGAACATAAGAACAACTGATATGCACCACAGGCAGGTACAAGACCTGAAGTCAGTTTGAACAAACTAGCCATACATCTAGAACCATCAAAGACATTACTATATATACCAAAGTTGTCATCATAATTATTGCCAGTACATTTCGATGAAGCAGACCAACTGCTCTAACCTTGAGCCCTCTTGACATATTTGGACTACAAACCTCTTTGCCTGAAGAGGTGAAGAAAGACAATTGATGCTACATCCCCTGAGGTGGAAACTGATACCTTGAAAGCCACTTTTACAAATTTGCACCCTCCATCTTGGTATCTTACTTTACAGACCCTTAATCCTCGACATCTGGGTAGGATACCCCTGACATAAAGTCAAGGCTGTAGAGTTTAGAAGTGTTCTTTTTATGTTATTATCCATTCTACTAGTGTCTGATCATTATATTATCCACCTTTGTTTTTGGATTACAAACCTCATTACCTCTGTCATGGACATACCATCATGACTGATGGAGGAGGCCACATCTAAAAAACTCCATTAGACTTATAGCTAAACCACATTAGGAGGGTATCAAATTAAGGAAGGCTGGACTGCACTGTTAGTGGAAGGTATTGTTAGTGGAACACAGCTGTTTGTTTAGTAGACTCAGTCTTTTTCCTTTGTACCATTTCCCAAGGTTACTAACTTTTTTTATGCAGCTTTCTTGGTAATTTTTTTTCTAGAAGAAATGGCAGTCTGTGAAGAGTAGTTACAACTCTTTCATACCATGGCACGTTTCCTGTACAGACAATGGTATCAAGCTGTGCAGGAATTGGCAGTCTCAAGTGCAGAAGAGCAAATGAAAAACAATAGGGCAAAATAAAGGGAAAACAAGTACAGATCCTTATTGTTCTATGAAGCAGGGAAATCTCTTGTCCATAGTGAATTCTCATTAGGAGATCTTGCCATGGTGAGACTTGTCATGGTGAGAAATGTTTGCATTATGGAAATCAAAGAGTTTCTGCTCAGTCTGCTCGGAGTAAGATTGTACTTCCCTCAATCACATTTGTATTTTGGTTGTACAGTACTACTAGATTAGGGGTTCACAACTTACAGCCCATGGGCCAGACCCAGTCCACAGCACCATTTCATTTGGCTTATGTCACCATCATTGCCAATGGAAGCAGACACATTTACGTAATTTACATAATTTATATTACATACAGTTGTACCTCACTTAAAGAGCATAATGTGTTCCACAGGATTGTTCTTTAAGCGAGTTTGCTCTTTAAGTGAAATACCATTGTAAGTGACCAATTGTGACTTCTGGTGGGGGGGATTGAGAACCCCAATTTATTTGTTAAGCAAGTTTTTGGTTGGTTTTATTTGTTAAACAAAGCAAACATTAAGAGAAAATTCTACTCTTTAAGCGAGGTGCTCTTTAAGAGAGGCACTCTTTATGCAAGGTTTGACTGTACTTTACGGCAGTGTAAATGTGCCCACAGCTTTATTTATTAGTCATACTTATCAACCGCCCTCCTCACCGAGGTGATCCAGGGCAGCTCACAATTCATTAAAAAACAAACAAACAATAAAACACTGTTAAAAACATTCCTAAAAACCCAAAATTTAAAACTTTAAAATCAAAATCTAAAATCTAATTGAGGGCAAGCAGGGCTTAAATCAACCAGCGGGCTGGGATCATAGTCCCTCCCGCACCCCAAAACTTCCCTGCCAGCCATGTTTTTAAATTTTTCCTAAAGGGCAGCAACTCCGTCTGGAGACGTAACTCCGCTGGCAGGAGGTTCCATAGGGCCGGGGCGGACACAGAGAAGGCCCTCCATCTTGTGCCAGAGAGACACACCTCTCTGCCCAATGGAACAACTAGAGAGCCTCTCCAGTCCACTCTGGTGGGACGGACAGATGTTCTTAGGGCGATGCAGTCTCTTAGGTATCCTGGCCCACTACCATATAGGGCTTTAAAGGTAATAACCAGCACCTTGAATTGTACCCCAAGGCATACTGGCAACCAATGCAGCTCCCTGAGCAATGGTGAGGCACGAGCATAACACCCGCACCCCATCACAACCCGAGCAGCCGCATTCTGTACCAGCTGCAGCCTCCAAATGGTCACCAAGGGCAGCTCCATGTAGAGTGCATTACAATAATCCAGTCTGGAGGTGACCAAAGCGTGTGTCATCACGAGCAAGGAATCCCAGTCTAGGAGCAGGCGTAACTGGCGTATTACATGAAGTTGTGCAAAAGCTCTCCTGGCCACAACTGCCACCTGCTCTTCGAGCAGTAGTCGTGAGTGCAAGAGGACCCCCAGATTATGCACCGGGTCAGTTTGGGGCAACACTGCTCCATCCAGAACCAAAGATGGTAGCTCCCAAGATAACACAGGGCCCCCGTGTCTGGGGAACTCCAACGGCAACATGGTGACGGACTCAAGCAGCTCAGGCAGGGAATCTGCTACCTTGCAGGGAGGCAGGTACAGGAGCAAGATTCCCAACTGACCCTTAGGGACCACGCGCAGGAGCAGGGCCTCACAGCCTGGAACTTAGGGAGCTGTGGCTCTGGTGACTCCCAGAGAATCCCTGGCTACAATGGCGACACCACCGCCCCTCCCATCACCCTGGGCTGGTGCCAAATACCAAACCTGGCTGGACATAATTCTGAGAGGGGAACCCCGTCCTCTGGTGCCAGCCAGGTTTCAGTGATGCATGCCAGCTCAGCCCCAGAATAGAATCTAAAATCAGGGGGGCCTTATTGCAGACTGACCTGGCATTCATCAGCAGCAGCTGTGGATATGTTTTACAGCAGTGTTTAAGGTGGGGGCAACCACTAGTCTAACCTGCTCAGCTGTCTGAGGGGGCATGGTCTGTCCCACAGTGTGAAAAGGTTGAGAACCCCTGCACTAGGTCTATCCATGGTTCTGAACAACTAGGAGATGGCTGTGGCCAAGTGTTTATAAATTTTGATTTATGTACTAGGTCTATACTTATTTTTTAACCTATCACTGTTTTTCACGCTGTTGATATTGTATTGCCCTTTTCTATGGGGTTACCCTTGAAGGCATTTGGGAACTTTGGTCAAGGTCCAAAATGTGGCTGTTAGATGTCTACTGGACCTGGCAGACTGCAGCATATAATTGATATTATGTCAATAGCACTAGTTAACAATTAATTTGTGAGATAAATAGGAAGTGAGGTTTCTAAACTTTTAACCTCTAAATGACATGAGATCAAAATGTCTGATGAATAACCTAAACCCCAATGAATCTGCTCAAACTTATAAATTGCAATTATCTTTAAAGGTAATGTTTGTTTAATTAGATTTTACATGTTGTCTTAGGGAGCAAGCTTAACTAGCTAACATACTGAGAGCCAGTTGAGTTGACAATAGGACAGCTGAAGATGTGTTGAATCCAACCTCCTTTCTGGCTAGGAATGCTGAAAATTATTTAGGATTCACTTCTGGTCTAACTTTCTTCTGCCTTAATTGATGAGCCTCTGAGCTAGAAGAGGTTTGGATCTCATGTAATTTAGATTACCCATCATTCTGTGCATTCTACTTTTTTTCCCCGGGGATTCAGGGAAAGCATCTTCTCCTGGTTGATTTTGCAGCCCAACAGTTGTGGCATCAGTTCCTTCTGCCAGCGAAATTTCAGAGACTCCAAGAGCATTCTGATGGCACAGGTAAAGTTGCACTGACACAAGAAGCTTCTGCCCATTTCAAACCCACTAAAGGAGACAAATCTTTGAATCACAACTGCACTGCCTAATTCTGTATTCCTGTTAACCACCTTAAGAATTATCTTTTACAGATGATCTTGAGAACTGCTTTTTATCTTGAGATCTGCTTTTGCAGAAAGCAGAATGAAAATGTCAGAAATAATAAATAAATCAAAGTTTTAATGTAGAAGAAATTCAAACAAGGCAAATGCAGTAATAGCTACAACTGGCAGAAAAATAGGACTGATAATTCTGCGTCAGTATTTTTTTGTAAGTCCTTACAATACCCTCCTCCCCTCTAGAGGTCTGTAAAACCATAGAGAGCTGAGTTTTAGGCAGCACTAGGGATGGAAAAAATTCTCACATTTCTACCAGCAGAAGGTAGCCTATAGTTTTTGACCATCTTTAATAGTCAAGACAAGTCTATTAACGTTATCCAGAACTGCCTGCAGCTACACCATGAAATAATTATACAGCACTTACGTTGCACAATAAAACTGTGTAATATGATAATAAAGTTTCAAGAGCACTAATTATGTATGCAAAATTCTACACAGCAGGGTTTATATTTGGCACTCTCCCTACAACACATACAGACTTTTTTGGTATTCATTTTCAATTCATTCTTTAATAATCAGTTGCATTTCAATGTATGCTTTGGCTGCTCATTTCATAAAATTAGAGCAAAATAATGCAATGTCACCATTAAACACATGCAGGTTCTACTGCACAAGATTTTGGTGCAAAATAATCTTAATTGTGTAGTTTAGTCATAAAGCCCTATTTGAAAGAAAAAAGGAGAAGATTGTGTGCAGGCTTGCACCTCTTATTTTCAACGTTTTAGTACACGATATGCTGAAAAGATTTTATGTAGCAGATAGAGAGCCAGATGAAAGCCAGATGATGCACAGAAAGTAATTTCTCAGTGAGGATTATTGGACAAGAAACAATCTGTTATTTCCACGCCTTTTGAAAATGATGATGAATATGGTGAATTTTATTTTGGAAAAGAGATGGACATAAGAGGATGAAGATTTCTGAAAACTTATATCAAATATTTGAAAAATCTCTTCATTCAGTATAAACAATTAAAAATCCTACCTTACATTTGTGAGATACTAAGACAGATATGCAGCCTATGGTAAATGTCTAGGATTGTCTAGGCCTAAGGGGAAAAGTGCTTAGAACTGAAAGTCTGGACAGGGATACATTGCAGGAACAAAAAGATTCTGCATTCTTTCTCATTAAATCATTTTTTTGCAGTTAAATTTGAAGCCATACCACTTCTATGTGCTGTCTAGTTCACCATAGTACAGCTGCTCATAAATATCTGTCTATAAAGCAGGCATAACAAACTATGCTAACAAAGTCTTAGTCATTAGTCGCTGCTTGTCAACACAAATAATAAAGTAGGAAACATTTAGCTCATCTGTGTTTTGCTGTTACAGGTTCATTGTTTTAAAATATACACTCCATTGAATATTTAGAAATCTTAAATCACACAGAATCACACAGGATTAGTTGTAGAGAACTAAGAATGTCACTCCTAAAGACCCAAATCAACAATTTAAAGCAAACATTTTCATGACTATTCCAAGAATTTGCTCCATGTTGCGCTAAGCTACCGCTTTCACCATGATTGTAAATCTAGTTTCCACTGGCATTATTTTTGCATGACAGGTTCTTAGAAACAGGTATTATATGGCTTTAATCAATTTTTCCACAGTTCAAACATTTTATCACATCAAATCTACTACATAAGAAAATATAAAGATTTTGTAAACTATGTCTGCTAGAAGTACTATACTGCTTGAAATAGAATAATAAAGTGTGTCCTACCTATGGTAGTAATAACAGTGCCGGCAAAGAAGAAGGAACTTCCCAAATCCCAATGACTAACTTGATTAGGCGTGTTTCCTTTTGGATTGACTCCTGCATTTATTGCTGCCACTACTTGCTGCAGATTTAAAAAGATATTTGTCAGTATTTATGAAACATAAACAAGGATATTAGAGCCTTTAGTACCTTTATAAAGAGAATAAAGTAGTCTACATCAGCAAACTAAAAAAGAACACATTATGGGGGGGGCCTTCTGAAACTGATTTTGATTTCAGCAGCATCTGACACAAGCCTGAAATATAATTAAATGCAAAAGATTACTTATTTCCACTATTCTTGGTTACCTTGTCAGTTTTATATTGATAACAGTTCAAGTGTTAGAATGTGAAATCATGTTAAGAGGTTCAATACATAGATTGCTGTGGTGCTGCTGCTGTCAAACGAGGAAATCACATCATTTTCTATAGCAGAAGACTGTAATGCTTTCACATACTTCCCATTTCTAACTGAGAATGGGAAGAAGAATAACTGTGTCACCTATGATGACTTTTTTTATTATAAAATGTAACAGCTATTTTAAAGCAGAAACTGAGAGCTCAACAGCTCTACTTAGATTTAGCTGTTTAAGAAAGAACAGTTATCCAGGAGCCAAGGCAAGCCAATGAAGGTACACACTAGCAAATCCTAACCAAAATTAGAATAGAAAATGTCTATCTTGTTTCTCACACGTCAAAGGCAACAAATCATGTAAACATAGTTGCAGAATTTTGTACTGGAGTTCTGGGGTAAGAACTAATTTGAGGAGAAAACATTTTGTTCTGTACATAACTGTAGTTTTAAACTAGGGAATTTATACTAGGCACTCCAACTGGATAAAAGGTTCTCTTCCACGAAACAGACAAACATCTGGAATCTGTGCAATGAAGATATCAGCTTTAGCAAGTTGTGTTCCAATTATAACCTTATGGATAGACCACAACTTTTATTGGTGAACTGACCAACAGCATCCATGAGGCCATACACACCAGATTTTGTTTATGTCTGGTTTCACGTTTATACTTAATAAAACAACACATTAATGCAGCCTAACTTGAATGGAGGTCAATGGCAAGAAATCTATTAGCTGTAAGTATGAGGATGACTCTCACTCACATTCAGAGAAAGTATTGACATTTTAAAATGATGAAGGAAGATACTTAAAGATTTCTGGTGAAATAAATGGTGCTCTTGTTGTTACGTGCTGTCAAGTCATCTCTGAATGAAATATCTCCAAAATCTCCTGTCATCAACAGTCCTACTCAACTTCTGCAAGTTATAGTTTGTGGTTTCCCTTAGGAAATCAATCCATTTTGCTTTTGGCTTTTCTCACTTCCTGCTGCCTCTCACCTTTTACAAGAGTCTTGCATTCTCATGATATGTCCAGAGTAGGTGAGTTTCAATTTCAACATTTTTGCCTCCAGAGACAATTTAGGCTTGATAGTTACCCTATCGATGCCAAAAGCACTATGCTTAATGCAGCTGGGAAATATAACAAAGGAATGTTTTACTGCTAACATATACAACAAAACAGAAATATTTAGAATCCCTTGGAAATTAAATGGTGTGGATACAACTCTCCTTATTTTTGTACAGTGTTAATGGATCAGTGCTATTTTACCTGCTGAGCTTTGATTTGCTGGAAATCATGTCACAGCTTGTAAGCTTTCTATTTGCACAAGAGACTTTCTCTTTGCACATGAGCTTGGTAGATTCCCCCTGATACAAGGGACAGCCAGAAGAGAATCACACATGGAACAGACCATTCCACATACCGGTAGCTACTGGGCTATGAAATCAGTATCTTTTTGTGCTTGAAATATGACTAGCTGTGTAACACATGTAACAGTTAAAAGATACTTCTAGAACACTGTGAGAACTAAAATAAATTAACTGTCATTCCCAAGAGTGGGGGAGGAAGTAACTTCCATTGCTTCATTCAGAACTACTGTATTTTACAAAGCTGTCAGGCACAAAACAGATATTTGTATTCTGTTCCTGAAGGAAACATTTATCTTTTCAGCCCAATCCATGTTGTCTAAAAATTTCTGTAAGGTTCTCTGCTTTTGACAGCACAAATCTTTTCCAAATAGATCTCAAATTATCTTAGCCCAGCAGTTTTAAGAGATCTTCGAAGAAAGTGCATTTAAAATTGAATTCCTGATCCTTAAAATACTTAAAGTACATTCCCACCAAGCAAATGAGTTGCACTTCTTATTTGGACATAAGGAGAGCTAGTTCATTAAAGCTTAGGAGCCACTTAAACAGGGGAAGTGGACAAGAAAATATTCCATGTACTTTTAACTTTACATAAAATGCGCTTTTTTCATGCCTGTATGTGCAGAATCAGTGGTCTAACCATTTCAGTAGTCTAGTGGAATCAATAATTCAGATGGGTTCTGCATTGCTCTGCTAGCATTATATGCATAAATCAAACCTTCCTGCCGAGCTTAAAATATGGTGCATGCTCACTATTGTGTTTAAATCAAGTCTTACTATTTTTATGTAAGCATGCTAGCAACCTAGCCTCACATTCCTATGGATGGGCTTGAGCTACAGTAGCATAAATAAGAGTTCTTGCAAACAAAGTCCAATCCTATTTCTGACACATAAAAGCATTCCTCTCTTGATCTGACTTGTGTATATTTGTCCTTACCTTACAAAGCTCCTATGGCATAAGGCTAGCTGACCAGTATCTTTCCCTATGCTCTGCTTCCATAGATATATCATAGGTTAGACTTGTTGTATGTGACCATTTATTAGCTATTTCATCATAGGAGCAAATGTTATGGAGCTCTTGATATATCACAACCATGTCATGTCATATCAATATGTAAAGAGGGAAATTGGTGCACCATAAACTTATTCAGCTCATTCACAGTTTTGCCAGACATGTAGAAAAACTACTTATCATCATCAGCAGGACCACCACTATTACATTTCTATCACTCTTTTTCAAAACAGGGTGCCTAAAGCTTTTCAGGCCACAAGCCTGACCACGCCCCCTGAACAGTTGATCAGGCCAGCCATGTGGTTCCTCCCACCAGAAGCGGAAGTAAAACACACACCCATGCATGCACAGAACACAGGTGTGTTTTACTTCTGTTTCTGGGAGTGGTGCGGGCTGGGTGAATTGGCATTGGGGGTCAGATAGAAGCTGCAGACTGTAGTTTGGGGACCCCTGGTCTACATGAAACCATACAACTGAAATCACAAATCACATATATGGCAATTTTGTTGTTGTTGTTCAGTCGCACAATCGATTCCAACCCTTTGAGACCCCATGGACCATTCCCCACCAGGCACCTCTGTCTTCCACCATCCTCCTCAGCTGGCCCAGCTTTGTGCCCATTGCATCTACAATACCATCTAGCCATCTCATTTTTGGCCACCCCCTTCTTCTTTTGCCATCCAACTTTCCCAGCATCAAGCCTTTCTCAAGTGAATCCTCTCTTCTCATTAGATGTCCAAAGTACTTTAGCTTCATCTTTACTATTTGACCTTCTAAGGAGCAGTCAGGGTCAATTTCTTCTAGGATCAACCTATTTGTTCTCCTTGCTGTCCAGGGGACTCTCAGAACTCTCCTCCAACACCACATCTCAAAGGCATCTATTCTTCTGCGCTCAGCTTTCCTAATGGTCCAGCTCTCACAACCATACATTACCACCGGGTATGACAATCATGACTGTCAAGAGCCCCAGATCACACATACAGTAATACCTCATATAACATTAGTATCGAATAACACTAAAATCGCATAACATTAAGGAATCTGGGGGGAAGAATTGCATCAGATAACATTAAGATCCTATGGGATGCTTCAGATAACAACCGCAAAAGCCTGTGTGGTTACAATGTATCTCTATGGATCCCATAGAGGATCAGATTACACTAAAAATCATATAACACCAAGACTTGTGGAACCAGGTTTTAGTGTTATATGAGGTTTTACTTGTATATAAAATTAGAACTAGCTTAAGACACAAGTTACACGTAACTGAAATTACAAATATTAAAACAATAAATTACAAATATGTGCTAAAATAAAGTAAAAAAATTACAAAAAAGCAGCTATCAAAAACAAATCAACACCTTCATTATTTCCTCAAAGTCTTTGTAAATAATAGCTGTTAAAAACATACATTTTTAATGTATGTTTTTTAACATACATTAAACACTGGGCCTGTGGTGGCTCAAGTGGTTAAGATGCTGAATTTGCCAACTGGAAGGTTGGCAGGTCAGCAGTTTGAGATCTGACTACTGCATGACAGAGTGATCTCCAACTCTGTCCTTTTGTTATGTGATTTTTATGTTACCTGAGCCTTTTGTTAACGGAGGTTCCACTGTAGATAAATAGGTACCACTTCAGTAGGAAGGTAAACAGCATTCCATGCACTCTGGTGTTGAGGCATGCCTGCCATATGTCCATAGAAATGTCTTCAGACGCAGACAATGCTGGCTCTCTGGCTGTAAACAGAGATGAGCACTGAACCCTAGAGCCAGATATGACTGGCTTTTGAGCAAGGGTGACCTTTACCTTTAACATCTATCTGGAAGTGCCTTCAGAGATCTGGGGAACAATCAGATCTCTGATTCTAAAGAAAATTCTACAGTATGAGTGCTATAATGAAGAAAGCTATATTAGTTGTAGTTGTTCTGTAAGCCACACTACTTAATTGCCAGGTGGATATGAGCTGAATTCTGCAGCAATTTAAGCATAAAAATACCTTGGTCAACATTAATAATATAACTTTGTCTTTAATAGTATGCTAATAAACCAAAAGAAATATGTATGGTGACTACTGTTATTTAACTGTACAAAAAAAACATACTGGACTTCCAATTCAAGAAACTAAATTGAAATATATTGGTATCAGCCACCACTAAAAATCCATGGGCTAGAGATGCTATTATCTGATTACACTAGTACCCCGGATAACGTTATGACATGGTTCCACAAGTCATGACGTTGTCCGGGTTTTAGCGTTGTCCGGGGTATACATCGAACAATGCTAAAAAAAACCTGAGAAGAAGCGCTCACACGCACACGAAAAGGCACGCCAGCGGGAGCCTCTTCTACCAAATGGGTATAGCAACGGGGATCGCACGTCAAGGCAAGGGATCAAAGCGGGGGGTGCCACCCCCCACTTTGATCCCTTACCTTAACGTGCGATCCCCGTTTCGCGCACCTGGGCAAGGGCCGGCTTTTCCGAATTCCCCCCTCCTCGGAAAAGCCGACCCTTGCCCGAGGATCGCACGTCAAGGCAATGGATCAAAGCGGGGGGTGGCTCCCCCCACTTTGATCCATTGCCTTGAAGTGCGATCTCCATTTAGGCGCTGGGTTGAACAAGCGCCCACCCGTTCAACCCAGCACCCAAACTCCCATCGCAAAGCACCTAAACAAGGGTCGGCATTTCCGAATTTCCCCCTCCCCGGGGGAGGGGAGAACTCGGAAAAGCCTACCCTTATTTAGGCGAGCAAAACGGGGATCGCACGTCAAGGCTGATCCTCGTTGCTATAGCAAGCCCGGGAAAGAGGCGGCTTGGTCGAAAACCTCACCCCCACGCAGAGGGAGGGAATTTCGGCCAAGCCGCCTCTTTCCCAAGCTGGGGAGACCCCGCGGAGAGGCACCCCTCCTCACCCGGATCTCCCCGGTCTCGCAGCGAGCCGCTACGAGGCCGGGGAGACCCCACGGAGAGGCGCCTCTCCTCTCCCGATGTTCCGAAAGGGTAAGGATTCTTACCCTTTCGGAACATCGGGTGGCTTGCAGGCGCACACGCGTCGGTGGGGGTTAGGGCAGGATACGGAGGTCCCCCCTGTATCCTGACCTAACCCCCACCGACACACGCCGCTCGCCCGAAGTTTCAAAAGGGTAAGGATCCTTACCCTTTCGGAACATCGGGTGGCTTGCAGGCGCGCGCGTGTTGGTGGGGGTTAGGGCAGGATACGGAGGTCTCCCCCGTATCCTGCCCTAACCCCCACCGATGCGCGCCGCTCACCCGAAGTTTCGAAAGGGTAAGGATCCCTGTACCCTTTCCAAACATCGTGGGGGCGGGTGCTGGGGGGTTGGATTGGGTAGATGTTCTACCCAATCCAACTCCCCCCCCCACGTATACGCTTGTTCTGGATAATGCTAAAAATCGCGTTATTCGATACAAGATTTTTCTGAAAATCTTGTAACGTTATGCGGTTTTCGTGCTATATGGTACTCGCGTTATCTGGGGTATTACTGTATTAGCTTTTTAGCACATTTATATAACACTAATGTTAGCCAGGTTGAAATATAGGAAACAATACAGAGAGCTCTTCTATGTATGCTCGCATGCTCATCATAAAAAGATATTCTCAGAAACTATCCCAACAGCTGAAATTTAGATTTCTGGAAAACACAAGTCAACAGCTCACCTTTGAGTAAGCTACACATTCTATATATCCTACAAAAACATGTAAGTGAACAGGTAAGTATGTAGAGATACAGTACTCACCTATTTCTATCCACGCAAATGTCTGTATCTATAGACCTTTTCAACCATCATCTAAGCATGTGGAACCCATATATAATTCTTCTTATTCCGTGTCTAGGCCAGACGTGAAACTGCCAAAATGAAGCCACATTTGGGGAGTTCATTCTATAGTTCTTTCCTAATATGAGAAAGATTAGCTGGCACAAGATGGCCATTGCCTGGGATATGCCTGATTGTGGTTCAAAAATACCACAATCTTCGAGGAGGCTCTTTCTGTGTACTCCACCCACATATACTGAGAGAAATTCATTCATTCTGCCCTTTCTGTCACTGCTTTCAACAAGTAAAAGCAACAGTCTGAAGACAGGGAGAACATTCTCTTCATGTGAGCCCAAACTTCAACTTTTTGTGGGTTCTGGATCATGTAAGTGATTACAAGGGTAGTGCAGTCATCTCATCTTCAATGTGTCACTTTCATATATTGAAAGTAACAATGGATGAGTGGAGCTAGGGCTCTATATGGGCTCCATATGCTTAGAGAATATTGAGATTTATATCTTAATACATCTCAATATATTGAAATATACATGTGTTAATAAGAGAACCATTATCATCATCAAAGTACATTGGGCAGCAAGTATTCTCCAGCAATATCAGTCATTCGCAACAAGAAACATTATTGGCTTCAAGATCCTTCTTAAGCATTTGGCACCAAGTTTTCCAATTCCAGCCCTGTCTCCTCTTTCCTCAAAAAGGTATCCATCATAGTGCAATTTTAAGATGCTAATCTTTGGGCATACGTAAGATGTGGCCAACAAGTTGCATTCAAAGTTCATTTACAGTTCTTGACAAGCGTTCTGAGCCTGATCTTTGCAATATTGCTTCATTAGTAATATGGTCATGATATGAAACATGGAGGATTCTTGTCAAGCAATGTTGTGGAAAACATGTAACTTTAATCATTTTGGTTGTGCAATTCCATGTTTCACAAGTGTATATTGCAGTTGAAAAGCAAGAAATTGAAAATAGATAAATAGGGACCACTTCTGTGGGAAGGTAAACAGTGTTCCATACATTCCAGTGTCTAGGCCTGCCTGCCACATGGTTATGGAAACATCTGCAGACACAGACAGCCCTGGCTCTTTGGCTATAAACAGAGATGAGCACTGAACCCTACAGTCAGATATGACTGGCTTTCGAGCAAGGGTGACCTTACGACAATGATCTCGAAGAGTTTTATCTTTGTGTGTGAATGCATTGAAACACAGCCAATGCCATTCCAATTTGGCAATTGATGTTTTTGTCTATGACTCTATCATTAGACATAATATTGTGAAGATAGGTAAATTGTTGAACTTGCTTTATACCCTGACCGCTATAGATGTATTATCCTGGTCTCTTCCGACCTGGTCTTCTCAATATTTATACATAAGCCAATCTTGCTGGCTTCATTATCTAAACTGGTGGTCATTTCATGCAAACATGCCTTTGTTTCGCCAAGTAGTGCAATGACGTCCATATAATCTAAATCTGTTAAACAAGCTGCTGCCCATGGAATGCCAAAGTTTGGATTATCCAATGCTCTACAAATAACAACGTTAAAAGAAAGGAGAAACAAAAATGGTGGCAGAATACATTCCTATCTTACTCCTGTTGAAGAAGTCTGTGTTTCTAGATTCTATTCATATGCAGCAGTTAGAGTTAACATATGGGTTCTTGAAAACATTGATAAAATGTTGGGGAATACCATAGGTCTTTACAATATTTTATAGTGAGCCTCAATGAATCAAGTCAAACACCTTTTTGAAATCAGAAAAAAATGTTTACCATTGGCTTTTTAGAATTATTTTCTCTGTTCGATGATGTTTCCTAAGGTCAGATTCTGGCTGTTACAAGAGTGTCCTTTCCTGAATCCTGATGGTTCTTCATGCAAATATATATCCACTTGATGCTGCAGTCTTCTGAACAACATAAGGCATAACTTTTTCCAGGGACTTATAGTAGTGTTTTGCCTCTCCAGTTGTTACAATCACTAAGGTACAGTAAAACCTCAGATAACGCTAAAACTTGGTTCCACAAGTCTTGGTGTTATCCGATTTTTAGTGTTATTCGATGCATGTTAAAATCCTATGGGATGCATCGGATAACGTTAACGCTCCATAGAGATACATTGTAACCACACAGGCGTTAGCGGTTGTTATCCGATGCATCACATAGGATCTTAACTTTATTCAATGCAATTCTCCCCCCCCCCCCGGTTACTTAACGTTATGAGATTTTAGCATTATCCAAGGTATTATTGTACTTTCTTGATACTTTAATAATTATTCCTCATCTCCAATTATAAGGTATGCGTTCCTGTTGCCAGCAATTGTTTAATAAGATAGTAAACTCTTGTACCAATTTACTGTATCTCTGCTTATGTTTCAGGAGCTCTGCAGTTATCTGGTTTAAACCAGATGCTTTTCCATTTTTAACAAGCATATTGCATCCTGAACTTCAGTATTTGTGATTAGCTCCATAATAACATCAAGTTTTTTCTTGGCTGTGCAATGTTGGCAAAATCGTATATTGCAATTGGGGTAGGTTGGTTGAGAACCATGCCATGCCCAAAAACAAGCTATTTATGTGTGTGTTTTGTTGTTGTTCAGTCACACAGTCGATTCCGACCCTTTGTGACCGTATGGACCATTGCCCGCCAGGCACCTCTGTCTTCCACCATCCTCCTCAGCCCGCCCAGGTTTGTGCCCATTGCATTTATTTTTATGTGTGTACAATGTGTGTACAATGTGTGTAAAATGTTTGTACAATGTGTGTACAATGCTAATATTAAAAATTGCCCAAATACACTGAATTTTATCTGTTTCCCCCATTATGAAGACACTCATTAGTGCTAAGGCACTTCACATATAAGAACTTCTTAGCAAATGGAAAAACAACACTACATGTTTTTAGCAGCAGCTGCTTTTTTTAAAAAAAAGCTGCTTAAGCAAAGAACCAAAGTAAGACAATAGCCTGGCGTGTTTCTGTTTTTCAGATTTCTGTATTGTCATGTGAATATCAAATGGTCAGGGCCATTTATAACCATTTTAAAACCACTTTAAAACCATATAAAAAGCAATTTGACACTGCCATGTTTGTCACCAAGCCTGTTCTTTATTATAAGTAAAAATGAGCATAGTGTTTAAAAGAGTTCACGCAAATCCCTTCCTGTTCTACTTTTTCATAGAAACATTTCTAGGGAAAGGTTTTCAAATATTTCTCAAGTTCATATATGCATGGAATGGGGGGAAACAGAACTTAGAAAAATTACATTAAGAGCAATGAACATTACACATACTGAAGCCACTCACAACTATCACAAAGTAAAGAGTGGTACAACAAATTTCTTTTTTTAAAAAATTACAAACTCTGGGTCCGTGATTGTGAAACTTGGCACTCCAGATGTTCTTGGACTTCAATTCCCAGAAGCCCAAGCCCCCGTGAATCCACACAAAGGGATTTACTGCAATTCATCTGGCCCACGCCGTCCTCGTCACTCCTGGAAGTGGAAGTAAAACACGCTCATCAGCATTTTACTTCCATTTCCAGGAGCGATGAGGGTGGCATGGGCTGAACGAACCACAGTAAACCCCTTTGTGTGGATTCACGGGGACTTGGGCTTCTGGGACTTGAAGTCCAAGTACATCTGGAGTGCCAAGGTTCACCATCACAGCTCTGGGTAAGTGGATGGTTAGGGTCTCAGAGTATCATCCTACTTTTGTTCAGTTATTGATGCCTTGTTTTCTCATTAGGGTTATTGTTCTTTCAAATAACTTCCCAAGCTTTGGAAATGTGAGATCCATAGTTCTAGATTAAAAGAAAGCATACATATATGGTCTAACATACGAGCATATACTCTAAAATAAGTCTGTACACTTCCACTACAGATAGGGTGGTTTAAAGCCAGTAAGATAGTGACAAGTGATTGGGCAAGGTGAGGAGCGATTTAAATTCTCCCTTAATTTCCAATCTGAATCCAAACTGCTGTTTCTCATTCTTATTAGCAGTAAGAAAACAGAGATCTCTGTACTCTGATAGGATGAAATTAAAGGTCACCCTGTAAAAGACCATGAGCCACATCCTGATTTCCTTATTGTTCTGGATAGTCTGCCATGGCCCCCAGTTCTTTCCCATTGCCAGTTTAATTCCAGGGAGGGGGGGCAGGAACAAACTATTCCTTCCAGGCTCTTAAGGACCATATTGCAACAGGGAATAGATACAGTATTTTCAAATGTTTGATTTTGGGACTTCAATTCCCAGAAGCACTGATAAGCCAATGTACAGACTTAGGCTTCTGGGATTTGAAGTCCACCTGTGGGGCATGGGACCCACTTTGGAAACCACTGAAATAGAATAAGGCACTTCCACCTCACCATTAGAGATCCCAATCCAGATACCATTGCTAGAGATAGTTCTGAAACAGTGTGCTGATTCACAGCTAATGGCTGTGTCATGGCAAACAACCCTAAATTCCACTGGACTACATTTATTTATTTATTTATTTATTTATTTATTTAGTTAATCATGCTTTTATGCCGCCCTTCACAAAAAGACCCAGGGCAGACATGCATGAACCAAAGGCTGGCCATAGCTATCCAGAACAGAAAGCTTGTTTAAAAGTATGCCAAGGCACAAAATCAATACACACATAATTGAGAAACTTCCACAGAACTACTGAATGAAGCAAGGACACACAGGATAGCATCCTTAGCTTTCCTAAGTTCAGCATAACAAGATCTGATCAATTATTCAGAAATAATGATGTGCTTCTTAACACAGGTCACCTAAAACAACAGAAGCACTTAAAGTATGGCTCAGCTCTATTTCACAGTGAGTTTCTTGTGCATGGCCTGTATGAATTTTTTTGAAAATTGGTTAAATATTGAAAATATTGCCAAGATCCAAGTGGTAAAGGCAAAGGTCAGCCTTGCTCAAAAACCAGTCGTATCCAACTCTATGGTTCAGTGCTCATCTGTTTCATAGCAGAAGAGCCAGCGCTGTCTGCTTCTGCAGACGTTTCCGTGGTCATGTGGCAGGGATGACTAGACACCGGAGTGCACAGAACACTGGTTACCTTCCCACCAAAGTGGTCCCTACTCAGTGATGGGATGTAGCAGGTTCTCACCAGTTCACTAGAACCGGTAGTAACTTTTCCCAGTGTCCCAGAGAACCGGTAGCAGCGTTTGGGGGGAACCACCTTCGGGGCTTACCTTTTCACTGGTTCCCCCACTGTGCATGCGCGCCAAACACTTGGTGTGCATGCACGCCTACAGTGCTTGGCACGTATGCACGGCCTCCTTGCTGTCCCCCCAAGTGGGGAGGAGGAAGAGAAGCTGCTAGCCTGAAGCTCCCTATAGCCTGCTTCCCAGGGTAAGTGACTCACCTTTGGATGCGGTGTGTTTGTGTGTATTTTAATGTGTATTTAATACCTTTACCTATATTGACGTACTACCACAGTTCCTAAAAAGGCCTGGCAGCCGGCAGGCCTGGCGGCATGGCTTGAGGTTTTTAAGCAAAGTCTTGGAGTTACCTCATCAATAAGCTACACCTGTGCTGTTCCAATTGCTGTTCCAATTGGAGAACCCTTAAGGAGGTACAGCTGTTTTACATTTACATTAAGGCATATTATCCTAGAGAACTGGTACGATGACCATATCCATCTTGCAACATGGTGCTGCCCAGGCACTTATACTAACAGGTAAGTGACGGGTTTGTTTTTGGGGTGGGTGGGTGAGTTGATTTGTGTTTTAATGTAATTTTTATTTATGTATTTAATTTATTTACGGGTTTGTGTTGTGGGTGGGTGGGTTGAGGTGTGTGTGTGTGTGTGTATGCGTGTGCTTATTTTTAGTTTAGTTTTTTAGTTTTTATTTGGCCCCGCCCACGACATCATGATGTCATGATGTTAGCTCCGCCCACACTGTGATGATGTCACAGTGGGGTAGTAAAAATTTTGACATCCCACCACTGTCCCTATTTATCTACTTGCAATTTCTTGCTTTTGAACTGCTAGGTTGGCAGGAGCTGGGACAAAGACAGGAGCTCATTCCGTCCTGCAGTATTCGGGTGTCAAACTGCTGACCTGCCGCCTTCCAGTCAACACATCTGCTCCAGGCATATTTGGGGGGAAGCAACTCCATGCTCTCTCCATAGCTCCAAAAGACTGAGAAACCCTCTATAGTAACATTTCAGGTGGCACGGAAGGCTAAAGTGGAAGGGAAGCAACAGGAGGAGAACACTTTATTAGCATGTAAACTGTACAGGCAGGGAATTTACCTCGTATGCCATCTGGTAAGAGAATTTCTTCTGAGGGGGTGGGGAGGATGAAAGTTGGCATATTTATATCTGGTTTTCTCTTTAATTAATTTTTTCTCCTTTTTATCGAGAAATTTTATTCTATGTAAGCTCCCTTTTGCAACCTGAAATGGTAGAGCTCAGACACAAGCCTGCCACATCAATGAGAAAAAAGTCTGTGTCATGGCAACAAGTAGAATATTAATGTCTTTTGAGGATAGAAGAATCAGTCTATTTCTAGTTCTTGTTAGTTCCACTTGTGTTCATTGATTGAATTCCTAACTATCTCTGTCTTGACATGCAATTTTAAAAAAATCAAGTTCATGACAATTTAGGGGGGGGAGGTTTACACTGAAATATTTGTTGTTGCTGTTGTTCAATCTACATCTTATTTAAAAAGCACATTTTTGCTCACCTTTTCACCTAAAGTATGCATTTCAGACAGAGACAAAATAAATGTATTGCAATTTTAAGTTAATTGTAAAAAATAAAGAATAACTGCACCATGATGCATACACATTAGTTTGAGATACAGGCTTCTAATAACAATTTATAAAAAATCCTCAGACATGCCTAAAATCTGTACATCTTAGCACATTACAGGGCTTTTTTCTCTTATTTACAATGAAAAAAAGTAACTATGTTCAAAGCTATCTTCACATCCCTGTGGGTAGGAAAGAAGAAGAAACAATTACCAATACCAGAGGTATTGCAAAATACTAGTATGGTATTTACAACAGGAAAACACATACAGTACATCTATTTGAATGTGGAATGTCTTCAACAAGATCTTGAACATATGTACCAGATATATCTTATTTTCTATGTGATAAAAATTCTGGTCATCAGTCCTTTCACTTAGAAATGACAACATTCTTCCTAGTGTGAACATTACACAATAATCAATACCACTTTACAGGGTAATCTGTATTTTATTATGGGTGTTCCAGTCCTGTATTACCAGGAACTGCCTGTTCTTAAGCCATTTGCTGGTCTTTCAAAACAACTGTCTATCATTTCGGCTGCAAAACATCACATTCTGCTTTCATTATATGGTTGCATAAATCTGTACTCTGCCACTGAAGCCTCTAAAAATCTGATAATCTATTAAATGATTTTATTTCAGATATACACAACAGTTATTCACCACCAAATTAAAATAAGTCTCTCTGGGGAAATATTCAAATCTACTGCACCAACACTGATCTAAAATTTCTATAAATGAGCAAGCAAACAGTGGAACTAAGACTTCATTCATGTAGAAAATATGAGAACTCTCCAAGAGAACTATTTCTTTGAAGGAAGACATTTCCCCATAACTATCTGTTATAATCTGTTATATCAGGAGTTCTCAACCTTTTTAAGCCGTGGGCTGGATCACGCTCCCTCAAACAGCTTTGGGGGCCAGATGGCCATTTTGCCCTTCTTCCACATGGCACTTCTGGATGTGGTGGAGGCAGTGGGGGCCACATGAAATGGCACCGTGGGCCTCATTCAGCCCATGGGCCACAGGTTGAGAATCTCTGTTATATGATCAAATATCAAATGGCTATCTGGAAAGTCCTTCATTCTCAGTTAGCTAACCATGCACTATGACTTAATATTTTTATGGGTTAATTCAGTTAATGTCTTTTTCTTTGAAGGCTACAGCTGTAGTTATGTTTAACATTTGAGTACTGGTGAAGAATGTTATAATTCTGAATTTATTACCTGAGCTCCCGATTCTTTTTATTGTGATTCAGTTAATAAAAAGTGAAAGGTCTCCATTGCTGATGTGAACTGTAAGCTTGTTTGGGCAGGGGGGAACCAAGAATGTTACATCACTGGTAAGTTCATCACCCAGACAAGAGAGAGTTGACAGGGATAAGAAGGCTTAAATGAACCCATTGCTGATAAACTCCAGCTGTTGAATTTTATCACATGAAATGAGTATCTCCCTGGGGTACACAGAAGGAGCCTTCTCAAAAATTGTGGTATTTTTGAACCACAATTGGGCATACCCCAGGTGACAGCCATCTTGTGCCAGCTAACCTATCTCATACTAGGTCAGGCAAAAGGAAGTACAGAATGAACTCATCCAAAAGGTAGCTTTATTTTGGCAGTTTCATGTCTGGCCTAAACACGAAAGAAAAAGTGTTTCCCTGATGAATCTATTACTCCTGTCAATTTTTCTGGGCAATTTCTGTGGTTTTTCTAGTCATTTGTATTAAATGCTTTAAAGATTGATCCAAATTCTGTATTCTGAATTTGCATTTTAAAGGCAGGGTTTAAAAGTGGTTCCCAACCTTATCATGCCGTGGGCCAGACCATGTCCCCCGGACAGCTGAGCAGGCCGGTCATGTGGTTCCTCCTGCCGTAAACACTGCCATAAAATGCATCTGTGACTTTCATAAATGCATTTACTGCAGTGTTTACAGCAGGTGCAGGTGTGTTTACGCATGCACTGATGTTTGTTAGGGTTGTCATAAACATGTCCACTTCTGTGTCCAGTAGCAAAGAGGGCAATGGCAGGCCACATGAAATGGTGCAGTGAGCTGGGACCAGCCAATGGGCCATAAGTTGGCTACCCCTGTTTTAAAAGCTTAGGTGTAACTCTAAAAATATAGAACTTTAAAAAATTGTAGAAAGAGCAACTTAGCAATCTTTCTTGTTTCACATTTCTACTTCTCTTCAATAAAGGTGGACAACTTAGGCAGAAAAGAGGATGTTTTTCAGATTGGCCAAATGCCACACTCCCAAAAGTATGTCACATGACTGAAGGAGATGGAGGTTTGGTCAAAATAGCTAACTAATTGGTTTTGTTTTTATTTTATTTTATTTAAAAAAACATTTTTAGAGATGGAAGACTTCTGTGAAGCACTGGGGGGCATGGAAAGACACAAGAAATCAGAAAAGTTCAGTGGTGGGCAGCAACAGGTTTGCACCCCCCCCCCTGGTGAAAACAAAATTGGGTGACCTTCTGGCAGGGGGGTAACAAAATTGGGTGGCCTTCAGGTGGGAGGAGAAAAATTGGGTGGCCACCCCCACCTCCCTGACCTGCCCAGACTAACACAGCCACCATTTAAAAAGTTTTATTCTGTGCAAACATACCAGAGAGTAAAAAAACCAAAAAGACAAAAACGTTGTGGCACCTTAAAGATTAACTACTGTATTTTAATGTGAGCTTTTATGGATCGAGTCCACTGGCTCTTTGGCTATAAACAGAGATGAGCACTGAACCCTAGAATTGGTAACGACTGGCTTTCGAGCAAGGGCAACCTTTACCTAATAACAGAAGATCCCCGATTGGTATTCAAATTTGATGTCAGGTTTTGTCCCTGCAAGTGGTTAAAGGTCTCCCTTGCTCAAAAGCCAGTCATATCCGACTCTAGGGTGCAGTGCTCATCTCCATTTGCAGCCAAAGAGCCAGTGCTGCCTGTGTTTGCAGATATATACATGGCCATATGGCAGGCATGACTAGATCACCCATGATGTGGGCTCCGCGCACAGTGTGGTAGCGAATTTTTTTGCTGCCCAACACTGGAAAAGGTGTCCAGTTTTGGTGCTGGGGATTTTTACAAACAAAAGATTCCACCATCGTCCTCACAGGCTGAAAGGGTGAAAACAGAATCAGAATCTTTCCATTTGTAAATACATTCATTGGCCTCAGGTTCTGCTAGTGGATTTCAGCCACAGAATTAATTGTTGAATGATGAACTGATCCCCACATAAATATCCGTGAATCAATAAAACTACTCTAGTTGAGACTGCCCACAGGATTCTGGCCATTATATGTCTACAAAATTAAGATTTATCTTTTAGAAGTCTATTTAGATAAATCTTTAAAATAGACATCATGGATTTTCATCATTTACTGTCTCCACTTAGGATACTATTATTCAACAAAGCTAGTTCAGTCTGAAATAAATATGCTGGTCTTGTTCTGGAACTGGCTTTCTCATATTTTCAGATCAAAACATAATGTAATATAATTCATGCTAGGGTATCGTTTCTGATATTTTAGCATCATCTGATGTAAGAACAGAAGCATTATATTTGATAGCTTCTTGGCTTTAGATTTCATTAAGTAGCAAGATATTTATTGAGAAAACAACAACCTTGTATTCTTGCATTTCTAATACTGGGTATCCGTGGGGGTAAGGAGATTTTAGGATCTAGTGCAGTGTTTCCCAACCTTTAGTTTTTGGACTTCAATTCCCAGAAGCCTAAGTCAATTCCCCAAAGCACTAATCAGCCAATGTACTAACTTAGGCTTCTGGGAATTGATGTCTCCCTGTGGGGCATGGGCCCCACAGTGGGAACCGCTGATCTAGAAGGATTCTCCTTTCCTGTTAATCTGAGGCAAACCATTCCTCCTGTTCCACTCTGTTCAGCTTCACTTTTCTGCCTTATTTCTCTGCTTACACAGGCTCGCCTATAGCACGTAACAACAGTAATGGAAAGACTCTTTACATGTGAAGACTTTGTTTTTAACCCCCACTCCTTTCTTCTGTTTGGAATTGCTGAAGCTGATTGTAAGTAAAGATGTTCCATTTTTAATCTGAGTTGCTTCTGAAAACTTTTTGCTGCATAAATTCTAGTTACTATGACAGGCAGTGAAGTAGTACTACTGAGTTTGTTACACTTTTCTCTGTGCAAATATTATTTAGTGCCTTGTACTCTGTTAACTCTAAGGAATTACCAAATTCCAATCTATATACATCCCCCCCCCCAACAATGTTTACAGTTAATAATGATTTTAAATATTCTTTGATATTGATAAATTAACTTCTAGATATGGTTTTTTGAGGGGCAAGTATAAATTCCATTATTCTCTGTTTTGGGAGTTCTATCTGACAGATAGACAGATGAAGCTCACTTGACAGAAAGATCTAAACTGGAGGGCTGTGAGGCCTAGCTTCACCCAAGCTTCTTGGCTTTTTTCCCCAAGGTGAGCTCAGAACTATTTTTCTAAACAAGAAGTTAGGCAGAGCTAGATCTCAAAGCCTTCTGGGCCTTTCCCCCAAGTGAGCCAGAGTTATATGTTTCTGTTAGGTGGAACTCCAAGAATGGAGAATTATTATGAGATATGTATTCAAAAAGATCTGAAAAACCCATCCCTATTAACTTCCCTTTCCAAATTCCAATCGGTTAACATACCAGTAGCCCTACTCAGACTTATCTGTTCATATTCATCCCAAAGATATATTCTCTAGTCATCCACATGTAGAGTGATGCATCTGAAGAGGACACCCCTATCTATGAGAGCTTTCCACAAATGTTGGGATCCTGATTTTCCACTGTTCCAACACATACAAAGAAACTCCACAGATAATGGAAGCTCTCCCTCAGTAGCCCTTGTGCACTCCACATATCAGGAACCAGTGACACCAGCAACAGAGGGATGGGGGTACAGCACTCCCGTTTATCCATGATGATTGTAATTGATCATATAACTCCTGGATGAAGCTAGCTACTTTATCAATTCAGTTCATAACTGTTTAAGTGATATGGCCTAAACAAGAATCCCTTTGGGTTCCATATTACAACAAAAAGACATACAGTACAATGTCTGAATAACTCATATGAACTATCTCACTGATTCTTCTTCCTCCTACAACATACTGAAGTTTTTCCATATTTATCACTTTACCCAGGTGATCCAAAAGATTGGCTCTTATTTATGTTCTCACTATGACACAGACCCAAATCATGCTGAAGTGTTTTTCATAAGTTACCGTATCCCCTGGGTAATGAAAGAACTATGATACAGAATGGCAGATTGTTGTTATTTTGAAGGATCTGTATTTCAGCAGATCTACCTTGTCATATTGAGATTTCACTTCAAAATCTGTTTAGTATGACAATACTAACTTTCAAGAAAAGCAACTCCACCAAAATATGAAGAAAGCATATGAACAGCATATGAACATCCCTTTTAATTAAAAAGATCTGAAATGACAAGAAAAGATGTGTTTAATCTTCCACATTTTCTGATTGTTTTACTTTTCTCAACTACGTATTTGTTGTTCAGTCGCACAGTCAATTCCGACCCTCTGCGACCCCATGGACTATTGCCCGCCAGGCCCTCCTGTTCTCCACCATCCCCCTCAACTTGCTGACCTCTGTGCCCATTGTCTCTACAATACCATCTAACCATCTCATTTTTGGCCGCCCCCTTTTTCTTTTGCTCTCCACCTATAACATTACTTACATTATTACACGTATAACATTACTTAAAACTGTGGTTCTCAACCACTGGTCCTCCAGACCAGGTCTTTTGGATTTTAACTCCCATAATCACTGACTAGTAGTTGTGTTGCATAGCAAGTTCCTTGGAAACATACCTGCTATTTTATCACCAACCACAGAAGCAGAGACTGAAATCAAAGCATAGCTCCCTCACAACTTCTGCCCCTCGGAACAACCAGCCCCCACAGACCACCTTAGAACCATGGAAGATGAGCAAGGAGCTACCAGATAACATGACTCTCTACTGCCTGGCCAAGAACAACCATGGCCTGTGTGGAAAGCTTTAAACAGACTGTGTGCAGGGGTAGGAAGATCAAGGGCTAATCTGAGAAAGTGGGCTTTCCCTGTAAATGACAGCCTGTGTGAATGCGGAAAAGTACTATCTCCCATATGATACAATGCACACAATACCCCTCAATGTGCACCGAGGAGGACCTTATGTTGGCAAGAGAAAATGTTGTTAAAGTAGCCCGATATTGGGCAGAATGTCATCTAGCACTTTTACATTCTATTTTGTTTTTAGATGTGTTAATTTTAGCTTTGTATGCTATTATATACTGGTGGTGCATCTGACACCTATAAAGAAAGAATAGGGCCTCTGTAAGCTGAAATCCAAACTATCTGGAAGATCAACTGGTAAAAATGAACTGAGGTCCAAACCCTCAGTTCAGAGGAAGTTACATTCCTTCAATGTTATCTTCACACACACAAAAATGTGACTGTCCATGGCCTACAACATAGTAACCCAAGATGGTAGTTCATACCAATTGCATTAGAAACGTCTGGGGCCAGGAGGAGAAGAAAGAGGAGAAGAGGGGGTAGAAACTAAAAGTGTTTTAACCGTGATACATATTGAATGAGTACCAGAATGGACATTCAGACCAGTGAGAAAAGGGTGAGACCCAGTGCTGGGCAAATTTACCAGCTATATATATTCTGCATATCGCTTCTTCTGCATCTAATGAATACACTTTGCTATAAACATGGCAAGACTAGTGTTATGGGGAGAGATGTTCTGTCTGAAATACACAGCTCTAAAAACTACCTAAACCCATACTGAAAGTAGCAGGTCTACTCTAGAGAAAATGAACTAAAGATACAACCAGTACAAATTATTGGTAATTGAGCAAGTTGTACCTTACAGCAAATGCTACTGAGATAAATTCTGGCTCAAATCTTACACTGAAAAGTCACATTAATAATTTGTGATTACATTAATGAATACGTGCATTATGGGGCTCAAAGGATCAAAGCAGTGAAACTTTCTGATCAGCAGAAATAAGAATATCATCTCCTTTTTTACAGTCTCCAGCTTCTCTCTTTCCCTCTGAGCTTAGTTGAAACCCTAATAGTAACTGAAGAGGAGGGGGGAAGCATTTTCCCACCAAGAATATGTTGCTTCTTTAGCCATTACTGATGTAAATCAAAGTTTTATATTTGGGGCGGGGAGGGGGGGACCCTTGGTGCTGAATAGAGAATTAAGACCTATGAGAATTCCAAAAGACCATTTCCTAGTGGAGATGCAGGGATTTACCAGCACAGCTGCCAAAATATCTGAATTCTTCTTGGATGCATGGTTATACCAATAAGTACAGATGAACTCTTGAGCTTCAAGATCTGCACAGTTATGCTCTCACAGGAACATTCAAAGTGTCCTGTCATTCTCATGTGTTATATTGGTACTAGCTATTGGTCACAGAAGACTTTCTTTTTTAAAAATGGAATTCAATTTTATCCTGGAACGAAGGACATACTGTCTGGAAACAGAGTTTTATAATGAATGCATTCCTGTAATTTCCCCCACACAGACGCTGTCATTAGTGCTATCTTAATACCCTACTATTGCCTAATGTTTACCTTGAGAACTTTTGGAAAATTTAGTTCAGAAATACTGTTTATGTGTTGAATCATACTGAGAACAATCCTCCCTGGAGTAAAAACTATTATTATAATTGCTCTATGAGCAGGCAACAAAGCCACTCTCTTCAACATAATGCATTTTCAACAGCAATTAAGCAACTACAAAAGATGACAAGTTGGCAGAACTGGAGAGCAACCTTCTAACACAGAGAAGAGTGAAAACTTTCCTGTCAAACTGTAGTCAGTGTGCAAACTGTACCTCAAAGAAGAAGTAGAATTATCTTTTTAGATGGAGAATCTTAAGGTGATCCCAGTGGACAATTGATACAGTGACCCTCTTAAGTATCTCATGGGCTGAAACCACTATGTTAAAAAACAAACACCCTACAAGGATTTACCAGCACAACTTCAGGGGTTTACCAGCTCCCTACAAAACACCCTACATAGACCAGTGGTTCCAAACCTAAAGCCTGTGAGCCAGAATTGGCTTGTGGTGCCATTTCATGTGGCCCACCCCTCCAAGGGCATTTGAGAAAAAATGGCCACCCATTTGAAGCTGTTGGGACAAAATGGCTGCTGCCGCCACCCCATCACCACCCCATTGTTCTGGCAGGGCAAAATGGCTGTCCGGCCCTCGAAGCTGACTGAGAAAGCGTGACCTGGCCCCTGGTTTGAAAAGGTTAAGAACCCCTGGCATAGACAGTTCATGATCAGATCATGGGCAGTACCTCACCAAGTTTTGGGTAAGATGATGCCCCTTCTCATTCCACAAGCTGTTCTGGAGCATTTGGTAGCACAAAATGATTCTTGTAACCAACTTAAAACCTATGGTGGCTAAGCTGCAATACTGCAGCCAATCTAATGTGAGTTCCATCCTGATTAGATCAAGGTTGACTCAGGTTCCATCTTTCCAAGATGGGTATACAATGTACACAGCATATTGGAGAAAAATGCTAATTGCATTGTGAATCGCCGTTATGGTTGATTTTAAGCATATAAAAAAAAAGAATTTAGATTAGCAATGCAACAGTTTAGCAAGAGTTTGAAGTACTGTACAGTAATTATTATAAATCAGTATGACCACATTTGTGCAAGCTGATGGAAGGGTTCTTCATGAAGATCACTGTTTTTGCAAGTGCCATACTAGCTGAACTTTCCACTCATTAGGATGCTGGCATAGAGCCCTTCATAACCTAGCAATTTTATCACATATTTAAGTGCAGAACAACTGTTTCAGTTGGGATTGACTAAGGAATTCTGTCTTTGAGGATTCCTATATCAAATGGACTGATGCCTACTCTTGTGGCACTAATATGATGAACTAAAGTAAGATGTAAGGGACTGCAGTGGCTCAAGTGGTTAAGACGCTGAACTCGATGACTGGAAGGTCGGGGTTTGATTCCTAAGTACCACACGACGGAGTGAGCTCCTGTCTCTGTCCCAGCTCCTGCCAAACTAGCAGTTCTAAAGCAAGAAATTGAAAGTAGATAAATATGTACAACTTTGGTGGGAAGGTAAGCAGCATTCTGTGCACTCTGGTGTTCTGTGCACTCAGGTTGTTGAGGCATGTCTACCACATGTCCACAGAAATGTCTGCAAACGCAGGCAGTGCTGGCTCTTTGGCTAAAAAAAGAGATGAGCACTGAACCCTAGAGTTGGATACAGCTGGCTTTGGAGCAAGGGTGACCTTTCCCTTTCCCTAAAGTAAGATGTGAATGTGATTTAACACTTAATTGAATACTCCAATGTTGTTCTCAAAGCATGTACAGTAATACCTCATATAACATTAGTATCGAATAACACTAAAATCGCATAACATCAAGGAATCTGGGGGGAAGAATTGCATCAGATAACATTAAGATCCTATGGGATGCTTCAGATAACAACCGCGAAAGCCTGTGTGGTTACAATGTATCTCTATGGATCCCATAGAGGATCAGATAACACTAAAAATCATATAACACGAAGACTTGTGGAACCAGGTTTTAGTGTTATATGAGGTTTTACTGTATCTTAACATATGTTTTAAGAGGAAAATCAAGTGCATGTCTTTTGAGAGAATCATAGACTATTAAAATAACTGAGTTGGAAGGGGATTTTTAAGTCATCAAGTCCAATCCCATGCTCAATGCAAGAATTCAAGTAAAAACAGATTGAAAAGAGAGAAAACAGCATGTTTTAAACTTATACTTACGTTTAATATGACTTTTAAAAATTAATCTGGAAATGTAAAAAAAATCTAGGTGACACATGTTTTCGCCCACCCGACACAGGATGTCAATCATTTCATTCAGACTTGTTTTGAGTAAACTCTGAATGAGGGATTGATTTGCAATGTCTGAATGAAGGATTGACCTGCAATCCCATGCAGTTAGCTGCAGAGTCGATTGCAGAGTGGGCGGCAATATAAATTTAACCAAATAAATAATCTTGCAGACTTTCTCTCCTGGCAGAAAACCAAATAAAAACACTTCTTTATCTCTATAATGAAAAGTTTTTGTGTGGGGTTTTTTTTAATCCCCTTGCAGGGAAAAATTCCTCATGGAATTTTTCCGATCTTTTTTTCTTGGTAGAAATGTAAATATGTGCACAATGGTTACAATTTCTGCAGAAAATGGCAACTTTCTTGCACAAGGGTATTAATCTGTACAGAATATGATAGATGAAGAGGCAGTGGTAGAAGGATGCCAGGAAATCTCACTAATGCAGTGTGGGGTCTTAGTGAAGAGTCCAGGATGGTGAGATCTCAAAAACTGCTGATTTACAAGAATGATTTTTTCCCCTCCACATCACATACATGAACCTCATTCAACTCAGTGCAACTTACTTCTAAGTAGACACGTCTAGGTTTGCACTGTAAAGGAGCTATTCTCATTTCCATAAAATGTCTTATGGTGTCTTCCAATATTTATATCTTTGACCCTACAAGGCTGAGAAATCTGGTCTTTACATACATACAAAAGAGGTGAGTTCTGTTTGATAACACTCTTCTTTAAGAACATAACAAATCTTCTTAATGTAAAAAGTTGATCTTGTATCTCATATTCCATGTTAGGCAGAACATGGGTATCATGGGACTTACTCTGAAGTTACTTAGACACAAAATTGTAGTTTTAGTATAGTAATAATTTGTTTTTTATTCTTCAAGAGGAAAGAACATTGCTGTCCAAATGGTATTAAAAACAATACATTTCAAAGGATAACTTGGGATTTTCTATCTAACAAACTTCAACACACTTACATATCTACAGTCATAATGAGAGGTATTAATACTTGGTCATACAGTAATACTCCGGATACCGATTGCATTGGATAACGCTAGAATCGGACAACGATGCAAGTTTTTTGGAAAAAACTTGCATCGGATAACGATTCTGGATAATGATTCTTAGCGTTATCCGATGCAATGGTCTGCGGGTGTGGGGTGGTTTGGGTAGAACAACCCAATCCACCACCCATGCGCAGCAGTCTCTGCGACTGCAGTAGGGTCAGGGGAAAACACCCGCCTTTCCCCCGACCCTACTGCAGTCGCAGAGACTCGTCTCTTTCCCTCCCTGTATTTAAACTACAGGGAAGGGGGAGAGAGATGTGATTGGTTCTCTCTCTTTCCCCCTCCCTGTAGTTTAAATACAGGGAAGGAAAGAAAGAAAAAAGCAGTTCTCTCTCTCCCTGTAGTTTAAATACAGGGAGGAAAAAAGACGCGTCCGTGTCTTGTTTCCTCCCTGTATTTAAACTACAGGGAGAGAGAGAACTGCTTTTTTCTTTCTTTTCCTCCCTGTATTTAAACTACAGGGAGGGGGAAAGAGAGAGAACCAATCGTGTCTCTCTCTTTCCCCCTTCCATGTAGTTTAAATACAGGGAGGGAAAGAGACGAGTCTCTGCGACTGCAGTAGGGTCGGGGGAAAGGCGGGTGTTTTTCCCTGACCCTACTGCAGTCGCAGAGACTGCTGCGCATGGGGGGTGGCTTTAAAGGCAGGGAGGTTTCTTTCTTTCCCTGCCTGCCTTTAAAGCGGTTTGTCCCTGAAGTCAGGGCTTTTCTTTTTAGCGTTGTACGATGCATGCATCGGACAACGCTAAAAATCGGATGTCATGACTTGTAGAACCAAGTCATAACATTATCCGGGGTATTACTGTACTTAGATAAAAATTTTCATAAAGGAAAAGTTCTATTTATCCTGTCTAGCTCTTTCTTCAGGCAACATACCAGCTTACCCACCATAGGAGTAATATATGGTATTGCATTTTCCACTGAACAGCAACTGGAGAAGCACAGTAGAAGGATACAGTAAAAATATTAGTGTTCACACCAGACCAGTAACAAACCAGGGTTAATCTTGATCTTTGCATGTGCAGCCTTAGGTCAAACTACCTGTGCCAAATTTACAAATATGAGCCATGGTACACTGTAACCATGGTGTTTCCCAACCTTTGGGGGTTTTTTTTTTGACTTCAATTCCCAGAAGCCTAAGTCAATTCCCTAAAGCACTGATCAGCCAATGTACTGATTCAGGCTTCTGGGAATTGAAATCCCCCAGTGGGCTATGGGCCCCACACTGGTAACCACTGCTGTAGGCACTATAGCAGCAACCAATGTAAATAATAAATGGTGTTCCCTTTAAACATGACACAAGCACATTTCTTTACAGAGAATTACCTGAATCAATTCTTCAAGTTCTGTGTCATTGACACAGGCATGCTGTGCTACAAACATCTGCTTCTGAAACACGATAGTTGTCCTCTGGTTAGTTTCATGTGGCTGTTCCAGGGCTTTGAATACAGTAGCTCCAATAATTAAATACAAAACCACCACCAGAAAAATGGTTGAGACTGTCTTCCATTTCATAACATTAATCGTTGTATCACTCTCCTCCCGTGAAGCAAGTACGGTGGGTTTGGTAGAAAATGAGAGCCTGGGTTTGCAATTCTGAGCGGCAGATTTGGGGTCCAGCAAATCAGGAGCCGCCACTGATAAAAGAACAGGAGAGAGAAAAGAGAGAGAGGTGAATGTTAATTTTTTTTTATGAGGCCTGTCATAATAGGATCCCCACCCCACCCTTGCTTGAGGTTTAGAAGAAAACAATTAATTCATGCAGCAATTTAGCTTCAGAGATGCTGGTGCTCTACATGGAGTTGACTTCTATGACTTCAAAGGAATGAAGAGTTCCAGCAACCTGTAGTGACAACACGAATATGTTCATTCCTTCATATCTTCAGCTAATTGTATTATGGAATTACAGTACAGTGCTGTATAGTATATAAGGGTTTTCTAAGGGCTACTCCCAGACTTTGAAATGTCACCTCCTTTTGTCATTCTGAAGGCCTTTATGTTTTAAAATATACAGTTGTGCATTGTATATTTTACCAAGCTAGACAGCTCAGGTATTTAGGCATCTGGCTGTGGAACCAGAATCTGGGAGTCCAATCCCCCACATTGCCTCCTGGAAGAAGAGCTAGCCTGTGTAGTCATGAGTAAGCTACAAAGTCCCAAGATGAATCCAGAAGAAGGGAATGGTAACTTCTGTGTATTCTCTACCTAAAAAGCCCTGGAAAGGGACACCATAGTCAGAAATGACTTGATGGCAGTCAATTTAATTAGTTTGTATTTAAGTTTGTTAGTGTATGATTTTCATTGGTGTGAGTGACTCTCAGTTGTCTATGGAGAGAAAAGCAGTGTGTGTGTGTGTGTGTGTGTGTGTGTGTGTGTGTGTGTGTGTGTGTGTGTGTGTGTGTGTGTGTGTGTGTGTGTGTGTGTGTGTGTGTGTGTGTGTGTGTGTGTGTGATCCAAGTACTAAAAAACTGCATGCAGCTAAATCACAGAATGTCACAGAATGTACAGGAATGATACATTACTAGGAACTACTGCAAACATTACATCTGATAACATATTGCATTTAGTTCTTGCACTGTTTTTTTTTTCAAATTAACCTTTCCTGAATCATTTAAATATTACTAATGATATTTTATTCTATATTTTTTATTTAGCATTGAAAACTTGACATAATCTCTTTCTGAGCATTACATATAGACAGCCACCTACACACTATATAATAATAAAAATAACAAACTTGTGCTATCACATTAATTCTAACTTCTGGTGACCCTTTCCAGAATTTCCTAGGTACATAGTACTCAGAAGAGATTTACTATTCCCTTCTTTTGAAGTCATCCTGGGACCATACAACTTGTCAAAGGCCACACCGTCTGGCTCTCCTCCCTGGAGGCACAGTGAAGAATCAAACAATCTCAGAGTCCAGCTTCAGATAACTAACTGAGCTATCCCCACATAATATGTTGAGACTTTAAAAAAGGACTATTAAGATATTTGCACCTCCACTTTCTCTTGCATATAAGTTTCAACTATAATTCAGCATAACTTGATGAGTACAGTATTTGTAAAATGAAATTTGTAGTAGCACTTGATTGAAAAATCCATGCTCGTGTCTGAAGCTTGTCTGAAACATTCATGCACATGACAAATATTTGGGAGTGTGGGGAGGAAATGACCTCCTTAAAGTCTATGTCATGTATACGCTGTAAATTCACAACTTCTACATTGCCTACCAATAGGCTACACCAATTTGGTAAAAAAAATCTGTAGCTTACAAAGATATTATATTTGAAATATTCAGTATACTGTATATTAATACAGTAGTGGCAGAGAAATGCCAATATAATTCAATAGTGGCACACCTAAAAGCAGGTACAAATTTCTCCCTCCTCCACACACCCTCTTTCTTTCTTGCCACTCTTAAAGACAGTCATGACTTTGAAATGGGTGGAAGGCAGAAAATGACATAGCAGACCACATGTACATCAAGTATTGAGAGAGGTAGAAGTGCTTTGGCTTTGAAACAGAGTCATCCACAGTAATTGTAATTAGTATGTAAACCTGAACTCCCTCTTTCTCCTCACACCCAGGCAAGAGGAACAGAAAGAGGAGCAGCAGCACAGATAAGAAACCATAGTTGGATGTGCTTAATGACTCATCACAGTACAGTATCATCAGGTAGTTGTTTGTTTGTTTTTTTGCAACTCCTAGAAAGTGAGGATTCAAGGCAATATCTGCACATCCCAAATTCCATTCAGTGTGTGGCTTTGTCACAGCTTCTATCACAGAATAAAGATGCCACCAGAATCCCATTCTTCCACATGTCCAGAGATGCAGTTTTAGAACCACCTTCATCCTGCCACAATGGTTACGATGAAACTAATCCCACTGATTTCAAGGGAAGTATGTAAGAGTCACTGGTTTGATCTCTTCAATCTAATGGTGCTGTGTATAGTCTTTCAGGTTAGTTCCATTTTGGCTGATGACAGCAACAATCAGGAGGTTCAGTAGGACAATTTACACACCCAATGGAGCTGCAGTACCACCACTGCAGCCCATTGGGCTTCTGTGAGATTGAACTGATCAAAATAGGAAGAGGACAGTGGACCACATTTCAGAAAATGTGCGATGGGCAGAGCAAGCAGAAAGAGGTGGGAACATGATGCAAACCCCTATGCTTCCATCATCATCATCATCATCATCATCACTACTACCTTCATCATCATCATCCTGAACACAGCTGTTAACATTAAATGCATACCCTTAGTGCTTTGTATCTGGCTTCAACATCCCTTCTCTCACCCCCAAAATGGTGGTAATGCAGGAATATTGCAACAAAACTACTCCTGTTGTCAAGTTGATTCTGACTTCTGGTGACCCTTCCCAGGATTATCTAGATAGAGAATGGTTTACCATTCCCTACTTTAGGGGAGGGGGGGAATCCTGGGAGTATGCAGCTTACCCATGGCTACATAGGCTGGCTCTCTTCCCTGGAAATATGGTGGCAAACTGAACTGTCAGCCTCTGGTTAAGATACATAACCCACCTGAGCTACCAAGGCAACTATACTGCTATACACCTGTAGGTAACAGTAGTAAGAAGAAGAATGCCTCCCTCGGGAGGAGATGCAATGCATGCCCATACACCAAGGACTCCCCTAGAGCTTTGGGTAGCACAAATCTCCAGGTTCCCTTGATCCATTCCCCCTGCACTAGAAAGCTGTATGCAGCTAAGCTAACAAAGGGAGAGAAGCAGCATGGCACAGTAAAAGCCTCTCCATACGGGGATCGCACATCGACTAGGCAGCGGCTGCTTTCAGCATCCTTCATTGACCGTCCATCCCTCCTCCTCCTCCGTGGTCCTCTTCCGAGGCTCGTGCATGCACCTTGCCAAGAACTCTGACCCATCCCCCGCTTCCTCGAGGGAGAGGAGAAACCTCCGAGGGACTCCTCTACGAAAAGCCTCGGGAGCCCTCCACCACCTTCGCTTCCTTTTCCCTCTGTTTGATCTCCCCCCCACCCCCACCCACCCCCAAAAAGGCAAGCAAAGCAAGCGGTTTCTCCCTGTGTTTCCCTCCGCCGCCAACCCACACACAACACAACATCCACCACACACACGCCGGCACCCTCAAGATGCTTAAGATGTTCTTGAAATCGCTGCCCACCAAACGACAGGAAGGCACGTTCGCCCTGCGCCGATAAAGGGTGGCGAGCAGATGGGATTTTTTTTGGGGTGGGACCCACTGGTTTTAGGGATCGTGTCACTGTCCGGCTCAACACCTGTACGCCCACCCCTCACCCAGGGCCGTAGACAGGATTCTAGAGGGGGGGGGCTAATATTTTTTTTGGAGGGGCAACAATGCCACACACATACAGCATATAACATGAGAACTTTGCCGAGGGGGGCCGTTAGCTCAGGAGGAACTGATCCCCCCCCCCGGACACCCCCTGCCCTCACCCCGATTGTCCTTCGCCAAAGCTACACACCCACCCGTCTCTTTCTCTCCCCCCCCCCCACATCCCAATCTTCCCTTTAAAGATGTTGAGTAGCCAAGCAATGAGGAGCCCAGGTGTTGAATGCAGCAAGCAGCGCCCCAAGAGCCCGTGCATAGAGGGGGGTGGGAGTGGGAAAGGCGGCCAGGCTGGTGGCCATGGGCGCTCCTGGCAGTGGATGGGGTGGGGCGCAGGAACCCCCTCCTCCCCTCCAGCCGAAGATGCCTTGGCAGGAGCATGCAGGCGATTCCCCCCCCCCTCTCTCCAGACAGCTTTTTTTCTGAATAAAACCTCTCTCTCTCTCTCTCTCGCGCCATTGTAAGGAGTACTCACTTCTTATTTACAGACCCGGTGCCCTCTCCTCGCTTCACGGGTAGGCATTTTTCCAGGGCTTGGGGAGGCAGAGTTTGCTAGCGGGGGGAGAAAAAGAGAGAGAGAGAAAGGGGGTTGAAGGTGGGTCGGTGGGAGGGAGGGAATTGGGCTGAGGGGGGAGGGAGGGAGGGAGAGGAAAAAGGGGAGGGGAGGAGAGAGAAGGAAAGGAAAGGAAAAGAAAGGGGCAAAGAAAGAGCCGCCAGCCGCGCGTGGGGTCGCGAGGAAGGCACCGTGCGCGGAGAGAGAGAAAGAGAGGGAGGGAGGGAGGGGGGGGAGAGATTGAGACCGCAGCCAGAGACAAGCGCGCGCACACAGACACACACACGCACACACACATCCACGGACAAGGGATGCAGGGCTGGGAAAGAGCTGAGGTTCTGGGCTTGGATTCCCCCCCGCGCGCGCGCCCGCCGGGGTGTGAGCTCTGCCTGCGCGCGCCTACGTTCGTCGGAGTGTGTGTGTGTGTGTGTGTGTGTGGTGTTGCCTCTTGCGTGCGCCTGGTGGTGCCTGTGTCAAATAAGCATTAAAAAAAGAAGCGGCGGGCTCCCCACCAGGTGTGCGTCTGTGTGTGCGCGCGCGTGCCTCTGTGTGAGAAAAGAACTCCCTCCATGGAGGCCAATCCTGCTCCACCTCACCCGGTCGCCTCCGTCCTCCTCTACACCCCTCCACAAGGTTCCCGAGCACGCTCGCTCCCTTTTGAACAGGGGTGCCCAAACTACGGCACACGGGCCAGATACAGCCCCTGGCACCGAGTCATCTGGCCCACGAAGCCCTCGTCACTCCCATCTGGGCGCATTTTACTTCTGTTTCCAGGGGCCAGGCCAGAAGAAGAGTAGCGTGCCTTGGCGGGGCCCCGTATAAAAATTTGTTTGGGGGCCCTTAGGAAGGGTAAAGATTTGTTTTGCTTACGCACGTTGGGGGCCCCCGTGGCCCGGGGGCCCGTATAATTGATACAGCAGATACGGCGGTAACTATGCCTCTGCCCCAGGCCATAGTGACCAGCCCCCTGAACTACATGACCAGCCCTGGACTGAAAAGTTGCCCCCCCCCCCTTTGATCTATGCCTACGTGAAGAGAGAGAGAGAAAGAGAGAGATTGGGGCTTGCGCTCCTGTGGGGAGCCTGCTCTCTTGGCTGGCGCCTCAGCTAAGAGGGAAGAGTCCATTTTCTTGTTACCACACTTTCTTGCATTTAATAATGGGATGGAGTTCAAGTTCCCGTTCTCTCTCTCTCTGTCTGTCTGTCGCTGTCTCTCACACACATGAACAATTGAGTCTGGGCTGTGTGGTACACCTGAGTCTGTCACACAGACCCATCTTGGTGATAGGCAGGTTTTGGCGTGCAACATCCAAAGTGCATCCCATCAAAGTGGGTTTTTCAGGGCAACACTCCATCTTTGAGCAGGGCTAATAGCCATAGCACTTATATGCCACTTAGTGCACTCTCTGGAAAGTTCACAGGTTAATTAACATTTTGCCCCCAACATGCTGGGTACTCATTTTACTGACTTCAAAAGGATGGAAGGCTGAGTCAATCTGGATCCCCCATCATGACTGAACTCACAACAGTTTGCTGCAGTTCAGGAATTGACTGTGCAACTGAACAACAACGCAGTTTAACCACTGTGCTACCGGGTCTCATCTTATTTCTTCTTCCTCCATGTCTAGGCCAGACGTGATACTGCTTGGAAGATACTGCCAGGTCTTGCGGTTTGGCTTGGATTTTTTTCATAGAATCACTGAGCTGAACAAACGGAGCCTTTTAGGCCATTGAGTCCAATCCCCTGCTCAACACAATAGCAATTTTGCTTATATATTGCCCTATAGCACTTAGTGCATTCTCTGGGCAGTTCACAGGTTAATTAGCATTTTGCCCCCAACATGTTGGGTATTCATTTAAGTGACTTCAGAAGGATGGAAGGCTGAGTCTACTTTTGGTTCTGTCAGGATCGAACTCACAATGTACAGTACAGCAGTTTAACCACTGCGCCACCAGAGTTCATTAAACACGAGTTAAGGCTTACATAACTTTTGGTTTCCCATTTGGATGGCAACTCCCATAATCCCCCAACCAACATGACCACCATCCCTATGGAATTGTGGAAAGTGTATTCCCAAAAGGTAACTTTCCCAGAATCTAAAGCAGAGGGAACAACAGTTGTCAATTTGGGTAAAAAGAGTAGCACCAATACCTGCCCCTTTTACCCTGACCCGACAGTGAACTCTTGCTTCTACTGAACTTTTGAACTGGGTAAAAATGTCAAAGCATAGGAGAAATAATGTTTAAAATGCTCAACCATAGTAAATCAGGAAAGTTTCCTCTTGCACTTTTTCACCAGTGGCATTTGAACTAAGCACTTTTGAGCCTTCCACCAGAGTGTCGCCATAGGGATAAAAAAAAAAGCAAAAGAAACATCTTTGTATCACAGAAACTTTCTAATTTGTTCAGGTCATGGAATCAGGAAAGCCAGTTCAAACAACATACAGTATGTCAAATGGACTCAACTATGGATTTACCCATACAGGTATCTCTCTTCTTATAAGGCTCTGGTATGCAGTTTCTGTGCACTGTACCCTTTAGTAGATGTGGCACTGAGACATTTCTTTCACAGCCTCCACTGGGCTCCTGCTGCCTTTCCACATCTACACCATTAGTAAGATTTGGTCCAGCTCTGGCAAGGAGCTGTATATGTACATTACAATCTTTATTGTCTGTACATAAGAAAGCAAAGGGCTACATCCAGTTGGCAATTCCAGCTTGAGTGGATACATTGAATCCATGGGACTTATACAAATGTTGAATTAACAATTCCCATTCAGTCAACAGGGTTATTCTAGTAGTTCAGGGGTTCTCAACCTACGCCCCAGGGGCCGGATGCAACCCGTGACACCATTTCATGTGGCCCACCACCACTTCCGCCACACCTGTAAGTGCCATGTGTGGCAAGCAGGGCAAAATGGCCATCCAGCCCCTTGAAAAGGTTGAGAACCCCTGTAGTAGATGATACTAAGATTAGATGTTCCTCAGATTTGAGCTGTGTGGGGGGATGTCTACTATTAGGGTGATCGGGTGGTAATTCCAAAGAGCTTGCAGAAAACAGTCATGGAAACGTTACATACCAGTCATCCAGGGGTGGTAAAGATGAAGGGCTTAGCGAGAAGCTATGTATGGTGGCCACAAATTGACAAGGACATAGAGGAATGGGTGGGCAGGTGTGACCCATGCCAGCTATCCAGACCCAATCCCACCTTCGTTGCCAGTGTTAGATCCGAAGATCAATGCATGGGGATAGAGGACTCAGTAGCCATAAGTGACCAAACCAGGTGTCACGTTTATTTACAGTGGACACTACACAACAACAACAACAACGGTCGGAGAGACTGGGTATATATAGCCCTTCTAACCCAACCCACCGACCAATGGGAATCGGCGGTTTTCCCGCCGAAGAACCTTTTGAATATCTAACAGTAACCTCAACTGTTATCTTAAAGTAGCATGCAAGGTACATCAGAGAAGACAAACAGATATCTTTCCATACTTCAGAAAACAACTGTGCGAAAAAAGTACCATCTGGTATGACCCTTAACTCTGAATAGTCAACACATTCAATCTACCTTTTGGAAAGTGCACTAGCAAACATATTATAAGGGTTGCATCACTATATCCACCATGCACTGCGGGCAATATAAAGACTTTAGCCCTCAAACCCATTCAGAATAGAGGAATTGAATTCTTAAAGCCCTCCATTTCCCAATAAAAAAAATTTCTGGCAGAAGAAACAAGATTTAAGTAAGGCAAGTATATTTAGCCTTCATGCACAAAATGCGTTTCAACATGGAAAAATGTAGCTTAAGCAGGAAAAATTAGATGAACAAATAAATATTTTTATTTTATTACATTGTTATACTGCCCATCTGGGATATTTCCCACTCTGAGCAGTGCACAAACAAATAAACAACAGTAATATAAAACAACATAATAATAATAATTCTGTGTCATATATAGGATATGTAAAAGCTGGCTGAGGAATAGTAAATATGAAAATTGTATAGCAGTCTTAGTAGATCACAAGCTAAACATAAATTAACAGTATGATGCAACAGCAAGGAGAAAAGAGAGAGAGTAAATGCTATACGAGGCTGTATCATACAAGACTAGTGTCCAAATCAATTCTGCCTTTCCTTCTTAGGAGCACATCTTAATGTAGAGAAGGGGTTTGTATGTGTCAGTGAAGCTGAGAGCAATGTTGTCAGGAGATCAGATTCGATTGTGAGTCTGGATTGCTTACAGGATCACCCAAGGTGGAATAATCACAAAATAGGATCAGAACCCTGAATGCAGTTTCTCAGCAAATGTTACATAGGCACCAGACTAAGATGCATCCATCCTTTTCAGGATGCTACTGTCTCTTTTCAGGACAGCTCAGGGGATGGCCGAATGAGGCTCCTTTCATGTCCCCAAGATCTTTTCCCATCGAAGTGGTCCCTATTTATCTATTTGCAATTTCTTGCTTTTGAACTGCTAGGTTGGCAGGAGCTGGGGCAGAAATTGGCACTCAGTCTGTCATGCAGTACCCAGGTCTTGAACTGCTGACTTGCCAGGTGAGCTTAACTAGAAGGAGGGCCTTTTTGGTAACTGCTCCAGCCCTATGGAACATCCTACCTACTGAGCTATGCCTCCAGACAGAGCTATTGACCTTTAGGAAAGGCCTAAAAACTTGGCTCGCCCAACAGGTGTGGGGTGCTGCCGGCGGAGCAGCCCCCAGAATGGTAACCCCTCCGAGAAATGGCTGGGGGAACTTGGTATGTTTAGCTTGGAGAAGAGATGTGGCTCAAGAGAATAGGGCTAAAAGTATTAGATCCAGGTTATAAGAAAGGAGATATCAACTAAATGTTAGGATGAACTTTCTAATAATGATTATCATTCAACAATGAAATTAACAACCTCATTGGGTGGTGAACTTTCCTTCACTGGCAATGTTTAAGTGGAATTTGGATGGCCACCTGCCAGGGATGGTTTAGCTGTGAATTTTGTGTAGTGGCATGCAGTTGTACTCAATAAACTCAATGGTTCTTGGATCCTATCCAGCTCTACAAGTGTATGGTTCTTCCACATACACTGTATTCATTGGTTTTAGATTACAAATTCCATCATACAACCAATTTTCATGCCAGTTAGAGCCGACGGAGGTGACAGTCCAAAACATGGAGGATACTACGGGAAACATCTGGGAATTGTTCTACAGCAATTTGTGTGAAAACACTAGTGTAAGTTGTTTTAGGATCACAGCCATAATTTGGCTGTAGGGTTTGGCCCAAATATGTGTTGAAAGAATATACAGTTCTCCACAATTTTTAGTAAAGCCTCTTGTAGAAAGGGTATCACTACATATTTACATGACCTAATTCTCTTCCTCTACAGCCTGGAAAAATTCAGACATTAAACACCACTCTCCTTTTCCCCTGAAAACTTTGCTACCAACGGCCCTGTATAAACACTGCTTGTTCCTCCCAAGGGACATAAAATATTCTTTTTTTTCCCCCCTACCATTCCTTCAAAAGTTATATGGGAAAAGTGGCATAAAACATTATTCTACCTAGGGGTCAGCTGTAAGACACATTAAGAATAACAACCTCACTTTTTAATTTTATGCACAGATAAACAAGACAGATTTTTTTTTCCTGAAGTGGAAGTGGCCGATTATACTTAAAGAGGTGGTTGAATAGGTATCTGGCTGTGGAGCCATAGGTTGGGAGTTCAATTCACCACTATGCCTTCAGGGAGAACAACCATTAGCAAGCAATACAGTCCCAAGATGCCTCCAGAATGATAAACCACTTCTGAATATTCTCTACCTAGAAAACCCAGATAAACTTATGCCAGATAAAATGCACTTTTGATGTTTATATGCTAAAATCCTTCAAATAAAGGTATTAAATTCTTTCCTAATCAAATATCTATATAAGTACTGCAAGTTGTTAAGCCTTTTAATAATAATTTCAAAGTAGCTTGAAATATTTTCATTTTTCAGAAGTGAGACTGTTATCTAGGATAAATAAATTGTTCAGCAGAGATTAAGCATAATTGCCAAATTTTTCACTTATGTAGTGAATCAGAGATGGAGAATATATGGCTCTCAGGTATTACTGATTTGCAGTTTCATCCTTTAGTATTGATTCAACAGTTTTTGTTATGTTGTGTCAAGCCATCTCCAATCTATGGTGATCCTATGAATGAGCAATCTCCAAAATGTTCTGTTCTCAACAGCCCTGCTTGTAAACTCAAGGCTATGGGTTACTTAGGGAGTCGATCAGTGGTGGGATGTCAAAATTTTTACTACCCCACCGTGATGTCATCACAGCGTGGAGAGAGCTAACATCATGATGTCATGTTGTGGGCGGGGCCAAAGAAAATAAATAAATAAATAAATAAATGAAAATAAGCGCGCGCGCACACACACACATATCCAAAGGTGAGTCACTTACTCTGGGGAGCAGGCTATAGGGAACTTCAGGCTAGCAGCTTCTCTTCCTCCTCCCCACTTGGGAGGACAGCAAGGAGGCCGTGCATACGCGCCAAGCACTGTAGGCATGCGTGCACACCAAGTGCTTGGCGTGCATGTGCAGTGGGGGAACCAGTGAAAAGGTAAGCCCCGAAGGTGGTTCCCCCCCAAAGCTGCTACCGGTTCTCCAGGACACTGGGAAAAGTTACTACCGGTTCTGGCGAACTGGTAAGAACCTGTTACATCCCATCACTGGAGTCGATCAATCTCACATTTGGTCTCTCTCTTTTCCTGCTGCCTTCAGCCTTTCCCAGCATAATTGACACTTCCAGAGAAGTGGCTTTTTTGCAGTTCTGTTTTATTTACTCTCAGATATTCCAGAGAAAAATGTCTTCTCATGATGTGCCCAAAGTAGGACAGTCGCAGGTTCATCAGTTCTGGGGACCCGGAGATAGTTCAGATTTTATTTTCTCTAGGATCCATTTGTCTGTTTTTCTGGCAGTTCAGGGTATCCACAAAGCCTTTTCCTAGCACACTATTTCAAATGAATCAAATTTTTGGTCAGTTTTATTTATAGTCCAGCTTTCACATCTGTACATGGTGATTGGGAACAGAACACTGTGAATGGACTTGTTCTTAGTCTTCAATAACACATCTATGTGTCATAGACACACCTGATGTTGTTTTCTAATTTCTTCATTGCTGCCCTTCCAAGTCTCAATTTACTTCTAATTTCTTGGCTGCAGTTTCTATTTGGATTAATGATGTCTGAACCAACATATACAAATTCTTTCAGTATTTCGATTTCTTCAGTTTCAATTTTAAACTGGTGAGTTCTTTTGTATTCATAAATTTTTGGCTTTTTATTGCTCAACTGCAATCCTGCTTTCACACCTTTGTCTTTCAACCTAATCAGAATTCATTTTCAAATCAGTACTGTTTTCAGGCAGTACTATAGTGTCATGTGCATATCTTAAATTAGTGGTGCATTTGACATGAATGAATAAAGAAAGAATCTTAAATTAGTGATATTTCTTCCAGCAAATGTCATTTCTCCTTCATTTGATTCTAGACCAGCCTTCCATAGGATATGTTCAGCATACAAGTTAAACAGACAGGGAGCTAAAGTATATCAAGTCTGACACGTCTGCCTATTTTCTCCATATTCTGTCCCAACTCTAGCTTCTTATACAGAGTATAGATTATGTGTCAGGACAATCATGTACTGAGGCACACTTATTTCATTCAGCATTGTCCTTAGGTTTTTGCAGTTATCTTCTTCAGAAATTTTCTACTACACTTAAGTAAGTAACTAACTCCACCTCCACCACCACTGCTGCCACCCCCACCACCATGAAGAAGATGACATTTGAACTCTGCCACTTGTTTTACTCTCTATTATGATGTTTAGGGCATGCTGTTTCCTTCAAATTGTCATTACTTCAGTCTTCTCTTTACTGATTCTTATGTTATTTATCTTGAATTCTTGGTACATGGACATAAAGTGTTGCTGTAATTCCTTAGCTCTGCTTTCTATCAATTCCTTATCATCTGCAAAAAGTAATTAATCGATATTGTTTCCATTCATGGGCTTAGCTTTTTTACTTATGCTGTCTATGTAGGTGATAAATAATAATGGCGATAATACGGATCCCTATCTCACTCCAGATGTTATTGTGAAGGGTTCTGATATTCCTTGATTTGTTCTAAATACGCTTCTGTAGTCACTAGAATAAGAAATGTTTTCCATTTCTGCGTTCCAGTCACCTATCAATACATCCTGCTTTGGTATATAATCATCTTCCTCCAGGACACATGCTTTCTGTTTCTTCAGCATATGTAGTGGGAGCATTGACTTGAATGGGAGTTGTGTTGATACCTCTTCCTACCATCTTCTACAAGGAAATCTTGTCCCATTATTTGTGCCTGTGACTGCTTCATTTTCCTCACATGTCCTACAAGACCCCTTTTATATCCTCCCACTTTTAGATCTACTTCTGCTTGCCTTCCTGCCTCAGGAATTACTTTCACCCAGTGCCCTCAAGTATTCTGTAAGGTTTCCCACTTTTCCTGCCATCTTTTTGACATCTACAGTATTTTTGATGGGGAGTTCAGGTATCATACTCTTGAGTATCAAAAGCCGGGGGCAACAATTGCTGACTGGTGTGTCATCTTCAGCAGACTCAATCTCACATTCATGTTTCTCATGTTCCAGTTGCATTTGTCATGCAGCACTACAATTTCCTATCAACTGTGTTTGCATCAGTCACTGAACATCCTTTTGACTTTAATTCAGTTGCACTATTAGTAACAGTGCCATTTTTTAATTTTCCTTCCTCAGTAGCTGATTGAGAATATTTTAAGCCAGGAGTCTCATCTTCCAGCACTATTTCTTTTTTCATTTTCGACTGTCTCCTTGTCGTTTTAAAGGTAAGAAATGTTGACAAGTGGTTTTCCATGACTTTCTACTGTCCAGCACTAATAAATGTCAGTTTCAGTGTTTTCTATAAGAGACCCTCCACCAGTATCACCTTCTTGTGCTGCTGTTGTCAGTAGCTCCCTCCAGATGTTTCTCTGCCACATCATCATTGGAATAACTCTCTTCTGGTGATGTGACTATTAATCCTGAATAGGGTGGATGCATCTTAGTCAAGTGCAGGGTTTTGCAACCTATGGCCTGCAGGCCAGACCCAGACCTCAACACCATTCCATCTGGCACACAGTGATGACCCTGGAAGCAGATGTGGGCACATTTACAAGAGCTGTAAATGTGCTCGCACAAATGTGCCCACCATGGTTTGTGGCAGCATTTACAATGGGGGAAACCACATGTCCAGCCTGCTTTGCTGTCTGAGGGTAAGTGGTCCAGGCCATGGTGTGAAACCTTGAGAACCCCTGGTCTAGTGTCTCAGCTTTGACTATTCTGCCATGGAAGTCCCAGCTGGGAAACCAGACTCATAATGGCTCTGCTGTTAGCTTCCCTGTTTCTAAGCAATACTTAAATCTATAAAATTTCTGCTGTCAAGTCCACTGAAAGTACAGGGTTGTTGGCTTATGTTATTGATATTTATAGATGATGATGATGATGATGATGATGATGATGATGATGATGATGATGATGATGATGATGATGATTTATGACTGGAATAAATTAACAATTCAAGCCCTAACCAAGAAACTAAGAGCTGTTAAGGTAAAGTTTGAGTATACAGTATATGCAGTCCCCAGTAGAGTTGTTTTTGGAGAGTTAGGATGTTCAAATCAGATAAGTCCAAAATTTCCAAATATCTAGGGAGTCTTTTAGGTACTACTCCAAGGGCTACAATCACTATGGGAACAACAATAGATTTCTTTCACCATAGATGCTCGACTTCAATTTGCAAATCATGATATTTTGTGATTTTCTCCAGTTGTTTGTCTTTAATTCGTGCATCTCCTGGTACAGCAATGTCAATAAACCAGACTTTCTTCTTCTCCACAACAGTTATATCAGGTGTGTTGTGACGCAGATGTCTATCTGTTTGAATTTTAAAGTCACACAGTATCTTGACTCTCTCATTCTCATTCTCATTCTCATTCTCATTCTCATTCTTATTCTCATTCTCATTCTTATTTATTCGATTTATACCCCACCCCTCTGGGGTACTGTCACTCTCGGCAGCTCATCAGTAGCTCACAATGTTAAAAAACCAAAACAATCACCATAAAAACCATAAAAACCAAAAACAATCACCATAAAACCATAGAAAAAACCCATCCACCCAGTCCAATCATCACCAAAGACCACTAGCCCAAGTGACCATGATGAGTTCAAGCTCTTGGATTAATCCAAGAACCCCTACAGTTGGTCTACTACAAACCTCTCAATGACCTTAAACCCCGCCCCAAAGGATATTCACCACAGGTCTATAGTTCTCCACGACATCTGTGGCCAAATTTTGTTTTTTTGGGAGCAGCCGTATAACTGTCTCCTTTAGTCTAGAGGGCATAACATGCTCAGCCAAGGAGGTGTTAATGATATTTCTCAGCTGCTCCCCAACTCCCTTAGCAGATTTTAGAAGGCAAAAAGACAAGGATCAGAGTGAGAGATCATGGGATTACAATGTGTAAATGCCTTGTCCACATCCTCAGCTGACGCAAGCCAAAACTGATCCCAATGAGCCCTGGAGGATATCTCCCTGGAATTGCCTCCTGATTTACTGTGACAACTGAAGAATCAAGGTCCCCATCAGTTCATGCAAGAACTCAGTGGATATGGCACCACAAGAGATATGAGATCTTTCCAGTTCCTCTACATCCTAATTTAGGCAAATTTGTTCTTTGGCTTAATCTCTCATTTGTTTTTTTCCCCCTCATCTGTAAACCTATGCCTTATATAGCAGCTATTTAGTGAAATAAGAAGCAGCTTTCACCAAAGTCCAAAAGCAATGAGCAATAGATAGTTAGCTTAACTAACAAGTACTGTACAAGGTAATGTGTAGTAGTTAAAGATCCTGGAAATATTACTGTTTGGGACTGCAAAACCCTGAATGCCCAAGTTAGCATTGTCAGTGGCCTTGCTAGTGGGATAATTCTGGAAGCTAACATTCAAAAAAGTAATTTCCCCCCAATATCGGGTAAAAAATCTGAAGGATGATGACAGTGATTAACCATATTTCTTGAAAAACATCCAGTCTGGAAAAGGTCATTTCTGGTCCATACTGTTTTTTGTTCTGTTTTGTTATTATTTCTAAGTTTGTACCTAAGTTGCAACACTGAAGACTTCAACTGCTTTCTCAGCTGAAACATTATTCAACATTCAGGTTTTAATACAATACATCTTTAATCTTGTTGATATTCAGAAACAACAACACAGGTCTACCTTGAGTGATGTATTTTCTTTGGGACTTTTTATTGTTCCAGATTCTATTCCATATAGTCCAATCTTCCTGTATTTTCACTATAATAGTGAACAGAAGATTGTTGTGTGTGACCATTTTGCCCTTCAGTTGGGAGATGACCTCTGAACAGTTTGAAGCACGCACAATACTCTGGTTCAAAATTTTATTAAGCAAGCAGTCTAGAACACTGACAAAACATTCAAGACACAAACAAGGCAGGATCAAGTAGGGGCTGAGGTTAAAATGTCTTTCTACTTTTGCAAGCTAATTCTTTGCTGCTGATGCCACCTATACACAACAGGGGATATAGAAAAATTATTAAAAGTGTATGACATTCATCTGTGCACACAGGGAAAGAATTTAATTATGTGATATGCCAAAAAATGCCACATTTGAATGCTGTTCAGGACCTAACACCTGGGTGATGTAAGGCTTCAGTAAACTTTAACATTACAGCTAAAGATGATGGGCAATTTCTTTCAAGTAATATGTCAAACAGAGACTGCGGTGGCTTAGTGGTTAAGATACTGAACTTGAAAATTGGAAGATCGGCAGGTCATCAGTTCAAGACCCTAATGCTGCATGACAGAGTGAGGTTCCATCTCTATCCTAGCTCCTGCTAACTTAGCAGTTCAAAAGCAAGAAGCTGCAAGTAAATAAATAGGTACCACTTTGGTGGGAAGGTAAACAGTGTTCCATGCACTCGGATAGCTAGTCATGCCTGCCACATATCCATGGAAACACCTGCTGACATAGAGAGTACTGGCTCTTTTGCTGTAAATGGAGATGAGTACTGCCCCCTAGAGTTGGATATAACTGGCTTTTGAGCAATGGAGACCTTTTAAACCAGGGGTCTATCAGCGCATGTCTGTCAGCGCATAGAGCAGTGGTGGTGAAATTTGGCATGCCAGATGTTCTTGGATTTCAATTCCCAGAAGCCCAAGTGAGCACTCCTGCTGATCAGGGCTTCTGGGAATTAAAGTTCAAGAACAGCTAGAGTGCCAAGGTTCACCATCACAGGCATAGAGCCACAGGAAATTTAAACTACAACTGAATCCCAACAACACTGAGTGGTTGTGGGTCAGAAGCCCTGCGTTAACTCGGGAGCTACCATCTTTGGTTCTAGATGGGGCAGTCTTGCCCCAAACAGACCCCGTGGTCTGTTTGGGGGTCCTCTTGGACTCACGACTACTGCTTGAAGAGCAGGTGGCAGTCGTGGCCAGGAGGACTTTTGCACAACTTTGTGTTATATGCCAGTTACACCCACTCCTAGACCAGGACTTCTTGCTCATGATCACACACACTTTTGTCACCTCCAGACTTGATTATTGTAGTGCACTCTCCATGGGGCTGCTCTTGGTGACCATTCGGAAGCTGCAACTAGTTCAGAATGCAGCTGCTCAGGTTGTGATGGGGTGCAGGCATTATGCCCGTGCCTCACCGCTGCTGAGGGAGCTGCACTGGTTGCCAGTATGCCTCCGAGTGCAATTCAAGGTGCTGGTTATTACCTTTAAAGCCCTATACGGTAGTGGGCCAGGATACCTAAGAGACCGCATCACCCTAAGAACATCTGTCCGTCCCACTAGAGCAGACCGGAGAGGCTCTCTGGTTGTACCATCGGCTAGAGAAGTGCACCTCTCTAGCACTAGGAGGAGGGCCTTCTCTGTGTCTGACCCTGCCCTATGGAACCTCCTGCCAATTGAGCTACGTCTCTAGTCAGAGTTGCTGCCCTTTAGGAAGGAGGTTAAGACCTGGCTGGTGGGACAGATATGGGTGTTTGGGTCAGACAGTTGTGTCAGCTTGTTGGCTCATCTGACCCCTTCCTCTCTCATTGTATGATTTTTTAAATCTTTTAACTTTGCCTAGTTTTAACCTCTTTTAATATTAATTTTAGACAGGATTTTATGCTGTGTTTTATGTCTCTTTTGAAGCTTTGTTAGCTGCTCTGGGTCTCTTTGAGGAAGGCGGCATATAAGTCTGATTAAATAAATAAATAAATTAACAGTACTGTATGATAATGTCCTATATAAATCAGAGCTAAATACTATATGCAGGTCTGATCACCATACTTTTTAAAGGATACTATTTAGGGATGGGATTCTTTTTTTAATTTAATTTTTGGGGAGACTACAAATCCCATAACTCTCCATTATCGGAACTCTACCTGATAGATAGATAGATAGATAGATAGATAGATAGATAGATAGATAGATAGACAGACAGACAGACAGACAGACAGACAGACAGACAGACAGACATTCCTTCTCTGGGAGAAAGTGTAATAGGAAGGTTTGAAATTTAGTTAGGTCTAACTTCACCTAACTTCCTATTCTGAAAGAAAGTTCTCAGATTGTCCTGAGACAGAAATAGGAAGTTTGTGTGGAACTAAACCTCAAAGCCTTCCAGTTGAAGCCAAGAAAACAAAAAATACATCCCTAAAAAGACTACTTTGTTTTGCTCCTAGACAGAGGCAAAAAATCTGTCAGGACTTTAAAATCCTTTATCCAAGTATCTTGGTGTATTGAGAGAGCAGAAATTGAGAGGAATGAGAAATTCAGCATGGATAATGTTCATGCCTTGTGCTATGTGTCAATAATGCTCATTTGTAGCATTATTGTGATTTTTATATGAAAACTTTCCTGTTTCATACTTCCATTGCTTTGCTGCTTATTTTTTTCTATCTTAGATAATCTCCTTGTTTTAAACTACTGTATTTAAACTGGTAATTTTTATTATTTTTTTCCAGTCTCATTTTCATTGCATCTTTATACTCAAATTATCTTCAAATCTGTTCATCTCTGACATCACGTATCTAACAGTAATGACCTTGGGTTTAAGATTATCCTGAAATCAATTTCTGTATCCCCTATCTACTTCTTCAGTAATAAGCTTTTGGTACTATAATACTCTCTAAATATTTGATGTTATAAAGCTGTACTTGGAAGAGACAGGTAAAGAAAAGCAAAAAGGAAAGGGAAAATATTTAATTTTTTGAAAATGTTTAATGTACCCTAATTTAGTGAATATCAATAATAAATTGATTCCATAAATCAAGAGATAATGTAGATTTATCAAAATGAATGTTAGCAGTATTCAGTCTCATTCAAACAGTCAGCTGAGCTCTTATTCTACTTCTATCAATGGTTTCTGTAGATCAGCAGCAATATCTGAGTTACAGTACAATCTTTGTATGTATTTACTTTGAATTGTCCTCTGCATTCATTACAGCTTTATTATCTCATAGGCTTGTTTAGGAATGCAATTTTGAAGGAAAAAACCTATGGTGGATTGCAGGGAAACTACGCATTTTGTTTGTGTTGAAGCTCTAATGTGTTGGCATGTTCCTGGGAGAGGGAAGCAACCTACTTACTGCTGAGCTTCTATGTATAGAAAAGCAATCATTTCAGATTCTTCTTCTTCTGCCATATCCAAATCTGAATATTGGAAATCATCGGCCATGAAGACTGTCATGAGAATATAATGCAGTGGCTTTTCATCTGCCTTCCACATTGCAGCATGACACCGGTACCCCCTGATCCAGTTCCGCGAGTCACTTTCTGGTCCTGAGCCCTTTTGGCACACAAAGTCCTCATCAGCCCCAGGCCAGTATTAATGAAGGTGCTGCCCTCCAGCAAAATGCTTTCAAGTGGGATTTAATCCACTTGGGGACCATCACCTTTTCCTGTGGACTTCGGCATCTAAGGCCATTAGTCCTCAGGTTGTCAGGTCAGTTAACCACCACCTGACACTCGGCAATGAGTCACTGACAGTATGGTCTACTCTATTACAATAACAGGATAATGTGGTGGTATTCACTGCTACAAAACCCTGCAAAGTTTCACCATAAATCAGAATTGTCTTGAAAATGTACAATTTAAAAAATACAAATAAAAATCCATTTAGAATAATGCAGGAAGAAAAAAAGATTCTAGACTTGATTACTTTAAGGTCTCAGACATGACTTCCATCCATGTGCAGGTTTGCGTCTCTGACTTAGAAAAGAACGAGAAGGAAGAGTGAAAATGACTTCAAAGAAAGGATGTCAGGAGCCTAAAGGTAAAGGTTTCCCTTGCTCGAAAGCCAGTCGTATCCAACTCTAGGGTTCAGTACTCATCTCTGTTTCAAAGCCAAAGAGCCAGTCTTGTCTGCTTCTGCAGATGTTTCCATGGTCATGTGACACGCATTACTAGACACCAGAGCACACGGAAAGCTGTTTACCTTCCCACCGAAGTGGCCCCTATTTATCTACTTGCACTTTCTTGCTTTTGAACTGCTAGGTTGGCAGGAGCTGGGACAGAGACGGGAGCTCATTCTGTCCTGCAGTACTCGGGAATTGAACTTCTGACCTCCTGCTTTCGAGTCAGCATCTTAGCCACTTGAGCCACTGCAGTCCCTGTCAGGAGCCTAAAGTTAACCATTTAAGCTCAGAAAAAGAAAAGATGGAGAAAACATACTTCCATCAGCCTTTTGCCTCCGTTTCTGGTTCATATCACTTGCTACATCTATGCCCTGTTTCACCAAAAGTATGTTGTGTTAATATAAAGCTACTATAGGATACAACCCTATGATTTCTAATTCAAGATCAATATAGCAGACCTTCTAAACTAAACCAGTTAATTTTATCAGTCAATGAATACCTTGTGTTTTATCCAGCTGGAAGCTATTAGAGTAAGCAACATGACACTGGCAGAGTAGGAATTCCACAAGGAATATAGCAAGTACAGGAAAACTGTAGTGACAATATTAATGACAACAACAAACATGTTGTGAATGCTAAACTTCCTGTTCAAGGGGCATGAAGAAATAAGAAAGCCAAGAGAGTTGGGGAAGGGGGCAGTTAGAGCCCAATTAAGAGAGACAACTGAGTAGGATGGATAATATCGATGGGGATATTTAAACACATTTTCCTTATGAAATGGTGCTGTATGAGAAAACTTCACACAAATACTTAACAAATAATTTTTTAATTATGATGATCATGCTGTGATCAAGATACACAAGTAGATATGATAATTACTTTGATTGAGCATATTTTAGTTAATTCCTACATTTCTTTCAAATTTGAGAGCCAGCGTAATTTCTGTACAGGAAATATTGATGATTAGGTAGAAGTGTAAACATTTGCAATATTTGTTAATTGAAACTTACCTTAGGATTAGTCATATTTTTTTAAAAAAATTCTTCTTTGAACTAGGTAAAGGTTGCCCTAGCTTGAAAGCCAGTCATATCCACCTCTAGAGTGTGGTGCTCATCTCCGTTGAAAACCAAAGAGCCAGAGCTGTCTCCAGACGTTTGTGTGGTCATGTGGCAGGCATCACTAGATGCCAGAGCACACAGAACACTGTTACCTTCTCACTGAAGTACCTATTTATCTACTTGCAATTTCTTGCTTTCAGGTCTGGGACAGAGACAGGAGCTCATTCCATTCTGCAGCACTCAGGTCTCAAACTGCTGACCTGCCAACCTTCCAGTCATCAAGTTGAGCATCTTAACCACTAAGCCAGATTACAGATCCTATAATTCTTCACTCTACTGAGAGTGTTCTGCCTGACATACTAAACATGCAGGAACATATGTGATGGTCTTATTTATTTATTATTTATTAGTTCAAATTTATATTGCCGCCCACTCACCGTGGCGACTCAGGGCGGCTTACAGACAATACATTACATTACATTACAATATGTTGGGGTGGGCACAGGGGGAGGGGCAGCAAGGTCCTCATCCTGCCCTGGTTCTTCCTCCCCTGGCAGTTGGTCTAGGCACAGGGGGAGGGGTGGCAAAGTCCTCATCCTGCCCTTGAGCAGAATGGAAAGAATACTCTTAAGCAGGACAAAGAAAGACAATGTTGAGTGATATGCTACTTCTAATGGTTTAGAGCAGGTTCTTCCACAAACAGACCTGGCAAAATATATATTATTCTGAATCCCCAAGCTCCACTCCATTGACAGTTGGGGATTTATACTATCTTAAGATAGTATCAGAATCTGGGACTTTGCCTTAGAATGAAAGAGTTTGGGACACACTGGATCTAAAGTGTCTTTGACCTCCTCCTTTGGAAATATAAGGGCTCTTCATCCATAATAGTTCAGGAATATTTTAGGAATGATTGAATAAATCACTTCACTTTTGGTCCAGGCTTTCTCTCTTGGTTAAGGCTGAATCTCCCTGTGTTGTATTGAATTGTTTATCTTGCTTTTATTTTTATTGTAAGAAATAGACTTTAGTAATCTGGACAATTTTTGCTAGCATTCCAACTCTTAGTTTATTTTATTAACTTTGTTGTGGAGAGCTGTATGTTTATTTTTTAAACTAAAGCAGGAGACATTTTAAAATAAACTTCAGTATTAAAAATGAACGAGTACCCATGTGTTGAATCTGTCATAGGCAAAATCCAAGAAAACAAAGGCTGCATTCAGTTGGTTGACACCTAGCTCTTACAAATTATTGAAGCAAATGCATACAGAATATAAATATAAATATATGTCCCTGGAGAGTATCAGAAATACAGCTGACTTTTTAAAAAATATTTGTTACTCTCATTTGGAGAGGAGGGTAAAGTACTGTAATGGCTGCTCTTTTTTTATAGATTAGATTGGTGGCAGCAAAAACTCATTACTATTTTGCATTAATATTATCTTCTTCAAGGAAAGCTAATGGTGCACTGTCCTGATTCAAAAAGTGTTGCTAATGTTCCTTGGTAATTAACTTTCCTGTTTTCTTTTCTGTTTCCCTTGTGTCTTTGAGTTCATAGCAAAACTGCCATTCTAGTCTGCTCCTTATTTGTGCAAGATGGCATAGATGTCTTATTTTTAAAAACCAGGGATTCTCAACTTGCAGCCCAGGAGCCCTCCACCACCTCTGATACACCCAAAAGTGCCATGTGTGGCAGGCAGGGCAAAATTGCCACCCAGCCCCTGAAGCTGTCTGAGAGAACATGACCTGGCCCTCGGCTTGAAAAGGTTGAGAACCCTTGTTTCATGCTGATCTTATATCATTGTTAAGGGAACCCTTAAAGCTGAAGAATGGGGATAAATGCACAAAGTGCATCATTCATTGGCCAAATTATATTTTGCAAGGTTGGATGGGATTATTTTAAAAAGAATTAATATAAGTCTTTAAAATAATAGCATTTCCATTATAGGAGAAATTTATTGCCAAGAATGGATATGTACAAATCGTTGTATATAATATGCTTTTCATGTTAATCATGTAAATGAGAGAACAAAACAAAATCTAAGAAGTGTAAAGAACTAGAATCAACACTGATATTGTATGTTCTCTCATACTTTAAAGAGATTATGAACTTAAATATAAATATAGTATTAGGTTTCACAGATTGATACAGAGACAGTAAAAAAAATATATCTCTTCTGATTCTTGGGAGGCAAACGATGAGAAACCAGGGGAGCATAGTGAAAAGTAGAGACATCAAATTGCAAAAAAAAAATTGTATAATCAAAGCAATGGTATTTCCGGTGGCAATGTATGGTTGTTAGAGCTGGACCATTTGGAAAGCTGAGCGCAGAAGAATAGATGCCTTTGAGATGTGGTGTTGGAGGAGAGTTTTCAGAGGCTCCTGGACAGCAAGGAGAACAAATAGGTCAATCTTAGAAGAAATCAACCCTGACTGCTCCTTAGAAGGTCAAATAGTAAAGATGAAGCTAAGGTACTTTGGACATCAAATGAGAAGAGAGGATTCGCTTGAGAAGGTCTTGATGCTGGGAAGGATGGAGTGCAAAAGAAAAAGGGAGTGGCCAAAAATGAGATGGCTAGATTGTATTTTGGACGCAATGGCCACAGAGCTAAGCGAGTTGAGGAGGATGGTGGAGGACAGAAGTGCCTGGCGGACAGGGGTCCATGGGGTCGCAGAGAGACGGAATCGACTATGAGACTGAACAACAAAAAAGTATTTACATTGCATGAAATGTATAGGTAATCTATCTGGCAGAAGAGGAGAGGTTTAATGTCACTTTTCATCTTAAACGGTGTTCAATTCCAGGCTGATATAGAAAACTAAATAAAAACAGTAATAAAATATAAAACAATCCAAAATAAAATCGCAAATAACAGCAAAACTATACAGTCAACAAATTGAGCTGCACAGTTATTTCATCCTGCCTGGGACATGCAGAACAGGAAGTGACAAATGCACAGAAGAGAAGTCCATAGTGCTAAAACAGTGATTCCCAACCTCAGATCCCAAAGTATTCCTGGACTATAACTCCCAGAAGCTTTCTCTATTAGTTGCACTGCCCAAGTTTTCTGGGAGCTGTAGTATGGGGATCCAAAGTTGGCAACTGACACTAAAACAACAACCAAGAAGTTTGTGCTTCTTTTAGAAGACAATCTGACCCACCTCAACTGATTTCAAACTATGGGACAATTCATATAAGACATTTGAAATGAGATGGCTAGATGGTATTGTAGACACAATGGGCACAGAGCTGGGTGGGTTGAGGAGGATGGTTGAGGACAGAGGTGCCTAGAAGGCAATGGTCCATGGGGTCGCAAAGGGTCAGAATCGACTGTGCAGCTGAACAGCAACAGCAACAACAACAACAAAAAGATCACATGGTCTCTCACAGCTAGTTCTAAAAACCACATTGTCTCTAATAGTAGAACAGCTTTAGTATGAATCCATAGAAGTTTCTACAGACTTGCTTTCTTTCAGTTTTGTAGGACTTTATGTGAAGAACTAGGATTTTATGGTCTGGAAACAACTAGCCTAGCATGAGAATTAAAGGCAATGGTGGGCTCCAAAAAATTTTTACTACCACACTGTGGGTGTGGTATGGTGGATGTGGCCAGGGGGAAAGCCCTCCATTGCACCCGAATTAGGACTACTGTATTTTTTTCAAAACTTGGATGGGCAGGGCCAGCCAGAATTTCTGCTTCCAGTTCTAGCGAACCAGCTGATGCCCACCACTGGTTAAAGGACCTGTTGGATGTGATCTAACAGCCCATTTAATGCAGGTAAGGTCACACACCGCAGGTAGAACAGTCACACAAAAGAAATATCAAAAACAGAATCCAAGAACAAGAATAAAGGCCAATCTATCCCTCACTGAAAGGAAGGTAAATTAAAGGAGGGGGATCTTCCAAATTCCATCATTATTTCTGGGTCCAAGAGCTAAAAAGCAATGGGTAGGATACTCTGAGCCAAAATATAATCCAAGGTCATTCACTGGCAAATAAATCACAACAAGAACTCAAATACACATGGAATGTACGAACAGTCAAGAAGCTATTCCAGCTACATATGTTGTTCTAAGCTGGTAATGATGAACCTTGACACTCCAGGTGTTCTTGAACTTCAATTTCCAGAAGCCCAAGTCAGCACTCCTGCTGATCTGGGAACTGAAGTTCAAGAACATCTGGAATGCCAAGATCCACCATCACTGTTCTAAACCATTAGGAAAAGCCACAACCAAGGCTTTTGTGGCTAAGTTACCTGAGTCCCAGCTAGAATCCAGGTATATGTTCTTCAGCATTAAATCTCTCAGTATCCCCTACTTCTGAGGAGAATTACTTTGGACCCAAACTTCATGTCTAGTCCATATTTCCACTTGGCATTATGAATAGTGAGTGGAAAGAACTCTAGTTTATTTTTCAAAATTTAGGGCTATACCTCTTCACTTCTCCTATGCTACTGATTCTCCTGGGTCTGCAGTGGTATTTGGCTCCTTGTCAACTTCAGGTTCATATTAGTCCTTGCTAGCAGAGGCATTCCATGAGACATGACACCTGAAAAGCAGTATGTTGCTCATAATTCTGCCACAACCTGAAAAGCAGCCAGAAGTACAAAAAACAAACATCATCACCAAGAAAAACATTAACAACAGAGGCAGAGTTACTTTCCTTATGTTTTAAAAAGGCAAACTGAGAAAATGCTTCAATTTGCAAAAAAAAATTTCCAGCTATTCTTGGTTCTAGCAGAGCAATTAACAGGATGAATCAACTGCAGCTACATAAGATCAAAGAAGTCCTTGGTCAGCTGAGAGGTCAAAATGATTCCAGAAGGGAGCCATTTATTTTCTAGTGATAAGCAAACAGACTCTTGATTCTAAAAGTGGTAGATACATTTTTGATTTTCAAGTGCTCCTATTATTTGATTTCTGTATCTAAATGATGTATGAAAAACCTTATTTTAGATAAGAATGTGCTCATAATGAACTAAGCAGTTCCTTAAAGTGAACAGAGCAGAAACAGATAATCCAAAAGCGATTGCCAAAATGTAGTACTAATTACAGTGTTTGCCATGTAATGAGTGTTATAGCTTTGAGAAGTGAATTATTCCATTGCTTTGAATTACTATGCACATCTAATGCAAAATAAAAACTAATGTATGAACACACAGTATGAGCAGTAACTTTCAGTGCTCTCTAGTTGTTCCATCGGCCAAAGAGGCACATCTCTCTGGCACTAGAAGGAGGGCCTTCTCTGCGTCCGCTCCGGCCCTATGGAACCTCCTACCAACTGAGCTACGTCTACAGATGGACTTGCTGTCTTTTAGGAAGAACTTACAGACATGGCTGGCGGGACATGTATGGCCGGGGCCTGGTGATACCATGACCCCAGTTTGAACTCCCTCTCTCCCCTGGTCTTTTAATTTATTAATCTTTTATCCTGGGACTTAGTTTTTAATCTTTTAATTATGATGGGAATTGACTGATTTTTTAACAAATTAAAATCTTGAAAATTTAAATTTTTATAGTTGGGATTCTGAATCTCTGGGATTGTATTGTATTGTATTTTCGACTCATATGCCACCCCACTCGCATAGCGACTCTGGATGATGGGGATGATGGGGTAGGATTGTATTATGTAGTTTTTTGTGATGTTGTAAACCACCCTGGGTCACCCTGGTGAGGAGGGCAGTATAGAAGTATGAAAAATAAATAAAATAAATAAATACAAGTAAAGTATTAGTTTAGTCCAGATTTGGATATGATCCTGAACCAAGCCAAGTGGGCTGAAATCCAACATTAAGTTCAGAAATCATAATTTCCCTGCCACTTATTGATTTTAACCAGGCAATCAAAATGGACATATGTGAGGGCGGTGAAGAGAATAAATGCATAGAATTTGGCAAAGCAAAAAGGTAATAAATAAATAAATGCACAATTATAAGATAGGCGATACTTGGCTGAGTAATACTACCAGCAAGAATGGTCTTGGAACTGTTGTAGATCACAATCTGAATATGCTTCAACATGAGGCTGAAATAAAGATAAATGGTATTCTAGGCTGTATTAAGAAGTGTAGCCCCTAAAACCTGTGAAGTATTAGTCCCTCTCTATTAAGCACTAGTTAGACCACATCTAGACCAAGGACTTCTGTGTTCAATTCTAGACATGACAGTTTTAAAAGGATGCCAACAAACTATAACTAGTTCAGAGGGGGGCAACAAGGAAGATCATGGGGCTGGTAACAAGCCTCTATGTCAGGGGTTCCCAAATGTGGTTCCTCCCACCAGGAGGAGACATAAAACATGACCGTGCATGTGCACAATGCTACTGTAAATGCACCCGCAACTGTGGTAAATGCATTTATGACAGCTGTGGGTCATTTATGGCAGTGTTGTGTGCATGCATGGGTGTGTTTTACTTCTGCTTCCAGGAGCGGTGAGGGTGGTGAGTTCCAGAATGGAATGGTCCCATGGGCCATAGTTTGGTCACTCCTGCTCTATGAAGAGAGACTGAAAGAACTGGGCATGGTTAGCCTTGAGAAAAGGGGACCAAGGTGTGATATGATAACACTTTCAAGTACAGTACTTGAAAGATAATCAGGAGGAGGGGGAGGATCTGTTGTCCATTGTCACAGAGTACAGGACAAGTAAAAATGGGCTCAGATTACAGAAAGCCAGATTTTGTTTAAGATCAGAAAAACTTTATATTAGAGCAGTATGAAAATGAAATCAATTACCTCAGGAGATAATGAGTGTTCCAACACTGGAGACATTCATGAGACAATTGGACACCTACCTGTCAAATCTGCTTTAATTTGGATTCCTGCACTGACCTCATAGGGGCCTTCCTACTGAATTATTTTATGATAGGATATTTAGAGCATATAATCCATGTCAAAATGAGGAAGAAAACAGGTTCAGGGTTTAGTTTGGATTTTTGTTCCCATAACTTTATATAGCTTGCTTTTAAAATGTCCCGGACTAGAAGTGGAATTACTGTATTTGAATTCATCATGGGCTCACAGTCACATATTATCATGATGACTTGGCAGAAGGAAAGGTGAGTACTTGGGCAGCCTTCAGCACTGATGGACAGCAGCATTGTGGCTGGACTTCTGTCCAGCCCCGTGCCCCAATGTTGAGACACTGGAAGGAAGAGTAGCTCCCCTTGTCTGTCACTGGCTTCTTCAGCAAGAGTGCCCAGGACATGGGCAGTCCTGCCCAGTTGACATCGGCAAAGAACGTGTGCCTGACATCGACCCTCAAGATGAAGCGCTGGAGCTCAGGAAAGAAGTGCTGGTGGACCATTTCTCAGGTGGTGGAAAACATAGGAAGCTTAGCTGGATCTTTTCCATTCCCTTTAACTGTGTGTTCTGCATTTATTTGATTTTTTTAAAAAAAAAATATTGGGAGGTCAGTTTTTTATTTTCAGTGCATTCCTGTCTTAAGGAAAAACCAACTTAAGGAAAAAGTCCTGGAACAGATTGATTCCAAAAGTCAGGGTTTTACTGTACATGAATTTTGAAGGGAAAAAAATCTCCTCAGAGAAAATTAACCGAAATTTACTAAAGATAGGTAGATACTGAGAGTTTGATACGAGCCACCTTTAAAGTTTGCTTTAATATATTTGAATTTTGCTAATGTGTGCAGGCCACACAGCTTATTCTATACTAGAATAAATGGCACAACTTCAAAGCCAACCCATCCCTTGCCCTTTTGGAGACAATCCAACCTCATGTTTGTATGGATCCATGATGGGAATTGTGCGTTTCCAGCTCTCTGTGCAGACTTCATTCCTGTGAATGAGGAAATGCAATAAACAAGGACAGGTCATAGATTGAATGAAGAAGAGAGGACAGAAGGGCACCCATAGTAGCCTACAGATGAGATGTTCTATTTTATTTGCCCTTAATTTCTTCCCATTCACTAGGAAAGAGTCCCCTATAGCTTCCTAAGAGGCTTACCAAAATAGGAGTGAATAAGGACCTTTAAAAGTGCAGTGGCCACAGTAAGAAAAAGAACTCTTTAAGACCGTCAAGCAAAGAAAGATCCATTACCTTGGCCATATCATGAGGAACAACATAAAATATAGAACACTCCAACTCGGTCTGGAAGGAAAAATCCCTGGGAAGAGAGGCCATGGATGTAGACGGACTTCATGGCTGAAGAACCTGAGAGACTGGTGTTGCATGTCCTCAGAAGAACTGTTTCGAGGAGTTAAGAACAGGAAGACTATTGCCATGATGATAGCCAATATCCGGAACGGATGCGGCACCTAAAGAAGAAGAAGGACACAGTAACCTTGGGTTCCTTCTGGAAAGGGCACTTTGGGAAACCTGCTTTTCTGCAATTTTAGTCCTTTCTTTCTTTCTTTCTTTCTGCCCCCTTCTTGTTCCCTGGATCTGAAATTAATGTTCCTGCACCCACAAGATGGGCTGGTTTAGCCAATGACACAGCAACTAAAAAAGAAAGGGAAAAGTAATGAGCATAGTATCCTTCATCATTATGGATTTTTTTTTTCTTACTCTACTTCTAGCTGAGATGAGTGCCACTGGCTGCTGGTCTGTTTCTGGGCACAAAGTGCTGCTTTTGATCTAAAAAACCTTGGGTCTGAACTACCTGAAAGACTGCATTTCATTTTTAAAGCCTGCCAGGGTTATAAAATCATCAGGTGAGGACTTTATCATGGCCCTGCCAACTTCATAGGTGCATTCAGTGAGGAAGGCCTTTAAGTATCAAGAGTGGCACTCCCTTCTATGGAAAGTGTTCTATGCTGTCCATCCACAAGCAGGCCAAAACCTTGCTCTTCAGACAGGCTTTTTCTCAGTAACTGAATACTTAACACAATGATCTTTGTTCATTTTAACATTGTAGATTGTCTTGGGTTCTTTTGAGGAGAAAGTGTTAGGATGTAGAGTAAACCCTTGTGTTGCAAGAGTGTGTCAGCGAAAGTCTGAGAGCTCAATGAATAACACAGCAACCAAACCAAACAGTATAGTGAGAAGAGTTGTTTACTTGTGGCAAAAGCAAAAGTCAAAAGCAAAGTTCAAAAGCTTTTTAAAGTCAAGCACAGCAATAGCAGAAATAGTCAAGATGATGTTTCAAAAGCAAAGCAGAAGATTCTTTTCTCCTTACCAGTTGTTAACAATCACGGAGAACAACAGTCCAATTGCAAATAGTCCAATAGCAAAACAAAGTAGCAAATGTAGCAAGAGCGGTGAGCTCAGCAATAAGCAGTAAGCAGTGAGCTGCAGCCAAGCCCCAAGCAGTCGAGCAACAAGCACTAGTTAAGTTTCACGCAGTAGAAGGTCTTCAAGCAGTCATTGAGCATAAAGTAGTCCTTGAGCAGTAGTTGAACTGTGGTTGTTCACAAAACAGTAGTTGAACACAAAGCTGAAGTAACTATGGTTGCAACCTTCCTTTTATCCATAGTATTGGAAAGCTAATGAGGTAATACAGTGGTGTGGCATGGGTTTCAGCCGCCCAGGGCATAGGCCAAATTTGCCATCACCTTCTTTAGGTATTTAAATCCAAAAGGTTCCAAAATTTACAGAAATTCATTGTGAACAATCCAAGCACAAAATAAAATGTGGGTAATTACCACAAGGCAACTGGTTAGGAAGTCTGGGGGTGGCAGTGATGTCCTGCAGCTGTAGCGGCCTTTTGTGCCCTGGCCCGGGGTGGGGCCCAGGATGCCAGTGGTAGTGGAGGGTCCCGGCACCCATCCCTGCAGCAGCCTCTTCGTCCCGACTGCTACAAAGTTGGGTGGCAGTGGCAAAGTCCTATATATTGTGAAATTTTGCCAGCCTCAAAAAGTGCCACCCAGGGTGGCCCGCCCCCACTGTCCCCGGTAAGCTACGCCACTGAAACAATACAATTCACCAGCTCTGTCATATCTCTATGCTCTTAAAGCATCATAGCAGATATGCAAGTTTACATATTACCCTGACCAACGAGTTAGGTAAAGACTTATGTCCTAACAGAAAGGTAATATGTAAGTATAATACACAGAGAGAGAGAGAGAGAAAGAGAGAGAGAGAGTTGAGTGGGTATTTGAACCCATGTCTTCTGAGTCCAAACCCATCTCTAATATTTCCCATTAACAGAGAACTAAAAAAAAAGCAGGAAAATGCTTTTTGCCATCGCTTCCTCGGAAACAATATGACTGGGGATTTTTTTTAACCTAAGGTTCAGCTGTCTTCTTCTCCTGCCCCTTCTTTCCACCTTGCAAATTTCCTTGTATGAAGTTGTTTTGCAACTTTTTAGAGATAAAATGTCTGCCTTTCCTTTATTGTATGGACTGCCATATTGGTCCAAATCATTTTAAAACAATTTTCTCAAACTTAGACCCAATTCTGCCTGATCTGGGATGAACTGGACTGATTTGTTTTGGGACACAAATGTATTGGTAGCATAGCTATATAAAAAAGTACATCTTATTTCATAATATAGATACAAATGAGGAAAATTCAATATTTTTGAGGTTCTATGGCTTCCCCTATCAAATCTGCTCAGCTTTGAATGTATTCAGTTGTGAGTTCTTTTCACCTCATGTGAAAATTCAGATACATGTCAGTAAGCATGATTGAAATGCAAGCTTTTTAATTCAAATTAAAGTGTGTTCAATTCAATTCATGTAGTTTTCATGTGATTTTTTCTGAACCTTTATTGAACTAGTATTTCAAAGCAAATAAGCTCACAAAATTTCATGTGAGTCTGCATTCACTTTTGGAAGATAAGAATGGTTTTTTTAAAACAAATAAACTGGACCAAACTGGACCAAACTAGTTAACTAAATGGGATTAACATAACAAAGGGACATAATTCTAAATGTACTGTGCATAAATGATGCTCACTTCACTCATCATATTTTTTGTACATCTGCAAAGGCAATCTTTGGGGACTGCGGTGGCTCAAGTGGTTCAGATGCTGAACTCAACTACTAGAATCATTATGGATGATTTTAGGCATATAAATAAAAGAATTTAGATTAGCAATGCAACAGTTTAGCAAGTGTTTGAAGTAATTATTATACATCAGCATGACCGCATTTGTGCAATCTGATGGAAGGGTTCTTCATGAAGATCACTGTTTCTGCAAGTGGGATGATCTGCACTTTCATATCAGCAGAACTTTCCACTCATTCATAGAGCCCTTCATAGCCTAGCAATTTTATTACATATTTAAGTAAAACTGTTTCAATCAGGATTGACTGTGGAATTCTGTCTTTGCAGATTCCTATATCAAATGCCGAAGTGGTACTTACCTACTTGCAATTTATCTACTTGCAATTTCTTGCTTTCAAACTGCTAGGTTGGCAGGAACTGGGACAGACAATGAGACCTCACTCCATCATACAGCACTCAGATCTCAAGCTGCTGACCTTCTGACTTTCCAGTTGTCAAGTTCAGTGTCTTAACTACTAAGCCACCACTAAATTCTGTTTGCTGGAAAAGAAACAGGTTGTTGTGGAAGAGAATTCTCTTTTTTAATGGAAGGCTCCAGGATTGCTCTTTTGGCTCTTACATTTTCTGAATGCCACAGAATTTACAGGCTAAAGAAAATTACTGGATGAATCGCTGTAAACCCATTTGTATGGATTCAGGGCGTTTCTGGGAATTGAAGTCCAATAACATCTGGGGTGCCAAGGTTCGCCATCACGGACATAGTAGGTCTACTCTATTAACTTTTGTGATTTAACCTTCACTGTTCTGTTATACTCTACTAATCTATAACAAGAAGCAAAGTGAAACTGTAATGTGTGGAAATCTAGGTAAAACTAGATTGATGCAGCTGTATTACAAGATGCCTTTGCCTAGTAAAAACACACAGAAACTTAGTGAGTTTATTTACAGTTTAGCAGCTGCTTTCCATCACACAAATAAGAAATGCTAAGAACAATATAATAAAGATTATTAAATTATGGGACAATCTGAGTATATAATTAATAATTCCACTTCCTGGAATGTCTAGTCCTCTCACAGAGCAAGTTTTAATGAAATCTCATAGTCTGATGGAAAACTAGTCAGAACATTGGATAGATCAGGAGTTCTCAACCTTTTTAACCTGGGGGCAGGGTCACGCTCCCTCAGACAGTTTCAGGGGCCAGATGGCCATTTGGCCCTTCCTCCACCACATGGCACTTCCTGGTGTGGTGGAGATGGTGAGGGGCCACATGAAATGGTGCTGTGGGCCACATTTGGGCTGCAGGCTGAAAGATGAGAATCCCTGGGAAATATAAAGGGTGAAGAACACAGAGAAGATGATAAAAGTGGTAAGTCAAGGTAAAGCCACTTGTGTCTGACTCTAGCAGGTGGTGCCCATCTCCACTTACAGCCAAAAAGCTAGTGCTATCTGCATTTGCAGGTGTTTCCATGGTCATGTGATAGGCATGACTAGATGCAGGAGCACAAGAAATCCTTTCCCACCGAAATGGTACCTATTTATCTGTTTGCAATTTCTTGCTTTTGAATTGCTAGGTTGGCAGGAGCTGGGACAGAGATGGGAGTTCACTCCATCGTGGAGTGCTCAGATCATAAACTGCTGACTGTCTGATTGTAAAGCTCAGTATCTTAAGCCACTATGCTACCATGGCCATGATGTACCTGTTTGCATAAGCTTTGTATATGCTGGTGTTTAGTAAAGGTGCAGAGTTTGAAGGAATGCTGCCATAGTTTTAAATTGAAGAATGACACATGACTGAGAGGCCCATGTGCTGCTGTTAAGGTGGTAACTGCTAAAGGGCAATGTCAAGGCCCTGCTGTCCTATTTTTTGGTCCAAAATCTTTAAACTGAGCTGGTCTAAATGCATGTATAAAAAGGACATTGCTGCAGGTGCTTGCTGGGAGTTTAGATTGCCAGGTCTCCAAGGTCATTAGAGTATCATCAGGATACTGTATTTAATTTTACATCTATGTCAGTTGTTCCCAAACTTTTCACACTGTGTGCCTGACTATAGCCCATGGACAGCTGAGTGGGCCCATCACATGGTTCCTCCCGCCATAAACGCTGACATGAAATATTTCTGTGGCTGTCGTAAACACATTTACGACAGCTGCAGGTGCATTTATGACAGCGTTTACAGCAGACACGGACACGTTTATGCAGGCACAGGCGCGTTTTATGGCTGTTGTAAATGCACCTGCCTCTGCTTTCAGTAGCTGCAACGGTAGCGGCAGGCCAGGAAATGGTGCTGCGGGCCAGGTGCGGGCCATGGGCTGTAGTTTGGCCACCCCTGATCTAAACTCACCAAAATATAGGTGGAAATATGAAGCCAATCTGTGTCTTCTTCATGGGCCCAGTTACAAACATGTATTTTGTGCACAGAGATACTGGTTATCATGCATACAAGGAACACATAGTTACCAATTAGTTTACTCTTTTAATGTGTAGCTATAACTCCTTCCTCTAGTCTTGCCCTTTTGCTCTTTATGCTGCAGTAGGGGTGGCACAGGTGAAAATGGAGCAGAAACACTGGAATGCCCTTGTAAGGCTATGAGAATTGAAGTCCCAGGAGTTTTGTTTGGTCTCTTGCCAAAGGGCCTCTGTCAATGCATGTCAATTCATTGCCAGGCTACAAGAGACCTTTCTGCTTTAAGAAGCATCTCAAAATTATGTCTAAAAACAGCACTAGGATTAAACAGATGGGTTTGTCCCAATGGGAACAAAGAACTGTGACAGAGATGTAGAATGTTTATTCCAAAGATTAGAACCTGGCTTATAAAGAATGGGGAATGAGTTTACAGAATGGGGAAAATAATCTCAGATTGGTGGTCATAATATTTCCCTTAAAAATAATTCACCCAATGTGGTGCATTTTAGGCTCGTCTTTACACATTGTAAAGGCTGCAGTGACTTAGTAGTTAGGATGTTGAATTTGATGACTGGAAGGTCGACAGGTCAACACTTCAAGACACGATGGAGCAAGCTCCCGTCTCTATCCCAGCTCCTGCTAATTTAGCAGCTCGAAAGAAAGACATTGCAAGTAAATAAATAGGTACCACTTTGGTGGGAAGATAACAGTGATTCATGGACTCTGGTTGTCTAGTCATGCCTGGTACATGTCCATGAAAACATCTGCAGACTCAGACAGCACTGGCTCTTTGGCTATTAACAGAGATGAGCACTTAACCCTAGAGTTGAATATGACTAGCTTTCGAGCAAGGGTGACCTTTACCTTTACTTTACACTTTATGGTCGGGCATTTTAGCTCCAAGGTATGCCTGCCTGCCTGCCTCCTAATTGCTCTTGCTTTTCTTTATGGCAATGGTGCTGTGAGTGTGAGAAAGAAAAGACAGTGAGAAAGAATGTAAGGTGGTGATGATATTCACTTGGGGTCTTTTTTTTCACATTTTTTGGTCAATCTTTGCATTGAGCTTCTTAAGAAAACTTGCAAAAATTACTAAAATAATATTCAAACAACAGTTTATATAATAATCAAGCCACCATCACTAGACGCCATGACACTAGAAACCATGACAAACTGAATGTAACTGCTCCAAAAAGTTACTTTTCCAAGCTCTACTGAGAGAAAGGCAGGAGGGCAAAATGGTGTCCCACTCATTGCTAATATGTGGTCCATAAAAGAATGAGCTCTGAGGAAATGAGAGATGTGGGGTTCAGGGGGCCACAGTGTTTCCTAGCCAAGAATGATTGTCAGTCTAAGTTCTGCTCAGTTTCAGTGACCAAATTAAAATTCATTATTATTTTCAGATGATCGCTACCCAAATTGTGGGAAGGAGAATGTTTACATTTTAATGAAACTGACTGCTGTGAAATACCAACATAGTAATAGCTATAATACTTATATAACATCCCGATGTGCTTAGAACACTCTCTGGGCAGTTCACAAGGTAATAAGCATTTGCTCCCAACATGCTGGATAATCATTTTACTGTCCTTGGAAGGATGGATAGCTGACTCAACTTTGAGCCTGTTGGGATTGAACTCAGACCATGAACAGAGTTTGGGCTTTACAGCTTACCCTTTGTTTCACAGGAGCGCTTGATTTAATAGAACAATTCATAAAGAATAGATTTTATATCAGTATTCAAAAAAGACTACAGACCATGCTACGCAAGCTATACTTCAACCTCCAGTTACTTTCCACAGGTCACATTGTGTGGCCTCAGTTTTCATTTCAATTGTGTGATCTTTATCTGTTTGCAAAAGAGTTGACCTTTATGTTTTGTACTTGCAATTATATAATTTTATCATTTTAGACAACGATACATTCCTTGCCTGGAACATAGTGAAAAGAAACTGCAGGCATTTCTCAAGTGCAGAAAGGACAAAGAAGACACAGTCTTTGTATCAAAGTGATTTGGATACTCAAGTGTCAGAAGAACAGTTCATTAAACTTGCTATTGAAAGATGATTGTTTTGTTTCTTAATAAGGTAGTGCAAGAACTCAAGAATTGCAGAAGTCTCTATAAAAACAACAGGATAGACCTTTTGGGTGTTGTTGTTTTTTTAAAAAAAAGCTTCAAATTTTATTATAATGCTTTTCAAAAAATATTTGAAATAATCTTGAACATCCCTGAACAAAAAGTGTCCACAACATTGTCTTACTGTTTATTTTCAGCATTTTTTTATCCAGCCTTTCTCCTAAGTTTGTTATAAGGAGCATTCTAAACACAATACATCAATCTCTAAAAATGTAGATTTGGGCAGTTATGGTCATGGGTAAAATATCCTTAGGACATTCTTCAATAAATTAGTTCTGCTTCACATACTAAAACTGCTGAAATTGGAATTTAGCAGACTCCAGACTGAAAGCAATCAGTTATCCATGCTTGTTGAAGAAGTATGTATGATTGACACTATATGGCAGGCATGCCCAAACTACGGCCCATGGGCCAGGTACGGCCCCCAAAGCCATTCCATCAGGCCCGTGACACCCTCGCCAAACCAGGAAGTAAATACAGATGGTTCTGCGCATGCAAGAAAAGTGGCCATTTTGTGTCCTGGTTTCACACAAGAAACAAAATGGCCACTTTCACGCATGTGCAGAAGTGGCCATTTTACTTCCTGCACCAAATCAGGATACAAAATGGCCACTTCTGCTCATGCAAAGAAGCATCTCCACTGCGCATGCGAAAACATGTCATGGACACTCCTGCTATATGGGTTCGGTGTGCTGCCCAAGTGATTATGAATGGAATCAGAGCCATCTCTACTATTAATCAGAGTCTAAGGCAAATGCTTCTATCCTGTTAGGTGGAGTACTAGACTATGTGTTCTCAGCAGCCTAATCTATGGGTCCTAGACAGCTTCCTTTTCTACCATCAGTGTTAAAGTAAGATTGATCTGTCAATCCTATCAGTATCTATGTGTGGAATGTGGGATGAAGACAGAATATTTGCCCCAGGGAGCAAATGTCTTGGTTCAGCCCTGGGTGAAATATTATATTTGTTTATGTAATGGTAAAGGCAGAACTATTTATTTACTTATTTATTTATAATTTACTCATATTTATTATCCCGCCCCAATCAGGTAAACCTGACTCTGGGCGGCTTACAACATAAATTAGAATCATAGGTTAAGCCTATAATAATACTAATACTAATTTAAAACTTTAAAAGTTTACAGAAAAAATTAAAAGAGCGAGAAAAAAATAAAAAATAAAAACAGAATAATTACAGAAAGGGTGGCTATCCCTTAGATCAGCCACCCTACATGGGATCCCATATTCCTGGATCCCCACACTTGCCCTGCCAGCCAGGTTTTTAGGCCCTTCTGGAAGGGCAGGAGCTCTGTCTGTAGGCGCAGCTCAGTTGGCAGGAGGTTCCAAAGGGCCGGGGCAAACACAGAGAAGGCCCTCCTCCTGGTGCTAGTGAGGCGTGCCTCTCTAGCTGATGGCATGATAAGAGAGCCTCTCCGATCCGCCCTGGTGGGATGGGCCGATGTTCTTGGGGTGACGCGATCTCTTAAGTATCCTGGCCCACTATCATGTAGGGCTTTAAAGGTAATAACCAGCACCTTGAATTGCACCTAGAGACATACTGGTAGCCAGTGCAGCTCCCGAAGCAGTGGTGAGGCACGAGTATAACGCCCGCACCCCATCACTACCCGGGCCACCGCATTCTGGACCAGCTGCAGCCTCCGGATGGTCACCAAGGGCAGCCCCATGTAGAGCGCATTACAGTAATCAAGTCTGGAGGTGACCAAAACATGTGTGACCATGAGCAAGGCATCCCGGTCTAGGAGTGGGCGTAACTGGTATATTACACAAAGTTGTGCAAAAGCCCTCCTGGCCACGGCTGCCACCTGCTCTTCGAACAGTAGTTGTGAGTCCAGGAGGACCCCCAGATTACGCACTTCCCGTGATAACACAGGGCCCCTTACCCATAGCCAATCAGTCTTGCCAGGATTCAGCTCTAGCCCGTTTCCCCCCCATCCAGACCTTAACAGCCTCCAAGCACCTGGAAAGGACTTCCACTGCACCTCTTGGGTCCCCACGGGCTGAGATGTACAGCTGGGTATCATCTGCATATTGATGATACCTTACCCCATGTGAACAGATGATCTCACCCAGTGGCTTCATGTAGATGTTAAAAAGGAGAGGAGAGAGTACCGAGCCCTGAGGCACCCCATAATGAAGGGGCCTAGGGCTGGACTTCTCATTCTCCAGCCACACCGACTGGGTCCTGCCCCTCAGAAACTAAACAAGATATTATATTCAGAATTATAATTTCTTAAAAGTTTTCCTTAAAGGATAATCCTTGGAAGCTAAGCATGCTATGATTGAGCAAATAAAGCAGGGAAGTAAATAAGCAATCTCTAAAAATGAAACAATGCTTGATGAGATAGAATAATTCCTGAGTCAGATATCTTCTACTTAGGATATGTGGATTTGGTTCCTTAAGTGACTTTGAATCCCTCCCCATGTGAGGAAGATGCAATGACTATATGAGGTGAAACCATTTTAATTTATTAGTGTAATTAACTAATTTGATACAGGGAGATTCATGCCTGTTTTCAGATAATCCACAGTAATATACTTACTCTGGGTTATCTGAAAGTGTAGTTCCTGAGAGGAGTGGATCAACAAATGCAAATTAATTGCAAAATGATTGGTATGGTGATGGCCCACTCAATGATCCCTGAGAATCTGCATTAAAAGCAAAGTGATGGTCATTCGATGGTCATTAAGACTCACCATTAACAGCATGGCAATAGTCAATCATTAGTCATTAAGGGTGAGGATAGAGATCTTGAAGGTGGCTCCTAAGAGTAATTCAAAGCTCAGTGGTAACAGACATGCAAGGAAGAGAAAAGTTTTAAGTCTGTTACATTGGAAAGATGAGGCCAGTGGTGGGTTCAAAAAAAATTTACTACCACACTGTGGGTGTGGTATGGTGGGGGTGGCCAGTGGGAAAGCCCTGCGTTGCACCCAAATTAAGACTGCTTTATTTCAAAACTTGGACGGCCGGGGCCAGCCAGTATTTCTGCTACCTGTTCTGTAGAACTGGTGCGAACCTTCTGATGCCCACCACTGGATGAGGCCCAATTAATCCAATAAGAAATGGTAGGCACAGAAGAGCAGCAGGAAAAGGTGAAGAATATACTTCTAACAGGAATGCAAAAACTAAGTGTAGGTAAAATTTCTGAACAGTTTGATAAAACGCATAAACAGTTAGGTACTAATGTTGACATAGGTGATCTAATTAACAAAAGTCATGACATTAAAAAAAATCCTATTCTTCTAACCAACATTCCCCCCCCCCCCCACTGCCAACCAAAGTAATGTGTTTTAGAGTCTGTCTTAAGTCCTTCTTTACTTGGATTGCCTCCTCCAGGTCAAAGACAAGAGAATGCTTCTACAGTATATAGTTAATAGCAATTTAATTCCATTTTGACAGCCAAGTTTCTATCCTACTGTGAGCTGCGTTTTGAGAGGCACTTAGAATTTGCTGCTGTTGTTTAGGAAAGTGTACTAGAACTCTCTGGCAATGTATTATAGATACACTGTATGCTATATTCACTTGCTCTTAACTTTGCTGGGAAGCCTGAAGCATTTCTCCATTTTATTTTATTTTTTAAATATTACTGTTTCTAGTTGTGTCTTTTATTCCTTTCTGCAGACCGGCCCATTAGTCCTGAGTAAAATGTTATAGGGTATAGATGGCATATGTCCCCTTGGAAGAAGAAGAGATTATGAACCCCAGATGTTGTGGATTGCATTGTTACAAAAAAAAAGTTCATCTGTCCACCCATCTTTATCTGTAGATTGGTTTACTAGTCTCATTCTTTTTTCCTCAGCCTTTACATGCAGTGAGTGTGTGAGAGAGAAAATCCATCTGTTTATCCAGTGGAAACAGCCAGAAGCATATGTAGTCTGGAGATGCAGATCAAGGCAGTCATTTGTTACTTAGTGACATGTTCATTTTGAAATATTAATTCTCAGTGCAAATTTTCAAGCTGATCCTCAGTGACATTGTGGAACAGAGGTATGAAGGTGTCTAGGGACAAAGTAATTCTTATTTTAAATGCAAAGCGGTTGATTGTTTGCTTCAAAAGTGTCCAAATATAGCTTACCTTTGGCAGAATTGGGGGTGATGACATTTTCCAGCAATGTAGCATAGCAATTGGGCCATCTACTATAAGTGAATAGCAACTAGTCATAATCAATATACACTAAAATCCTGCCTTATGAACACCTCGTGCAACTGAAAACTCACCATACGGAAAGAAACCCACTGAAAATAATGCCTCAGTTAACGGAATTTTTTTCAGGATGGATTAATTGGTTTTCAATGCATTCCTATGGGAAACCATGCAATGATTTCCAATGGGTGTTTTGCAATAAGGATTTTTATTTTCAGTGCATTCCTATGGGAAACCACGCAGTGCACTCCTATGGCACTCTGCCATAAGGAATTTTTTGCAATAGAATGAATTCTGAACCTGGCAAAGCCAAGGCAAATGTAGGACTTCTTGCAAATGTATACACACCCTAAGTCTGCCTCTAGGGTATTCTCTTTTTATTTTATACTACTCTTAATCACTTCATTATATAAGAATTAAACTAGTGCCAAGATAAAAGACTGAGTAGCTCTTGTATTCTGAAAGCTTCTTGGAGAATAAACCAAATACAATTCATTAATTCATTCAATTTCTATACTAACCAATCAGTAACAACGATAAAATAAACAGCAAAGACAACACCATAAAAGAAATACAAAACCAGAAATTCATGTAAAGCTGATAAACAATAGCACATAAAACGACCTATTGATGGCAGCAGAAACTAAAAATAATTTCAGTAAAGTACAGCATTCCCACTGGCTACCGTAGTAAGCACACTTAGTAAGGATGTAGTCTTACTTAAAGAGATTCTTTGAGTGCTTAGTATTATGCTGTTCATGAAATTTTTAAACTGCCAACTCGAGTAAGGTTCCTACCATGTTTCCCCGAATATAAGACACTGTCTTATATTTTTAAAAACTCCAAAATATGCACAAGGTCTTATTTTCAGGGGATGTCTTATTTTTCCATGACGAAGAAGAATACAGTACACATTTATTGCTGATACAGTGGATCACCAGGGAAAGATTTAGGTGAGTGCCTTAGTTTCGGGGAGGCCCTTATATTTCTGAAGTGGGGAAAAATAGGGGGTGCCTTACTATACGAGGAGGTCCTATATTCGGGGAAACAGGGTATACAGTGGTTGCTTTCCAAAGAAAGGTACTTGAGAGAAGAAGTGTTGATATGTTATCTTCTTTTCTGACTTCAAATTCTCTGGAAGATGAGATTTTACAACAGAAGGAACTATAGTCAAGGTAAAGAAATGCAGAGTAGGAATAGAGAACCAGTCAAAAGAGCATGCTTTATTTTTTCATAGCTCTCCTCAGCCATCATAATTCTGGCAGGGGATAATGGCCATTGCAATCCACTTCAGAGGTCACTGGGCTGGGAGGAGTCATTCTAGGGATAGATGCAAATATTTGCTTATTTTGTTCTAACAGGCAACAGTGAAGATTTTCAAAGGTTTTATCAAGTTATAAAGGGTTTCTGCATTTTATTTTATTTTTTGAGAAAAATCAACAAAGGTGTACTTTGCACAAAATACTTTAATTCTATCTTTTAAAAAAACCATTGATTTTATTTTTCATTTTGGTAATACAGTAATACTCCGGATAACAATTGCATCGGATAATGCTAGAATTGGATAACGATGCAAGTTTTTTGGAAAAAACTTGCATCAGATAACGATTCTGGATAACGATCCTTTAGAGTTATCCGATTCAATCGTCTGGGGTGTATGGTGTGTGGGTGGATTGGGTAGAACATCTACCCATCCACCCCCACCCATTGAGGGGTGGATTTGGTATCCCAATTCACCCCCCAACCACAGCGATCTCTGCGAGCGCAGTAGGGTCGGGGGAAATGCGTGCTCATGAGCGCCTTTTCCCCCAACCCTGCTGCGCTCACAAGAATTGTAGCGAGCACAGTAGGGTCGGGGGAAATGCGCGCTCACGAGCGCCTTTCCTCCCGACCCTACTGCGCTCGCAACAATTCTTGCAAGCATAGAAGGGTTAGGGGAAATGCGAGCTCACGATCGCATTTCCCCCGACAGGCTCGGCTTTGGCTACAATCCTTCCCCTGCGCAGGGGGAGGATTGTTACCCAAGGTGAACCAAGCTGTGGCTAGGGATTGCCAGCTGCAACTTGGTTCAGCTTGGGTGACAATCCCGCCCTGTGCGGCGGGAGGATTGTTGCCAAAGCCGATCCTTGCCCGGGTGGGTGATTGCACGCCCGGGCAAGGCTTGGCTTGGCCGAAATCACCACACATTCCCGGGTGGTGGTGATTCCAGCCAAGCCGAGCCTTGCCTGGGCGTGCGATTGCGCTCCCAGGTAGGGTGTGGAGAAGAGGCGCCCACTGGCGCGCGACAAGGCACGCCAACAGGTGGCTCTTCTCCCCACCTGACTGGTCCCTTAGACTGGTCCGGTAGAGTCCAGAGAAGAGGTGCCCGCTGGCGTGCGACAAGGCGTGCAAGTGGATGCCTCTTCTCCCAACCCTACTGGACCCTTAGCACTTGCTAAGGGTCCAGTAGGCTTCTTCCGAACTCCAGCGCAGCCCAGCTGGGTTGCGCTGGGGTTTGGAAGAAGCCTACTGGACTCTTAGGGAGTGCTAAGAGTCCAGTAGGGTGGGGAGAAGAGGTGCCCGCTCATGTGCCTTGTCGCGCACCAGAAGGCGGCTCTTCTCTGGACCCTTCTTCCGAACCCCATTCGGGCTGTGTCCAAAGACTCTAGGCTGTGGACGAAGCCTAGCGGCGCCCAGGCTACCTAGCCTGGGTGCCGCTAGGCTTCGAACACAGCCCAGACGGGCTGCAAATTATCCAGTGCAGCAATGACTTCAGGGACAAACTGCTTGGTTTGTCCCCGAAGTCAAGCTGACCCTAGGTTAGCAATTGCTAGCCTAGGGTCAGTTTGACTTCAGGGCTTTTTTTTTTTTAGCGTTGTTCGATACATGCTTCGGACAACACTAAAAATCGGATAATGTCATGACTTGTGGAACCAAGTCATAACATTATCCAATGTTCTAGTGTACAGTACAGTCAAACCTCTCATAAAGAGTGCCTCGCTTAAAGAGTAACTTGCTTAAAGAGCAGAATTTTCTCTGAATGTTCTCTTCACTTAACAAATAAAACCAACCAAAAACTCACTTAACAAATAAATCAGGGTTCGCAATCTCCACCACAATGTCACAATTGGTCACTTACAATGGTGTTTCGCTTAAAGAACAAACTCGCTTAAAGAGCAATCCTGCTCCTTAAGCGAGGTACAACTGTACTACTAATTATTGAAAAAGTACTAGTCTCTTAGCTGAATAATAAGGGGGGTTCACATCATTTCACCACTTTTTAAGGTGATTCAATAGGTTGACATCAAATGTTTGGTTATGGGTGGAACAATTTTCAAATATTCATGGCCTCCTTAGTTCAAGAGGACATGTTGTGCTTTGGAGAGGGAGAAAATGGGACAACTCCAGTGGTGGGCTTCAGCAGGTTCACACCAGTTCACCAGAACCAGTAGCAAAAATTCTGACTGGCCCCACCCAGCCATGTTTTGGAATAAAGTAGTCCTAATTCGGGTCCAACACAGGGCATTCCCCCTGGCTATGCCCACCATACCATGCCCACAGAGTAGGTAGTAAAAAAAAATTGAATCCCACCACTGGACAACTCTACTGTTCTTCATTTGTCCCAGAAGATGTGTTGGAAAGAAAAACACTAACACAGTAAGAGGCAACCACAAACAGTGAAGGACAACAGATAAATGGGCTTGGACAACTCTCTCTCCTTGTCGGTCCCCCACCACCACCATGTAAAAAGGTAAAGGTCACCCTTGCTCGAAACTCAGTCTTATCTGACTCTAGGCTTCAGTGTTCATCTCCGTTTACAGCGAGTGCTGTCTGTGTCTGCAGATGTTTCCATGGTCATGTGGCAGGCATGGCTAGATGCTGGAGTGTACAGAACATGGTTATGTTCCCAACAAAGCAGTACCTATTTATCTACTTGCAATTTCTTGCTAGGATGGCAAGAGCTGGGACAGAGACAGGAGCTCATTCCATTGTGCAGCACTTGGGACTCGAACTGTTGACCGACTGACCTTCTAGTCATCAAGTTCAGCATCTTAAGCACTAAGTCACTACAGTCCATATTACAGCAAGCTGTGAATAATGTAAATTTCCCCTTGTGAAAAAGTGCTGACCTATGCTCTGCCCAACAACAAAGAGGATGTTTTCATGTGACTTGGAGTTGAAATGTTTGATGTCCATCAATACTAAGCTTCTAAAAACATGTCAAAGCATTTGCTCTGCTGTATTTGCCAAATAATCAAGGACAAGATCAATCAGGCAGTAGAACAAGGCTGGAAAGGAACTATGTCTTCCTTCTCCTTTATAATTCCCCACATTTACTTCAAATTCTTTTTTTAAAAAAATCACTTAAAGATAGTTGGCTGTCAATATAATTTAATTGAAGTTTCATCTTCTTGATGGGCACTTAGACCAAGCAATGGACTTTTAATACTTTTCTTTGTTTGCAGTAGCTTCAAGGACAAAGAATGTCAAATACAAAAAAAGTTCTGATAAAGTGTGGAAAGCATTAACAAAAAAGCTAGTATGAATTAGCCCTTGAACAATGATGTAAAATATCATGATATAAAGTATTACATTGATATAAAGTATTCTCCTCACAGAGAAGGCTAAAGGAAAACTAAGACAGCAGTCCTGCAAATAGTAAAATACTTAAAATCTATTTGATTTTACATTAAAATACTGTTTATGTACTAGGAAGTAAATATCACAGAGCTCAAACAATTTGTTTCAATTTACAAAATCTTGAAATTACAGCCATTGTAAATATAGATAAGATTAGCAGATAATCCTTAATAATCCAAATATTTCAATCCACACATGATATCTACAGTCCTTGAAAATGAGACTTGTTTAAAACAGTTAACAAAATTGTGACTGCAATACTAAATTTACTTGCTAGACAGTAAATCCAGATAAATTACCTCTAAGAAAAATGTCTGGATTTCCACTATATGAACCTGAGGATAATTTTTGTCTACTGAAAATCACAGTTATAGTGAAATGATAACTTTACAAAATGGTCTTTTAAAAATACCTAGATTTCCACTATATGAAGTTGAGCATCCGTTCTGTGCATTGGGGACCACTTTGGTGGGAAAAGATCTTGTGACATGAAAGGGTCCTCATTCGGCCGGCCCCTGAGTGGAGTTTCTCCAGCAACAATTCTTTCAACCCAGAATAATTTCTGACACAAAATTATTATTACTGAAAATCACAACTGTAGTGATGTGATACTAAAATAATTGATTGACTGAGAAATATTGGCTATCAATAGGAACTAAAAGTGTTCATCTGGTTCAGTTTGGCTCACATTTCTTTTCATTCAAAATCACTCATCTGAAGTTCAAACACTTTTAACTACTAATATTTCTTAATGACTGGGATAACTGCATTTTGATCTGTAGCAAGGATACTTACAATGGAAATGATATCGTGCTGGTAGGTTCATCATCATTTGATGCTGTAATTACTGGACATCAACATATTTTTTCCTTCCTTGGATAAAACGTTTCTTTCCCATTCCTCCAAAGAGTGTTTCACTTTGAGACATTCCCTCCAAATGGCATGTTTCATCCTTAAGTGCACACAAATCTGTGTTTAGATTTCTTGTCCTAAACAACCAAGCTGATCACAGACAAGTCAGGAAGTCATTAGTGGCAATAAATCTATCACATTTGCAGGAGGATTTTCAAGGCACTTTACAAATGGCAGCTGATTTAATTGCAAAATGTTCTTTCATGAGGTGATTCTCTGGCAAATGGCCTTCAAGAAGATGAGAAGCCACATAAAAAGCCATCCAGAGGAGATGAAAATGCAGGAGTCTGAATGAGTTCATCAGAATAAATACTTATTTGTCTCCCAATTTTTCCCTCTTAAGGCGGGCTGATGCTAAATGTAATCCATTGTTATTGCAAGAGTATCCAAAGAATTTTAGAGACTCCACGGGGTTTGAAGTACATAATATTTTCCATTACTTAGAGGACAAAGAGATCTACATTAGCAGAGTTTATTTTTAACACCCTGTGGTCATTACAGGCAATCATAATGTGTGTGTCTAAATAACCTCTAAATAACAGACAGACCCTTGTGTTCTGTTATTTTAGGCAAATAAAGGCTTGCAGTGTGTCTGTGGTTTAATATTGCAAGTGTCTGTCATTCTTGTGGTTTCCAGAGCACAATCACAACTGCTCACAATCTGACTTAAAGTCTGATGGGCTCGAGTGACAGCATTCCATCCTTCCAAGGTTGATAAAATGAGTAACCACTTGTGGGGGGACAAACTGTAGCTTGCATAATTGTCTTGTGAACTGCCTAGAGCAGGGGAGCCCAAACTTTTTTGCGCCACAGGCCAGACCATGCCCCCTCCGTCAGCTGAGCATGCCAGAGGCATGGTTCCTCCTGTAGTGGTGGTGCATGTATACAGGATGTGTTTTTGCTGCCTCCGCTGCTTCCCATGAGAGTGGGAGCTAGGGCAACACATTTTTTGCCATGCTTGTGGATATATATATATATATTTGCAGTATTTTCACTACATTTCAGTACTTTTGGCAGGGGCAGGGCACTTCTGGTGACAGCAGCAATATATTTTTGGGCATTTTTGCTGCCTCCACCGCTTCCCATGGTAACAGGAGTGAGGGTGGTACATTTTTGCCATGTTTTAGGATTTTTTGGCAGTGTATTTGCCACATTTTTGTCACTTCCGGTGGCAGCAGGTGTTGTGATCCAGTCCTCATCAGACTCTGAAGATGACCTGGATCAGAAGGCACTTCCTATGCCCAGCCCATTTCTGCCTGAAAATGCTCATCAGATTGTTTGGTCATGCTCCTCATCGCATCCCCTGCATCTCATGATGGCATAACTACACTCAGATCACACACCCTGCCAATGGTCGGGACACTGGACACCTCAGGGGGAAAAACACTCCTTGGACATAAAACACATATTTAGGACTGAGCTATGGCTAGAGGAGCCAGGGGCCTTGATGTGCACTCCAAATGCAAGCAGCTAGTTTTGAGTGGATGGAGCTATTGGGAACTAAGCTAATTCCACTCCTCATTGTTTGTTCTTTTCCTTGTTGGGACAATATAGGTTGGTGTGATCGAATAGCCTCATGTAACCTCGTTTTAGCTCTGACTCTAAAAGTGTGAGTGTGAACAATGAAGAGAGAGAAAAGAAAGAAGAATGGGGTAGGAGTAAATGGCTTTTCCCTTTTGAACCACGTTTTTCCAATTATAAGCCTGAGGGAAGGATTTTGTTCAGCACTGAATGTTATAAGCCACCCTTGGATATATATATTTTTAACTCAAAAGTAGAGTAAGAATGTTTTAAATAAACAAATACAAACTGTTAATGGTGTGAAATATCACCTAAAGCCTCAAAGAAGGATTTATCAAAAAATCTGTTATTTAGAGTTATACTATCTGGTAAAAACAACAACACCACAATTGGTTGAAATATAATCACTATCAGCCTCTATTTCCAACTTGAGGCACTCCAGGGAGGTTTGAGTAAAAGTTTTACTTGTGATATAAAACAAGGATGGGAGCTTGAGGGACCAGTTTTCTGTCCTTGAGATGCTACGTAGGTCACACATACATACTATCCCAGAGTGCAGGACATGTAATAATGGGCTCAAACTAAAGGAAGACAGATATAGGCTGAGTATCATGAAAAACTTCTTAATGGTTAGAACAGTGTGACAGTAGAACCAGCTGCCTCAAGAGGTGGTGAGCGCTCCAACACTGGAAGCATTCAAGAGCGAATTAGATAGCCATCTGTCAGATCTTCTTTGATTCAGATTCCTACATTGAGCAGGGTGTTGGACTCGGTGGCCTAAAAGGCCCTTTCCAATTCTGTGATTCTGTGATTCTATTTCAGTGTAATCTCCAGCTCACTCACCCAGAATGGCCATTGGCTTGAGATGGTAAGAGCCAAAGTCCCAACAAAACTAGAGAACAGCAGGTATGAGAAGGTTGTTCTGTACATATTAATCCTTATCCTCTTATTTCCTGTCAAAGTCGTGTCTTTTCTGACTGGCTACTACCTTGGCATTTTTGTCTTCCTTCTATCACAAGGAAGTCAGAATCCATCCTATGTGTCAATAAAATAACACAAAAATGAAATCCTAGCCATGAAAAATATAAAAATAACAGCTATAGGAGCAGTATAAAACATCTCAGTGTACAGCCCAAACACTGTAAGTTCCATATAAATATATACAAATATGCCTTCCTGAATACCGTAGCACCCTCTTAAAAGTAGTGAAGCAGGAAAATACATGGAATTTATTTGGGAGGTTATTCTCTGGTTCTGTCAGTGTTCCTTGTGGTTCTCAGTGGTTAAGATGCAAACTGAAAAGATCTTTCCATAAGCAGCTTTAAGCTGCATGTCTGTTCTTTCAGGTGTGCTGTTAAAGTATCATTCAGAGCAAGTTATACAATTGTTCCATTTATTTTTATTTCATTTCATTTTCATTTCTTTTTCCCATACAGGGACTCAAGGTGGCTCACAGGGGTTAAAATAAAAGTAAGGTTAAGAATATAATAAACTACTCAATGAAAAACATACATACATTAGTGTAAAATTAATCATCTTAAAACACTAAAAGAGCCTGTAAAAACACACTTAAATTAAGGAATAATCAAGATTTCAGGAAGAGTCTAAATTTAATACTCAGGACAGTTATTCAAATCCTGTTTTTTTAAAAAAAACAAGAATTGGCAGTGGCACATTACGTGCATTACATTTTAGCTCATTACACCTTGTTCCATATCTGAGCACACATCCCATTCTGACTTTTCAGTTTTATTGCTAATTTTGGCTCAGAGAACAGAACAGAAGGGTAGAGATCCATGTCCCAACCAATAACAGCCCAATTCTCTTAAGAAATTACCCTAATAGTTAATTGCTCTTTACTAAAGAGATCAGCACAGTATTTTATTTAAATTTTTGTCATTGTTGACATTTCAATTGATCATCTGCAGCCCCCTATACCAGGGGTGCCCAAACTTTTTGGGCTGCCGGCATGTCACATGGTTCAGTGTACCAGTCACACATGGTTCAGCGAACTGGTCATGTGATTCAGCGTACTGGTCATGTGGTTCCTCCCACTGGAAGTGGAAGTAAAATGTGTGTTTCAATCTGTTTTACACCAAGATGAGATAGATTTTAGGCTGCCATTTTCTCTGCCTAAACCATGGGTGCCCAAACTATGGCCTGTGGGCTGGATCTGGCCTCTGATACCAATTCATCTGTCCCATGCTGCCCTTTCCGCTCCTAGAAGCAGAAGTAAAATAGAAAGGCCAGTGCGGGCCGGATGAATTGGGGTCAGGGGCAAGATCTGGTCCATGGGCCATAGTTTGAGCACCTGTGCCCTATACACTTATGGGTTGAGAGTTCTTACTTAAAAATAGCTAGTCAACATCTCTAAATCTCTGGATTTTCATAAAATGAAATCCATCTTTTCAATTTTACTTTAATTAAAAAATGATACCTCACAAATAGTTCCTAAATGTTCACTTTTAACTCTTCCTGTAGTTAATTTCTGAAAATAATAATAATATTAGTTTCAGCTTTAGTGGGCTTCAGTGAACTAGATATCTATTTATGCAGCTGTATCCATTTGTTTTCATTTAAAGAGCCACAAAAAACCCCAGGAACTAAAGAACATATTTTAGCCACAATGCAGTGAAGAAAGGTATGCTTTTAGGTATTGAAAGGAAATCCTAATTAAGAGAGTTTGAAGAATATACATGAAATTCTAATTCCATTAAAGTCAATGAGGAAATGAAGTCCACAGGAGTTCAATTTATCCTAATGTGCCATCACAAATAGAAGAAATTCCTTCCTAACAAGCCCCAGGATGTAAAAACAGGTTGTTCCAATGTTGTTAGTATACTAGGGTAACCAGCTGCTTTTATAATGAAGCAGCATCCCTGGATAGATCTATCTATCTATTGAAACAGAGATGAGTACTGAACCACCATCCTGGAGTGAGGGTAGCAAAATTGGGTGGCCTCTGGGCAGGGGGTGATGAAATTGGGTGGCCCTGGGGAAGGAGAGGTAGCAAAATTGTGTGGTTATGCCCACCTCCCTGCCCTGCCCCATCTGGTTTTGTCCCTGCAAGTGGTTCAAGGTCTCCCTTGCTCAAAAGCCAGTCATATCTGACTCTAGGGTACAGTGCTCATCTCCATTTATAGCCAAAGAGCCAGTGCTGCCTGTGTTTGCAGATGTATACATGGCCATATGGCAGGCATGACTAGATCGCCCACAACGTAGGCTTCTCCCACGGTGTAGCCTCCACCCATGACATAGGCACTGCCCATGACATAGGCTCCACCCACAGTGTGGTAGGAATTTTTTTTACTGCCCACCACTGACTGAACCCTAGAGTCGGATACAACTAGCTTTCAAGCAAGGGAAACCTTTATCTTTACCTTTTATCTATCTCTAATTTTGCATATGTGCTCAAAGCAGAAACCTCTACTTTGCATTTGAGGGCTGTCTCTTTTTTTAAAAAAATTAAAATTCTGCCTATTACCTATGTGGGATACCCAGTGGGGTGTAATGGATAAAATGATGAAGTAGGACTCAGGAGGCCTGGGTTTGAATCCCCACTCACCCATGGAAACTTAATATAAAAATTTTATTTAGGGCTATATGCTGTAAATTGGATCAGCTCCTGTAAATTGTATCTTACTGGTTCTAGTGAGATTGGGGTTCTTTTTTTCTATTCCAGGATGGCTTTTTACATCACCTCATGCTTATTTTCTGCCGATCAGGTGCAACTAAATTCATGCTGACAAGATACTGAAAATTTGATGTATTGCTTGGAACTCTTCTTCTTCTTCAAGTGCTGTATCTGATTCCGAATATTGACTATCATAATGGCAATCAGCCATGAAGATTGTCCTGGGAAAAATATAACACAGTGGCCTTCCATTTGTCTTCCGCATTGCAGCATGACACCCGTACCACTGAGCCAGTTCTGCAAGTCGCTTTCTGGTCCTGAACCCTTTTGGCACACAAAGTCATCCTCAGTTCTAGGCCAGTATTGATGAAGTTGCTGCCCTCCATCAAGATTGATTCAAGTAGGATTTATTCCACTTGGGGACCATCGCCCTTCTCTGTGGACTTTGTAATCCAAGGCCATTAGTCCTCAGTGTTATCATATTAGTCAACTGCCACCTGGCAATCAGTGTTGAGTCACTTGGCAGTATTGTCTACTCTATTACCATAGCAGGATAACCTGGCCAGACGTGGGACTCAATGAAGTAGAAAATAAAACAGATGAACTTCTTTCTTGGCAAAGATCATAATATACTAGTTAGGAGCAATAAAAGCCAGCACCATTCATTAACAATGAAGCTGAGAAGATGATTACTGTTTCCAGCCTGGGGCTGCAGGGTGTTGGAGTGTAGATCAAGTCACAATATAAAGTACTATGATATCATATAGGTGGCCTCATTTTTTCAAGACAAATTATGTCTTTGACTTGTTCTTTTAGAAGTCTCGGTCACTGGTGATATAACCCAGACCTTCAGTTCTGATTGCCTTTGACGCAAAATGGCATGGTATATTTTATGGAGACACCTGCAGACACACAAGCAATCCAGAAATGAGGAAAGTTACTCTTTGAGATTATAACCAGCTTGGCTTCTGGCTGTGTGATTCTAGGAGCTGAAGTCCAATAAGTAATGCATTTCTTCTCTACACAATTCCTATTTCAGTGACATGCAGATAACATTTGGATTTTTGCACTACAAATCCCATAATACTCCATTTCCAGGAGTTCTATATGATAAATGTACACTTTTGCGGCTCACCTTGGAGAAAGACCTAAAATGGAAGGCTATGAGGTTGAGCCAAGGCTATTTTTTCAGAAAGAAATCCCCCATCTAGCATCAGGGCAGGAATAGAAAGTGAACTCAAAACAATCCAATTTAGGCTTTTATTCATGGTGACCTACATGTAACTTTTTCTCAGACAGGGCCGTGTTGAGAAAGAGAAAGCACTGTTATCTATAATCAGTGATAAGAGAGAGAACTGGGGAAAGTGAAGGAACCTTCTCCATAGGTTTTAACATGCTGTTAGGTGGTAGTTCACAGAAGTAGAGATAATAGGTTTTTAAATTGTTTCATATTGGTTTTAACTTGTGTACACTGCCCACAGTCCATTGGATAGGGTGGTATATAAATCAATTAAATTAATTTAAATTAATTAAATGGGCAAACATCACCTTTTTTTTTCCTTATTCCTCTCCTATCAAAAGCTAGACAACATCATGACTATTCTAACTGTAGCAGCTATAATCAGAAATGTATGTGTTTTCATGTCAGAGATTGGAGCTGCATGCAAACCAATCTCCAAGGTTCTTCAGACTTTGATTAATAGTGGACACTAGCAGAATCAAAATAGTGACATCAACAGGCTGATAATTCCAGCTAGCCTAGACCTAGACAGCTAGCTTAGACCTGTTGAATCAATGGAATGTAAATGAGTTTTAGTTCATCATTCAGCAAGGGATTTAAAACGTTTACTCTGATTAGAATTAACAGCTGGATTGAGACTGGGGTTCACAGTTATTGAAATGTAACTGTAGTTGTACACTGTACTGTACTCTCACTTTCTTCTACTCTGTCACTAAGAGTATATTGGTCCTGCTTAGCATTATGTTTCTGTACTTGGCCACTTTTCTATGCAAATGACATTTTTATTGTGGTCACTGGAAATGCTGTATAATTAGAACTTCTGGGTTTGGCCCCTTGTGGTAAAAGAATAGAAACTTTGTATTCTTCGTGTTATACTTTGCTTTTAAATATAATAAAACTGTTTAGTAGAATTTTAAGTTTGGGCCTAGAATCTTTTGTTGGTAGGAGCTCGGAACAATTGATACTGAATTTTTTGAAAATGGTTAAAGCATTTAAATACCTGTTCTTGTAATAAATTCACATACTAGGTAAAAGAAAGCATCAATTTGTAATCCCTGTTTCTTGCCAAGATGTTTTTGAATAGGTAATTTGGGAATATTTTCCAGGACATTCTACAGAAGCTCAGTACAAATACAGTACAAATATATGAAACAATTTATCCACATTCTTTATGGCAAAAGCAGATGCACTGTTAATTCCTTCTCTAGTATGAATGAAGAACAATGTCCATTGGCCAGTAAGAAATATGGATTTTCTTTATTATTATTTTGGCCTTCTTTACTGTATTTAGAAAGAATTGTGCATCCTGTTACCTATATGGTTTCAAATATTTGGGGTTGGCAGGTTGGAAGCATCCACTTCCCTAAGATATTAGTTCTATGTCCATCAACAGGATGGGTGGCACTGTGACCCATGGTCTCACAAGAGGCAACCCCTTGTGTAACAATCATGAAATGATATCTGTGCATGTTAGCATAAGACAACAAGAGCTTGCCTCTTGTGAGACCATGGGCCACAGTACCACCCATTGGAACTGAAAGGTATGCTCATGTGTCTCCAGTTCTGGCCTGCCTGAATTGGTTTCCTGACGTTTTCCATGCCAAGTTCAAGGTTTTAGTGGTCACCCTACAGACTACAAGTGCCTCTGTAATGGATTCAGATGCCACTAGCTGAAATTAATCCCATAAACAAACAAAGTCTAGTGCAGTGATGGCAATCCTTGTCACTCCACCTGTTCTTGGACTTCAGTTACCAGAAACCCAAGTCAGCACTTCTGTTGATCATGGCTTCTGGGATTTGGAGTTCAAGGACAGCTGGTGTGCCAAGGTTGGGTATCATTGGTCTAGTTCATTGGACGTCTCTTGCCAATTAACTGGTTCAACATGGGAGTCAAGGTCCCTACAAATGGCCTCAATCTTAGCTCTAAAATGTGCTGCAAACTGATTACGTGTTGTGACATTTCTGACTGACCAGTCCATATAGGCATATAAAATATCTTTAAAAGCTCTCCTTGACTGTTTCACATGAAACACCTAGAGAACTTTGGGCTTTCCTAGCAGATTGTATTTCTTTCACATATAAACAGGAGCACTTCTTTACAGCAACCAAATTAGCATCTGTAAAAGAGTTCAAGATTTGAGGAAAGTGGCATTTGATCGCTAATGTGAAGAAAGTTTAAAGAAGAACTAACATGAATATAACATAAGGATATAATTTTGAAGAACTGGTTGTTAATAATGTGTCACAGTAACAAGAAATTTAGGAGGAATTCTATAATAAAATGGGAAATGGAGAAAGGGGCAGAGGATGTGAACTGGAAAATTAAAGTTCTTCATCAGTTCTACCCATAAAAGGTCATTATAAGCAAGAAAGGGGAGAAGGAAACTACTAGATAATAGGGGCATTAAAATATATTATTGGAAGTACTGTAACTCCATATAAAAATAGCTAAAAAGGGGATAGTTAGTTAAATAGTAGCACCAAGATGAGTTATATTTTAAATAACTTAGAGGATTAGAGGGTATAGGCAGATAATTAAGCTAGGTTTTTAGCAAGAGAGTTTTAGTAATTTTAGTAATAATAACTTTTGGATGGCATAAGAAAGTAGGAGATCATTGAATAAGCAATTAAGATGGGATGAATGGAGAAGCCATTGAATGGATGAATGGAGAAGTCATAGCTGGTTATTGTCTTAGAAACTGCTGACAGATCCTTCCTTCCCCCCCCCCCCCCAATTGGTTGGAACAGACAGGAGATGAGGTGGAATTGCTGGTGGAAGAAAGGGAGGAGAGGATTTTGTGCACAGGTGGTGGGTATAAACCTGAAATAATGATTTTTAATTTTAATTAAGAGAGGGAAAATAAGAAATTAGAAAAGAATTGTATGTTAATATTTAAAATACTGTTAAGTATCATATTTGCTGGCATATAAGATGCACTTTCTCCCCCTTAAAATACACTGGAAAACGGAGTGTGTCTTATGCACCAGTAACAGTGTGGGGCCCTGCTGTTGCAGTTTGGTGGCTAACCACCACTGACCACTAGGAGCTGGGCAAAGGAACTCTCTTTCCCAGCCAATCCCACCAATCTTTTGCTTCCAGCCCACCACCAACAGAAGAGCGTAGGATGGGGAAAAGAAACAGGCTTAAAGGATCATTCTTCTCCAGCCACCCCAATCCCATTCCCCTCAGCTGGTAGTGGAATGGTGGGGAAGCAGGCTTCAAAGGAGCCTTCCCATACCATCCTCCCTGACTCCTGGAATTAATTTGGAAATTCATGGGGGGAAATGTAGAAAATTATTGTTTTCCTTTAAAATGTCTATTAAAAACGGGGTTCGTCTTATACTCTCATGTGCCTTATACACTGGAAAATACGTATGGTATTTCAGTAGGAATATCCCAACTAATTTTAAAAAGATTGAAAGAAAATAATTTTACAATATTGAAACAAGTAGTCATCAATACGCTTGAAGAGCTAAAGAAAATTGGATTGTCTTGGTTTGGCAGAATTGCAGCATGTAAAATGGAAGATAATAAATAACGTTTTTTTTTATTTGTTATGCTACCCATAAATATTAGTGAAGAGGAGCTAAAGCACTGGCAAAATATAATCAATAAATTTTGCAATGGAGACAAGAAGTCCAGGATTAATAAGCAGAGCTGGTATAAATCACAAAAAGGTACAGGCTTGGGTCTTCATAATTTAAGGTTATATTAGATTGTTAATCAATTAAGATATATTTCAGGTGTTACATCTCAAAGCAGCAAGCTAATCTGGTTGACCATGGAAACACAAGAACCTTCAGAATTAACAGAGGATAATATACTCGAGTTGTGTTGTCAAAAATTGGGCTTTCTGAACCTGGTGTCTTCAGACGATGACTAATTTCATCCAAGCCAAACTGTCTGGGAATGGTGTGAGCTGTGGTATAACACAGCTGAAGGCCAAGGCAATGTTTCAGTCCCAACTGCTGTTTTCCTCAGTTGGACATTTTCAAGGCTTTCAGAAGGGGAAACCCTGTCAGCTATTTATATAATGAAGGAGATGGATGTTGAACTTAGATCCACCTATTGATAAGGCAGTCTTAAAATGGCTTCTTGGGATGTATCTGCTGAGAAGGTAATTTGACAGAGAGCAGGTGCCAAATGACCTTTGCATTTGTATAGCTTTGAAATTGCAGAACAGACAGGCAAAAATTACATCTAGGTTGCTGAAATTAAGACAGAGAAATAGCCTGGGTTAATTAATACCGATCCATGCCCTTTCTATCTGAATTTCTATATACATATGGTGTTGCTTTCTTTCACTAGAAGCTCCCAGAGAAACTAATATGAGTTTGCTCAACACTCCTGTAGGGACAAATATCTCTGATATATAACTAACACAATAGGTTAGAATAAATAGTGATTTTGAGGTAACTTGAAACTCTCAGTCACATTTTTTCACAATGGAGGAATTTTTTCATTAATATGCCTTTTTTTAATCTTGGGGTGAAAGCAACTATGATAAACAAGCAGAGCAGAGAAAAGACCACAGGACAGGTGATGTCAATTCTTTTCCCATAAGATATTTGTTTATTTGTCTATTTTAGCCCATGCCACAGCACAGCATCTCAGGTTCCAGACCCATATAAAACAATTTTAATGCACAAGATGTTTAAAACACATCAAAATATTTAAAACCATTGTAAAACCTGTGCAGACTACAATCCTAACCTCATAAACATTCTAATAAATGTTTGGTTTGGTGCCCAAAACATGCCAGTGTTGGCACCAGTTGAGCCTCCAAGGGGAGAACATGCCACCATCAGGGTGCTATAGCTCAGAAGGGCCTCCCCACATGTTTCCATGTAATGAACTCTTCTCAGTGGTGAGGCACATAGGAGGGCATCCTCAGCATACCATCGTGGTTGGACAGGTTTATACAAGGAAGAAGCTCCTTTTTAAAAAGTCCAGGCCCCAAACTGTTTAAAGCAGGGGTTCTCAACCTTTTAAAGCTGTGGGCTAGACCACGTCACCTCTGACAGCTGAGCAGGCCAGACTGGCGGTTCCTCCCGCTGTAACCACTGCCATAAAGTGCATCCACGGCTGTCGTAAATGTGTTCACAACAGCTGCAGGAGCATTGACGGCTGTCATAAATGCATCCACTTCTGGCGGCGGCAGCAACTCAGACCACATGAAATGGTGCCATAGGTCGTAGGTTGAGAACCCCTGGTTTAAAAGATCTCCATTGCTCTAAGCCAATCGTGTCCAACTCTAGGGGGCAGTACTCATTTCCATTTACAGCAAAAGAGCCAGCACTATTTGTGTCTGCAGATGTTTCCATGGTCATGTGGCAGGCATGACTAGAGGCCAGAGTGCATTGAACACTGGTACCTTTCCCACCAAAGCAGTACCTATTTATCTACTTGCAATTTCTTACTTTTGAACTGCTAGGTTGGCAGGAGCTGGGGCAGATGTTGGGAACTTACTTAGGGCTTTATAAATCCTTGTCAGCTTGAACTCAGGCCATAAGTCTTATTGATTGACAGCACAAATCCTTCAGAATAGTTGTCATGTGGACTAGAATTCTCACAGTCCCTTATTACTGGCCATGGTGGCTGGAGCTGATAGACATAGCCAAGATTTGCTATAGGGTAGCTAGAAAGGTGACAGACTCCAGCACACCACGTAGATATCACTTCCTGTATTCTGCTGGGTCAGTGTGGCCAGCTTGGAAGAAGCAAGTGCCGATTCTTCTGAGTTTCTTTCCCTCTTCCACAAACATTTCTCATCACAATAGGAGACAAATGGACATTGTCAGCCCCAGGCCTGATATAATTCTTGGGTTTTTCTCTGCCTGCTGCAATCCTAACAAATATGGGACAGTATTCTGCCATAGAAATGTGATGCAGAAAGACAACCTCACCAGCAGGTTAGCCATCATATATGAGCAAGTGGATGACCAAGCTTGCAACAGAAGGTAAAGGTAAAAGGTCACCCTTGCTTGAAAGCCAATCATATCTGACGATAGAGTGCAGTGCTCATATCTGTTTTACAGCCAAATAGCCAGCACTGTCTGAGTCTGCAGATGTTTCCATGGTTATGTGGCAATTATGACTGGATGCTGAATACTGTTACCTTCACACCAAAGTGGTACCTATTTATCTACTTGCAATTTCTTGCTTTTGAACTGTTAGGTCAGCAGGAGCTGGGACAGAGACTGGAGCACTCGGGGCTTGAAATGCTGACCTGCCAACCTTCCAGTCATCAAGTTCAGCATCTTAACCATTAAACCACCACAGTCCTCTTGCAACAGAAACAGACACATAAAGGAGAACAATTACACTAGTACCCTGGATAACGTTATGACTTGGTTCCACAAGTCATGACGTTATCCGGTTTTTAGCGTTGTCCGGGGTATACATTGAACAACACTAAAAAAAAAGCCCTGTCGTCAGGGACAAACCATGCTGAGGCAAGGCAAGGCTTGTCTGAAATTCCCCTGCCCCCAGGGGAGGGGGGATTTCGGACAAGCTGAGTGGAAGGGCGCTTCGGAAGAGAGGATGAGTTAGAATCGGGGGAATAATCGTCACGGTGTTTCCGAGGCACACCCGCGCCGCGATCCTGTCAAGAGGGGGGGCTGGCTCAAGCGTTTGTTGTTGTGGCAGTAGCCGCTGACTTTGAAGAAGATGCTACTGCCGGTGGTGGTGGTGTGGATGATGAGGGTGATGCTTGCCCCCTTCCTTCCTTCCTTTCCCTCTGGCCGGGTGTAAGAGCTGTTGGCGCCGCAGACATGCGTCAGCCCCAGAGTCTCGATCACAGTATGGTCTGGCCGAGAGGGAGAGCCTCGCGCTTGGCAGAGCCATTAGCAATCCCCGCATGATCTTCGCTCACTGCGCCAAGGAGCAACCTTCGACTGCAAGGAATGGCGGGACATCCATGGTAGAGACAGCCAGAGCAGGAGGCGGTGGGTGCGGGGTGGGGGGAGAAGCCTTGAGAAATACAAACACAGGCACACACACCTTGGCAGGAGCGAAGGGCCAGCAGAGTGAACCTAGGAGGCAGGAAGGAAGGCAGGCAGGCGATTGGGGTGGGGGTGGGGGTGGACAGAGAGAGAGAGGGGGGAAGGAAGGAAGGAAGGAAGGAAGGAAGGAAGGAAGAAGAAGAAGAAGAAGAAGAAGAAGAAGAAGAAGAAGAAGAAGAAGAAGAAGAAGAAGAAGAAGAAGAAGAAGAAGAAGAAGAAGAAGAAGAAGAAGAAGAAGAAGAAGAAGAAGAAGAAGAAGAAGAAGAAGAAGAAGGGGAGACGGATCAATAGATGAGCCTTGCTGGCGAACACACTGCCGAGCGAGAGGCGGGCACTTCCCTGGCCCTCGGGTTCCCCCCCTCTTCTTCCCCCCCTGCACTGATGCACGGCCAAGATTGAAGTGTGAGAAGCCGAGACAGCTCCTCTGCTCTTCAGAAGGCTGCCAGCTCGCCTTGGCTCTCTTATGCAATCGAGTCCCACCGTCCACCCCACCCCCCAACCTCTGGGAAGTCTGGTGCCGTGTGTGTTTAAAAGCAAAGTGGGTTCTATGAGGTGCCCAATCTTTGTACGGCGTGACCCTCCTTTCCCTGTCTTGGGGAGAAATGCCAAGAAAAGGGGAGGGGGTCTTTCGGATTTCGTCTGGGGTTCTTCCTTGCCTTGTGGATGAAAAGCTGTCATCGTCTGAATTTAAGGTTGAGAAGAGAGGACTTTTCTCTCCCGCACTAAATCCCAGCCGCTAGTGTTGAAACAGCTGCACGGCCAGCTTTAAGCTTCAGATCGGAGCTGTTGCGAGTCCCAACCCCAGCCCAGTGAACGCTGGGAGAGGACAGGAGACAGAGGGGAAGTTAGCTGGGAACACTTACTGGTCCACCGATGACTGCCAGAAACATGCACCGGCGAGGACTTAAGTTTGGCCAATGACAAAGCCAAGAAAGAGGCTTTGTTTGGGCAGTCCAGGGTTTGATCAGGACACAAAAGAAACCGTTGGCCACAAGCCACGCCAGCTTCTTCGCGGCCTGAGCGGAGACCCTACGTTCGGCTCTAGTCCCGCTCCTTCCCTTTCTGATCTCAACAACAGACAAGGCAGAGCCCCAGATGAAATCTGGCGGGAGGGGGAGGAGGAAGGGGGAGAAGGCGGGGTGAAGGGTCCCGGCAACAGCATCTCTTTTTTAAAAGCCCCTGTGTCGGCTTCTCTGTGGGTGGGCGTGCGCGTGTCAGATGGGGGCTGGGGAGGCTACGGGGAAGTTCTCCGTAGCCTCTCCAGCCCCCGTCTGATACGCGCGTGCCCACACGGTGTTTGGAAAGGGTACGGGGGATCTTCCCCGTACCCTCTCCAAACATCGTGCAGGCAGGCGCTGGGGGGGTTGGATTGGGTAGATGTTCTACCCAATCCAACCCCTCCCCCCCCCACAAATGTTCCGGATAACGCTAAAAATCGCATTATTCGAGACAAGATTTTTCCAAAAATCTTGTAACGTTATGCGGTTTTAGCACTATACGGTACAATCGTTATCCGGGGTATTACTGTACACAGTTGCTCTTTCACTCTGTATTTTTGCAGTTGGATACTTGCCATGGTTTCATGGAAGCTGTAGTTTACATTTCTCTGAAAACCTCCACTGGCAACTTGAAATAAGACAGTAGCTGAGACAGGCAGTAACTCTCTCATATCTTGTAACTAACCTAAAGCTACTGAGGCTGCCAGGTGGCTGCTAGTTAAATAATTGTGCTCATCAATTATATTTACACAAATAATGCTACACTTGATTTAGCCCATAGATTGCTTCCAGATGGTTCATCTAGTATAACTGAAACAAAATCCATAGGTAGGCATTGTTAAAATACAAACTAGAGGTGACTCATTCATAAGGCTGCAATCAATTGGAAGTGACTTGCCAGCACATAACAATGATGTTATTGTAATATAATGGGGATAGAACTCTTCCTTAGTCTTGGATGGTGAATAAATCAAAGGGCAGGAAAGGCATGGAAGACCAACATTCAGCTTGGCGTTTTCACCCATGGTGATCTGAAGATGGAAAGAAAGGTGGATCAGAATGCAGGTCTCACATCATCCACAGCAAAACTTCATGAGCAAGAACACAAACCACATATTATTTTTTTCTAAAAGACAAAGACAGCAGCAACTCAATCATCTGCTTCTAACTTAATATGGAACACACTGGTTTCTTTGCTGCTGGTGGCGGCGACCTCCTCCTCCACCACCACCATCACCACCACCACAACCTCTTTGGGTGTTGAAGGAGATACAAGATTCTTGCTCTGGAACTTCTAGTGGCCTCCATCACCGTTATTTGGTATTCTTATAATGTTAATTTGATGTTATCTCTCCACCTTCCTCTGGGTCTGCCTTGTGCTCTTTCTAAGCAAGCCTTGTATCGTATGGAGTTCCAAGACATTTTCTCCAAATAGGCAAAACAATTTTTTTGTATCTCCATGAAGTTTAAGATTGGTTCTATTTCAATTCTTTCCCTTATAATCTCATTCCTAATTTTATCCCTTCTAGTCACTCTAGCAGCCTTCCTCAGACATCTCATTTCTGTGGGTGACCAACTTTCATGTATGTTTTGTTGTCAGTTCTGGCTTTACATAAATAGGGTATGTACCATCAAAGTTAGTGCGGCCAAACTCTGCCTGTTCCTTCCATTCAACAGGAGAGGTTGCTTGTAGCCAGGATATATATATATATATTATTCACTTACTGACATATCCTAACAGACATGCCCTTAGGTTGTGCTCCAACTGCTTCTCCTGACCTAAATATAATTGCAAGGCCAAGTACTTAGTTCAGGGATTCTCACCCTGCGATCGGTGGCACAATTTCATTGTGCCCCTCCCCCACGCCTCCGCCACACCAGGAAGTGCAATCTGGTGGAGGAAGTGCAAAATGGCTGCCCTGCCCCCGAAGATATGTGATGTGATGGAGTATGACCCTGCCCCTGGTTTAAAAAGGTTGAGAAATCCTACCTTAATTCATTGCAAAGCACATTGTTCTCAACTGACAGTGATGGAATACTAACTGTGAATAATTTTGTGTACAAGTGGAGGCACAACCTTAACAACCAGGTTCATTTGCAGCTCTCAAGATATTCATGAGTGCATTTTAGAAACATTGTTACCTGCTTTATTGGTTGGTATTAAAAAGTCAAATGGCTGACATTATACTTCTCGATATCCCTGGCATTTAATCTGCTGCTGCACCATTTGATTAAGGGAGTATGGCATTAACTAAGAAAGGGTAATTAGCTCATTTACTATGTGGAAAGTGCCATCAGTGTAGCATATGCCTAGTAGATAACCACAAAATATTTTAGTCAATGCCATCCTTTCCACAGCTGACAACACTGTTCTATATGCAAGTCCTTGCTTTTACTGAGGAATTGACTGGGGCGGCAGCACCTCGCACTGTGCTGAAAATTGTCTTCCACATTTTTTATAGAAAATAAATTGCCTTTTTTTAAATGTGCAAAGGAAAAAAAAGATATTTCAGAGGATTTATCACACGTTGGCAAAGGGGAAGTTTCCTGAACTAACCTTATTAGGAAGATAGACAAGTGTTGTGTGTGAGAGAGCGGGGTGTCCTGTTTTATCACACTACAGCAGAAGTGCCCAAACTGTTTTTTTTTCGGCAGGCTGTGGGGGCCAGAGGCGGGCTTCTCCTGTTGCTGACCATGTTGACGTCAATAGTTGCAGCGGTGGTTGTGCTTCACCCCTGAAGGTCCGAGCACCCTCTGCTCAGTCCCAGCACTGCAAAAGCCTTTGGCAACATGGATCACCACACTTTGGAAATTTTTTGAGCCTTCTCTGTTTCAAAATCCATGGCACTGGAAGGGTAAACTTGGCATGCCATGCTGATTTCAGATTTGGTGTGCTAGACTGGGAGAGTCCCTTGGTGCACCAAGTCTGACGTCAGCACGGCACGCCAAGTTTACCCTTCCAGCACCGCAGATTTTGAAACAGAGAATGCTAGAAAAAATTCTACAGTGCCTGATCCACGTTGCCAAAGGCTTTTGCAGTGCTGAGACCAAGCGGAGGCTGCACGGACCAGCAGGGGCAAAGCACGACCGCCGCCACCTCCGCCGCCATAAGTGATGTATTGGGATGTCAGGTGGTGGGGCGGTGGCGGTCCAAAGAGGGCCCAGGTTCTCACTGTTGGCCTGATTAATTATATTTGCAAGCCTAATTGGGTGCATGGGCTGTAGTTTGGGCACCCCTGAACTACAGCCTTCTCCCTGTTGATCTGCCATTGCCTGGTTTAACATAATTCAACTAATGCCCAACTCCGTATGGGCGCATTTTACTTCCGCTTTCAGGAGCGATGAGGACTTTGTGCGCCAGATGAATTGCCGTCGGGGGCCACACCCAGCCCCCGGGCCTTAGTGACCAGCTTCCTGAACCACATGATCAGCCCATGGCCCAAAAAGTTTGGGCACCCCTGCTCTAGAGTATCAGAGAGTAAACAAAACAAAAAGACAAAAAAAACCCCATGCTGTTGCATCTTAAAGACTACCTGGGCAGGGAGAATGAGAGCCAGCTGTATGGACTGGCTGGCTGGCCAAAGACTGGTGGCACTGCTACCACTACCACAGCTGTACTGTGGCCAGCCACTCCCTTCTGTGAAGCGATAAGGACTTTCCTGACTGTTTTGTACTGTATATTCTTGACTGTAGTGTATTTTTCTGATTGTATTGCATTTTTTTGATTGTACTGTATTTTTAAAAATTAACTACATTGACTATATTATATTTCTTGTTATATTTATATTATGTTGTTTTTATATTTGAGATTATAACACTGTTAGCCTCTCTGAGTCGCTTCGGCGAGGAGAGCGGTATGCAAATATAATCTAATAATAATACCATATATACTTGACTATAAGTTGTCCCAAATATAAGTTGAGGTACCCAATTTGGATCTCTAAAACTAGGAAAGTAGATTCACCCAAGTATAAATTGGGATGGAAAATGTAGCAGCTGCTAGTGAGTTTCAATAATTAAAATGCAGTACATGAAAATACGGCAAAATTAATTAATTGAGACATTTGTGTGGGTATGTTTTTGAGTGTTCATGGTAGTGTTGTTCCCCCGTTTTGTTGAAATAAAGGATTTTCTCCACACCAGTTTGAGACTCACCCAGTTCCTCCATCTTGTTGTCGGTCAACACATCTCAATCCAGCACCACTTTGGAACCTCAGGGTTGTTGACCCGAGTATAACTCAAGTCTCCTTTTTGGACCTAATTTTTGGGGGACTAAAAATCTAGACTTATACTCAAGCATATGCAGTAAGTCCTGTATTTTAATGAGTTATTTACAACCAGTAATAACATGCAATTCATTTTGATCGCCTGTCTCTGTCCCAGCTCCTGCCAACCTAGCAGTTAAAAAGCAAGAAATTGCAAGTAAATAAATAAGGACCACTTTAGTGGGAAAAGATCTTAGGGACATGAAAGGAGCCTCATTCAGGCATCCCCTGAGTGAAGTTTCTCCAGAAAAAAATTCTTTAAACCCAGAATAATTTCTGACATAGCAACAACAGCAACAGCAACAGCAACATGATGTAATCAGTTTGGCTGTGAATCTCTGATGGGAGTCAGTTTGAGGAATTAGGTTCTGTTTTTGCAAAAGGGGAGATGATTCTCAGGACAGTTGACCTCTGGCTGTGCCTCTCCATAAAGTTTCTTCAATTAACCCATTAGCCAGATGTGTAATGTCAGAATGTTTATTTTGAAAAAACAGAACCTAACTCCTCAAACTGACTCCCATCAGCAATTCACAGCCAAACTGATTTCATGTTATTACTGGTTGTAAATAACTCATTGATTTGCATATCCATCTCTTGAACCAACCAACTCTGCCCAGATACAGTAATACCTCGGATAACGCTAAGACTTGGTTCCACAAATCTTGGTGTTATCTGATTTTTAGTGTTATCCGATGCATGTTAAAATCCTATGGGATGGATCGGATAACGTTAAAGCTCCATAGAGATACATTGTAACCGCACAGGCTTTAGCGGTTATCCGATCCATCCCATAGGACCTTAACGTTATTCGATACAATTCTCCTCCCCAGATTACTTAATGTTATGCGATTTTAGCATTATCTGAGGTAAACGTTATCTGAGGTATTACTGTACTCACAATCTCTATATTATTTATTTATTTATTAGTTCAAATTTATATTGCCGCCCACTCACCGTGGTGACTCAGGGCGGCTGACAAACAATACATTACATTACAATACAATATGTTGGTGTGGGTTCAGGGGGAGGGGCAACGAAGTCCTCAACCTGCCCTGGCCTCTTCCTCCCCAGCAGCTGGTGTAGGCACAGGAGGAGGGGCGGCAAGGTCCTCAACCTGCCCTGGCTTCTTCCTCCCCTATACCAGATATGTACAAAAGTATCCCATGATATCCACTCTTATATCTGATGAAATGGACTTGATCCACAAAAGCTAACATTAAAATAAAGAAGCTAGTCTTTAAGGTGCCACAGAGTGTGGTTTAAAAAAAAAATTGTTTTGTTTACTCTTTGATATGCTTGTACAGACAAACATGGCTGCCACTTCAAAAAATTCTCTCTAGAGGTTTCCCATATCAGACAATACAGGCAGACAGGGTCCACTATGGGTGCAAGGAAATAAATCACAGCTGTAAGACTATTGAGAGAGAGAGAGAGAGAGAGAGATTTATTTTGTGGAAAAACTCAGTCTGTATATTCTGCTTTTAAACATTTATTTATTTATTTATTTATTTATTTATTTATTTATTTATTTATTTATTTATTTATTTAAATTTGTTTATTGCCCTCCGCCCCGAAGGGACCAAGGGCTATTCCCAAAACAATCAGGAAGACAACATTCCAACAGCTTTGTTTTTTTGTGCAAAATATGAGATTTTCCTAAAAAAAAAAAAAAAAATACAATTTCTTTGCTTTAAAATTGCATTAGTTATTTTTCAAAAAAGGAATGATTTTTTTTAAAAAAAAATCACAAAAGTACTCATAATATTGCTCTGCTTCAGGATAAACTTTTTACATTTTTTATTCTCACTAAGCAAAAATAAATAATAATTTATGCTCCTCGTGTGGTGCAGCAACTCATATCCTCTTGCCTGTTTACACCAGTATGACATAACTTTTGAAGACAACTAAAATTTAGTTAAGAAATCACCATAGACATTATCTGTTGCACACAAGCTGTGCAATTCAGCATGTAACGCCTAATGTCCATGGTGATTTTCTTAACTTGGGCCTCCACATTGATTTTCTTATATTTGGGCCACCATCTATGTAGGTGGCCAGTATAACTAGACATGCAACATGTGTTCTCCTGGCAGACTGCTGAAAGGAAAGAAAGGAAACTAGAAACAAAATGGAGATAATAATAATAATAATAATAATAATAATAATAATAATAATAATAATAATAATAATAATAATAATAATAATAATAATAATAATAATAATAATAATAATAATAATAATTGTCTTCTGTCCGTATATCTTACTACAAATTAGACAGAAGTAATTTGTTTCAGAGCCTATTTGTTCAAGCTTTAAAAGTGGAGACTAGACAGAATCCCATTTCACAGAGACAGAGTTGTAGAGCACAGCAGCTGATAAACTACATGGTTATGAAAGTTTCCAACTGATCATCACAATCACACAACTGTTGTTGTTGAAAAGCATCTAGCACAGGGGTGGCCATGCCACCCAAAAGTAGAAGCAGACACATTTATGGCTGTCATAAATGTGCACACCTCTGCATTTATGATAGCTGTGTGTGCATTTGCGCATGTTCAGATGTGTTTTATCGCTGACGTAAATGTGCCATCTTCCACTTTCGGGTGCAGCGGAGGCAGTGATGGGCCAGATGGAATGGCATTGTGGGCCAGGGCTGGCCCACGGATCATAGGTTGGGAACCCGATATGCCAGATTGTGGTTCAAAAATACCACAATCTTTGAGGAGGCTCTTTCTGAATACCTCAGTCCTAGAACTGAGAGTTACCCAACATAGTGCTATAAACTATATCTCACTCTAATTCTTTTTAACTTCATCTTTTCCCCAGCAAAAATCCTTTCAATCCAGAATAATTTCTAACAGGAAATTATTATTATTACCCCTTCAGGTGTTGAGGATAGCTCATTGTAATGCAAATAATTTTCAGCAGCTTCATCTTGAATAGCAAATGAAAAGCCATTAGCTTTACAAAAGATCTGCAGCATATCGAGTTTAACATTTCTAGAAATGATTTGCTGATTTTATCCTTCTTTGTTTGTGTCAGAAGCAATTCAGCTCAGCTTCAGGAGTGGGAAGATTAAGTGACAGGACTCTATTCTTGCCAGCAGACACCCAGGTGTGTTCACAGTCTTCATATTATTCAGGGAGGCTTATTCTGTGTTTCACAAATTAGAAACAGCATAGCAGCCTGGTTTTTTTTTTTAAATTCTCTCTTTGCATTCTAGTGTCATAGTTCTGGAGAATGTCATGACAAGTGTGCTTCAAAATTTACTGGGGAGAAAAATGCAGAGTTATGCAGCCCAGATCTTGAAAATTCAATAAGAACACCCAGAATTATGAACAGTGCACTTTCCTTCCAGTTACTGATATCATACGACCTGTCTTCTATGTTTAAAATACGGCTTCTCTGCTCCCAGTGGATACTTAAATACCTGATTGATTCCTGTTTTTTAAAGTGCTTTGTGTCCTTTCATTGATTTTTATGAGCTTCAGTGGGGACCCAAATAAGATTATGGGCCTAATAACATATAAAATTACATTTTATGGAAAGGATGGGAAGAATTAGCTTGCTAAATTCAATATCAATTGTCCTCAGAATTTACACAAACAACAAGGTCATTAGTTCCATACGCCCTCTGCCTAAACTGCCCAGGCTATAGAAATTTAAAAAGAAAAAGAAAGTTTAATGCTGAAGCCTTCATTTTCTTTAGGCACTTGTTCTCCCTCATCACATTCATTGCTAAAGAACTTTACTAGAGGAAACTGATAAACATGAAGAAACATGGGAGTAGGTTTAATAAATCCCACAATAGCTGCCAGTTAAATGCCAAAAGAAAATCAAATTCAAAAGAAAAAGGGGAAGGTTCTCCGGTTCTATCTATCTATCTATCTATCTATCTATCTATCTATCTATCTATCACAAGCACAAACTTCTTAAAATGTTTTTTCTGTATGTACTTATATAACAAACAATTTCAGTAATGATATAACAAAACTGGATTCTACAACTTGTATACACCAAATTCTTTTCGCCAGCACCAGAGCTGGAGTTTATTTATTTATTTATTTATTTATTCATATACATTTATTTATTATTTATTTATTCCTTGAAGTAGGACATCCATAGCATAGAGCAGGGTTCCTCAAACTTGACTCTCCAGTTGTTCTTGGACTTTAATTCCTAGAAGACCTTATCAGCAGGTGTGCTGCCTTGAACTTGGTAACTGAAGTCCAAGAACACCTGGAGAGCCAAGCTTGAGGAACCGTGGCATAGAGCAATCAGTTCCACACATACAGTCTCTAAAGGCCCTAAAATTCCTGTAAGATCACACAGAAAGAGCCTCCTCGAAAGATTGAACCACAATTGCTTGTGTAAAAAGAATTTGCATACAAGCAAATATCCCCTCCTATAAATGGGTCACTCTCCAGGCATAGAAAACAATGGGAGATGGGGCAAGAGCTTCCAAGTTTGCATGTTGTGTAAAAGGAGGGTAGGTCATGCTTGTTCTCCAGCTCCACAGTGAAATACCTAAAAAACTAAATTATCCAGACAGCTGTGATGTTATGCTACAGCAGGTATCCTCAACCTATGGCACCAAATCATCCGAACCATGCTCTCGCTCCAACAGCTGCTTCTGCCAGCACCAACTCAATCCTTGTTCCCTCCACTTGGCTTGGCATGTCCCTGCTAGTGTTCCATAGCAGAATGGACGTTTTAAGGCTTACAACATCTGCTCTGCTACAGAGTGCCATTAGGCACATACCAAGCCAAGCAGAGGGGACAAGGATTGAAGAGGAGGAGGTGGAAGTGGTGGCCACACGCAGCCTCACACATCTTTCTCAGGGGCTGCTCTGGGTGAACGTGTCATTCCCGGTGGATGCAGGTGGATGCCTGCGTCTTTCCTGGGGGCCACTCTGGCGAGAAGGACAGCCTGGACCCCTCCTTCACCCATGCCATGCAGCTCCTCCAGGCTGGTAAGCAGGAAAGTGGGGTGGGGTGGGGTAGTGGGTGGATCGGGATGGTTCCGCCAGCTGTGGAAGTGGTGGTGTGGAGTGGAGTGGTGGGTGGAATGGGGTGGTCCTGCCAACACCCATGGTGGTAGGTGGCATGGTGGGGCTTGGGATGGTCCTGCCAGTGGCAGCGGTGGACGGAGTGGTGGGGGCTCAGGGTGATCCCACCAGTGGCAGTGGCAAGACTACCAGTGTGGCACCTCAACATTCTGAGTGGGTGTGAACTGACTCCCAGCATAAAAAGGTTGAGGACTCCTGTACAGTAATATTATTATTATTATTATTATTTAGATTTATATGCCGCCCTACTTGGCAAAAACCAACTCAGGGCGGCTTACAACATAAAATCGAATACAATACAATATAACAGATCAACAGTACAAAATCACAGCATCCCAAAATACAGCGCAACAAAATAAATATAAACATAATATAATCAAAATACAGTCCGTAACAATATTCAGTACAATAGACAGTAAACAATATATTCACAATACGGTTCATACCCAATATGAAAAATATAACAATATCATAACAAAATAATAATAGTAATGTAATAGCAATTAAATATCATAAAAATACAATAATATAATACAATAAACAGCAGAATAACTACACATAAATCAACATTGTCAATAGCTCGGATAATGCTAAAACTTGGTTCCATGAGTCTTAGCATTATCCAGTTTTTAACGTTATGTGATACATTTATCACACATGTTTTTTTAAAAAGCTGGCTTCCTTTGGGGGAAGCCGGGGGGAATTGCACCCACCCGCTTTCCCCCAAAACATGCTGGGGATCACAATGTCTGATCCCCAGCTTGGTTTGGGGAAAAGCGGCGTGAACCCGTGCAAAATCCCCCAAACCATGCTGGGGATCAGACGCTGTGATTCCCAGCTTGGTATGGGGAAACTGCTCAGACTGCCCATTTCTGTGGGGTGAGAGCCCATGTGAGCACTCTCACCCCAAGGAAATGGGCAGTCTGAGTGTTGGGCCACGGGTTTCCTTGGGGTGAAAGCCCATGCGCAGGCTCTCACCCCAAGGAAGCCAGACACCCGAGAGACCATTTTCCAATATCTTTGTTTTAGGTAAAGGTCACCCTTGCTTAAAAACCAGTTGGATCAAACTCTAGGGGGGAATGCTCCATTTACAGCCAAAGAGCCACTGCTGTTTGTGTCTGCAGACATTTCTGTGGTCATGCGGCAGACATGACTAGACACTGGAGTGCATGCAAAGTGGTACCTATTTATCTACTTGCAATGTCTTGCTTTCAAAATGCTTGGTTGGCAGGAGCTGGGACAGAGATGGGTGCTCATTCCATCATGCAGCACTCGGGTCTCAAACTGCTGACCTGCAGACCTTCCAGTCATCAACTTCAGCATCTTAACCATTAAGCCACTGCAGTCTTTTTTTTAATAATTACATGCCAGCAAATCAGTTCTGATTCACAATGACCTGTGAATAGGTATGACTTTTTCCAGTTGCCCTTCCGCTAGGTTGGCAGGAGCTGGGACAGAGACGGGAACTCACTCCATTGTGCAGCACTTGGGTCTCAAAGTGCTGAATGGCCGACCTTCCAGGCATAAACCTCAGCGTCTTAACCACTAAGCCTCCACAGTCCTTTAGCAACTTGTTAACTAACAGCGATTCAGCACTGCTGCCCTGAAAAATAATCTGTTCCGTAGCCCAGATCATTTTCTTGGCTACCTTTCCCATAGCACATTGATTCTGAAGACTGAAATGTTCAGAGAAATAGCAGCCCTATTTTGATGCAGATAAAATTGGGGAAATCAAGGGAACCTTTAAAGCAAAAATGACCATGATAAAGGACAAAGATGGCAAGGAGTTAGCTGATGCAGAAGAGATTAAGAAAAGATGGAAAGAGTACACAGAGGAACTCTACAGAAAGGACCTCAACACCCCTGATAAACAAAATGATGCGAACATTGAACATGAGCCAGACATCCTAGAGAGTGAAGTCAGAAAGGCCCTAAAAAGCACTGCAAACAACAAAGCCAGTGGAGATGATGGAATCCAGGTTGAACTTTTCAAAGCCCTAAAAGATGATGGAATCAAATTATTACATTTTATTATTTATTATTTATTTATTCATATTTATATTGCTGCCCACTCACCGAGGCGACTCAGGGTGGCTTACAGTCAAAACAGCAACAGTACAGTAAAAATTATAAAATACAACCTCAAGGATGGCCCTACCATCGGGCAGAGTTCATGACTGCCTCAAGAAACAGAAGCTGAAAGGTGGCAGCAGTGACATGCCAGCAGATTTGGAAAACACAACAATGGCCACAGGATTGGAAAAGATCAGTATATGTTCCAATACCCAAAAAGGGTAATGCCAAAGAATGTTCAAATTATCGAACAATTGCGCTCATCACACACGCTAGCAAGGTGATGCTCAAGATAATACAAGATAGACTGCAACAGCATGTGGAGAGCGAATTACCAGAAGTGCAGGTGGGGTTTAGAAGAGGCAAGGGGACTAGAGACCACATCGCCAACATAAGATGGATCATGGAAAAAACGAAGGAATATCAGAAAAAAGTCTACTTCTGTTTCATTGATTACACTAAGGCATTTGACTGTGTAGACCACAACAAAATGTGGCAAGTAATTAAAGAAATGGGAATACCAGAACACCTTATATGCCTCATGAGAAATCTGTACATGAATCAAGAAGCAACAGTTAGGACAGAATATGGAATGACAGAGTGGTTTGGAATAGGAAAAGGAGTAAGACAAGGCTGCATTTTGTCACCCTGCTTATGCACATAATGCACAGTGCAGGGATGGAGAAATCACAATTTGGAATCAAAACTGCTAGGAGAAACATCAACAACTTGAAATACACAGATGACACTACCTTAATGGCAGAAAGTGAGGAAGACCTAAAGAAGCTCCTGATTAAGTTGAAAGAAGAGAGTGCAAAAGCTGGCCTGAGACTCAACATCAAGAAAACCAAGATAATGGCTACAGGCCCTATCAGTCCCTGGAAAATAGATGGGGAAGAAGTAGAAGCAGTGACAGATGTTACTTTCCTAGGATCAAAGCTCACTGCAGATGGTGATTGCAGCCATGGAAATAAAAAAAGCGACTGATTCTTGGGAGACAAGCTATGAGAAACCTGGGGAACATAGTGAAATGTAGAGACATCACCTTGCAAACCAAAATTCGCATAGTCAAAGCAATGGTATTCCCTGTGGCAATGTATGGTTGTGAGAGCTGGACCATTAGGAAAGCTGGGCGAAGAAGAGTAGATGCCTTTGCGATGTGGTGTTGGAGGAGAGTTTTGAGAGTCCCCTGGAAAGCAAGGAGAACAAATAGGTTAATCTTAGAAGAAATCAACCCTGACTGCTCCTTAGAAGGGCAAATAGTAAAGATGAAGCTAAAGTACTCAAATGAGAAGAAAATACTCACTTGAGAAAGCCTTGATGCTTGGAAAGGTTGAGGGCAAAAGAAGAAAGGGACGGCCAAAAATGAGATGTCTTTTATATAATCTGTGTGCAGCTTGTACACTGTTTTAACTTTTTATGATTTTCAGAGTTAATATTAAGTTTTAATTTTAAATAGCATTGATGTAGATTGTTCTATGTTTTAACTTTGATGTAAGCCGCTCAGAGTCGGGTTCACCCAATTGGGGTGGGGTAGCAAATGTAATAAATAATAATAATGTCTAGATGGTATTGTGGACACAATGGGCACAGAGCTGAGCGAGTTGAGGGGGATGGTGGAGGACAGGAGTGCCTAGCGGACAGTGGTCCATGAGGTCACAAGGGGTCAGAATCAACTGTGCGACTGAACAACAACAAAAAATATATGGTGTTGTAGACACAATGGGCACAGAACTGAGTTAGTTGAGGAGGATGGTGGAGGACAGAATTGCCTGGCAAACAGTAGTCCATGGGGTCGCAAAGGATCAGAATTGACTGTGCAACTGAACAACAACAAAGACAGAATACAAACAGACGCTGCTTCTGGCTTCCACCCTCGCACCCCAAGGTCAAGCTCTCCTGCAATGCCTCTCACCGCCGCTCTCTTCTCACAAAACCTGAGTCTTCACGGTGAGCGGCTCGAACAAGGTTCGCCTTTCAGACCCCTGCCTGGAAGATTGCTGTTCAGGTCTCGCTCCGAAAGGCTTTCTTAGCGGGTCAAAACCAGCCCTGGGTCTTCTTGGTGCTGTGAAAATTTTTAGAAGAATGTATGTTCGTTCCTAAACCTAACAAAAGAAATCCCGGTAGGCATCCCCCTTCCACACAGTTCATCACGAGGTCCCATAGTCTTCCTCCCATACCTATCCACATTCATTCTTAACCCTCTGGACTCTGGAGAATAATTCAGAGCCCACCTGGACCCCTTCAGAGAGGGCAAAAAAGGTATGGGTGGTGGTGGTGGCAGCAGGGGCAGCAGTGGGCAGGGGAGGAATGGTGGTGGTGATGTGCGCTTAGCAGCGCTTCCCTTCTGGCAGACCTTCGGAGCCTCAAAGTCTCCCACACAGAGGCAGACAGTCGTGGGGTGCCTCAGCCCCTAATGGATGCCCACCCACCATTGTGTCCAGCCCCCAGACCGGGTGTTTTGGTCTGCATAAGGTGGGAGGCTCCAGCCCCCCACCTTGGAGGGGCTACAGGTGGCTTGCCCCTGGAGGTGGGGGCCTGGAGCCCCCACTCTCCACAAACCAAAATGGCTGGCCTGGGGGTTGGCTTGTCTGCCTCTGTGCAGGGGACTTCGAGACCCGGAAGGGCAGTGCTCCTAATTGTACCCCGCCACCACCATTCCTCCCCCCCCCACGCTGCTGCTGCCATCTGTACCTTTCTTGTCCTAGGATGCAGGAAAGACATTATTGAGGTGCTCTTCCTCTGAGGGGGTGGCAAATTTGGCCTCTACCCCGGGCAGCTGAAACCGATGCTACGCCACTGGCTACAGTCAAAGAAAATTTAGTTTCTCCTGCCTCTCTGCCAAGGAACAGAGGATGCATTCAATTGCTAATATCTTGAAATGGCTCACTTATTAAGCTTCAGTCAAATCTCTCATAAAGAGTGCCTCACTTAAAGAGCAACTTGCTTAAAGAGCAAAATTTTCTCTGAAACTTCACTTCGCTTAACAAATAAAACCAACCAAAAACTCAATTAACAAATAAATGGGGTTTCACAATCCCCACCCACCAGAAGTCACAATTGGTCACTTACAATGGTATTTCACTTAAAGAGCAAACTTGCTTAAAGAGCAATCCTGTGGAACACATTATGCTCTTTAAGCGAGGTACAACTGTACTTCATAATATTGGACATTTGAGCCTTGACAGCCAGAAAGCTCACTTTTGCTCTGTTCCTAGCAATCACCCATGCTGGAAATGGACCAAATCAGAATAATCCAACCCACACCACAAAAGTTAGAAGATTCAAGAGTTCAGAAGGACATGTATAGGAACTCTTGGAGATCATTTGGTCCACTTCAGCGATTACATTGTGTGATCCACAGAAAAACAAGCGAAACAACCAACTCCTGCAGCAGGCCAATCAGTGGGCTAAGTGCCTGTCTGATCACACCCAAAATCATTTATAAAGATGTTGAACAACCTTAGGTAAAAACCTGTGCCTCCCCTCTTGTCACCTCCTTCCAGAATGACAAGGAACCATTGTTGAAAATTCTTTGCCTGTGATCTGTCAAACCAGCTATAAATCCAGTTAACTAGTAGCATTGTCTGGCTTCCTATGAGATCAACTACCTGTGACACATTTCTAACTGGTTGTCTTAGAGCCCTGCCCTAATCACAAAATATCAAAAAAAAAGTTTGCCTGAAATACATTGACATTTGCAGTAAATCAAATTTTATAATATAGACTTTGTAAATTGCAGCCCTCAGTAACAAAAGACATTTCCGCAATTAAGTTGTTTTGTAAAACTTTGGGCAATTTATGAATTAGCATGATGCAGATATACTGGAGCCAGATGCTTCTGTTCCTGTATGCTAAGTAATCCAGAGGGAATGTGTAAACAAGACGCTGTATAGGATTTACCGCTAAGGTTATAACTCACTATGTTCTCTATTCCCTACGCCTCCAGTTCTTCTGACCATTTCTCCCTCTATTTGCCTAGTTAGGTTTTTCTGAGAAGGAAATGATTGCTCATAATTACTTTCTCTTAGAATCTCATGACACAATAATTGCATCAAATCATGTCATCTTACTTATGCATTTGTCATTTGCTCTCTGGGACTATCAAATTCAATATCCTTGGTCTCTTAGTAACCTTTAATAATTTACTTAAAGCAGGCCTGTTGTTTGTGTATCCAAGAGCACCCCTTCACATACTAAAAAGGACAAAATCTACATCAACATATCTTGTTGGAACTGTATGTAACTATTAAGAATTGGCCTTGCTATTCCTATAAGTTTGATGACTCAGAGGAATAAGTCCAGCATAAAAACTAATTTACTTATTTATAAACTTCATTATATTTTTTGTTGTTCAGTCGCACAGTTGAGTCCGACCCTTTGTGACCTCATGGACCATTGCACACCAGGCTCCTCTGTCATCTACCATCCTCCATATTCCACCCAGATCTATGTCCACTGCACCAACAATGCCATCTAGCCATCTCATCCACTGCCACCTCCTTCTCCTTTACCCTTTGATCTTTCCCAACATCAGGGTCTTCTCCAATGAGTCCTCTCTTTTCATTTGCTGAGCAAAGTACTTGAGCTTCAACTTCAGAATTTTCCATCCAAAGAGCAGTCAGGCTTGATTTCCTTAAGATTGACTGATTTGATCTCTTTGAAGTCCAAGGGACTCTCAAGAGTCTTCTCCAGCACCACAATCCAAAGGCATCTATTCTTCTGCACTCAGCCTTCCTTATGGTCTCACAGTCATACATTACTACTGGGAATACGATTGCTTTTACTATGCGGACTTTTGTTGTCAGGGTGATGTCTCTACTTTTTATTATGCTGCCTAAGTTATTATGCTGGCCAAGTTATCCTGCTATGGTAATAAAGTAGGACTTTATGTGCCAAAAGGGATCAGAACCAGAAAGTGACTTATGGAACTGGATCAGTGGTACAGAGGTCACGCTGCTATGTGGAAGGCAGGTGAAAGGCCACTACATTATATCTGCAGGACAGTCTTCATGGCTGATTGCCATGATGATTGCTTACATTTGGAATCAGATACGGCACAAGAAGAGGAAGAAGGTTTGCCATAGCTTGCCTCCGAAGAAGTAAGCGCCTTTTTATTTCCAGGCTTCAGTCACCATCTGTAGTGACCTTAGATCCCAAGATTGTAAAATCTGTCACTACATCCATTTCATTATTGTATGTCAAGTGCATAATGACCAGACACAAAGAAAACTAGGAGAAATTCTCTTTACTAATTGCATAGAAGAGGTATCTGGACCCTGAAAGATCTGTTCTTCTTATGCAATAGTCCCATTCCTTGTTTGCCACCTAAGCTCTTCTATTCAAGCAGAGTGCCAGGACTTTACCTCAGTGATGGGATGTAACAGGTTCTCACCAGTTTGCCAGAACCGGTAGTAACTTTTCCCAGTGTCCCAGAGAACCGGTAGCAGCTTTTGGGGGGAACCACCTTCGGGGCTTACCTTTTCACTGTGCATGTGAACCAAGCACTTTGTGTGCATGCATGTCTACAGTGCTTGGCGCATATGCACGGTCTCCTTGCTGCCCTCCTTGCTGTCCTTGTGTGTGTGTGTGTGTGTGTGTGTGTGTGTGTGTGTGTGTGTGTGTGTGTGTGTGTGTGTGTGTGTGTGTGTGCTTATTTTATTTTATTATTATTCTTTGGCTCCACCCAACGTCATGACATCATCTCTGCCCATACTGATGACATCACGGTGGGGTGGTAAAAAAATTGACATCCCATCACTGCTTTACCTGGGTTGCTAAATAAAAAACTTAATCTGGATGACTATTGTACCTTAGCACCTCTCTCCCTTTTGTATCTTAATAATCATTACATACTGTCAAGACTCAAGACTCTTCCCACTCATGGCAATCCTTTCCAGGGGTTTCAAGGTACAAATTCAAAAGTGCTTTACCAATTCTTGTGGGCACACCTTAAGACTATGTTGCTATACAGGTTGACTCTTCTCCTAGGGTCACACAGTGGGAAATCAAACTCTCATCTTTCTGTCTCTGCAACCGGATATCACCAAATTATTTAGCTTTACATCCCTCCAGACACACTACCAAGCAGCCGAAGTCCTATCATTCACACCTCTGCTCAGACAGAAACAAAAGGTTGTGTTTTCCCCCTAAGAACTAAACTTGTATGCCTGCAAATATTATGATTTTGGTCCAATGCTGCAGAGAAAACTGGACAAAAACCTGTCACATCAACTTTGATTTGGATTCCCCCATTGAACAGGGGTTGAACTCTGTGACCTCATAGGCCCCTTTCAAATCAGTTATTGTATGATTTATTTATTTATTTAATTCAATTTCTATTGCCGCCCCACTCGAAGGACTCTGGGCGGGTTGCAAAAGTAAAAAGATAAAAATCACAAAGTTACAAGATTAAAAGATTAAAAATACATGAGATTTAAAAGTTGAAAATTAGAATTAAAAGATAAAAAAAATGAAAGGTTAAAAGATTTAAAAAGAGGGAAGAGAGCTACCCAATCATCCAACAGGCTGGGATCACATTTGTGATACCCCACACTTGCCCCACCAGCCATGTCTTTAAACCTTTTCTGAAGGACAGCAGCTTAATAATGCTTAAGAGTATCACCCCAAGAACATCTGTCCGTCCCACCAGAGTGGATCGGAGAGGCTCTAACTGTTCCATCGGCTAGAGAGGCACATCTCTCTAGCACTAGGAGGGCCTTCTCTGTGTTTGCTCTGGCCCTATGGAACCTCCTGCCAACTGATTTGCAAATCAGTTGGCAGGAGGTTCCATAGGGCCAGAGCAAACACAGAGAAGGCCCTCCTAGTGCTAGAGAGATGTGCCTCTCTAGCTGATGGAACAGTTAGAGCCTCTCCGATCCACTCTGGTGGGACGGACAGATGTTCTTGGGGTGATACTCTTAAGCATCCTGGCCCACTACCATGTAGGACTTTAAAGGTAATTACCAACACCTTGAATTGTACCCGGAGGCTCACTGGCAACCAGTGCAGCTCCTGAAGCAATGGCAAGGCACGTATAACGCCCGCATTCCATCACGACACGAGCAGCTGCATTCTACACCAGTTGAAGCCTCCAAATCATCATCATCATCATCATCATCATCATCATCATCATCATCATCATCATCATCATCTCACCCAGAGGCTTAGTGTAGATATTAAATAGGAGAAGTGAGAACACCGAGACCTGAGGCACCCCATATTGGATGGGCCTAGGGCTGGACCTCTCGTCCTCCATCCACACCGACTGAGTCCAGCCGTTCAGAAATGAGGAGAACCAGGACCACACATTTGTTATCAATTGGTGGGTGAGGGAACAGGAGATCAGGAGAAATAGTGGGTGCCTGAACATCATATGCAGTGATGGCTAACCTTGAAACTTCAGCTGTTTTTGGACTTCAATTCCCAGAAGACTTGATCATCAGGTGTGCTGACTTGACCTTCTGGTAATTGAAGTCCAGGAACAGCTGGAGTGCCAAGGTTAGCCATCACCGTCATATACCGAGTAGGGCGATATAAAAATTGGAAAAATAAATAAATAAATAAATAAATAAAAATATACAGTAATACCTCGGATAACGTTAAGACTTGGTTCCACAAGTCTTAGTGTTATCTAATTTTTAGCCTTATCCGATGCATGCATCAGATAACGTTAAAATCCTATGCAGATGTATCCGATAACGTTAACTGCATAGAGATAAACAACATAGAGATAAAGCACTACAAGAATAATATTTCCTCAGGTGAGTTTGCAAAGGGTTTAAGATCACCAGGGAGACCTATCCCTCAATTTTGCCCTTTGATACAGGTATGTTTAGTGAGGATATCAGAGAACACCTTCTTAGTAGCTGCTCCCAAATTGTGGCACACTCTTCCAAAGGAAGCTATTCTGGCCTTTTCCTCATTAACCTTTTGCTACCAGGCAAAGAAGGACTGTGGCTTAGTGGTTGAGATACTGAACTTAATGACTAGAAGATCAGCAGGTCAGTAGTTCGAGATCTGAGTGCTACATGTTGGAGTGAGCTTCTGTCTCTGTGCCAGCTCCTTCCAACCTAGCAGTTTGAAAGCAAAAAATTACAAGTAGATAAATAGGTACCATTTTGGTGGGAAGGTAAACAGCCTTCCATGCACTCCGGTGTCTAGTCATGCCTGTCACATGTCCATGGAAATGTCTGCAGACACAGACAGTGCTACCTCTTTGTTTATAAATGGAGATGAGCACCTAACCCTAGAGTCAGATAGGACTGGCTTTCCAGCAAGGGTGAACTTTACCTTTACCTTTACCTTTACCTTTACCTTTACCTTTACCTTTACCTTTACCTTTACCTTTACCTTTACCTTTACCTTTACCAGGCAAAGGTCTTCCTAGTCAGGCACATTTTTGGCAATTATCTTGCTGCTTTCAACAGGAGAATCAGGAGGGGTTTTTTGTTTTTAATTTTAATTTGTTTTGACATTGTGTTTGTAGTTGTTCTCTGGGCATGTAAAAAGTGGCTTGTAATTTTTTTAGTGAGTTTCCTGCACTCAAAATTTGGGGAGAAAGATAGAAAACTAAATAAGTAAATACACAATAGCTCAAATTAAAATTATGGCCTTTTGTGCCCCAGACTTGGTTATAAGCTGCAGTTGTTCACAGATGGCCAAACTCCCGAGAGCAATGTTAAACAAAATAGAATTTTTAAAAAATGGTCTCCTGAACAACATAACATGGGAACCATTCACTATCTGTTAACCTTCAAACAGCTGTGAGAGATGACTGGAAATTCTCACCCTCATGAATGCAAATTATATAACATGGATGGGGAAATGAGTTGTTCTTTCTTTCTTTTGGGTGACAATTCCCAGAATACTGCAGTCAACAAGGAGCTGGTCAGCATTAACCATGCTCTCTGGGGCATTCTGAGGAAGGGAGTACAAAAGAAGAAGAAAAACCTCCCATCTCTGCTATTCAGTAATTCTGAATTTATTTATTTAAATTTATATTGCTGCCCACACGCAAGTGACTCTGGGTGGCTCACAAATGTCAAGCATCACCCAAACATAAAATCACAAAAACCTTAAAACTTTAAAAGCCATTAAAAACCACTAAAATACCCTCCCCATCCCACTAATTAAAAGTATAACTAAAAGCACGAACAACCTTCATTATATAAACCTCCCGGGGGGGGGGGGCTACCACATCACCAGTGTCCCACACCTGCTTTGCCAGCCAGGTTTTTAGATCTTTCCTGAAGGGCAATAGCTCTGGCTGGAGAGGCAACTCCATCAGCAGGAGGTTCCACAGGGCCGGAGCAGATGCAGAGAAGGCCCTCCTTCTAGTGCTAGAGAGATGAGCCTCTCTAGCTGATGGCACCTTTGAGGAGCCGCTCTGGTCAGCTCTCATGGGATGGGCAGATGTCCTTGGAGTGACACACTCTCTTAAGTACCCTGGACCACTACCATGTAGGGCTTTAAAGGTCATCACCAGAAGCGTAGCATGCCTTGGCGGGGCCACATATAAAAATTTGTTTGGGGGCCCTTAGGAAGGGTAAAGATTTCTCACAAAAGAAAAAAAATTGCATAAAATTAAAAGAAATATTTATTCATCATAATTATCTATCTGTAAATGACTTAAACGGGGAAATCCCGCAGCCCGCGATAACCGATGTAGGGTGTTGCCAACTTTTGAACGCATGCTTTACGTGGGGAAAAAAAGAAATTGCTTTTTTTGACTTTTGTCATTTGTGAAATAAAAAAAAATTTGGGAAGTTTTTATTAATTTTTGCTTACGCACGCTGGGGGCCCCTGTGGCCCGGGGCCCCCGTATAATTGATACGGCAGATACGGCGGTAGCTACGCCCCTGGTCATCACCAACACCTTGAATTGCACCCGGAGGCACACCGGCAAAACATGTACCCAGCTTTTGGTCCTGAATAGCATTTCTTCCTCAGCTTGCCTAAATTAAGGAATTATTCAGTTGATCTAGAAATGACAGAAGCAGAGCCAACAATAGCTGAAACATCAAGTGACAGCAAGGAGGTGGAGCCAACAATGTCACAATGTTGTAGGCAACAACTGCAGAACCCGGTTGAATTACGCTGAAGGATAGCCAGGGCTCATTTACAGAGAGCGTTCCCAACTGTGGAGCCTTGAGCTGAAGCACTTACCTTGTTGGAGCAACATTTGTGCTTCCTGATGCTATGACACTCGGACCCATAATACCTGCTTGCTTGATTACCTTGGACCCTTTTGCCTGGATTTTGACTACGCTTGTGGATCTTCATGTTGACTCAGTTCATCAGTGTCCAGAAACTGAACTCAGTTCTTCTTGACAAATGCTTCTGTCTCATCCTCAGGACCATTGTGAGACTTTACCTCTTGTTCCTTCTCTCTGTGCAGCAGCTGTTAGGCTAGCCTGCTCTGCCTTGCAGGGGAAGAGCCCGCACAAGTTTAGAATGGAATTAATTTTTGGTTTTAAAAAAATCTTAGTGTAGGAAAAATCCAAAAGTGGCAAGCAATCCTATCATTCTTCCTAACAGCCAATATAGCTGCTGCTCAAGACAGTCTTAACACTCCATCTTAAATATTTTTTCCTTTTCTTCGTCTGCCATATCCAAATCCGAATATTGGCAAACCTCATGGTGATCAACCATGAAGACTATCCTGATGGCTCCACAATCGACACCCCGAGGAGAGAAATTACCAGTAGCTGCAGTGGTGAGATGGAGCCCATCCTCCAGGCCTTGTCACCAATGCCCGGAGGACGATAAAAGGATGCTGGCCACGGGTGGTGATGCAAAGCCCCCGCCAGCCTCCAGGGTCCACCATCAACACCTAGAGGGGAGAAATTACCAGCAGCTGCGGCGGTGAGATGGAACTCCCGCCCACCCTCCAGGACCCATCACCATCACCATCACCGGGATGAGGAGAAATTGCCAGCAGCTGTGGGTGGGGGAGGGACACTGTATGTATGCTTTATACTTGATTAATTGCATTGCTACATTGTATTATTTGATTTATTGCTGCATTATATTGCTCGATTTTTTTTGCTACTTTGTATTGTTCAACTGTATTGCTACTTTGTATTGTTCATCCCATTGCATTGCTGTTTCTTTCATTATATTTCACTGTATCGTATTGTACCATACTAATGATCGGTTTGTTGTTGTAAGCCGGCCTGAGTCGGTTTCTGCTGAGTACGGTGGATATAAATCAAATAAATAAATAAATACAATGCAGTGGCCTTTCATCTGCCTTCTGCATTGCAGCATGACACCTGTACCACTGATCCAGTTTCATGAGTCACTCTCTGGTCCTGAGCCTTTTTGGCATGCAAAGTCCTCATCAACCCCAGACCAGTATTGATGAAGCTGCTGCCCTCCATCAAGATGGATTCGAGTGTGATTTAATCCACTTGAGGACCATCACCCTTCCCTGTGGGTTTTGGCACCCAAGCCATTAGTCCTCAAGGTTGTCAGGTTAGTTAACTGCCACCTGACGATCAACGTTAAGTCACGACTGTATGGTCTACTCTATTACCATAGCAGGATAACCTGGCCAGCCTTCAAATACATATGGGTAAATTACATAAAGTTAGAGGAAGAGTCATACCAGACCAAAGAGCATGCAAAGAAATACATTAAGTCACTTCATCTTAGCTAAGGATGAAAGATGAACTTTCAAAAGGTATTTAAGCTCACAAACAGGAACGTAAAAGCAAATTTAGAAGTAATCGACTCTTTCAGAGGAGATGAAGGCAAATTTGCTAAGCTCCAAAGCTAAAGTCACGGCTTGAAAAGTTACATTCCTTTCATCTCATACATCCACTTCCAAGGCTGTCCCCACTGGTTTGCCTTTTTCATTCATAAACAGCATCTGCAGAAACAGTAGGGGTGCTGAGAGGAAGACAAGGGGGGAATTTAGAAAAGGCCACAGCCTTCTTCTTTCATATCCTAATCAAACCCTGGACTGCCAAAATAAAGCCACTTTCTTGGCTTTGTCATTGGCCAAACCCTAAGTCCTCATTGGTACATGTTTCTGGCAGTAATTGGCAGATCAGTAAATGAATCGGATTCTGTATCTCTCCCCATTCACACAGCATGTTGTTGTCCGCCAGCACCCCCTATTTGACCATATTAGTCTTACATTTAGGGACTCCGATCCTCTGCCTATTCAGAGTCCTCCAAGTGATGTAGGGGAGATCGAGTTCCTCAGCCATATCCTCTTTTAATGTTATTCCTTGTCCAGTGAGCTCCTTCCTCCATCTTATAATTTCATTTTGTTTTTGTGTACCCTCATATTGTTTTGAGGACACAATCTCATAATGCAAGAGTCTTTGACAATGAACCATGTATCTTTCACTGTGACCTTACTAACTGGTTTCTTTTAAAGTCTGCAAGACTTGGGTTATGAAGAACATGTCCACGTTTTTCTGTTGTTGTTCTGTTTCAAAGAATTATCTAGTAGAAGAATTACTGGAATGAGAAAACAAGTCTCTTCCTGCAAAAGAGAAGAGAAAACAATGTTTTTACAACAGCATTACACTTACTGAGCAAAGTCTAATTCTACCAGAAAGCTGTGTCAGGTCCTGTAAAGTGGCCAGTGTCCTGCTGATGTTGTGGTATGTGGTTGTCTTTGATCAAACCACATGACAGCAAGCCCCAGCTGTGAGAAGCAAAGTAGGGAATGAAATGCAAGAAGAGGGAGAGCTTGGCTTGATTTATTTAAAGCATACACAATTCTGAAACAGAGCTTGGATTGGACCATATCTTTAAACCAAAATATTCTTAAAGGGTTGGATCTAATGGAGACGAACCCAAGATAGAAGTGGGGAAGAATTTTGTTTCAAAACATTTTAAATAACATTTTCAAAATATACACATTATTTTATATTCAGAATGGGAGTAAAAGAAGTTGACACGGTCATTTGACCAGATGTAGAATTTTCATTGGTTAGCACTTGAATCCCTATATCTTCAGTGTTGACTACAACTCGTATCTGAGAATGCATTTTCCTGAAGCAGGAAAAATATCATTGGTGTGAATTTTACGGTGGGTCCCAGCTTGCCATGAATTGACCCACACACTATGGTCACGGAGACAACCCCTGCGGCACACATGAAATGAGGCATGCAGGATTCAACACCGGGACTGCAATGGACTGCCACAGCCTTGAGGATATGGACAAGGTGCGCCTTCACAGCCAGTCCATCTGGCTATATATATATCTAACTATATCAGTAATACAGGCTGCCACCTCTTTTTCTCTGAGAAACTCCTCACTTACACAGGGCAAGTATAACATGGGTCTCTCCCTGCCAGAAATAGTTCTACCTGTTGAATTTGGCTAATGGAGAAATATGAAAATTTCAATAGCCTTTAAAGAAACTGAAAATTTTACCAGACATTTTCAAGATATATATATTTAAGATGGAAGGAATATGAAGTGTAACGCATTTGAATGTGGAAGAAAGCAAAACCAGTAGATTTTTCTCATCCCTTGGCAAAGAACATGTGCTATTATGGTATTGTCTTCTCGTATCCATGTATGCATTTTTTCCTGTTTGGAAAAATGCCATTGGCATGAATTTATTTAACTTGCCATGAAGTGACCCATACACTGTGATCATGGAGCCATCTCCTGCAGCACGTACAAAATGAGACACGCAGGATTGAACACTGGGACTACAATGGACTACCACAGCCTTGAGGATATTAACAAGATGCATTTTCAAAGCCAGTCCATCTGCCATGGCCTCTTCCGTCTCCATGATGGTTGGGAATCAGAATAGTGAAATGGTTCCTCCGCCACTCATTTTGCCGTTGGGCCCAATATGGTGTTTTCCCAGTGGCGTAGGGCAGGTTTATGCACCTGGACCCCCAGGCCAAACTTGCTGGGGGCCCCCACCACCTAGGTAGGAAAGTCCTACCTTCAGGGGGGGAGGGTTTGCCGGGCTCGGAGGCAGGCAACCACGTGCCTGGGTGCCGGGGAAGAAGGGGATGGAGAAGGGGAAGGGGTGACCCTGGTCTCCACTGGGCCGTTGGGCCCGTGCCCTCCAGCCCGGCAGTGACAGAGGGTCCCAACACCCACCCCGGCTGCCAGGAAGTCCAGGGCAGTGGCGGTGGCACCCCCCGCAAAGTGGTGTCCAGGGCAGGCCACCCCCTTGCCCCCCTCACTATGCTTCTGTGTTTTCCATTGGCATTTCCTCCACTGTGGAGGCCATCACCTCTCCTAAAGAGGCTCATCTGCCCATAGATGTTGGCCCCTTTAAGAAGTTAGGCTATTTACCACCACCCAACACTTGGTGTTGAATCGCTAGTTGTACAGTCTACTTCATTACCGTAGCGGAATGTCCAGCCAGACAATTATGGTAAGATGTTGATTAATTCACACCTTTTAATTTTCTGTTCCATTAACACTTATGCAGCCCTTGCTGGTTTCCATTCGCATTGCTACAGCACATCTTTCATTAAATGATCTCATAAATGAGCTTGGAGATGTAGATAAGGAGCAGAAAGGGAAAACAGAATGATAAATTAGTGAGAGGCCTAGGGAAGAAGGGCTGCAACATTTAGATTTTATTTTTATTTTTTTGAAAAAAGGAAGACAAGTTCAATACTCTATCTGTATATTGACAAATGTGTTTAAAATTATGAATAGTAAGGAGAAAGAACCAACATCATCCAGTGAACAATAGTAGACTCAGGGCAGACATATTTCTTCACATCACATGTTGTCAAGTTTTGGAATTACTACCAGGAGATGTAGTTATACATGCCAGCCTGGATGGCTCAAAAAGGTGGAATTGGACATTAAGGTTTATTTGTCATGATGGTTATGTATGATTTCTATGATACCTCTGAATATCAGTTTGAGCTGTTGCATTCATATCCTACTTGTGGACTTTCCTGTAGGAATGTGCTTGACTGAACTGGTGGGGCCTCTGGTCTGATCCAGCAGGGTTCTTTGTAGGTCCTGAAGTAAATTCAATTCCCCACTTTGACTCCGAGGAATGGAGACAGCCTTGTTAGCTGCCACAGGGCACCACCAAGTCATACAAGCACCATCAGAAGAAGAAGGGAATGGCTAATATATCTGAGAAATTTATGTTTAGAAAGCCCTGGGAAAAGTCACCATTGGGTTGATGGCACATTGTTGTTGCTACTGCTGCTCTTTAAGGCCGGTTTAATTTTCTTAGGTTATTGTAGACACCATAACCCTGAGAACGTAACATTGGTCATGAGAAACACACATCTAGATCACTTGAAAATTTTCTAGTCTTGTAATCTGCAAAACATCTATTACAGTATATACTTTGGTAAAAAAAAAAAGTAGGATTTTTTTTCCTTTCATCCTCCAAGGTCCTACTCTCTTGCCTCTTCAGTAGCAGGGCTACTGTGCTAGTTTTCTGTATTAATGATTGTGAGTGCAAAAATGTAGTACATATTTATGGTGTACATGGGTTGCCTAATGAGGATGATAATTGCAAGTGATGACTTAGAATGGCGACATGTTTTCATGCAAAAAATGTTGACAAGAAGTATGAAGGATACCCTTTCATCCAGAATGCATTACCATATACTGTATTGAAATTATGCCATGAAAGATACTAATGTGGAATAAAAAGGGACTGGAAGCCATCTTTAATTTCATGGTACAAGTTGTGGTAAAACACAGTTTACTTTTTAACTGTAGGGAGAAGAGCAAAGCCTTCTTTAAGAGCCACTTGTCCTAGCTTCACTTTACCCCCTGATTTCCCCTAGTTGAGAACATCTTGAGAATCAAAGCTTTGTCCCTTTGTGTAAATACTGAAATACCTCTGATTATGTTCAGATTATCTGGTGAAAACTGAGCTGGCAATAATTGTTGTTCTGTTAAAAAAACCTTAATGTGGGGAGGCGACATTCTTATTCCTACAAAACACTGCCTCCAGCTTAGAAATAATGAGATGAAATAAGATAAAAATATTATTCCATTCAGAATGTGGCCAAGGAGGATAAACCAATGTGCTATGTAACAAAATGTCATAATCACACAAATGGCAGGAACAACTCCCAGAACACCACAACCAACATGAGCACTAACCAAAAAAGCTAAAATACTATGGGGAGTAGCGTTGAAAAGAGTAAATTTTCCCCATCTCTGCACTGCATGTGTCAACCCTAACTAACTTCATCATCCAACAAAAGAACTCTATTTTTCATAATTAACTTGTGCCTAAACAACTCCTGGCATAGGTCATGACTATCTTGGGGAATGTTGGTTACTTCTATTAGTAAGCAGAGCAACTACTCTGAGATTAGCTCAGTTCTCATTAAATTGTGCCTTCTCCATCGATTAGGACATTGCATGGCAAGATCACTCTAGAAATGTTTAAGTAGAAAAAAGGTATCTTTACTTACAGTTGTTCTCTATAGTTACAGAAGGTAGAAAATAGGGGAAATAGAGTCACCAGCACATGAGGAGAACATCTATGCTTGTTGCTTGAATCATGGTCACAGGGGAAAAAAGAATTGGTGTTTTTTTTTAAAAAGAAACAATTGAAACAAACTAACAACCATGAAGAGGGGGCAGAGAGGTCCCCCTCTAATACTAAACATGGGGAATTACATTACAGTTTTGGTGAATGACAATCACAAGCCCCTCCCACTAATATTCAGTTAAGAGTATGGACGCTTGTTAGTCTTCCAACAGAATAGGCTTTGAACAAGCACACAAAAAACCAGGAAATCATACCAGGATACCTAGAAGAACTAAGTCCCAGTTTCATATTAACAGATATTGAATTCAGTAAACTTGAGAAATGTTTTCCCTCCTAGATGATCAGATGGACATAAATATCAGGACATTCTCTCCAATTTTATCTGACCTCAATATCCACCTTCCAATGATGTGCTCTCTTGGGAAACTGTCAGCCAAACTAGATAGAATATCATTCATCAAATCAGCTGCTGCATAAATAAAGAGCAGATGGAAGGGCGTCAATCTGGATCAGGAACCTTACCTTTGCTGCTGTATATAGGAGGAAAGCTGCCTCCAACACTGCTTAACATGCTCTTGAATTTGTACTGCTGAGACTGTATTGGTAGCTCAGCTGCTTTGAAACCACAATGATGAACAGAAACAAATACATTTCTGAGCGATTAGTATGCTTTAGCAGGGAGGACATTAAGGCTGCAATTAGAAGCATCTGTTAGCTCACCCAGGACACTGCATGAAGAACATTCCACCATCCTGTGTGAAAAATGAACTATGTACTTAAAAATGGAAATTCTTTAGACACAAGGAAGCATCATAGAAAATATAAACAACATTCCGTGTTGTTCTTCATTATTACAGTTTTTGTGATAATAGCAACATACACCGAGATATAAAGCCCTCGGATGTGGAACTACGTAGCTTGCCCAAGGCTGCCCTAACCCCATCACACCCACATGGCCTGGATGATCTCATCTTCTGAATGGCATGATGGGGATTTGAACTCCTGCCCTCTAGTTCTTCTGCCAGGCCTTCCCACACACCAAGCTGCACCAGCAAATATTATTCATTTGTAAACCTGCAGACCTAATATTGTTTAGACATTCAATTTAATCATTCTCCTGGTCTTATTTTATTTAAAGTGGCTGTCAAGTCACTAAGACGCTGACTGGGAGGCGGAAGGTCAGCAGTTCGATTCCCGAGTACTGCAGGACAGAATGAGCTCCCGTCTCTGTCCCAGCTCCTGCCAACCTAGCAGTTCGAAAGCAAGAAATTGCAAGTAGATAAATAGGGACCACTTTGGTGGGAAGGTAACAGCGTTCCATGCACTCCGGTGTCTAGTCATGCCTGCCACATGACCATGGAAATGTCTGCAGAAGCAGACAGCGCTGGCTCTTCAGCTTAGAAACAGAGATGAGCACTGACCCCTAGAGTCAGATACGACTGGCTTTCAAGCAAGGGAAACCTTTACCTTTACCCTGGAATAATTGAAGAAATTAATGACGCAGAACAGCAATGGCTGAGTTTTTGGTATGGCATGAAATGGAACAGAAACCAACTTCCAGGTAGTCCTTATATTTGTGGGTTTAGACATGGCACAACGAACATCAGAATGTCTTACAACTGTATTATAATTGTGAGAGTCTTCCTAACAGAACTTCAAAGAGCTTGCGAAGGTGATATTTTCAGATGCAAGTTGCTATAATCCTCCGACCAGCTACCGGTTCTCCTGGACACTGGGAAAAGCTACTACTGGAGAACTGGTTCTGGCGAACTGGTGCAGACTGGCCGCTGCCCATCACTGGACTGAGGACCTCATCGCTTCCCCTCCCCCTTGCCCTCACTATCGGCAGAGGATGGGATGGAGCTGTGGCTATCGGGAGGGGGGGCTTTATATTCTGCATTTTTGATCATATTGTATGCTATTGTCTCCATTGACTGTATTGCTTGCTATTGTCTGTTTTTTGTATGCTGCTATATTTTTTATTGTATCATTGAAGGTTTTTGTGATGGATGTAAGCCGCCCTGAGTCTCACAATAGATTGGGTGGCATACAAATATAATGAAATGAATGAAATGTATCATTAGATATATAAACAAATTTCAAACAACATTGGGCATCTCAGATATTGGTACCAATAGTAAACAGGTTAGAATGATTATGTTATGACTAGCTTCTTAAAAACTGAGAGGGAAGGTGTCTGGATAACCCCTGTTGGATGTTTCTTCAAAGAAGAGTGGGGCCATAAATAAAAATGTCAATTTCTGGTTTTCACTCTTTTGGCTTCCCTAAGTGTCACCCTGTTTAGTATGGTGGATTGAAAAGAGTGAGTAGGATAAATTGCTATTTTGTAGGATTAACATTCCAACAGGTACCAAGGTCATGAACTGTATGAAATGCCCTGCCTCAAAGCAGATGGCTAAATGAGGAAAACCATTTCATCTTCAATTGTTGCTACCGTATATACTCAATTATAAGCCGACCCGAATCTAAGTCAAGGTATCTAATTTTGACCCGATAACCCAGGAAAATAGATTGACCTGAGTATAAACCAAGAGTGTAAAATGCAGCAGCTGCTAGTGAGTTTATATAATCAAAATACATTAAAATATGGTAAAATTAATTAAATTGTTGGCACATCTCAATCTGGCATGGTTCTGGGACCCTCGTAGTTGTTGGCCCAAGTATAAGCCGAGTCCTCTTTTGGGGCTCATTTTTGGGGCTAAAAAAAACTAGGCTTATACTCAAGTATATATGGTACAAAAAAAACCCCAGTCCCTATGCTTTCTTCACTATCATTCTCTCCCCTGTTGCAGGGTTTGTTGTTCAAGAGTTAGCACATAAGTTTCCTGTGGAAGAAAGAGTAGCAACTAGAGCTGCGAAAATTGAGTCAGGATAGTGTCCCCAGGGAAACCATATCACTCAGTACAGAATGAACTGTACAACTTGGTAGTGAATATCAGAACTAAAACTTACACTAAATAAACACTCTGTCAACAAGCTATTTAAGGCTTTACTCTTCTTTCATATCCTTCCTGTTGGTCCAAGCTTCTGGACGATATGTTTTAAAATGGGTAATGAAAAACATTTGACAAATTAGATTCCCTGGCCAAAATCCTACATTTGCCAAGCATGCTTTAGTAAGTCAGTGCATTTAGAAATTGAAGTATTCCAAGAATTGTGCTCTGAGATATATATATATACACACACAAGGACAGATGTTTTTGATCAAATGCCAATCAAACTGGCTGCTTCTGTTGATTTAGCTTTGAAAAACAAACAAAAGAATCCATGTGTGAGTCAAAGATGTAAATCATTGTAAAGCATGTGGACTTTCTGATTGCATATTTAAGGAAATCACTGGTTTAACATTGCAAATGTCTGTCATTATGACAGGAATATAATATATCAAATTAAGGGCTTATGGCAGGAAATATTCTATTGGGGTGAAGATTTACAGAGGCTGAGCAGTACATCTCTAAGTAGTCTGCATGGAAAAATTGCAAGTCCATTGGATTCCAGCCCACAATATTGTGAGCAAGGGTGAAGGACAAGTTTTGCAGGTGTGTGCTTACCCAGCCACAAACATGTTGCAGAAGTGTCATCAAGGCAACGACATTATCTTTATGACACCAACAATTTTGTTGTCGATGCTCTATCTACCCCTAGGCAGAAAGTATTACAATATATTACATGATGTTGGTGCTGCTGCTACTATATTGTTAACAGCCCAAATTCCACTGTAAATGTTTGCTTGGGAAATAAAAGTACGTACTGTAACAGCAAAATTCCAGCTCATTAACAAGAGGTTGGTTACATCCCTAGTTGCATACCTAATCAATACAAGCCAAGATCACCACGTGCACTTGGTTAATGAGTGGCACTTTACCACCATGACATATGCAATTTTCCATATGCCCATATAAGTGACAGGATTCTGGTGTTCTAGAAATATATAAAACAAGTATGATTTCCAGCCAGGTATAGTAATCATCTGAAAAATTTGCTCTATCAATCAAAGGTGAGATCATCTTCAATTTATGTATTTTGGGCTTATTTAACTAGTATTGTCGTCTGGCTCCTACACAAGCCCTGCTATCACTGATGACAATTGTGAAAGATGGGGGGGGGAGAGTAGATTCTATCACCTTCAGTAGCCTCTATGGGGTTCACAGAAAGAGCCTTCTTGAAGATTGTGGTATTTTTGAACCACAGTTGGCCCATACCCTGGTAATGGCAGCCTTGTGTTGCTGGCTAATCTTTCTCACACTAGGTCAGGCAAAAGGAACTGCAGAATGAACTCACCAAAAGGTGGCTTCATTTTGACTTTTTCACATCTGGCCTAGACAAGGAAGAAAAACAGAGGGAAATGAGGGCATGGTGAAAGCCCATCTGTAGTTGCAATATCTGGAATCAATTACAAGGCTGTTAAAAGCAATATTAGAAGAGACATGGTTTATAAGATGGTCCTGTTTAGTAGTTTTAGAGTAGGGTTTTCCCTGATTTTTTTACAGTTGTCTTGTGGTTTTAAAAGAGCAGAAGCATTTTTGAAATGTGTAATGACAGCTGTAAACCTTTGAGACATTTTAAGATGCCAGCAAATTGGCTTGGCATTGTGTTAAATGTGCTTCATCATTACTTTACCCTTTCTCTCTTTTCAATCAAAAGGGGAAAGTAGCTTCTTATGCAGAATGAAAAACTGAATAATTATAGCAACCTATGGAACACACAGTTACTCATAGTTTAAATGTCTAGATCTACAAAATAATGTGAAAGATGAAGATACTTAGGCATGGCTTGTGGAAAGTCAGCTGGAGAAAAATCCATAATAAACAGAATCCTTTAAATCACTTCCCTAACTAATGAAAGACACTGGAGAAAATTGTTTTCTGCTTGGCTCCTCTGCATCTCCCCTGGGCTGTGGTGGCTCAGTGATTAAGAAGCTCACCTTGTTAGCTGGAAGGCTGGCAAGTTGGCAGTTTGAGACCTGGGTACTGCATGATGGATTGAGCACCTGTCTCTGTCCCAGCTCTTGAGAACATGAAAGGAGCCTCATTCGGGCATCCCCTGAGTGGAGTTTCTCCAGCAAAAATCCTTTCAACCCATCAACCCAAAATAATTTCTGACACAAGATGATGATGATGATGATCATCATCATCATCATCATCATCTCCTCTCCTTTCCCCTCTTTAATAGGTGCTTTAATTGGATTCTGGTGGTTGTTGCTGGTAGGTTGTTTCACCCTACCTGCTCTCAGTAGAAGAACAAATGAAACTTACAAACATTATTAAAACAGGTGTTAAGTGCCCCTAGACATAATTAAAAATGGATTTTAAAAACAGCTAAATGAATCAAACAATAAAGGAATTAAAATATCATAAAAATTAGCCCACTAGAATCAACACAATAACTTTCTCCAGCCAGAACAATATTGGCTTCAACAACTGTGGAAGTCCGTCCCCTTCACCAGTAGGTGCTCCTCTGATCCACTGGGCTAGTTGCAGAATTATTTGAAACCTATTTACATAAAGGAAGGTGGCACAGAAAAGAAAATAGAAGTGCTTCTCATTGAGGTTTTGTCTGGTCTTCTTCATGTACTGTACTTACAAAGTTATATATTTCATGGTTTATGAAAACCCCCCTATAATATTTTACTTCAGTCTTCCAGTTGTTGTACTTCAGGATGATGGAAGCTGCTACTTCGCAACATCTGGAGGGCTGTGCATTGCCCACCTCTGCTCTACAATAGAATGAAAACTGAGCAGACCTTTGGATTGTGAAAGAGAAAGGAAATTGCTGGCATATGTTTTCTTTAAGACCTTCCCACTCCTAAGAGAGTGAAACTATCTGACTGTTGATTCTGATTGTTGCAAGAATGTGTCCTGTTATCAAAGCTATGATAAACTAGGTTCAAAGCCTCACCTTGCAGTTTTTACTTTAAACATTATTTAGTGTTGATTTTGCTTGTGTTTTTAAAATAAGGGAGGGACAAAAAGAACGTTTATCCATATATAGTTACTTTTGAGTTTGTTTTTATTTATGAATCACTCAGCAAAGAGTTTTCATGAACAAGTATCCTGCCTTTTATCCATGACTGGACAATTGGAACATTTTGAGAGAAATGCCAGAAAGCTACATTTTACAAGGATGTGTTTTATTAAAGGCTCAGTTGCCTAATTCCCAACAGCTGGCCAGAAAGAAAGAACCCAATTCTGTGATCCCCTAATATTTTACCTTAATGAAAAAAGTAGTGGAAATGTTTTGATTTATGCACAGATATGGTCCTTTGGTTGAATGAATAGGAACAGGTGTCTTAAAATACAGCATGAGATCAAAGCTTGAAAAAGTCATGTTTAAAGAGTAGTGGGGAATTCTGAAAGGTATGGTTTGGGGGGGGGGAATAACACCAAATTGTAACTAAAAGAAGTTCTTGCTGAGTCCTTTTATTATATCCACAGGTTACTTCATTGGTACCAGATAAGAGAGGAGTAAGTTATTATAACATACAGTGGAACCTCATATGACAAATGCCTCATACACCATAGCGAAAAATTCACATAACAAAAAGATTGAAAAACATGGCACCTCACATAATGAAAAATTTTCCCATGCAAAAATAGCACCCTCTATGGGAAAACTGATATAACAAAAATTTCTACGGGAAACTCACATAATGAAAAAAATTGTTATGTGAATTTTCCCATAGAAATTTTCATTATACAAATTTTTCCATAGGATTTTTCATTATATGAAAAAATTCAAATAATGAAAAATCACATAGCGAACAGCTTCATAGAATGAATTTTGACATGAATTCGATGAACATCTTACATTTCAGTTGGGTGGTCTGGCAGCTTTTGCGATGTAATGAAAATCATGTACTTTTGACAAGCTACAACACCAAAACTAAGGCACCCACAAAAATAAGGGTTATGTTATTTGAAAGATCGTCTCGGTGACCTTAAAAATTGGTAGAACCCAAAAGCCAAAAATAGAAAGCAATGACATCATCGCTTTCTAAGTAGCATTGGAAAAGTGACCATTTTGCTGGGGGGGGGCAGTGAAAAAACAACCCAAACAATTCAGATGATCCAAAGTGCATTTGAAAGAGGAAAGATTAACCTTTGTGGGGACACTTTAATATTTGAAATTGGATTTCAGAAAAATAATCTATGAAGCATTTTACAAAAAACCACTCAAAGGAGGTCACAATAATGCAAGAAGAAGAAGAAGAAGAAGAAGAAGAAGAAGAAGAAGAAGAAGAAGAAGAAGAAGAAGAAGAAGAAGAAGAAGAAGAAGAAGAAGAAGAAGAAGAAGAAGAAGAAGAAGAAGAAGAAGAAGAAGAAGAAGAAGAAGAGGGAAATACAATTTAGAAACTGAATATGACAACTTCCCAAGGTGGATACAGTGTGCATACAACACGTGGAGAAAAATGACGCTGAAGCAGGAATCCACAAAAAAGATAGTGAGAAAAAATGTGACTCTTTAAGATGACATTTCAGGGGGAGTGGGGGGTTTGGCGGTGAGCCAACAAAAAAAACTGATCCAAAGTGCCCTTGAGATGACAGAATAACCTTTCTTTTGACACTTATACAATTTGGATCGGACATCAGGAACGTTTTATATGAAGGTTTAAAAACAAAAACTGGCAAGTGCTTGTGACTGTAAATCCTCTTCCTCTCTCTCTTTCCCCCTCTTTTCTTTTCTGATTGCCCTGTGCAGGCTGTCCCCACCTCCTTCCATCATCCCCAGTCCCCAAGTTTTTAAGGTATGTTCTGAGTGCTGGTATGATGGGTGAGGAACGCCCAAGTGTGTGTGTGTGTGTGTGCAAATAAGTGCAAGTGGAATGACTCGGATGGGGGGGGGGGAGAGAGAGAAAGAGAAGCAACCATTGGAAGGGAGAGAAGAGAGGCAAGGTAGAATGTGCTTTTTGCGCTCCCACCTTTCTCCACCCCCTCCTCCCTTCCCCACAATCCTCTGCTACAACTGCACACCAGGGAAAGAGAGAGGTCAGGGGACTGCATATGTGTCTGATGAGCTTCCTGCAGAGTCCACCACTAGAGGCAGCCAGTGCAGTAAAAGCCCTCACCAGCCATGGATGAAGGGGTCTCTTGCTTGCCCGACAATATTGATATATTTATTTATTTATTTATTTATTTACTCCAATTTCTATACCGCCCTACTCGGCTGGGCCGACTCAGGGCGGTTCACAAACACAGAGTAAACAACAAATTCATAGACACATCACATAAATATACAATATATAACTCAACATCGTTCCATCACAAAAGTTCAATAAGCATCAATCTCAACAACAATAAAACTACAAAATTCATCAAATATGCACAAAAAATTTAACAATTATCGAGAGTCCTGGCACCGCCGCGGCCCTTGAACATAGCCTCCGGAAGAGGTGGAGGGAGGGAGTCCCGGCTGGGCACGGCGGTAGTCTCTTCCCCCGGCCGCAGGTGTGTTCCGTGGCGGCGGGGCGAGGAATGCTCTGCCGGGGGAAGTCCTGCCGCTACCGTGGCCAGGGAGGCTCCTTTTTCCTTCCTTCCTCCCGGCCGGTGACGAGGGCCGGGAGGGCGCGGCAGCAGCAGCAGCAGCGGTGGCGTTTTCGGGCTTCCCTCGCCTAGGGAAGCCCCTTTTATCTTCCTCCCGGCCGGTGACGAGGGCCGGGAGGGCGCGGCAGCAGCAGCAGCAGCGGTGGCGTTTTCGGGCTTCCCTCGCCTAGGGAAGCCCCTTTTATCTTCCTCCCGGCCGGTGACGAGGGCCGGGAGGGCGCGGCAGCAGCAGCAGCAGCGGCGGCATATAAATGACATTGTTGCCCATCCTGAAAAAATCTTTGCTCACCTACATCTAGAATCCTGGCTCTGGCTCTGGTGGGTGGGTTACATTTAAAGGGGAGGGAGCCAGCAAGAGAGCTTCCTTTCCTTTTCTGCCAGCTTTCTTTGTCTGTTTCCTGGTAGGGAGACATGCAAGGCTGGCGGGGGGGGGGGGGCTCAAAAGCAGGCCAATGCATTTAAAGGGGGAAACCCACCCATTTTCACCTCTGATCTTCTCTTCCTTCCTCCTCTTCCACCCTCGCAGAACCACTTCAGTGGGAAGGTAAACAGCGTTCGGTGCTGAGGCATGCCTGCCACATGTCCACCTTAATGTCTGCAGACGCAGACAGCGCTGGCTCTTTGGCTAATAAACATAGATGAGCACTGAACCATAGAGTTGGATACTACTGGCTTTTGAGCAGGGTCCACCTTTACCTTTATTTCAATGTTAGTTGCCTCACCCCCACCCCAAATGTTGCAGGTAGAGTCTAAGGACACTACCATCAGGGATTTATTTTGTGAATTCAATTTGCTACATGGGCGAAAAGAACATGATTGTTGGTCTTCATTTGCGAAATTGACTTGTTTCATCAATTTCAATATCCTTCACCCATTTACCACATCGAATTCACGAACTAAATCCCTGACGGTAGTGTCCTTAGACTCTACCTGCCACACTTTTTTTTCATTATACAAGGTTTCACTGTATATTTTTGAACACATAGCAATGTTAGTCTATGCAAGAGATCAGACAAGAAAACAAAAGATAAAAACATTTTGGTACCTTAAAAAGTAACTGCTATATTTTAATGTTAGAAAGAAACCATTTGAGGCAGAAGTATCTTTCAAGTGAAGAAATAACACATGTATCATCAAAACTGTTCCAGTATTGCCAGTTTTTCAAAAGATTTTTTTCTTCATCAGGATATAATCTTAAGTACTGTATTTTCCATAGACAATAAGATGAACACAAAAACAGACACTCTAACGGCACATTATAGTTTGGCTGTAAGATTTGAGGATATTTATAAGCTGTGCCTTAACAGCCAGTCCATCTGGTATGGCCTCTTCCTCCTCCATGACCATTGGGAATCAGAATAGTGAAGCAGTTCCTCATTTCCTTTTTGGGCTCCCTAAGAAATAACTAGGCTAAAATAAGTAATTTCTCTCTCCATTAATACTTAAAGGTATAGTTTCCAAATCCTTCCATTAGATCTGTCAATCAGGCAATCAATCTTCCCAAACTTTCACAAAAAACAGAATAACCTCTTCCACCTCTTCTCATTCTGCTGAAACCAGTCTTCCTAATCAGTACAGTACCAAAAAGTGAGTTCAGTCCACCCTTTAGGTTTTCCTTCTCACAGCATTAAAGTGTTGGTGTTTACTGCATTCCAAATACCTGTGGGCATTTCCCCTCCTTTCTCACTGTCAGCTTGCCATATGCACAAATTATGTAAAAGAACAATAGAAACTGTGATCCCCTATGTCTCTAATCTCGTGACAACCTCACATGTACTTTCTATTAGCAATTGGTCATTGTGATATTACAGAGAGCTAATAAAGTAGAGAGAGGAGTACACACTAACAGGTGTGTGTGTGTGTGTGTGTGTGTGTGTGTGTGTGTGTGTGTGTAAATCAAGTATCAAATGTGGGAACTCTTTCCTAACCTTTCTTGGACGAATCTGAGACTTGGGGACCAATTTTTTTAAAGCACTTCTATAAATAGAGATAATTAGAGAAGCTTTTAAAAACTCCTAAATAAACATGACTACTTTGAAATAAAAATGCATTATTTATGAAGAGCTCAATGGGACTACAAAATTACTTGGGATGGAGAGTCTCCTAAACCAGAGAAGAAATTGTGTGGAAGCATTTTCTGTAAGACAGGAATAATAATGTAGGTTAACAGTGTAATCTATGCTTGGCTACTCAGAATAGGACCTATTCAGTCCAATGGGACTTAACTCTCCACTGGGAATGAGCAAATGTGTAACATTTCTGTTCCATTTGCTTTCTCATTTTCCCCCAAGTTCTCATCCTTTTTTTTTTTACATCAGTTTGCAAATTGTATTCAAAGTCCAAGCAAAAATGTCAACACATGTTAGTGTGAATTTCTCCAAAATTGTTACTCTTTATGTGAAATTTCTCTTGCTGTGATAATTTTTGCTACTATGTATTTTCATATTTCTCATTCACAACCTCTATACTTTTTTGCATGTAAAAGTTTGGAAAACAGTGGCTATCAAGCAGAGGCTATCAACTCCATTTTGAGTTACATATGTGCTCAAGAAAAGTGAATTAAAGATTTCCCAGAGGCAAGAGGGGGATTCTTCTTCTTCTTCTTCTTCTTCTTCTTCTTCTTCTTCTTCTTCTTCTTCTTCTTCTTCTTCTTCTTCTTCTTCTTCTTCTTCTTCTTCTTCTTCTTCTTCATTTATTCACATTTATACCCTACCCTTTCAGTAAAAGCATCACTCAGGGCAGCTTACATTGTGTATGTGTGTACACATACTATTAAATGGAAGCACGCAGGCACACACGCACATGCACACATGTGCATGCACATGCATGCACACACACACACACACAATCATCCCAATAAAAGCACAAGAAATAACACAGATGGCATAAAAATCTTAAAACCATAGCAGTATTCAAATTAAAATACGATCCACAGCAGTAAAAAGAGGTAATATCAATTTTAAAAGTCCAAAGTCAACATTTGCATCATTCTAATGATCTTATAGGCTCACTGGGAAAGGAACGTAATTAAAGATGGATATAGCTGAAGATCTCAATCTCCCCTAAGTCATGTGGAGGACCCTGAATAGGCTAAGGATTGGAGTCCCTAAATGCAAGAACAACATGCTCAGGTAGGGACTGCTGGTGGACAACAACACAAGGTGTGAACTTGGAGAGACACAGAGTCCAACCCATTTACTGGTCTGCCAGAGACATGTACCAATGAGGACTTGTGTTTGGGCAATGACAAAGCGAAGAAAGTGGCTTCATTTTGACAATCAGGACACGAAAAAAGAAAAAAGAAGAAAAGGCTTGTTGACATAGGTATGTCTTAAGTGATTAACTGAATGTTAAATAGATTGGATCACTGGTGTAGCAAGGGGGGTGTCCCATCCCGGGCGGCACTTTGTGGGGGACAGCGACATCACTGCCCTGGACTTCCTGGCGGCCAGGGCAGGAAGTCCACTGCAGCAATGGGACCTTCTGCCACTCCTGGCACCCTGGGCCCCACCCCAGGCTGGAGGGCACAGGCCTGATGGTGTGGTGTGGACCAGGGGGCACCACCTCCTACTCTGCCGCCCCATCCCCTTCTTCCCCAGGTGCCCCCTCCTCATGGCCCTTACCCAGGGGCTGGAGTAGGATCCCAGGCACTGCTCTGGCCATGGGCGCTGGGCCACAATGGCCAGCAGCCTCACTTCACACCTTCCTGGGTACCGCTGATGCCCAAAGGTGGATGAGCTGATGCCGCCGGCCTCGGAGGTGGGGCGGCCGCATGTCTGGGACCCTGATGGCATGGGCGAGGCCCAAGGATAAGGGGCTGGGGTGGTGCAGCACAGGCCCAGTTGGGAGCCCACCATTGACATCCCATGTGCGCGGCCGCCCTGCCTCCAAGTCCAATGGCGGCAGCTCATCTGCTATCAGCAGCAGCAGTGACCAGGATGTCAGGAAGCAAAGCTAGTGTTCATTGCGGCCCAGCACCCGCAGTCAGAGCAGCACCAGCCAGGCCTTTCAGGGGGGTCCTCGCCCTAGCCATCTGCTAGCACTGCTGGAGGCGCTGGGCTGTGGTGGCGGCTGGCCTTGCTTCCTGCGTTCCTGGGCACAGCTGTCGCCAAAGGTGGACAAGCTGCCACTGTCGGGCTGGGAGGCAGGGCGGCTGCCCCCCTGGGATGCTGATGGTGGGCTCCCCATTGGGCCTGTACTGCACCGCCCCAGCCACTGGGCCTCAACCCTGGGCCTCACCATGAGCTGGCCATGAGGAAGAGGAAGCCCAAAGGTAGGATTTTTGTGCCTAGGTGGGGGGGCGGTGATCCTATGGGGTGCAAGTTTGGCCTGCAGTCCCAGGCGGCTGAAACTCACCCTATGCAACTAGGTTGGATAACATAAGGGAGGGAGGCCAAAAGGGCATGCTTTAAATGCACATGCAGGCAACAATTGCTCCTCCTATCTTAAGCAAGCTTCGTTAGCCCACATCAGCCCATTCTAAATCAGCCATCTAGCCAAGCTTTAATATGATTGTTCATTGGTCTCTCATTAGGCTTTGCGAATGATAATATTCCATATGCTGTCATATATTCATATGTGCACGTTTTCTTGAACATACCTTGTTCCCATCAGAAATAAAATGGAACCAGCCTTTCATAAAACACTCTAGCCCTACTCAAATGTATGTAGGGTCAAAGGATCGTGAAATTTGGGGTGCACAGGTAAATCCCTCTCTTTTGCAAATCCACTGCAAATTATACCATTGTCCTGCCATCTTAACTATACAACAGGATTTTGGCCTCAATATAGTCTTAATCTGAGATTTAGTTAGGATGATTGCAAGTCACATACTGTTAGGAATGTCATGTGACATTCTGCCACCTGGATTTGAGATTTTTAGATTTGAGATTTTAAGATTTTAGAGTTTTGTGATGTTTTATTTATGCATATCATGTGTCGGGTTGTTTTTTGTTAGTGTGTTTCCTCCATTGTAAACCGCCCTGGAGTCGCCTTGGTGAGAGGGCAGTTAAATAAGTTGAAATAATTAAATAAATAAATGTCTTGTCTGTTTGAAGGTAAAAGTAAAGGTCACTCTAGCTCAAAAGTCAGTCGTATCTGACTATAAGGTTCAGTGCTCATCTCTGTTTCATAGCCGAAGAGCCATCGCTGTCTGCTTCTGCAGATGTTTCCATGGTCATGTGGCAGGCATGACTAGACACCGGAGTACATGGAATGCTGTTTACCTTCCCACCTAAGTGGTCCCTATTTATCTACTTGCAATTTCTTGCTATTAGAAGGACAGCTTATCAAATTAACTATAACACTGCTAAAGATATATTCCTCCCACTTAGCCTGCTCAGTCCAACTCAGGGTGTTTCCCAGACATTTATCAAACTGTGGTTTTTTTACAGTTCTCTGCCCCCAGAGGTCCAATGTCATAGCCCTCTGTGTTGCTATAGTCTTGTCACCATTTCCTGTTCTCCCTCATTCCCATCTGCTTTTAACTCCTTCCATTTTTGGCAGTTACATGGGCTTTCCCTATAGGATTTCCTCCTCCTTTTCCCACTGCCCAAGTCTCCAAGTGTGAGTTATTTCAGAACATCTCCATCTTGCTAAAACAGGACTTTGTTTCCTCTCCCTTGGGAGCAAACAATCGTGCGTGAACTTGAAAGCATTTCAACGTGGAAACCTGCCTGACCCAAGGTGACCCTACGCTGTGCAGTTTCCAGGCAAGAGTTCTGTTTGCCTGAACTGTTCACTGCTCCCTGGGTGATAGGTTTGTGGTTCCTGTTGTTATGGGAATAATCACACCGTTCACTAAACACCTTCCTATAGACTTCGCAGACTTCCTGAGAAAGCTAGAGGAGGCTGATTATCTTTGCTTAGGAACTGGACCATGATCAGAGTTTCAGGAGCTACACAGGGTAAGAGAGCATCCCAAGGATAAGCCTTTTCTGCCCTATGCCTCATGTTGACTCACTTCTCCCGTTCTCACTGTGATATCCAGTTCTTTTCGCCTTTCCTGCCTTCCTTTTTTTTTTTTAACCAGGAACTTGCTTACTAGGAATTAGGGCAGGAGAAAGAGGGTGTCTGGTTTAATGATTTTGTATATCAAGGAAACATTCATTTCCTCTCCACATGGTTTTGTTTTCACACATTGCAGATTTTCTTGCAAAGAAAATTAAAGAACAGCAGCAATGTGGTGGTGGAGAAGATTCTTGTTCTATGCATCCCAACACTCCAAAACTGTGTTTTATTCATGTATATATGGAACTTCATTTTCTTCAGATAGCTTATTGTTTGCAAAGGCTTTTTTTTTTAACTACAGATTCACCCAACCCAGCGGTTCTCAATGTGGGGACCACACCTCACAGGGGAACTTCAAGTCCCTGGAAAAAAAAACTAAGTCAGTACATTGGCTGATCAGTGCTTTGGGAAATTGACTTAGGCTTCTGAGAACTGAAGTCCCAAACCCAAAAGATGGGAAACATTCCCTCAACCCCTAAGTCTTTGGGTTGTAAACCAAAAAAAGTAACACTCCTACCCTCTGGTCTAATAAGATCACTATTTTCCCAGTCATTCCACAATGGATTTTTTTTGTCCCAATCCTTGATAAATCAGTATCTTTATTTTTCCTTTTTCAGATATTTGTGCAATGCTTTTTGAAATTGTTCCAGAGTATATTGTTACAGTTCATTCCATTTCCCAAAGTTCTACAAACATTCTATCTGAAACCCAAGGCATTCAATCTTAATTAATTAATCCAATAACTAGGGTTGGTTACTCTTATCAATTATATTTGCATGAAGATGGATGGAAGTAAAGACTATATTTCTCAATCAAAAACAACTGGGGAAATTAGTTTCCAGAATGTTGTCAAAAAAGCCAGTGTGATATAGTGAATAATGTGATGGACTGAGATTTAGATAACTGAGTTCAAATCCTGGCTTTGCCATGGAAATTCATGGAAGGTAGGGTAGTGATGGTAAAATGACTACATACTTGAATATCCCTCATACCTCAAGTACCTTACACTAGTACCTCAGATAATGATGAGGCTTGGTTCCACAAGTCTCGTCGTTATACGGTTTTTAACGTTGTGTGATGCATTGATCGCACAACGTTTAAAAAAAGCCCTGTTCCCTTTCCAAAGAGGAAAGGGAACAGGGGAGGTGATCTGCCTGCCTCTTTGGAAAGGGCAGTGGGGATTCCATGAGTGGAATACCCACTTCCCTTTCCAAAGAGGCAGGAGGGTTGCAGTGAGGGATCGGCTGCTTGGGTCAGGGGTTGAACTGGGTGTGCACCGTTCAATCCCCCACCCCCCACCCACCCAAGCACTGATCGCAAGCTGTGATTGCAGTGCCCTGGGAGGTCTGGGGAGGTTGGGAACAGAGCGGGTTGGGGCCCTCGACCTCCCCAGAGGTGGCAGGGGTGCCGGAGAGCCAGAAATGAGAGGGGAAAACTTCCATTTTTCCCACCCATTTCAGGCTCTCCGGCACCCCTGCCACCCCAGGGGAGGTTGGGGGACCCAATCTGTACTGTTCCTGATGTTCCTCGACCTCCCTGGCCAGTGCAGTAAGTCAAAACGCCGGGATTCAAATCCTGGCATTTTGACTCACTGTACCAGCTGGGGAGGTGGGGGAACCTCAGGAACAGGTTGGGGGTCCCAATCCGTGCTGTTCCCGATGATGGTGGGAACTCACTCCACCATGCAGCACTCAGGCCTCGAACTGCTGACCTGCCAACCTTCCAGTTGTCAAGTTCAGTGTCTTAATCATGAAGCCACCACAGTCCCTTCGACTGTAAATTAGCCCTGCTCTATTTTATCCCATCACCAGCATATATGTGCGCTGGGGACGGGATACAAAAAAAAAAGCAGAGCAATTCAGTTTAACCCTGATGGGAATCCAAAATGTGGCAGGTTAGAGGGCGGGTTGGGGCAGATTGGCCTGACTGCAGTATAGGTGTGACAGGGCCAATCTGATCAACCTGCCCCTCCCTGCCTCAAACAAGGGGTTCATATGCCCATGTAGCCTCTGAGAATAACAGTCCCATTAAATGTTCCTATGGTAGGAAAAGTCAACGATTATTGTTAGTTTACAAGCACTCCACAGTGCAGGACAACAATGCCTGCCTAGTAGGAAGATGAACACAAGGTAAGCAGTGGCACTGAAGAATCTTCTCCAATGTAACAAGGTCTGGATAGAAAGCTATGTGTCTCTTGGAGCAATATGAACACAGAACATGAAGTCCAGCACACGTTTCAAGTGAAAACAGCATTTCAGGTTATATAATACAGTACTCCTATTCAGTCATTTAAACAATCACTAATAATGTCTCTGCAGCTGTTCCTCTAGTGCAGATGGTACAAACTTTGATGAAAAAAGAGAAAGAACAAAAAGTAATACATTCATTTAAATTGAATCAATTTAAATTTAAAGCCATCTAGATACAATGATAATTGTTTGTGTGGGCACACCCAGCCTTGAAGTTAGCCATCTTTCTAGATGGGACATTTGTTGGGAGGTCCATAGTACATTTAAAGCAGGAGTGTCCAAACTACAGCCTGGGGCCAAATCTGGCCACTGTTGCCAATTCATCCAGCCTGCGAAGCCCTTGTCGCTCCTGGAAACAAAAAACGTGCACATACTAGCACATTTTACTTCTGCTTCTTGGAGTGACAAGGGCTTTGTGGAGCAGATGAATTGGCATTGGGGCCAGATCTGGCCCCCAGACCATAGTGACCAGTTTCCTGAACCATGTGACTGGCCCACAGCCCAAAAAGTTTGAGCACCCTTGATTTAAAGGAAAAGGAAAGGCATTGACCTTCTCTCTCAATGCTTGCTCATACAAATCAATGGTGCTGACTTACATAATGGCTTATGTAAAGGTCACGTTCACAGAAAATTTAGAATGGACACTATAAATCAAATTGATAGTTTATTTTGTTTCCTAAGGAAAAGGGATGATAAGGGCACAGTTGCTACAGGGAGCATGTAACTCCTTGGTTACAACAACTTATCTGGCTACCAATCCATTCTGGCCAGGCTATTCTGCTATAGTAATAGAGTAGACCAGAGGTTCCCAACCATTTCCAGCCATGGGCTGGACTGCGCCCCCTCAGACAGCTGAGCAGACTGGACACATGGTTCCCACCACCATAAACACTGCCCTAAAATACATCTGCGACACTCATAAACATGTTTATAACACCCACAGGTGCATTTATGGCACATTTTTGGCTGTTTTTGCCACTTCCACTACTTCTGTTGGCAGGGGGCCACATGAAATGGCACCATGGGACATGTCTGGCCAGTGGGCCATAGGTTGCAAACCTCTGGAACCAGCGACTCAACTAACCTGACCACCCTGAGGACTAGCAGCCTTGGTGAAGTCCATAGGAAAGGGTGATGGTCCCCAAGTGGATTAAGTCCCACTTGGATCCATCTTGATGGAGGATAGCATCTGTCTCAATAGTGGCCCTGGGACTGATTTTTATTTATTTATTTATTCAATTTGTATAGCCACCCCAATCGATGTGCGACTCTAGGCAATGTACATAAAATCCCCGTTTAAACTATAGAAGCCCTTAAAATTCCTAAAAACACTGGAAAACTACCTCCCATAGCACCAATTAAAAATCTAGTTAAAAACTATTAAAACCATGAGTGATCCTCCTCTAAATGATCCAGTGTGTGTGTGTAGGGGGGGGGGTTGCTCCCTCTCCGCCTCCCCACACCTGCCCTGCCAGCCAGGTTTTCAGCTCTTTCCTGAAGGGGAGCAGCTCTGTCTGGAGACGCAGTTCAACTGGCAGGAGGTTCCACACGGCTGAAGCAGATACTGAAAAGGCTCTTCTTCTAGTGCTAGAGAGACGAGCCTCTCTAGCAGTTGCTATTTTTAAAGAGCCCCTCCGGTCTGCTCTATTGGGATGGGCAGATGTCTTTGGGGTGATGCAGTCTCTTAAGTATCCTGGCCCACTACCATGTAGGGCTTTAAAGGTAATTACCAGCACCTTGAATTGCACCCAGAGGCACACTGGCAACCAGTGCAGCTCCCGTTGCAGGGATGAAACATGGGCATAACGCCTACACCCCATCGCTACATGGGCAGCTGCATTCTGAACCAGCTGCAGCCTCCAAATAGTCATCAAGGGCAGCCCCATGTGGGGCACATTACAATAATCCAGTCTGGAGGTGACCAGAACGTGTGAGACCGTAAGCAAGGAGTCCCAGTCCATGAGCGGGCATAATTGGCGAATGACACTAAGTTGTGCAAAAGCCCTCCTAGCTACAACTGCCACCAGCTCATCGATCAGGAGTCATGAGTTCAGGAGGACCCCAAATTACATACCGGGTTTATTTGCGGCAAAAAAGCCCCATCCAGCTCTAAAGATGGTAGCTCCTGTGATAACACAGGGGCCCTGACTTACAGCCACTCAGTCTTGCCAGGATTCAGTTGAAGCCTGTTGTCCCTCATCTAGACCCTTGCAGCCTCCAGACACCTGGATAGGACTTCAACTGCATCGCTTGGATCACCACAAACCAAGATGTATAGCTGAGTATCATCTGCATACTGATGATCCCTCACCCCATAGGAACAGATGGACTCCCCCAGGATAAGGACTTTGTGTGCCAAAAAGGCTCAGAACCCGAAAGTGACTCGTGGAACTCAATCAATGGTACGGGTGTCATAATGCAATGCAGAAGGCAGATGAAAGGCCACTGCATTATATTCTCAGGACAGTCTTCATGGCTGATCGCCACGAGGATTTCAATATTTGGATTTGGATATGGCAGAAGAAGAAGAATCCATTCAAACAGCTTGTACTAATAAAGCTCATAAGGATCAAGAATGGCCCCACAGAACATGAACCCCCACAGCCTTGAAGATATTTTGCAAAGGAAATATTTTATGCCCCTCTGTTGAACGTACTCCACAAAGGAAGTCAGATTCACCCCCTCCCTCCTTGCCATCTTTCTGCCATCAAGCAAAGGCCTTTTATCTGCAGGAGTGGCCATTGGGGTGCTGCATATACTAAACTGAGCGGTTACAGCTTTAAGCATTTAAAAATTGTGGGTTTTAATACTGTTGTTGGTTTACTTGTTTTTAATGTATCTTACAGTGTTTTTCATCATATTATGTTTTCCCCCCAATTAATTGTGAACTGCCTTGACTCCTCTGTGGGAAGAAAGGCAGCATATATAAAAGATTAAATCTAGAACCTAAAATAGAAATAGATAGAGCAAGCAAGGGGATGTGAAAAGATGTAAAGCGTATATAATAGTTTATGTTATAACTAAGAGAAATTAATGTAATGTCAATTTACGCACAAAGTCATAGCACACTAATGTGTAAGGTAAAGGTCATCCTTGCTCAAAAGTCAGTCATCTCTGACTCTAGGCTTTGGTGCTCATATCCATTTATAGCCAAAGAGCCAGCGCTGTCTGCATCTGTAGACATTTCCATGGACACATGGCAGGCATGCCTAGAGTGAACAGAACACTGTTATCTTCCCACCAAAGTGGTACCTATTTATCTACTTGCAATTTCTTGCTTTCGAACCGCTAGGTTGGCAGGAGCTGGGACAGAGATGGGAACTCACTCCATTGTGCAGTACTTGGGTCTTAAACCACTGACCTACTGACCTTCAGTCATCAAGTCCAGCATCTTAACCAGTAACCAACCACAATATCCATAGACAAATCTCTAGACAGAATGGTGTTGCGAACAATATACATGACTAAATTTCTTGTGAAATTGGTGTCAAACTAACCACAAATTTGCTAAACGCTTCTAAATGACTGTGATTAACAGATGACTGTGCTTCAGGTAAAAGTCTTTTCAACAGGCAGAAGTAGATAAACATCTGTAAGTGCTACTCTGATTGTGAGCATAATGAAACAGTTACAGATAAATTAGAATTTTAAAAAATTCAGATCATTTAAATGTTGAGCAATAAGCACCCATGCTGCTATAATCATGATAGCTGTAGAATAAACAGATACTCTTTACTGCAGGGGAGGGAGAACACACACAACATGATTCTTTATTCAAGATTGCCTAGAAAATACAACTGAAACTGAAAAGCAGAAAAAGAAAAGTCAAAGAATTGGAGTCTAATTCTACAATTTCACTTTCCAAGGCTCATGTTACTCCAGAGGTTTTTTTGACTATATGAACTCAATTGATTGAGGTGATTGGGGTTTAAAAAAAATCTCAGTCAGGAAGAGTGTTGAAAGAACAGACTTCAGAGAGCTATTACAAGTGAGGCTTTTGTTGTGTGCCTACTCAGTCTTGTTCACCGAATGTTTCAGATGGTCCTAGACTTAAATTAGTTCTCTTCTTAAGGCAAACTATGATTCTTTAAATGGAGACCATCAATGTCTACTAAACCACATTTTCTGGTGAGGAAATGAAGCAGGTCTTTGAGGTGGTGGAGTTCCCAGTTGTCTTGTAGCAGGGCTTCCCAGCCTTTTCAAGTGGGGGGCCAGGTCACGTGCTCTCAGTCAGCTTTTAGGGCCAGATGGCCATTTTGCCCTGCCTGCATGGTGGGGTGGCCATTTTGTCCCAACAGCTTCAAAGGAGCAGCCATTTTGTTTCTTGAATGCCCGTGGGGGCACATAAAATGGCATTGAGGGCCAGATCCGGCCTGCAGGCCTCAGGTTGGGAACCCCTGTCCTATAGCTTCAATGGAATGGAGGTTAAGTGAAAAACAGAGGTGACACACCTGTAACCATTCTCAGAGCTGATGACAAAAGCCGAGCTGGGAGTCTTCTAGATTTCTCCATGGCCTTCAGCAAGGCCCATAGGTCCATAGTTGTGACTTAAGCAGAAAGCAAAACATAAATACGGTAAACAATGCTGCAAAGTAGATGTATCAGGACAGAAGAGGGTACACTTCATCAGATACACATGGCCCATGACTGTTTGAACATTAATAAAAATTGTTAGCCTTTACAATGTCACAAGATTTTTTTACATATAGCTGAAGAGCGATACTGGAAAAGCAGGTACCTGTACTTTGGTGGAGGTAATGATGTAAAAACAGAGATACGAGTCATTCTTGAGAGCATTCTCATCTATAAAATGCCCAAATATAATATGAAAGAGCTCAGAACGTTTGATATAGAATCATCATATTATCTAAGGGCTTGTCTACAAGTAGGGTTAGAGTTAGGGTTCGGGTTCAGGTTAGGGTTAGGGTCAGGTTTAGCAGTGATGGGATATAAGTGGTTCTCACTAGTTCTCCTGAACTGGTAGTAACTTTTCCCAATTGTACTGGAGAACCGGCAGCAGCTTTTGGGAGGAAACACTTTCGGGGCTCACATTTTCACTGGTTCCCCCACTATGTATGTTCCCCATGCACTTTGTGTGCATGCATGCCTACAGTGCTTGGCGCATATGCATGGCCTCCTTTTTGTCATCCCAAGCGGGGAGGAGGAAGATAAGCTGCTAGCTTGATGTTCCCTATAGCCTGCTCCCCACGGTAAGTGACTCACCTTTGGATGTGGTGTGTCTGTGTGTACTTTAATGTGTATTTAATACCTTTACCTATATTGACGTACTACCACAGTTCCTAAAAAGGCCTGACGGCCAACAGGTGTGGCGGCATGGCATGGGATTTTTAAGCAAAGTCTTTGAGTTAATTCATCAATAAGCTACACCTGTGCTGTTCCAATTGCTGTTCCAGTTGAAAAACCCTTAAGGAGGTACAGCTGTTTTACATTAAGGCATATTACCCAAGAGAACTGGTACGATGACCATATCGATCTTGCAACATGGTGCTGCCCAGGCACTTATACTAACAGGTAAGTGACAGATTTGTGTTTGGGGTGTGTGGGTGGTTGAGTTGTGTGTCTGTGCTTATTTTATTTTGTATTTTATATTTTTTTCTTTTGCCCCACCCACAACATCATGATGTCATGATTTTGGCTCCGCCCATGACATCATGACATCATGACATTAGCTCTGCTCACACTGTGATGATGTCACGGTGGGGTAGTAAATTTTTTGACATCCCACCACTGATGAATAGCCTGGAGCAGACTAAATAGGGTCACTAGAAAATTCAGTAAACCATTTGGAGCAATCATTGATCTAAATGGCATGCAGATCTCAAGCAACCCTACTTAGTCTCCTGGTATTTTTCCTGTTATCAGAATACACATTTGTTTTTAATTAGGTGTTTAGGTCTTGAAATGATCCAGTGCATAGTAATTATTCACTCTCATGTTTTACTTCACTTCCTCAGCCCCTCCACAGAGCTGAGGTAATTATTAATTTGTCAATATTATGCAGACATCTTAACCAACTTCACAATATTGGCAAATTAAATGAAGGCTCACTTTTAGTTCATTATCCAATGGTCACATATCCTTGGAAAAACCCAAACCAATCCCATGCATATCAGAAAGATCTTTATGTCAAGAACACACTTTCTTGATGGTACACAAGAGCAACACCAAATTAGAAGATGGGAAAAGGAACTCACTGGGCAAGGAACAACATTAAAGGTGGATATAACTGGAGATCTCAATCTCCCCTATGTCATGTGAAGGACCCTGAATAAGCTGAGGGTTGGAGTCCCTAAATGCAAGACCAACATGCTCAAGTGGGGACTGCTGGTGGACAACAACACATGGTGCGAATGTGGAGATACACATAGCCCATTTGCTGGTCTGCCGATTGCTGCCAAAGACATGCACCGATGAGGACTTGCGTTTGGGCAATGACAAAGCGAAGAAAGTGGCTTCATTTTGGTAGTCCAGGGTTTGATCAGGACACAAAAGAAGAAGATCCATGCACACACAAAAAGTAGAATCCATTGACAGGCGGCAGAAAGGTGTAAGTAGGAACAGTCTGAAGACATTTGGCAGTCTCTAGTCAGTGGTGGGATGTCAAAATTTTTACTAACCCACCATGACATCATCACAGTGTGGGTGGAGCTAACTTCATGACATCATGACATCATGACACCATGGGCAGAGCCAAAGAAAAAATAATAATAAAATAAAAATAAGCACACACACACACACCTCAACCCACCCACCCACCCACAACACAAGGACAGCAAGGAGGCCGTGCATACACGCCAAGCACTGTAGGCATGCATGCACACCAAGTGCTTGGTGTGCATGTGCAGTGGGGGAACCAGTGAAAAGGCAAGCCCCGAAGGTGGTTCCCCAAAAAAAGCTGCTACCGGTTCTCCGGGACACTGGGGAAAGTTACTACCGGTTCTGGTGAACTGGTGAGAACCTGTTACATCCCATCCCTGTCTCTAGTACTAACACTGTGTGACTGCCTTGAAGAGCAAGATAAATCCCCATCTAATCAGTCAGCTGCTCTGGAAAAGCCTTCTTTATTACCAGATTGCCTGCTGACACCTTTGACAGTCAACCTGATTCACCACTAACCCGCTTGATCATTTGCCTCCAGCCTGTCTAACACACTAAACATGTTCAGCTTTTAACTAAAATGATGCAAACTCTGGGCTATTATTGTTAAAAGGATGCTGATAATGAGATACCTAATGTATTTTCCTTCACTTAAAGGTATCTAAAAATGTTGTGTAAAAGCATTAGAATGCATTTAAAGACAAGAGGGGAGAACATCAGCACAGATTTAGTGAAACCTGAAGTTTAAACTATAGATATTAAGAGAGAAAGAAATCCAGACAATGCACTGAACCCTGAACGTGCCTGTTTGCCACACGATGCTTAAGTGACTGTTGCAGGAGAAATGGTCAATGAGGAATATATTAGAAAAGGATATTACTGCTGGGTAGATTCTCACCTCTTCAACAAACAGAACACATTGCTGATGTTTGTGTGCCCAGAGCTCATTAGCACACAATTAGAATGGCAATTAAAGTCCTCACCTTCATGTCTTAGAGTTGCAGAAAATAATTAATGGAAACCTCAGGTGTTAATAGTGGAGAAAAGGATAAAACTGTATCTTCCAATCCTTGTTTCCTAGCTGACATACAGCAGAGTGAGACTAGCCATTTTCCAGCCTGCTGAGAGGGGGCCATCTTGCACTCTGAATGCCTCTTCTGCTGCTTCTCCCTCTAACAAAGCAACACTGCTTTATCACTTTCCCAAACAGGATATCCCTAAGATAGCATGAGTGTCCTTTAACCAACATGGTGCAAAATAAAAAGGGGCTTGCTACTGAAGGCTGGCTCAAAAGATTTGGCTGCCTGGGACAGAAGAGCGAATAAAATTGCACATTTAAAGTCAAGATGCAGAATAATTTGGGTTGCCAGTTCAGCAGAATCTCATTTCCTTAGATTTCAGTAGCAAAAGATGAGATGGGCTGTGGCTTCGTTATGTCACAGAGGGAGCAGGCAAGGTTTGGGATAGGGGAAGTTTTATTTATTTATTTATTTTATTCCCTAAAATGTATCACAGTGCCACTTGCCTTTCTCTGAAGGAGAGCTAAAAGTTTGTGTTTGTATTTTTGTACTAAGGGATCATGGGTGGAGTGTCGTCCCCCACACCCAGAGCTTTTCTCTTTGTAAGCCTATGAATCCATCTTTTGGCATCACTTAAAATGGTCTTTTGGTTCTACTTCTCGGTAATGAGACTCACAGCATAGCGACAAGGTAAAGAGTTGTACTGACTGTGACAGAAATCAATCAGTTCCTCTGTTTCTGTCTCCAAGTGGTGATCAAACACTGACGAATGGGTTGCCTGGGGTACACCCTCCTGCCTAGAGCTGATGTGTAGCAGGGAAGGCTTATAAGAGAATACTCTGTGTGTGTGTGTGTGCGTGTGTGTGAGAGACACACGAACACGCACACACAGAGAGAGAGAGTATAGCACAGGCAGTAATGTAATAGAAACAATGGCTTGCAAGGTGAAAGTGCTGGGATGATGATGTCCTCAAGGTTAGTAGTGATGATGCCACCTACATCATCTGTGTTTGTTCTCAGCTTAGGTGCAGTGGTTGTCCTGGCTGGGAATTCTGGGAGCCATAGTCAAGAAGAGTGTTTTTTTTCCCAAGCTCTGTTCTTTGTTGTGTTTTGTGATGAATGGGGAACTGCATAATGATGTACATCTTACTTCAGGTTATGAACCTATCTTTTGAAACAAGGACTGCAAACACACAACTTAATGTGAAATTTTGCATCAATTAGGAAACAACAACAATTAAAACATAGTGCAAATGAATATACCTTCTAGATGTTGATGAACTACAATTTCTGCACCTGGTTGTGGCTGAGGGCGGCTACAGTTTAATATCACCTGGAGGGCCAAATAGTCCCACTCCAGTCCCAGGTGAAAGTTATTGGAACAATTGGCATGCTTTTGTTGATGCTCAATCGTACAGTCGATTCCTACCTTTCGCGACTCCATGGACCACCACACGCCAGGCACACCTATCCTCCACCATCCTCCTCAGCCCGCCCAGCTTTGTGCCCATTGCATCAACAATGTCATCTAGCCACCTCATTCTCTGCTACCCCCTTCTTCTTTTGCCCTCAACCTTTCCCAGCATCAAGGCTTTCTCAAGTAAATCCTCTCTTCTCATTTGATGTCCAAAGTACTTTAGTTTCATCTTCAATATTTGCCCTTCCAAGGAGCAGTCGGGGTTGATTTCTTTTAAGATCGACCTATTTGTCCTCTTTGCTGTCCAGGGTACTCTCAAAACTCTCCTCCAACACCACATTTCAAAGGTGTCTATTCTACTGTGCTCAGCCTTCTTTATGGTCCAGCTCTCACAACCATACATCACTACTGGAAATACCATTGCTTTGACTATGCGGAATTTTGTTTGCAAGGTGATGTCTTTACTTTTAACGATGTTCCCCAATTTTCTCATAGCTTGCTTCCCAAGAATTAGTTGCCTTTTTATTTCATGGCTGCAGTCTCCATCTGCAGTGATCTTGGATGCTAAGAATGTAAAGTCTGTCACTGTTTCTACTTCTTCCCCATTTGTTTTCCAGGGAGTGATAGGGCCTGTTGCCTTTACCTTGGTTTTCTTGATATTCTCAAGCCAGCTTTTACACTCCCCTCCTTCAACCTAAGCAAGAGCTTCTTTAGGTCTTCTTCACTTTCTGCCATTAGGGTAATGTCATCTGCATATCTCAAAGTGTTGATATAGTTAATTCTTATTTGTTGTTGTTGCTATTATGTGCCTTCAAATCAGAATTGACTTATAGCAACCTTAACAGGTAAGTGGTTTTGTCAGTTCCACACTCTCAGTGAGTTTCCATGGCTGAGTGGAACCTAGGCTTCCTAAGTCTTAGTACCATGGTGGCAAACCTTGGCACTCCAGGTGTTCTGGAACTTCAATTCCCAGGAGTGCTGACTTAAGCTTCTGGGAATTGAAGTCTAAAAACACCTGGAGTGTCAAGGTTCACCATCACTGTGTTTGTTACTCTATCTGCTACACCACACTGGGAATCCCTTTGGTTAGCAAAATATGTAAATTAAACAGAAGTACAAAAAACTTGAGAAAAGAATAGCTTCAAGTCTCTAAGAATCCACCCCTCATCACATCTAACACTTAATATGGAAAGAATCAATCTAAAAAGCATGTTGAATAAAAAGAAAGTCCATTGTTCACAGTTTACTCATAGTTGCATCAAAAATAAAGAAAAAATAGGTTGATTTCAATTCATTTGGGGAACAGAGAAATATGCATGCAGCTGGACGCTTGAAGATCAAGAAGGGAAGGGAAGGAAGCAAGGGCAGGGAAGCAAGCATGAGAAGCAGAGTCAGAAAGAAAGGGAGGACTTTCTCTTGAATCCCAAAGGCAGAAATAACTCTGTTAATTGGTTAGTGCTAAAATATCATCTGAGCCCAGAAAATCCTTCCCAGTTAGCAAGCATGTGAGATTGCTAAAATCTCCAACAAAAGTAGGAAGTGGGAGAATCAAGAGAATACACTATATTTTGAAGACAGCATGGCCAAGTTAATTTATTGTTGTTGAATAAGTCTCTAGTGTGATACAAAGACCTTTGACTCCTATAAGAAATGGAAGGGAACAAGTTTAAAGAACAGAATAATAATGAATGGAAAAATGACTAGACTTGTGAATTAAAGGAACTTACTTCGAACCTCTTTTCTTTACCATAGTTGCATTTTTAGTCAAGCAGTTGCCAGCTTCATAATTTATTGCTGTAGGTCACAGGTAAGATAGTAGAGCTAATTAAATTGTTTAGGTCCTTGGAACAATATACTTCCTCCCCTTTTGGTTTTCAATCTGATCTGACTCAGAGCTCACTGAAAAATTCAGTTGCAGCTTTGACTGACTCACTCCAAACAAGGGGCTTTATCTCATGACTAAATAAATTACAATGGTTATCTAATTCCCCCAGACTTTCAGGGGTGGAGTGGAATTAAAAGTCCTCATGGATTTATGTATGAGTAGCTCCTTTGGAAAATTGTACTTCATAGAAACCACAACTTTTCAAAACAATTTATTTTTCTTACACAATCAGCTGTAATGATGGCATCTGTTTCTGTCTTGAATGGGCAAGAGTAGTACAACTGGAGACTGATGGTACAGTCTTTTTTCTTCACTGTTGATAGCAAGTAGCAAAAAACCAACCTGTGATTCTCCAATGCTCTCATTACTTGACTATTTCCCTAAATGGTTGAACTTATTTTGTGATTTTATGATTACATTCAACTATTATTCCCAAAGAACAGCTTACATTATTAAGCAGGAGCTGCATTGGTAAAATTTGTCCTAATATATTGTTCTCCCGTGTGATACTATTGGTGCCAGATCTTCAAGACTACACAGGATTTTTTCTGATGAACAGCCCTCATCATTCCCTTTCTGAATGGAAAATGACCTTGGACTAGTATTAAAGACTAATATCTTGACTGTCTGACATCCATGTTGAACTCCACCTCCTGACAGTATCTTAGTTGCTTAGAAAAATGTGAACAGTCAATATATTTACTTATTATAATTCTTGGTTATACATCAATTAATATCAGATAAGACTTAGACAAAGTAGTCTTAAAATCCATTCCAAAGACTAAGATCTTATCTGAGTTGCAATCAATATAATGATAAGGCAGGTATGTCTAGCTATTTGTTGGGAGATTGTGGAGATCTTGAGTAAGTGTATGAGGCCAGTAATAGATTGGGTATGGATGAAATAACTGAAGTTTAATACCTCAAATGTCAGAAATGTCTTCCTTTGTTTCACTAGTGAAGTGCCAGACATTTTAGAGTCTTCTGTATAAAAGGATCAAATACCTCACTGTGCAAGTGAAAGCCTTGTTTGTTTAAAAGGCTGTTTTCTACAGTCTCCAGTTGTGGGATGGAAATGGGGCAGAACATTGTTTCCCACCTATATTTGGCAGGATTCTGGCTGGGTATTTTTCGGATGGCCAAATAACTGGTTGAAGTTAGTACATTGTATTTTGAATTACATCCCCCAAGAATCAGATCTGAAGCTTATGAGTACTGTACTTTGATGATGTTCTGGAATACATGGTTGAGGGTTAGATTAGATCCAGTTGTCCGCTAGACCCTTCTGAAGCAATGCAACTTGAGAACTCACCATCATGTCTTAGTAACATATATATTAAGCTCAGTGGCATAGGGCGGGTTTGAGCCGCCCGGGGCGCAGGCCAAACTCACTGCCCCCCCACCTAGGACTGCCCCCCCCCACCTAGGCACTCAAATGAGACAAAAATCCTACCTCAGGGGTTGCTTTTTCCTCCTCCACCATCTTCGTCCTCCTCTTCCTCAGACTTCCTCTTCCTCACAGCCAGCTCATGGCACCAGACGATGCTGCACAGGGCCTGGGGCTGCCTTTGGTCCTGGGTCAAGACTCAGAGGCTGAGGCAGTGCAGCGCAAGCCCAGTAAAGAGCCCACCATTGGCATCCCAGGCACGCAGCTGCCCCACGTCCAAGCCTGCGGCAGCTCCACCTTCAACGACAATGGCACCCAGGAGGGCAGGAAGTGAGGCCAGTGGTTGTTGTGGGCCAGTACCTGCATCCGGAGCAATGCTGGCCAGGCCTTGCAGGTGTTCATTGGCCTGGCCGGCGCTGCTCCAGCTGCGGGTGCTGTGCCACAACAACCACCGGCCTTACTTCCTGCACCATGAGCTGGCCGTAAGGAAGTGGAAGCCTGAAGGAGGACAAAGGAGGTGGAGGAGGAAAAATCACCCCCCATCAGGCCCACGCCCTCCCAGCGCCCTCCAGCCTGGGGTGGGGCCCAGGGCACCAGTGGTGGTAAGGGTCCTGACGGCCATCCCCGCAGTGGACTCCCTGCCCCAGCCCGGGGCACCCCCTGTCCCACCCCCCGCAAAGTGCCGCCCGGGGCAGACCACCCCCCTTGCCCCCATGCTATGCCAGTGATTAAGCTGTGTTCATGAGAGGTACATGATGCTATTTGACTAATGTTTGAAAATGTCAGCTGTTTCAGAATGTAGCTACCAGAACATTAACTGGTAGCATAGTGCTGTTAGCATACAGTATGCAAGTTTAAGGTAACATCAAATGGAAAGGACACAATGTTATGGACACTAAGAATTAACATAGCACTCTTGGCAGGTATTTTTTGGAAGAGATAATTCTCCAGTGAAGCTCATAATTTCTAATCTACTTTCAGATCTTAATGAACTCATAGTTATCTTGGAGAGGCATAATACTGCAGTAGCATTATTCTCTATACTTCATAAGTTTCAGTACATAAGAGGTGATGCCATCACACCACTCCATGTGAGCTGACCTGTTTATATGCTGGAATGTTGCTTTGTATGACCAGGTTATTAGGGACTACTACTCAGTTAATAAATTATTGCTGCTTCTGTGACACTTGAAACCAGCTTCCATATGATCAGAATATATCGACATTATACATGAGCCCATGTATCTTGTTGGCTTCTATGCTTAATTAGAGGTTCTGCTATTAACTTACAAAACTCTATATGGATTGGGATCTCAGTACCTGAAGGAGCTAAATTCAGCCCAACTAAATTCAGCCTGAACCACTCAGTCTTCCCAGGCATCAGGGCTCTGGGTGCCCAACCTGATTATGACTATGAATTGGGCCTTTGTGGTGCATCAGTTGCCTGGTTTCCTACCTCTAGAAATTTTAGAAGCATTAAAAGCGGAACTTCTCATGGAGGCTTTCTGTAATTTTCTGCCTTCCTCTGCTTGATGTTTATGATAGTTTTTGGTTAATTGCTTAGCCTGTTATATATTTTTACTTAGTTTTTTGATAGCCAGACAGACAGCCCTACCAACCCAGCCAACAAGCCAGCCCAGAGTATTTCGTATTTCTGTATAAATTGATGCCATGACATTTTACTCTTATGTCTGATGAAGTGGACTTGATCCTCAAAAGCTCACATTTAAATACAGGAGTTAGTCTTTAAGGTGCCACAACTTTTTTGTGTTTTTGTTTTGTTTTGTTCTGATATGCTTGCACAGACTAAATGGTTACCACTTCAAAAATAGTATTTCTGTGACTCTATGGTCATAACCCTGTTGCATATAACTCAGAGTTGTGCAGGTGACTGTGAAATGTGCACAAAACTGGAAATCATATGCAAAAGGCAGTTCCACAGGTACAGTTGCACAACTGTTTGCACAATGGAAGAGGATTTGAGCCTTAACCCCACAATGCTTTTAATTCACACTATTTTCATTAATTGGTACCCCAATTTTTCCTCCTGTTGAAACTATGGGGAGGCAGCCAGCTATAATGGCCTTGACGTTCTCAAGAACAAATTATCTTTTCACATGCATTATCCTTCGTGTTGCACCCATTATGGAGATATAGAAAGGTGACTATGTGGCTAAAACTATGTATACATACCAGCCTATTTTGTACAAAACAGCACATAAAGGTGAAATCTATTAACTTGCAGCTATATTAGGCTGCAAGTTTCCATGCATGTCTACCTGTATCAGGTCTGGTCAGATAGCAGCAATATCTTACTAATTAGCAGGGATGCTTATGCACTAGGCAGTAACCTAGGGGTTAATTGTATACTTTTAGTTACAGAAGGTCTTAGGATCAGTACTTGGTGTCTCCAGATAGGTAGATGGTATAAGAGCTAAAAATGGTAGTATTGTATCTAAAAACACTAAAACACCACCTTCATCTTTCTCTGAAAAGAGACAGCTGCAAACAGAATGGAACAGACAAAAACTCTATACTGTATCAGGGTTTTGAGCTGGCATAACCAAACAGCAAAGTTGGCAACTCTTTCATGATCATAGAAAAGTATTCCAGATATAAAGCATCACAACTGTGAAAGTTCTGTCTGCACACAATGTGTAACCTAGGTAGTAAACTTCTCTAAAGGTAAAGGTTTCCCTTGCTTTAAAGCCAGTTGTATCCGACTCTAGGGGTCATTGGTCATCTCTGTTTCAAAGCTGAAGAGCCAGCGCTGTCTGCTTCTGCAGATGTTTCCATGGTCATGTGGCAGGCATGACTAGACACCGGAGCACATGGAATGCTGTTACCTTCCCTATTTATCTTCTTAGCTGTAACTCCTAGTTTTAATCTTTTTAAACTTCTTTTTAATCTTTTAATCTTTTAATTAGTTTTAATTATTTGATTGTTATTGATGATGTGTTGTGAATTGCCCTGAGTCACTTTGGGGAGGGGGGCAATAAACAAGCATTAATAATAAATAATTAAATAAATAAATACTTGCAATGTCTTGCTTTCAAACTGCTAGGTTGGCAGGAACTGGGACAAAGACGGAAGCTCATTCTGTCCTGCTGTACTCGGGAATCAAACTACTGACCTTCCGCCTTCCAGTCAGCATCTTAGCGACTTGAGCCACTGGATCTTAATTCACAAAAATGGAGGCATAGGGGAAGGATTGGTTATACCAGTGGTTCCCAACCTTGGGGGCCCAGATGTTCTTGGACAACCAGAATTCTTAGCCACCCAGACAATGGTGAAGGCTTCTGGAGCTGTAATCCAAAAACTTCTTTGGACCCAAGGTTTGGAACCACTGGGTGGTTCCCAACCTCAGTTTCTCTTGCTGAACATCAAATGCTGGACCACAATTTCTCTTGCTGAAATTGGAAATAGCCAAAACTCTTAATTTCTTACTGTTTTAGAAGAATCAAAACCAGCTTTATATAGTGGAAGAGCTCTGTGGCCTCCAGAAACATGTAGTGGGGACATTTGTAATCATTGGGTGATGGGTTATCCACCTCCTTTAAAAGTGTCTATGCAACTAATTTTAATCCATAGATATTTAGAAGCCCTGTACACTATATAGACATGCTATATTAGGCTACACTGTTTACTTGACTTTATTTAACAAAATATAAAAATTAATAAAACTTAATATTTACTATTTATACTTTTCATTTTTCTCCTAAGACTCCCAGTTGGTCATGATTCCAAAATATTCCTTGATGGGGCCTTTCAGAGGGCACATGAGTATCAAAAGTAGCCGTAAGTATTAAAACACTTCCAGAAAGCCAAGTATTGTGCATTCAAATGTGTGTGTGTAAAAAGTATGGAACTGCTGGAAGTATTGGCCTGGTACAAGATGTTTGTAAGGGCAATGGATAATTTGTTGTTGTTAAGTGCTACAAAGACCCTATGAATTAGAGTTCTCCAAAATGCATGTTTTTATCAGCCATGCTCTGTTTTTATAAACTCAGGCTGTGGCATCCCTTCAGGAATCAATCCATCTCATATTTGGTCTTCCTTTTTTCCCTGCTGCCTCCCACTTTTCCTAGCATTATAGTCTTTTCCAGAGTCTTGCCTTGTCATGATATGCATGGTGGTGCAGTGGTTAAACTGCTGTATTGCAACCAAAAGGTTGTGGGTTCAATCCTAATACAGTAATAATTTTGGGTCAGAAATTATTCTGGGTTGAAAATATTTTTGCTGGAGAAACTCCACTCAGGGGATGCCCAAATGAAGCTCCTTTCATGTCCCCAAGATCTTTTCCAACTGAAGCAGTCCCTATTTATCTACTTGCAATTTCTTGCTTCGATCCTAACCAGGGCTCAAGGTTGACTTACCCTTCCATCCTTCCAAGGTCGGTAAAATAAGCACCCAGCATGTTTAACTTTTTAAAAATACATAAACCTTTATTGGCATTACAACAGCACTACAAGTGCCAGTGGTATCAAAAAATGGTTAAGACAACGAGGACTGTTGCGTGTTTTTGTGTCAGAGATTACTCTGGGCTGAAAGGATATTTAGGGGATCCCCAAATGAGGCTCCTTTCATGTCCTCAAGTGCAGCTCTCGGGTATCAAAACCCATCCTTCCAGTCTCCAGCTCAGCGCCTTAACCACGAAGCCACCGGGGAAGCTGCACAAGGAGTGGTACAATTAAAACATGTAAAACCAAGAATTATAATCTCCCACCAAATGGTTGAAGTTGGATGGCATGATACAGGAAGGTAGCAACTCGGTCCATGAAATTGGTGGAGCCATTGTTCAAGAGAAGCAGCAATCTAGAGGAGTCTGAGAGTCCATGAAATTTGGTTAAGATGGGTTCTAGGCAATTGAGACAGATTTCTGTGTAGAAAGGGCAGTAGAAGAGAACATGAAGAACTGATTCAGCACATTTGGCCCCGCAAAGGCTTTTTCACTGGCAAGGTTTAACGTTTTGCCCTCTGAGCAATCTATTTGGGAGATTCAATAAAATCCCATATGGTGATAGATTGCATTAAGCATTATGGGACGGTATATAAGTGTGATGGTTTTGGTTTTGCTTTCCATTTCCTCGTTTTTGCCTCCAGAGATGGTTTAGGCTTGACTTGCTCTAGGACCCATTTGTTTGTCTTTTTAGTAGCTCGGGGTATCCACAAAACTTTCCTCCAGCACCACGTTTCATATGAATCATTTTTTTCCCTATCAGCTTTCTTTACTTTCCAACTTTCACACCTGTTGTGAAACACATTAGAATGTTTTGCCAACAAGATTTCCATTCCTACTTTTTGACTTAAAACAGTTTTGAAAAATAATCGGGTTTTTAAATATCTAAGATGATGAACTGTAATTGCTGTAGTCTTTCAGGGTTTTTAAATGGTGGATGTTTAAATATTATTATATTATTAATATATATTATTACTGTACAGCTGAAATCCTACATTGCATTCATATTTATGAGCTCATAATCAAGGCAATTTTTTCACTGATGAAAGCCAAATTGCTGCTGATTAAAGGCAATGTTGAGGTGTACATGACTCACACAAAATCATTGACAATTTGCTGCTGGCATCATAGCTGTTGCACATGTGGAGCAAGACAACAGGATTTTAGCCTTTGTGTTTTTAATGGTATCTGCCTTGCATTCTTTTTTATATAGAAGAAAGGCAGCATAAAGAAACAAAAAGACCCCAAATAAATTTGGTAACACAGATGTGAATGAACTTTAGTGAAAATGCACACACAAAATGTACAAATGGCAGTGTGTAGAGCAGGAAAAAAATGCAATCCAATAGAAAATAAAGGCAGGAAGAGTCGTGGGGAAATGCTGAATTTAGGTAATGATAAAGTTTCACCACCATCTGCTAGGTTAAAACCTACAACAAATGTACAGTATATGTGTCTACCTGTGTGTGTGCGTGTGTGTGTGCGTGTGTGTGTGTGTGTGTGTGTGTGTGTGTGTGCGCGCGCGCGTGCGTGCGTGTGTGCATGTGTGTGTGTGCGCGCGTGTGTGCGTGTGCGCGCGTGCGCGTGCGTGTGCGGGTGCATGCGTGCGTGCGCGTGTGTGTCTGTCTGTCTGTCTTCTAATTCGCAACATAAATGTGTTCAGGGTAACTCAGCACACATAGAAACAAGATAAGTCAGTTTATACAAGTGAGCACCCGTATGGCAAAAAGGAGAAAACCCATATTCAGTCAGTAAAAATAACAGAGCAAAAACATTCTCGAATGCAACGACTTTAAAAACATTAAAAGAGCAAAAATTGGTGCATGTTTTTAGTAAGGGTCTTTATTGAGCTCCATAAAGAGAGCAGAATAGGTAGATGCCTTGTAAGCCTTTCTTGGGAGAGTCATAGCCACAAAGTCACAAATGTAGACAGCATTAATTGGCTTGATCTAAACCCTAGGCTTTATGGTGCTTTATAGGTAGGCAACAGAACTTTTAATTGAGATCAGAATAGAACTGGAAGGCAATGAACTGAACTAGGAGCCACTGAACCAGAGAGATATAATCTCACTGCCATATATTCTGAACACTCAGAAGTTTGCATGTTCTCTCTTTTACCACCTTTATGATCTGCAGAAACAATTCCTGAATATTTCTTCCAGATCAGAACATTCACATTTATTTGAGCAGTCCGTACATACTCCAGAGCAAACTCTGACATAGGTGGCTGATGCCAAACTTGGGAAAATCATTAGCAAGGCACTTGGGACAGTTCAAGTCTGTACGTCTTTCAAAGGTCTTATAAAACATTTTACTTCATGCTTGCTTTTTGCTAGGTATAACTAGAAAATGACAGTATTACCCAACAAGAACCCTTAGATTGGGCTGAGATGAGATCATTGTACATTGAATATATTATTTACAGTACCTAATTTTTAAAAGAATACAGAAACATCTTCATTTTGTCAGGCCAATAGCAGCTGGGCAGAAGTATTATGTGCAGATTTACATAAGCACTGTTGGGGTTTATGATCCATCCACCATCATAAACACATACACCACACCAAACGCTGTTTGATTGCAGAGCTTGTGAGATTCTTACCATAACACTGTTGGGATAACAGCAGCCTTGCATGCACCAACACTGGGTATCCATGGGAGGTGCCTTTACAATCTGATGTGATTGTTCTGGGCATTTGAAGCAAGCCCTGCCCCTTTTCTTATTTTCATCATTTTCTTGATAGCTTTTCTACTTTCTCTGATTTGACCAAGGAACAAGCATGCAGGGTCTTTTCCATGTGGTGGATAATTCATTTTCTTCTCTTTTTTCTTCTGATTGTAACAATAAATGATAACTGCAAGTAAAGATACCTTTTCCAACTTCAAACACTTCTAGAGTAGCATCATCATGCAAAGTGCTAAAAGTGCTACTTTTTTGTCACTTCCCCATTCAGTCCAGCCTCATCTGAGCCTGCCACAAATGGTGCGTTTCCTATTTTTATCTCTTCCAGTCATACTTTAACTGAGCATCTAAAGGAAAAGTCAGCATGGTTAGAGTAAGCAAGAAACATGACAAAGAATAAAGTAGCCTCTCTGGTGCATTTCAGCTCATTTATTTTGGTTCGTCAGCCAAATGGTCGAGAGACACATTATTGCTCTTGTTGTACATCAATCAAATGCTGTTACTGCTTCTTTCAGATTTACAGCAGGAAACTTGTACATTGAATATGATTTGTTCAAGACATAACATGACATAGAGACCTATTTCAGTTTAGACTGTAGATAGAAGTAAACAACTAATTACAAAGCTACATTTATAATACCACAATATATTGGCTTTGGAATATGAAAAGTATCTTATACGAGATTGCTTGATATTTTGGACTTGTGCCAGTTTATCACTCTTTGTGCTCCTTAAACTGGTGTCAGAGATGCAATCTGTTTTAAGGAAAAAGGGAGGAAAATAAGTTTTGATAGAAAATACTAATGCCTGTTACAAAACAGATAGGCACAGAAGGCAATGTGGCTCAGCAGAGCATGGCATGCATATAAATCCCTAGATTTATTTCCCAGGAGGAAGATTTCCAAGATAATGGGGCTCCTTCTAAAATCCTGGAAAGTGGTTTCTTCTTAGTTCCAACAGCATTGAATCAATGGACCACGGCACTAATCCAAGAATGGAAAATCTTGAGAATTTTGCCTCCTGTTTTCCCAATATTTTCATCCTGAACTTTAAGAAATACTGTAATCTAATTATGCATTTAGGCATTAGATGCCTAATGCTCCTGGTTAGACATTTTTAAAAGGATGTGAAAAATGTGTACACATTTTGTGTGCAAATTTCTCCTAACAGATAAAATGTCTATATACCACTTTGCCCAATAGTCATATTTTTGCAGGTATTTTTGCTTCACATTAAACATTTCTGACTTTGTGTTTATTCTTATACTAGCAGAAGTGCCAGGCTTGCATGGATTATGAAGCCCTTAGATACCCCATCCCATTTCAGTGATTTTCTCTCTCTCTGCATTTCACATTTTTAATATGATTATGATTCTATTTTTTTATATATGTTTAATTGAGTATTAGTATTTGTTGAAGGGACATATTTGTGGTTGCCTCTGCTAGCAAGCCATCATGCTCCAACCAGGGACCTGAGGTTCCCATGCAGAACACTACTTATTCAACCCCACCCCCCATCAAATGCTTGCAGGGCACTGGGGGTGTGGCCAGGCCAATCAAACTATAGCCACAATGAGCCTTTCTTGGAGCAGAAGACAACTCACAGGGAACTGGTGGGAACCAGCCTATCCTTAGCAGTACTCCAGATGTGGTCTGACTAATGCTGAATAGAGGTGGGCTAGTACTTATAGTATTTATACACACGCAGGCATTGCTACCAAAGGGGAGGGAAGACCATGGTGGCTTAATGGTTAAGACGCTGAGGTCAGCAAGCTGAGATCCAGGACTCTAGTGCTGCGCGACAGACTGAGCTCCCATCATCTGTCCCAGCTCCTGCCCACCTAGCAGTTCAAAAGCAAAAATGGAAAGTAGATAAATAGGTACCACTTTAGCAGGAATGGTAACATTGTTCCCTGCACTCCAGCATCTAGTTGCCTACCATGTGACTATGGAAACATCTGCAACTGCAGACAGCACTGGCTCTTTGGCTGCAGACAGAGATGAGAGCACCACCCCCTAAAGTTGGACACAAATGGCTTTTGGGCAAGCAAGACCTTTTACCTTTACCTTTACCTTTACCTTTACCTTTACCTTTACCTTTACCTTTACCTTTACCTTTACCAGAGAGGGGAAAGTCACAAGGAGATTGTGGGAAGAGGAGAGACCTGGCTCCAAAGGGGGAACCTGCAGCTACACTGAAGGAAAGGGCTTCAGACTGATGTCGGGAACTGGGGCTGTTGATACTGCATAGGGTGGATTGTTGTTGTTTTCCCTCTTCTAGAAGGAGGAGACTCTACTGAGGCCTTGGGACCTGCAGGAGCCAACTATATTATAATTGATTTTATTATTCGCCATTTTTTAAAAACCAGCTGCCTTGGTTCCTGTTTTGGGATAAAAGCATATTAGTTAAACGGATTTCATACTGGTCTTTCTCTCTCAGTGTTCACTCATTCCTTCCTCTCTCCTCCTCTCTGAAGAGTTTGGAGATGCTGTAGAAAAAGCAAGGCCTAGAGCAGGGGTGCCCAAACTTTTCAGGCCACGGGCCACTCACCTGGTTCAATGGGCTGGTCACGTGGTTCCTCCTACCTGAAGTGGAAGTAAATTGTGCCTTGCAAGAGGATGGGATAGATTTTAAGCTGGTATTTTTTCTGCTTAAATCATGAGTGCCCAAACTATGGCCTAGAGAGAGAGCTTATAGAGAAATGACTCCCTGTCTGCATCATTGTTTTCCTTGTTAACGGAGGTGCAGCACATGTTTGTTATTATTCGCCATAAAGTTACTTCAGAGTCATGGTGACTCTATGAATTAATGATTTTCAAAAATTTCTCTCATTAACAGCCTTGATTAGGTCTAGCAATGTAAAACCTGTGGCTTCTTTTATTGAGTCAACCTGTCTCATGCTATTGCTTCCATTTTCCCTATGAGATCCTACTTATCCTAGTTTTATCATCTTCTTGTTATTTGTTCAAAGCAGAATAGCCTCAGTTTAGACATTTTTGCTTCTAGAGAGAATGTTCGAGCTTGTCCTAGTTCCCATTTATGTGTCTTTCTGGAAATATATGGTATGCTTAAAGTGCTCCTCAAACATCACATTTCAAGCAAATTGATTTTTTTTCTCCATCATTATTCTTCATTGTCAAGTTTTCATGTCAGTACATAGTAATCAGGAATACCAGAGTCCAGAGAATCTTGATTTTGGTCTTCAGCAACAGATCCTTAAATTTACCTCCCTTTTCTGGTTCCTTCATAGCTTATGTACTTGCATCTCCTGCGTTTTAAAGTCACAAAACCAATGATGCCATGCAACTGTGAAACAAACTCACGAGGCAGTCAAATGCTCAAGGCTTTTCATAGAAGTAAAAAAATTGCTGTGTGTTTGTTTGTTTTTTAAAATGCTGGCCAACAACTGCCAATATAGCCTGGGGCACAAGAAGACATATGTTAGATTGAGGTATACAGGTTGACTGCTGGGTGATTAGCAACAGCGGCAAAGATTTCTGACTCACTCATGTTCTACATTTGCTACTACAAACATTCTCTCCCTGAGTTTAAATTGCACTGATTTTGTAAGCCTAGAGAAGCAGAAAATATTAGGTTATTGGACCATGACCTCCACACAGTTTCTAGTACAAGAACTAATTTCTAGGCTAAGAACGATTTATTTTAAAGATAAATTATTTGCATCAGGCTCTGGTTGAAGAATCTCAGTCAAAAGAATAAAGTGGATCCTTCAATCCTGACATGTGCCTGAGTCTCCTCCGGAGGTCAAATCCTGGAGAATCCACTCTTTGTAACATAGGGAGCTATTTTATACTTAGACTTCTACTCTGGGACAAACCTGGGATTATCAGCTCTCAACTCAATGGCCCTTTAGGGTTTAAGCAGGGTTCTTTAGTAGTCCTATCCAGAGATGTTTGGATAATGAACTTAACCTTTCTGCAGGCATGTAGGCATGTACTGACTTTACTGCCTCTCTCTGAAGAAATATCATTTTGTGCACATATTTTTTCTTTTATTTTATTTGATTATTCATACAAGTACTTTCTCTGTTAAAATTATAAGAGGTCGCTGGATAGACTCAAATCCCGTACCTACTGATCAACTATCTAAAGATTTGTTTGAATGTGAAATAAACGATTTCTCTTCCAAAATGTGTGTGGGTTTTTAAAAGCAGCCAAGTATTTTCCTCATTCTTTCTTTGTTATCAGGTTGTGTGCCCAATGTATAGTAACCATGATAGAGTTTTCGGAGCTCCTCACCATTGAGTTTCCATGGCCAAGCAGGAATTTGAACGGAAGCCTCCAAAAATTGTAGTCCATCACTCTGTCTATTGAAACACACTATATATTTGCTTGAATGAACTGACAAGATTTCTGAAATAGAGAGAAGGATTTCATCAGTGAAGACTCATGATGACCTCTAAGTTGCGTGACATTTTTTAAATATCCAGGCTGCATTCCCAGTGTGGCATAATGGATACAATGATGCCTTAGGATTCAGGAGACCTAGGTTTGAATCCCTGTTTGCCTGTGGGAACTAATGAGAGATTTGTAAAACCTTTCGTAAAACCTCTACTGTACTTAAATATCCTTCCTATTAGTTTTAATGACACAATGATGACACAAAAATGTGCTCATTTATATACACACTTGTCTGTACTATGTGTTGTTAAGTCACTTCTGATCTATGGTGACCCTATGAAGTAATTATGCCTTGTAGACAAACAGCTGTGGCTTCCTTTCTTGGATACAGGTTTACTAGGGAATAATTACTGTTCAATTAGTGGGACACATTTCCAAGCTATTATACCCACTTTCAAGTAATCACACAATGCTCTAAAATGATTTAATAACAGGGCAAATCTATTTTGCACAATCAGAACTTGGAAATTTACTTTCTTAAGCCCATGACTCCCAAAATTCCCTGTTGCTGGTTGGGAATTCTAGGAATTTCATTCTTAAAAAGTAATATTTTCAAATTCTGCATAGAAATTGCACTGTATATTTGTCCAGTTTTCTGGAAGAGCAACCACACAGTCAGGCTTAGAAACACAGTCTTGTAGGTGGAAAACAAATCAAACTGACATATCCCATAACCCTGCTCTACAATTCTAGAAATACCTCTGAATTCTGATTTCCCATTATACATTACCCCTATCTTTGAGTAGCAGATTATATTGTTGTGGACCCAATTTCTGAAATGTAGAGGAACATTGAGAAAAACTCATTTAGTGGTGTTACCGACATATAGTAATGGCTTCAAATCGAATGGGTTGAGAAATTACTTTAGTGAGCTTACTCTGTCTCTAAGGACAGGGTATCTCAACCTTGAGCCTCCTGATGTTCTTTGACTTCAATTCTCAGAAGCCCTGGAGGCTGTTTTAGGTGATACAGTACTATGCTCAGCTGCTTCTCTCTGAAGCTGTGCCAGGAGGAATATAGTCTTCAAGCTCCAAGAACATGATGACAATGGAACCCATGACCTCTGGAGGTGCTGAGCACTCCAAGACTGGAAGCATTCAAGAGAGAATTAGACAACCATCTGTCAGATCTGCTTTGAGTTGGATTCCTGCAATGAGCAGCAGCTTGAACTCAATGCCTCATAGGCCTTTTCTAACTCAGTTATTCTATGATTCTAAGTCACAGAGTCAGGTCACTTTGACCCACACTATCTAGCCCACACAAACTATTTTGCCCTACTACCTGTAATAAAAATGCTGAAAACTTACATGATAATAAAAATCACTTCTTAGGGACACACAGGATTAAACAGTCAATCGTTTCCCTGAATGATTAAACTCAAACTGATCTTGTAGTACAGCTCAGGGAAGGATAGCAAGTTCAGCCTTTTTACCTATTTTTTTAAAGGAAAATTATCTTCCCAGAGCTATCTGGCTACAATTCTTCTGTGCCATGCTTGGAGACAGAAGAGGCTTGAAGAGGAAAATTGCACTGTTCATAGGAGAGGCAAACATGAGTTCAGATGAAAGGAGCACTTTTAGAGATACACAGAAAAATACCTATTTCATTCTTGATAGGACATTACTTTTTCCTGTACAAAAACTGATAAATTAGTTACTACTGTCTTCAGTGCCAACTGCAATTGACTGTATGTTTTGGGAACAATTTTGTTGGCTTCAATAATGGAGAACTCTCTGGCTAGTTTAAAAATAAAAGGATCAGGCTTAGTTTTGGTTTTGTTTTGTTTTTAAAAAAATACTGATCCATATTTAGACCCTGCTATTACCAGACCTGGACCAGAAACTGGATTATCCAGCAGTCCATAGTTTGTGATGGTGCCCTATTTTATCCTGAAAGTGAGACACTATGCCTCCCTCCCTTCTTTCTTTCTTTCTTTCTTTTTCTTTCTTTCTTTCTTTCTTTCTTTCTTTCTTTCTTTCTTTCTTTCTTTCTTTCTTTCTTTCTTTCTAGAGAAGTATCTGAGTGAATGCTTGTCTGGTTCTCTAAGTGTAGGGGGGTTTCTATATGGATGTGAATTCCTGCGTGTGTATAAATACTATATACCCTGCATGTCAGGTACTAGCCCACCTCTATTCAGCATTAGTCAGACCACATCTGGAGTACTGTGTCCAGTTTTGTGTGCTGCACTTAAAGAAGGATGTCCAAAACCTGGAATAAGTTCAGAGGAGGGCAACAAGGATGATCAGGAGACTGAAAACCAAACCCTATGAGAAAAGATTGAAGGAGCTCAGCATGTTTAGCTTTGAGAAAATGCAACTGATAAGTGATAGAATAGAACTTCTTAACTACTTGAAAGATAGTCATAAAGAGAAGGGGCAATATCTGATCATAATCACTGGAGAGTACAGGACACATAATAACAAGCTGATATTACAGGAAGCCAGATATAGGCTGAATATCAGCAAAAAAAACCCAACAACTGTTAGAGCAGAATGACAATGGAACCAATTATCTCAAGAGAAAATTGGAGAACCATTTGTCAGATCTGCTTTGATTTGGATTCCTGCATTGAGCAGGACTCACTGATCTCATAGACCTTTTCCAAATCAATTCTTTGATTCTATACCCACTTTCCCACCTACCTCCACTTATAGTTGGCTGCTCTGTTTTCTGCCTCACCAACTGCCAGGGGAAGCAGCCTCTGTGTAAAATTCTGCTGTATAGGGAGGGTGGCTTGGCACAATTTTAGAATGGCAAGTACTTTATACTGTTGTATATCAAGAGAAGAGAAGCCACTCTAGCATGCCTGAAGAAGTGTGCAGTGCTCATTAATTTGAAGAAGTAGTTTTAAACAATTGGGGGCATGCTTTAAAATTGAAACAATATATTTAAGGGAAGGGGATCATTCAAGAATTCATGTAATACTGTAGCATTGCTTGGACTTTTAATAACTCTTAGTACTGAAGTTATGTTATTGTAGAAGCATATTTCTAGAATTATTACTATACTTAGCTGTCAGTGTTTGTGTTATATTTAGACTAGGCTGAACTGCAGGGAAATGTATGGAAGCAGTTAGCCCACCCAAGCAAGTTTCGTACTTAGCATGATCCAGCAGCTATCTTGGAGAAGAGAAAGGTGAAGGGGGAATTGCCATGTTCTTTGATTAATGTCTGCAGGCTTGCTGGATTAATTTCAGCTTTAATACTGAGAATAGCACTGAAGCATTTTATTATAATATTGGTTATTTAACAATCCAGATTTTTCATTGAAAATGTTTCTTAAGCTTATTGTCTGAAACAAACTTGTTTCCCCTTTATTTTCTTAGCCCTTTCTCCTAGTTCTTGCTGCAAGCTGTCAAGTCAGTACATCATTCAAGATCAGATGGCTATGCATTACAGAAAATTGCTCTCTGCCAAAGGTAATTGGAACTATGAATAGCAACAATGTTCATTAAGTTGATAGCTGCAATCTAAAATAGGTTTGGATTTCACAAGATCTCGGAAATAATTTGTTACAAGTAAGTCACCTGTAATTAGTTACTTTCCCGGTAATGCTGCTATTAGATACAATAAGTTACAGTAAAACCTTGAGATATGAAATTAATTCGTTCCATGTGATTTTTCATATTTCAAAAAATTCATATTTCAAAACATTGTTTCCCATAGGAATGCATTGAAAAGCAAACAATCCATTCCAGAAAAAAACCAAAAAACCATGTATTTTTTTCTGTTCAAAACTCTTCATAAAGAGTTTTGCTTCCTTGTAAGCCTCCCGGAGTCTCCGGAGTGGGGCGTCGATGTAAATTTGAATAATAAATAAATAAATAAATAAAGTGCACTTTGTAATTTTTTTGCTGTGTTTTGGCCACTTTATAAAGAGACTTTAAGAGATAAAAGACTTTTTTTTTTGCTGCTCCCCAGAACTGATTATTTTGCTTTTCAATGCATATTCAGCACATTTCCAACAGCTCCCTCTAGTGGCCAGCTCTGATAATTGCTGGCACAGTACCCAACAATCAACTATTGCAGGGAGGGGGGATTTTCTGCACTTCCTGGTTGCTAGGAGAGATTCTGGTGGTGCCAAAACGTGATGAAAAAATCCAAAAATGGAGCGGAAATACTCCAAACACCCACCCACCACAGTGGGAACTGTTAGAAGAACCAAATATACTTTCTATATCTTGGGGGGGGGGGGAATTGTATCTTGAAGCAATTTTTTCCCAATATTTCCTTTTGTATTGCGAGTTTTTCGTAAGTTATTATTTATTTATTTATTTATTTATTTAAATTTGTTTATCGCCCTCCTCCCAAAAGGGACCCAGGGCGATTGACAACAACCATAAAATCACTTTAAAAAGTTAAAAACTCTAAAAACTTTTTAAAACTTGGTTGAGCCATTTGTAAAAAGTTGAGCCATTTGTAACTTGAAGTTTTACTGTATTATTATATGAAACAAATAGCACCAACTATATTTAATCATTCTTTTTAAATAATATTTTAAAGCTTTTTAGAATCATTTGGACAGGAATTTTTCAGATTTTATGTAATTTTACTTACCTTGACCTTGGACCTTGGAGTTGTTATTCAGCAAGGAGTCCTTGTATGAGTAGATATCTCCACAATGACATTCCACACAACTTCTGTCCATAACGATCTGTCTCTGGCAGTTCTTCTCCATATTGGCCCAACATTTTTCTTGAGAAAATCTTCCCGTCTATGAGGTGGTCTTCCTCTAGGTCTTTTGCCATCTCTCAGATACCAATCCATTATTCTAGCACTCCATCTATTGTCACTTGTGTGTGCAACATGGCCAGCCCACCTTAATTTGTTCATCAGGTATTCTGTTACTATGTCTTTTAGCAGTGATCTTTGCCTGGTGTCCTCATTTTTTTTTACTTTATTGCGAAGTGAGACAGTAATTTTACTATCAATACTAAATGCTAAATGATGTGTTCTTTAGTTTTATCATCTGCATTTTGAGTAAAATTTTCAAGGTACACTGTTAGGATTGGCTGCTAGAGAAAATGAGACATTATTTCTCTGCATTTATCTGCTCTTTTGATAATGATATAATAATGGACTAATAACCTACAACAAAACAAATTACAGTACAGTACTTGTAAAAACAATGATAACCGCAATCTGGGTATAGAGAAGTAATGAATAAAAGAAAAAAATTCCATTTTAAAATGTAACGATCTGAGCCCTGGATTTCATTGTAGATAGGCTGGATTGTTAAATCAACTTCAACATGCTTCCAACATGAATGACAAAGAAGAATGTACTAGCTGAAAAGTTATTTTAGAAATCCAGAACCAAATAGGGCAAAACAGTATTTTTAAGGTTTTTATCACATGTTGCACTGTTTAATTCTTAGGTCTACCCAGAAATCCAGGGTATGACTTTGTTAAAATGCTTTCTGTGACAACTGGCCAAAAGTGATGGGGAATTCCATCTGTGCAAGTCTTAAGGGGAAAATGGATCTGAAAAATAAAAAATAGCAGGGTGAAATATCTATAAATCAATCAATCTGCTATTGGCTGCTATTGCCTAATTCGTAATACAGTAAAACCTCAGATAACGTTAAAACCTGGTTCCACAAGTCTTGGTGTTATCCGATTTTTAGTGTTATCCGATGCATGTTAAAATCCTATGGGATCCATAGAGATACATTGTAACCACACAGGCTTTAGCGGTTGCTATCCGATGCATCCCATAGGATCTTAATGTTATCTGATGCAGTTCTCCCCCCCAGATTGCTTAATGTTATGCGATTTTAGTGTTATTCGATACTAATGTTATCCGAGGTATTACTGCATTTCCCTTTTTAAAGGAAATTCTGCCTGCCTACCCTACTGGCTTTTGATAGTAGAATAAATCAAATCAGACTTACATCTGAAACAGTTTCCTCCTTGAACCTTCTATTATATTGTGACAGCCTTTGCCCATAGATCATCTATAGGTTTATCTACATAGTGCCAGACTGCATATCGTTAGTGAATAGATAGATAGATAGATAGATAGATAGATAGATAGATAGATAGATAGATAGATAGATAGATAGATATTCACCTATGACAGTGGTGGTGAACCTTGGCATTCCAGGTGTTTTTGAACTTCAATTCCCAGAAGCCCTGATCAGCAGAAATGCTGATTTGGGCTTCTAGCAATTGAAGTCTAAGAACACTTGGAGTGCCAAGGTTAGCCACCACTGCCCTATGACTTCAGCAAAAACCAGACCAGGTCATTCTTGTAGTAGTTAGGCTGGTTGCTTATGTAATTCAGAGGGAAATGACCAGAATCTTCTTGTCAATTTACACTTGCATTATAGAAACTACACAAAGTAACAATTTTCTGCTGATTTATTATAGGTTTTATATGCTGCCTTTCTCCCTCTAGTGGCCCCCAGGGGCCCCCAGAAGAAAGGAATAGCAAAAAATGTTCAGTACGGTATGTCTAGAAAACCTTGGGAAAGCTAATCATAAGTCAGAAATTACTCAATGGTGTGCAGATACCACGTGTTCTCCACATCACAAACTGGTCAGCAATTTGAAACCTAAGTGCTGTGCAGTGGAGTAAGCTCCTGTCATCTCTCCCAGCTCTTGCCAATGTAGCAATTTGAAAGCAAGAAATTGTAAGTAGATAAAGAGGTACAACTAAGAGGTACAACTTCAGCGGGAAAGGTAGCAGCATTTTATTTGCTTCTGTATCTAGTAATGCCTGCCACATAACCATGGAAACATCAGCAGATGCAGACAGCTCTTTGGCTGTAAACGGAGATGAGCTCTACCCCTAGAGTCAGATACAATTGGCGTTCAAGCCAGACCTTTACATTCCTTACAGTAGCTGTGGACAAGATATTGCTACTACAGGCTATTCCTATCATAATGCAAAGTACTTGAGTGTAAATTGGCCTTCAATGGGCAATTAAAATCCATTAGCTTTTTTAAAAAAGACCTTTTTCTCATGTGTTAAAAAGAACAAATCCAGCTGTCTGTATTTGAGGGCTTCTTCTTATGAAGCTAAGAGGTGAGCATCTGCACTTCCAAATTTATTATTTCACCTCTGGAGAGATGATCAATCTCTTCAGCTCCCACATGATATGTCTAAAAAATAAGGTACTTCTCTACCCTGATGGTTTACCAGGAGGTCAGAAAGCTTTCCATAAAAAGTTCGGTTTAACACTATCATCAGCATTTCTTTCTGCAGTGCAGTATATATTTTTGCAATGGCCTTCATGTGCAGACATGTCTGGCCTCTTTCAGTCTGAAGTAATTTCTGCTCACCTTTGGCCTGATACATTTCCAATCATGGGGAAAAAGAAAACAGGCAAAGCAAAAACAAAAGCAAACCAGCCAAGGGAAAATATGATGCTCATAAATGTCTAAAGCAGGGGTGCCCAAACTATGGTCCATGGGCTGTATCTGGCCCCCAATGCCAATTCATCCAGCCAGTGCCACTCTCGTCACTCCTGGAAGTGTGTTTTACTTCTGCTTCCGGGAATGGTGAGGGTGGCACAGGCTGGAAGAATTGGCATCAGGGGCTGGATCTGGCCCACAGTTTGGGCACCCATGGTTTATGCAGAGAAAATGGCAGCCTAAAATCGATCTTATCCTGTTGCAAAACATATCTGTTGCCAAACAAATTGCAAGGTGTCTTTTTTTACTTCTGCTTCCAGTGAGAAGAACCTCATGACTGGCCCACAGCCTGAAAAGTTTGGGCACCCCTGGTCTAAAGTGTCTCTGCTACCTGAAGGTAGTGCAGGGAGGCACCCTGATTCTCATCTGTTACCTTTCCTGCCAAGTTGAACAGCTTGTTCTCTCTCTGTTCTCTCACATCGCTCATGAAGGATTAAAAATAAAAAGAACCCAAGGAAACTTGAAGGAGCTAATTCAAGGCCGTTATATGGCCTTTAGGAAATTCTGTCGTGCTGTTTCATTCTTTGGCGTGGGAGCCAAAAATTATAGAGAGAGATTCCTAACCCAACAGGGGCTCTATCACTTATCTTATTTGTCCAAATCAGGTTTGGGGTTTCTTTCACTCCTGCTATAAAAACTGCTTGCTGCTGCAAAATTCAGCATGTTCCCTTTTAAATGCTGGTGGTACATCACAGTTGCACCACACACAGATCCCAGACACTCAAGGTGGCTGAAAAAATATATTACTAAATGGTGATTGTATTAAAGAGTCAGTGGAAATGGGAAATTCTCCTTCCCTCCAGAAACCCACAAATTAACCTTCAACACCTGCTGAAGAGGTGCGGGGTGGAAGGAAAAGAATATCCCTCTAATGCTGGAACACTTAGTAAAGGTAAAGGCTACCCTTGCTCAAAAGCCAGTTGTATCCAACTCTAGTGTTCGGTGCTCATCTCTGTTTATAGGCAAAGAGCCAATGCTATCTGCATCTGCAGATGTTTCTGTGGACATGTGGCAGGCATGCCTAGACACTGGAGTGCACAGAACACTGTTTACCTTCCCACTGAAGTGGTGCCTATTTATCTACTTGCAATTTCTTGCTTTCAAACTTATAAGTTGGTAGGAGCTTGGACTGAGACAGAAGCTCACTCCATTGTGCAGTACTCAGGTCTCGAACTGCTGACCTTCCGGACATCAAGTTCAGAATCTTAACCATAGGGCTGTGCACAGATATTTTGATTCCATTCAGATACTGATTTGGATCAGGACCTGATTCAGTTTAGAGTGATCTGGATATTTCCTGCTCCAATCCAGATTCTGAATCAAAACCATATTTTGGAAATCTGAAGCTCCACAACTGCCACTTACTTGAATGGAGAAACTCCAGCTGCTGTGATATTGACAGAGGCTTGGGAGGGATTTCACATATCACCAAGAAACATGGCAATGTGGTAGACTCAAAAAAAGAGGGGGGTGGATTCATTGTTCAAAAATTGAAGCTGTGCATCTCTTCAAGGTTTTGGACCACCTGTGTCCAAATGTTGCTAACATCTGGCAGGAATAGCTTCACTTCATTCAAAATATAGGAGGGGAGACAAGGATAAAAGTACAGTACAGGGATTTAAGAATTATTCTGCATTTGTGGACAATGCCCATGGGAGCCCAGCGGTAGGAGAAAATGCAGAAGACCACAGCCCAGTAGGTTGAATCCAAGTGGCAAAGAGAAACAAAAAAGAACTGCAAGCACAAAAGAAACAAAACTGGAGAGGGAAGGGGAGAAAAATAAACAGATATTTCTCACATGCTAAAGATTTGAGGACTGCAGTGGTTCAAGTGGCTAAGATGCTGACTGGAAGGTGGCACATCAGCATTCCATACTGCATGATGGAATGAGCTCACATCTTTGTCCCAGCTCCTGCCCAACTAGCAGTGCGAAAGCAAGAAATTCCAAGTAGATAAATAGGGACCACATCAGTGGGAAGGTAAGCAGCATCTCATGCACTCCAGTGCCTAGTCATGCTTGCCACATGACCTTGGAAACATCTGTATACACAGACAGCGCTGGCTCTTTGGCTATGAAACAGAGATGAGCACTGAACCCTAGAGTCAGATATGACTGGATTTTGAGCAAGGGTGACCTTTACCTTTACTAACCACTGAAAGACCTGAAAAGAACACAGGCACCTAATGCAGTCATACATACATTCAGTTCTTTTGTTTTCTTTTTAAAGTTTTCCTTATCTTTCCCTGTATTTTTTTGGCACATCTTTGTATTCTTTCTTACCCTAAACATTTGTGCTTTGGGACCATCCCAGTTAGGTCTGGAATGGAATCAAGGATCCATGGTATGATCTGGGCCACCCTGGATAAATCTGAATAGCCTTGGTTCAGTTGGAGATTCAGTTGAAACATGTGCAGAGCCTAACTAAAAATAAGAAAGTGTTCCTTTTTGGATATCACTAATCTCTTTCATAAAATCTGTCAGGAAATGAACCTATTTCCTAAGGCTTGAAATTGCCAATTTCCAAATAGGCCTCAGAAAAATCCATTTTTCTCTCTCTGAGCCTCAAGGCTGTGTAACAGCATGTTTTTCAACCATATTTTCAGTGTCAGTGTACCCGTCTTATCTCTTTAGCAGAGCCATGTTATGGCTAGCCCCAGTGCATCCTGTGTGCACGTGTATAAACAATGTACTGTTGTTTTGAGAAAGTTTTCTCTGTTGCTTGCTGATACGTGATTGGCTAAGCTGTCCCACCTGACTGCAAATTCTCCATTTTGGAGAGAAGAAGGAGTTCGTCTCTGATTCTTCATGGATTAAGACCTGTTTTTGATTAGAGAGCTTTTGTTTTTGAATCTCTATGGGCTAGCAATCTTTAGCCTAGGAGCTATGCAGTTTTGCTCCTTAAAAATGGTTACCTAGATTTGCCTGTGGACTTTATTGGACTGACCTGTGCTACTGACTTTTATGCTTTATGAACCTGATCAATAAATCTTCATCATTTTTCTGAACAATGTGTCTTCATTGAACTAAAAAGGGTAAGAGCTGCCTTTCACACACACAAATCTTTGAACACGCTACCCAATTAAAACCCCTTAAGAGCTGATAAGCAGCTGAGAGTTGTATCTCTGTTCTAATTAGCCGTCCAGCCCGCCTCAGTTGTTTTGATTTTGGTTTCCAGGGGTTTTCCAGAAGTGTGGGGGCTGGCTGGATCGTGACAAAATCCTTGATAGAAAAATCTAGAAAAAGTACTGCAGCCTAGTGAAACAAAAATTACTTCACCTGAAAAATATTGGCACTCAATATACTTATCATTCCTTTTCATAGTAAACCTGCCATGTATACCACTAAAGTGTATGTACTGAACAGCATATTAACATCTATTGTCCCCGAAGGAATTTGGTTTTTCTGTGGGCTGTTATCATGCCTAACAGCCAGAAACATTCATAATGCCTCAGTGGATTGGTATTGCTTTCTCTCCTACACTAATTTACTGATATATTTTCATTCAGAAAACATTTCATATCTGGTCAGGTTGGCTCTTTGTAAGTGAGGATTTCACATTCTTTCATAGCCAATCTTTGTGAATTGTCCAGGTACAGTTTGCCAACAAGACAGTTGATTTTAAAACAAAACAAAACACTGGGCATGAATCTCCTAACCAAACCAACCAATACAAGAGCCCCCAGAAATGAAGGGTTGGAAGGGATTCCTATTGGTTACCTAGTCCAATCCCTTTCTTCAATAAATGGACATCTAAAAATAAAATTATTTTAATACCCCTGCAATATAATAACTGACTAAAGGTATTGTTGTCCCAAAATTTATTTATTTATTTATTTATTTATTTATTCAGCTTTATATTGCCGCCCACTCGCTGAGGCGACTCAGGGTGGCTTACAGTCAAAATAGCAACAGTACAGTAAACATAAAATACAACCTTCTCTGACAAGAGAAAGGAGGCAAGTTGAAATTTAATTTATAATATCAGTGAGAGTTATTTGCTTATCAACCATCTATACTCATGATGGTGAACCTTGGCACTCTAGGAGTTCTTGGACTTCAGTTCCCAGAAGCCCAAGTCAGCACTCTTGGTAATCAGGGATTCTGGGAATTGAAGTTCAAGAATAGCTGGAGTGTGAAGGTTCACTACCACTGATTTATACGCTACTCTCCTATGTCCATAAGAATACAGTAATACCTTGGATAATGTTAAGACTTGGTTCCACAAGTCTTAACGTTATCCCATTTTTAGCCTTATCCTATGCATGCACCAGATAACGTTAAAATCCTATTCAGGTGGATCAGATAACGTTAACTCCATAGAGATAAGCAACAGAGGCTTCAAGGGAAAGTCAAGGAAACATGCTGGAAACTTAAATAACTTTAAGAAATAATTGTCGAAAGGGTAAATACATTACAAAAACATGCCAGACCACCCTGACTTTAGGGGAACAAAGCCATACAGCATTTTTAAATTTTTGAAAATTTTATAAAGTGTTATTTTAAAAGATCTGGACAGAAGTTAGGAAAATGTTTTCGTTTAGAATCAGCCCACCTACCATTGCTGTAATAAAGGAAGTTCCCTCAGGGCTTTGCAGGGTGTGAAAAGCTTAATTGCTTTGTAGGTGAAAGGTTTCAGTCTGCTTGTTTTCCATTGACAATGCATGAGGCTTACGGAGCTACAATCTTGGGTTCAGGCTGTTTAGAATTTAAAGGGGAAACTTCATAAAGATAATTGGGTCAAATTGTCTCTTTGCAATTATTTGTCTGCAAAGCGTTCTGGGTTACACTGGGGAAAGGGTCCTAAGCCTTTGCTTTGCTAAACTAGTCAGACTGGTTTTTGCAAGCCTTTGTTATTCAAATGTGGCAAGCTTGAGAGCAGGCAGCCCCTCCCTTTCTCCCAAGAGAAACTGGTGAGTCACAGTCACACCTCAGGGAATTTGAGGCAAAGGTTATCTGATGGATCGGATAACGTTAACATAATGGTTAACATAATGGTTAACATAATGTTATCCGATCCAAATGTTTGCCTCAAATTCCCCAACGTTATGCGATTTTAGCATTACCCGATCCAATCGTTATCCGGTGTTTTACTGTACTACCATTCTTACATCTGAACTAATGCTAGGTTCCCCTGTTTTATTCCATTTTATGATCTTAACACAAGCAGTATGGAAGTGATCTGAAGATTGACGCTATTGGCAGTTCTGGTGAAATCTGGTGTTTTGGTGGCAGGCAGACAGACAGACAGATAAAAACCTCTACTTACCTAAAAAGTCTGAATCCGTAGGCTTTATGCAAATTGGTTTTTTACTTAATTCAAAGCAAACCCATAGGAAAAATGAATTTTTACATAACTCGAAGTAAACCCATAGGAAAATGTTATTTACGTAAATCAAAGCAACCCCATAGGAAACTTGAAGCAAACACATAGGAAATTGTGTTATGTAAATCGGGACATTTATGTAAATTGGGACATGGTTTTAATGCAAAAATCATTATGCAAGTCGAATTTTATGTAACTCAAGGCATATATATGTTTTACTGTAGGTAGGTAGGTAGGTAGGCAGGCAGGCAGACAGACAGACAGACAGACAGACAGACAGACAGACAGACAGATAGATAGATAGATAGATAGATAGATAGATAGATAGATAGATAGATAGATAGATAGATAGATAGATAGATAGATAGATAGATAGATAGATAGATAGATAGATAGATAGATAGATTCAATTAGAATGAGCCAATGGTGTTTAACACTTGTTTATGAAAGCAGGTAGACTCTCTTTTCTCAGGGAGTGACAATGGGAAATCAGGGGTGCACAGCTCAGCCTTGTTTCAAAAGCCTTTTGCTACCTGCTGAACAGATAACACCTTTTGCAAAAATCCAGTTAACTAGGAGGGGGGAATAAGAGGTAGCAGACAGTGAGAGAGAGAGAAAAGGGGGCTCAAAGGGATCCCCCTGCTTTGGATCCTCACTGCTACTCACTACTATGTGGTGCCTGTAAGGATTGTCCAGGGAACCTAGTTTTCAGCAGGAAAAGTGAAGCCCTACACCAGGGGTTCGCAGCCTATGACCCACGGTGCCATTTCATATGGCCCAACACCCTCAGAAGTGGTGGAAGCAGTGAAAACAGCCAGAAACATGCCACCCTCACTCCCGCTACCACCACCTCCAGAAGCAGCAGAAGTGACAAAAACAGTCAGAAATGCAACCGCAGCTGGCGTAAACACATGTATGACATCCGTGGGTGTATTTACGGCAGCGATTGTGGCGGGAAGAACCACGTATCCACCCCACTCAGCTGTCCGAGGGGGCATGGTCCAACCTGTGGTGGGGAAAGGTTGAGAACTCCTGCCCTACACCAATGGCCAAGAGGCTATGTCACCCTCCTAAATTGAATTACTGCAAGCTCTGTAAACGCACTGGCTTGCCTTTTGTGAAATAGCAGCAGTCCTGTGTTTTTTCCTGACAAACAAAATTTTGAACAATGCACGATCTGATTGATTGGGTGTCCTTTTCCAAATATTTCATCCACAGTGTCATGTAATGGCCCACTTTTACAACTGTGTGGTACAGTGCCTCCAATGAATCAGCCGCTTCCACTTTACAAGCCCAAGCTAAAAGGAATACAGAGAGATCCATGACATATTTAACTGAAAGCTGGTTGCAGTAACTTGACTTGAGCTTAATTCCAGGGATGTGGACACAAACTACAACCCTCCAAAAACGCAGTTAGGGAAAATAAAATAAAAATCTGGGGATTTCAGTGGAATGCCCTCAGATTTCATCCTCTTAATGCTAGCAAAGACATACCTCTCCTGTTCATTCACTGTAGAAAGAAAATAAAGACATGAGAATGCCTCACATTTCACAAACACAGGAAGCATCTAGTTTATAGTTTATAGTGAGGTTTGAAATTGTTCATTGATCGGTTACATTTTATATCCTACTTTTTCTAATGAAGAATACTGCCAATTGGACCTTCAGGTGCCTTATGTATTCTTTCAATATGTGTTCTTATAGATCTGGGAGACCTTTAATTACAAAAATCTCATCCATATTATCTGTGAGATCACAAAGTGCTTCAACCCTTATACTGTATAAATAATATGTACACATGTGGATAAATGAGATAACATACAACAGATGGCATGGGTAAGCAAACATATAAACACATTTGTGTTAAAAGCATGAGCTCTATACCAGTTGGGGGTGAGCAGAAGAATGGTGCTCAGGCCTTAAAGCCATCACATTCAATAAAATAGATTTTTCTCCTCCTCTAGCCATAATTGCCTTAAAATTTATCTCCCTTCATAAAAACCTGAGGAAGGATAGCAGGTCCCTGAAACCTCAGCCGGGGCACCAACAAATGGCAATCCTAAAAATGGACCTTATATAATTTGCTGATCATGCATCATTACTGAAATCTCTGGGGAAAAAAGGGTATATGCAAGTAGATTACTTGAGAACACAGTTTTAATCAAATCCAGACTTTCAATAGACTCCATCCCCTATTGGTTGTTGATAGGCCATTTGTTGCTCTTTCCTGTAATTTGAAAGCAAAATATTGGGAACATAGATAAACAGTTTTTGTTGTTGTTAATTCAGCTGCTGTTGATTCATCTGCTCCAAGGAGTCTGAACATGAGCATTAAATGTAAGTATAATTTTCTTTGATTTCAAAGTAACAGCCTGTTTCACCTTGTTCAGTCTGATAATATTTGTTTTGGATTCTCTCTCTCTCTCACACACACACACACACACAAATATCTATCCTGCTGCTTTGAGACTCTGCCTACTCTAGGGGCGAGTGTGTGTGAAATCTGACCTCTTGGTAAAGTCTTCATTCAGTAGTTACACATCCATAGTAAAGCAGACAACAGCAAGATTGTCCCAAAACAGTCAAGCTGAATACAAAACTGTGTCATTTGCACAAGAGCATTGTTTTGCATCCTGATGCCACCTATAGGCCAAAAGCGATTAATTGAACTGTTCCAAAATTCCTGTTGGGATGATGCCTTTTATTCATCTTCTATTCAGGTATTCATAAGGGAGTGTTCTAGCCTCCCTGTCCAAAGGTGGACTGCAACAATCAGCTAGCATCCTTTTATAGACCAAGCATCTCCACATAATTGGAAAGCCTGATATTCTAAGAGTTCTAAATGCTTAGAGATCCTCTGTATGTACCAAAACCACGCTCTCTTTTTCAGACATCTGCTCTCTATAGAAAAGGAGCTGGGACAAAAATATTATCCATCTATATCAGGGGTCCCCAAACTTTTTGGGCCACTGGCTGGTCACGTGGTTCCTCCCACTGGAAGCCTAAGTAAAATGCACATGCGCAGGTGCATAACATGCCTGCACATGCACAGAACGCTGCCATAAATGACCCACGGCTGTCATAAACGTATTTACGACACCCGCTGGTCATTTACAGCAGTGTTCTGTGTATGCGCTGGCACATTATATGCATGCACAGACACATTTTACTTCTGCTTCCAGAAGCAGAGAGGGTGGCATGGGCCAGATTAATTGGTGCCATGGGTCAAATCCAGTCCATGGGCCATAGTTTGGATACCTCTGATCTATATGTTTTGATTTTAGCTGTTTTGTGAATGCCTGAAAAAGAGTAATGCATGGATAATATTTTTTTTTCTTACATATGGGGCCTAGAAAGGTCTCTTGGATTGAGTCAATCACCCTAGTCCAGTATTTCTATTTTTGATTGGCTGAAACTGTCTAAAGTTTCAGGAAAAATTATTTCCTAGCTCAGATCTCTGGGAACTTTTTGCATAGTTTGAATGCTCAGTCACTTCCCTACAGTCCTCCCAAAATATATTCCTTAGGCTGGCTGATAAGTGAAGCAATTAGTTTTAGCTCGGTGGATCTGCTTTTAGCCATTGCAATTACATGTCAAGGGAGGATTAATATTCCTCATGACAAAATCTACAGGCAATCTGAAAATGTCACTGCCGTTCAGTGATGGGTTGTAACAGGTGCGCACCAGTTCGCCAGAACCGGTAGTAACTTTTCCCAGTATCCCGGAGAACTGGTAGCAGCTTTTGGGGGGAACCACCTCGGGGCTTACCCAGTGATGGGCTGCTCCCGGTTTGGACCAGTTCAGCCGAACCGATAGCAGCCATCTGGAAGGGATCGCCGGGGGGGGGGGGGACCCCAGGTGACCGTTTCTGTCGCCTCTTCAGCTGCCCTCCGGATCTGTCTTCCGGACACCCCAAAATGGCTGCTCAGAAGTGCGCATGTGTCAAAACTCCATTTGATGCATGCGCACTGAAAAACAGAAGTTCCGAGCAGCCATTTTGGGCTGCCTGGAAAGGATGCAGGCAGCACCTGGAGGAGCGGCGGCGGTGGCAGTGGCCTTTTAATGTGTATTTTTATTTAAATTTTAAAATTATTATTATTATTTTTACTTTGGCGCCACCCACAATGTCATAACATCATGATGTTGGCTCCGCCCACAACATCATGACATCAGCTCCACCCACATTGTGGTAGTAAAAAATTTGACATCCCACCACTGCTGCTGTCCCCTTAGCTTGGTCAGGGCAGGAACCTCAATAAAGGTCACTTAAATTTGACAGCTGATCAATAGCTGCAGTTCAAGACCAAGGAGCAGAAACCCATTCTGTTCAGAAGGGTAGATATTTGCTGGTATTTGCATGATTTAGGTAGGTATCAATGGCCAAAATCCTATTGTGCAGCTATACAACATGTGCAACATGTGCTTTGATTGCTTTGCTTTCTCTCTGCTTGTTGTGCCCATTGAGTTCAAAAAAGGATAAGGCCACTGTTTTTGCACAGAGATGTTTTGCACAAAACATGGAGACCTTGGCAGAAAAAGTACTGTACAGTACTATTAATCTACCGTATTTGCCGGCGTATAAGACGACTGGGCATATAAGACAAAAAAACCCCCCAACATTTCCACTCAAAATATAGTTTGTTATATACTCACCGTATAAGACCACCCCCTCTTCCGCACACCTTCCACACACCAAATAAAACGTAAAAGAACATCAGATTTGATTTCAACATGTTAATTTATATTCAAATGCTTATGACATGCAGAAAAACTGTCACAAGGCTGTATGTTATCAAACATGTCCAGTAAACATAAAACAGTGCAAGTGCAAAGTGGTACTTATTTATCTACCATATATACATGAATATAAGCCGACCCGAATATAACCCAAGGTACCTAATTTTGACCTTGAAATCCAGGAAAATAGATTGACCTGAGTATAAGCCAAGAGTGGGAAATGCAGCAATTGCTAGTGAGTTTCAGTAATTAAAATACAGTAATATTAATTATTTTATTGATTTTTTAGAACTTTACTTGCACCACCCACCAGTCCTGGCGCTGCAGGTAAAGTGGGTGGGCAGGTCAATTGCACTGAGGCAGGAAGTGTTGCTCTAGCCTAGCCTCTTGCTTCCCCTGCAAAGAAGAAATCATGGATTTTTCCTCCATTTTGGGCAGAAGGTACCAGTAAATGAAACCCTTTCTTTTCCCCCACCAGTTTGAAAGGGAGACACAATTGTAATGTAGAGCTTCTTTCTTCATCTGGATGGCATGTAGAATGAGGTGGGCGAGCATCAGGAGGCCACTATGGGCAGCTATGTCTATTCCAACTGAAGTGCACCCTGCGTATAAGATGACCCCCCCCCCCCAATTGGAGGCATGTTTTTCAGGGTGAAAAGTCATCTTTTACACCAGCAAATATGGTAGTTCCCACAGGAGAGCCAAGAAAACATGTGTGGATTAACAAATGTAGAACAGGTTATCTCAATGTCTTGAAGCAGTCATGAATGAGAAATGTAATGAGATTTCTTCAGTCCCGTGCTGGCAATGGAGCATGGGGTATTCTCTTTCCAAATACAGTAGCAACTATTCTCATGTTTGCCCTGAGAATAACTGATGTATTCTGTCAAAAGTTTAAATAAGAAAGTAAGGTCACAAACAATCCTAGACTCAGGTTCAATATATTATATTGAATACATGGGGCAAAGCTCTGTTAAAACTGAATAGACATGAGTAGAATTCCATTGCATTGTAATTCAGCATAAGCTCTACAAGAGACCTCCAGTCTCTTCGGGGGCATGGGTTCGAATCCCACCGCTGCCACCATGTCAGAATCTGGCTGTTCCAGTTAAGGGCCCCTCCCTTCCAGTTCCAGAGACCCCTGTCTCATTATGGGAACTGACAGCCCTTATCAGCTTTCTGGGAGAACCAGCCTTCATTAAAAGAACTCTTACTTTGCTCAGTTAATGAAGCAATGAAGGAAATAAGGGAGGTTAGGGTAGCTAGGCCTTGTGTGTGTGGTGTCAGCTTCTGTTAAGGAAAGAGATGATCTTCAAGCAAAAACAGTAGCTTTATTGTAGTAGGTTTCTTAAAGGATAATCCAGAAAAGCATAAGTAAGCTCAGAAACATTAGTCAGTCCAAAGACAGTCCAAAAACAATCCATTCACTCTAGGTAATCATTTTGAAGAAGCAAAAAGGCATAGTCCACCAGGCCAAGATGTTAATCCATAGACATCCAAAAGCGAACTCTCTCTGCTCTCCCCAAGATGGGGATTCTGCTGTCAGGTGGGGTACCTTCTAACCAATCAGGGTATGCTCTTACTGAAACAGAAAGTTTCTCAAAACATGGGCACTTGTTGACATATACACAGTCATAACACCAGAGAGAGCTCAGCTAGCTAAAGATAAGAGTACTGGGAAACAGGCAGTCTTGTGACACAACCTTGTGACACAGAGAAGAAAGGATTTTTGAGGCCTAGTTTAAACCAGGTCCTCTCCAAGCTTTGAGAACATTAGAAAAGATGTCGTTTCATGACAACACTTATTAAAGTGAGCGAGCCTAATGTGCAAACAATTCTTTGTAGATAGAATGTCATAAGAGCTCTCAAAATAGATTTCTGTTTAGTATTTGCATTTATAAAGCTAATGAATAAAGAATGTTTTGTCAAGCACTTATGGTGATTTGGTGATGCTCTTAATTTTCCTTCCTGTGGGATTTTCAGTAATTCCCACATTAAAAATAACAATGTAGAACACTTGTTTTAATATTAGTAACAGTACCAATGTCAAAAGTCTTGCCGGTTACATTTGCAAAATGTGCCTGTGTTATAAACCCAGATCCCAATTTAATGACCCATCACACTTAATAAAACCGGCCTTTTAAAGTCCCTAATCAATTAAATTCATTGCAGCTTGCTTTTCCAAAGTATAACACATATTTTGCATTGCACACATAGAAAAAAATATTCAGATGGTATTAAAGTACACACTTGTGTCCCTGTGTACCTGATGTATGTATAACTTGATGCCATGAGGCCTCACCCTTATGTCTGATGAAGTGGACTTGGTCCATGAAAGCTCATATTTAAATACAGGAGTTAGTCTTTAAGTGCCACAACATTTTTTTCTTTTTTGCTGTTCTGTTTTGTTTACTCTTTGATATGCTTGCACAGACTAACATGGCTACCACTTCAAACATTTTACATGAAGGTTTCAATGCAATTTGATGATTTACAGGAACTGCATTCATATTCATATGAAATTTCTCTGTTTTTCAACCTATGTGATTTCTGTTGAGCCATCGACATTTATGATGTCCTGGAGTTGTTGACATGAGGATGTGGGGAGAGAACCACTGCAGAACTAGACTGCTGGGGAGATAATAAAGCAATTATTATGTTCACAATTTCAAGTGTCTGAAGTGTTATACAATGCATACTGTGAGAATGATATGAATTTTAAAGGAAAGACTTTAAAAATCACATAACTGCTTGTGTGAATGTAAGATCGATCTCCATAACAGGAATCCCTTTTGGACAGTAGCATCACATACACAAGCAGGAGATCCTATGCTACTGTACTGGCAGAGCATTAATTCCCATTGATACCCAACAGAAGCAAAGCAACAATAAAAATAGTTAAAATTATTTATTTATTTAAATTTCTATACCGCCCTCCTTGCCAAAGGCGATCCAGGGTGGTTTAACACATCATAAAAACATTGGAACAATATAGATTAAAATTTTAAAAGTTCTTAAAATCTATAATTAAAACCAATTAAAACTACAACTAAATATTTTTGTATACTTTTTAGAGAACCAGTGCAGGTATCATGGATCCAGGAGACCTGGATTCAAATCCCTGCTTGACACTGGAAATGTACAGGAAGATAGCAATGGTAGATTGCTATTCAAATATCTCATATGCTTTGAAAAGCTATTTTGATGGTGTTTAATAAGAGCTTACATCTAGAAACTTAAAAGTGGAGACATGTACTATATAATAAAGGTAAATGAAAAGCCAGTCGTATCTGACTCTAGAGTTCAGTGTTCATATCTGTTTATAGCCAAAGAGCCAGTGCTGTCTGCGTTTGCAGACATTTCCATGGACATGTGGCAGACATGACCAGACACAGAATGCTGTTTATCTTCCCACCAAAGTGGTACCTATTTATCTACTTGCAGTTTCTTGGTTTCAAACTACTAGAGCTGGGACAGAGATGGGAGCTCACTCTGTTGTGCAGAACTTGGGTCTCGAACTGCTGACCTGCTGACCAGTCATCAAGTTCTTCATCTTAACCACTAAGACACCACAGTCTCTTGTACTATATAATACTTCCTGATTATTAGCTATTTTTTTTTCTTTTCCCCCTAAAGTGTATGTAGAAAAACATTTTCATAATAAGATTGGCTGTAATCAGCAGTCCTTATATGTATTGTACTTTGTCTAATAAAATATTGGGTATTGGATAATCACATAATATATTAATTTTTATTTATTTATTTATTGGCTAACCCTCTGGTCTTCTTTTAAACATTTTGGCATGATTTTGTCTTGATCCAAGGTGCTTTAGATGGTTTTTAGTAGGGCAGCATGCATTCACTCTCTATAGTTTTCCGTTGAGGTCAAGTAAAATGCTTTCCTTATTGTTAGTCTCTTTCATTTGTTTTTGAAGATAAAATGGCCCATGGATTTCTGAAATAAATCACAGTGACTCTAGATGTACCTCTGGAACTCAATCAACTCTAGAGTAAAAATGAATAAGCCTCAATGTCAGCTGGATTAAAGACTAATATATATCAAGCACATTGTTGAAGGGAGATATAGCTAGGGTACCAAATGAGTTTTTTCCACAGGCTTCTAATCAGTAAACAACAAGAGGAGCCAGTAAAGGTTCAAGGGCAGGTAGACTTGTAGGCCAAAATCTTACTAAAGGGGAATTACACAAATAGTTTTCCCTTGCTGTCTTCCTTCAGTAACAAAACCAGACCCATTTTCTCAACTTGCTCATGTGGGAAGCATGATGGATGGCCAGCTACAGAGATAGGAATCATTTATACTGCATGATTCCTAGAGGATTCTGGCCTTGGAACCTGCTATCTATATTCAGCCCTGGTGTGCCTAGAACTAGCATCATAGGTCTTTGTGACCTTTGCTGATGAGGCTGTAGTCAGAAAGGATGGGGCTATTGAAGGCTACAATTCATTATGGAAATATACTTCCTCTACCACCAGAAGGGTTTTCCTCTCTTTGGCAGAGACAGAAAGGCCTGGGACCACAAGCTGGAGTGTGCTGTTGCATTCATTTCCAGCTAGTGGGATTTCTAGGTGCAACTGGTTAACCATACTGTGGACTGAATGCCAACTGGCTAGAGCAGAAGTGGTCCTGAGCTTGCATGTGACCTCCAAGTTTGTTTTTTGCCTTCTGATCTCCATGAGACTCCCCACTCCCCCATGGTTTCCTCCAACAAAAATTGCTGCTTTGAGAAGCCCCCCGGAAAAAGCAATTCAGTAGGATGCAGGGCACCTCAGGCAAAGCCACAAGAAACCACTTTTGAACCTGGGGCAATCAGCACCATCTCCCACATACTATCTCATGAGGTATTAAGTATGATCCCCCACAAGACAAAAAAAAAGACTGGTAGCCTCCTAAAGAGGGGGAAAAGTGTGTTCTTTCAGTACAGGAGTAAAAAAAAAATGAATATGGCCAGAGGTTATCATCATTTTCTGACATCCATCAATCACTTCTAGATTTTTAGAAGTCAATGTGGCTCACAAAAGATGCCAATGGCAGAAACTTGGGCCTCAGACCCACTGAACTTGCCCACTCGTGGACTAAGCAGTCTTTTTGTCTGATCCATTATGGTTCACTTTGTGTTTTTTATACTTCTATCAGGAAAATCTCAGTGCAGTTCCATAATTTGAAGGAGACAAGGCTCATCTGAAAAACATATCTGAACTGCATGATTGTTTGATATGTAAACTGATCTTCATTGCATTTTTGGCAATACCTCCTTCATCAATATTGAGTCTGTGGCAATTACTTAACTTTACTGCTCTCTGAACCCACTTTGTTAACAAGCAAATGTTTGGATCCATAGTTAGGGGACAACTACGTTGACAAATAATGTAGTAAATGCTCCAAGATTGGGGTGGTCACATTCACATTTTATGTTGACTTCCTGATGAAAGAGGAGAACACATGTCATAGTCTGCCTAGCCAGCAGGTGATGTGATATCCAAATAGCTAAAAGAACAACATGCAAGTGAACTTGATATCTCAAGCCATTTGCACGTGCTGATTGTCATTGCGGAAACTTCTACCAATATGCGGATTCCTCGATGAATAATGACTCCAAGTTATCCAAGATACGTTAGGTATACATCAATGTACAGCAGCCAAGAGTTTCCCCTCTCTAACCTGAAGGTTTTTTCTCCATCATCAGGGCTTCTATTTTTTTAAAAAATGAAATGTATGTTCATTGGTTCAGGCAGTGTGATCACTTCAGCCAGTGTAAAGGAGTTTGTAGGCATCCTGTCCAAAGCCATTGCACTCCACTATAGCAGCAGTGAGAGAGGAATAGCGGTGTGGAACCTAACAGCCATTTCAATCCTGTCCTTCATCAACCTGGTGCCCGCATCTGCTTGTTTCCCTCTTGCCTTCTCATTCTAATTAACATCTTGCTGCCTAGGTGATTGGAGAAAAGACGAATGAGGATTTTGCAGGGTGTAAGAGAGGAGGATGTTATCAATTAGCCTTGTTTTCAGCTTATGAAAGTAGTTCTGCTCTGACTGTGCCTCTTATAAATTTGGATGGCTAGCTTAGCAGCCTATGAACAAGGTTGAGTGCCAATTTTCTCCCCTGTTTCTTCTTACCTCTTTGTGGTGAGTTGAATCAAATTAACCTTGGAAAATCCAACTTCCTGGGTGCGATTTCAGTAGATCTACTTTTATTTTATTTTTGAATTAAAATTGAATTGAATTCAATTTTCCGTATATGCTGGAGTATAAGATGACTTTTTACCCCTGAAAAACATGCTTCCAAGTTGGGGGGGGGGCGTCTTGTACGCCGGGTGCACTTCAGTTGAATAAAATAAAGTAATACCTCGGATAACGTTTACCTTGGATAACGTTTACCTCAATAACATTTACCTTGGATAACGTTAAGCAATCTGGGGAGGAGAATTGCATCGAATAACATTAAGGTCCTATGGGATGGATCGGATAACAACTTTTAATATCAGATGACAAACAGGAGTTTGAAGGCTTTTAAAGGGAAACTGTCATGCCAGCAAACTTGCTAGGGACTTGCCTGGCACTTGCTCTCTCCCTCTATTTGTTATCTTCCTTCTATCATTGACAGTTCCAGTTTGGTTAACAGATTAGAAAACAAACAGCATGGCAGCTCCCATAGGTTTATTGTTCCATTCAGCTTTAGTGAATTGTCTTTGGTGAATTACGTTTAATAAACTTGAACTGTTTTATGTTTACTATACATGTTTGATAACATACAGCCTTGTGACAATTTTTCTGCATGTCATAAGTATTTGAATATAAATTAACATGTTGAAATCAAATCTGATGTTCTTTTACATTTTATTTGGTGTGTGGAAGGTGTGCAGAAGAGGGGGTAGTCTTATACAGCGAGTATATAACAAACTATATTTTGAGTGGAAATGTTGGGGGGTCGTCTTATACGCCCAGTCGTCTTTTATGCCAGCATATATGGTATTTTATTTTATCATACTGTACTTCTATGCCACCCTCCTCACGAATGACTCAGGGTGGCTGACAACAAATAAAATAAAATCAGTAATACAATCGCACAATAAAAAACCCACCCATCACAATAATAATAATAAAAAGTTAAAATTTTAAAAGACAATAAAAAATTAAAAGAAGTGAAGATTAAAAGATACAGCTAAAAACACAGGGGGGGGGGGTGATGGGGAAATCAAATGAACCAGCAGGCCTGAATGACAGACTGGCCCAGGCCCCATACCTGCCTCGCCAGCCAGGTCTTCATACCCTACTTGCATTTTTAACTCTGTGTAGTCACACACTTAGTCAAGAAATGAACCAACCTAATGAGAAAGCTCCACAGGCTTGGTTGGATTGTCTCTTGACTAGATGCCTACTTAATATACAATACAGAGTCCAGTGTGCAACACAGTTCTGTAGATTTTGTTTCCCAAACTGGCAAATGCAAGCCCAAACAACCCTCTACCTTTGGAGGGCAGGGGAGGATTCAAATAGGGCATAGAACTGTGGCATTTTTTAATAAGGAAAATAGTATAGTTTTATCAGCTTTTTTTATATCTCAGAATTCATTTTGTTTCTGGTTTTTCTCAAGATACCTTTATATATATACAATTTTTGGGGGGATGTTTTTGTAAAAAAAAATAGTTAGATGATTGTAAAAGACAGTTGTGAAAGCACAACATCAGAAAAGGAGCAATATAACAAGAAGTTTGGGATCTGCTTGTGTTCCCAAACTACTTGTATATGCTGTTGTTATTGATATGCAAGTGCAATGCTGGCTTTTCCCTGGGGAAGCACAATGTAGGGTACTACATTGGCTAAATATAGCACAATAAAAAGATGTTTTGTCTCTATGGAGAAATCAAGTGTAGTTTGTAAAAGTGACTTCAGAGCTAGGATTAGTTCCTTAGGACCTTTGATCATTAGTCTTCTACAGGCTATGCACAACTTTGCTGATGCCATTACTACTTTGACTCTGCTGGAAAGCACTTAGCTGATCTGTAAGGGTTAGATGTCCTACTTTTGATCATGAAAAATCAGGCACCAAAGCCTCAAAGCAGACCTTAATGCTTTGTTCACAGATGGACAGCTTGTTTAGTGGAAGGTCTGCACTGACACTTTGCACATCCCATTTGCATAATTTAGTTTGCCTGAGCTCAGAAAATGAGTACTACAGCTGGTATTTCATTCACTGCTTTCCATATATTATTCTAAAATAAATATGTTTGATATTTACAAACCATGGACTGCTCATGATTATGAAATGTGTTCTGCAGTTAAATTTTCATGAATATGTCTGCAAATCCAAGGGCCTAACTAGGTATGCGCCCTTCTATACAGATTAAAATCAGGTTTATTCTATGTATTCTTATATATCTTTTGGAGAGAATACCTCCACAGAATCAAGAAAGCTTTTCTTGTAAACTGGACAAGGAATTGTTTTCCCAAGATAGTTGTTTTCCAAGGCTACTAGACATGTGATTTTTCTATGGTTGACATGCATTCACCACTAAATTACCGCAATTAACAACCCATCTTTGAAGGAAGGGCTCCCATCCCACCATCTCTAAATGTATGGAAAGTAGACTGATTGATCGGAAGTGGAGTTAATAAAGAGAGGCGGCAGCGGCTACTCATATCTGAGTATACATTGTTCCTTAACAGGAAAAAATGCCACTGGTGTGAATTTGTTTAAGGTGGATCCCAGCTTGCCATGAAGTGACCCCACACACTGTGATCACAGACCCATCTCCTATGGCACATATGAAATGAGATGTGCAGGATTTAACATCAGGACTGCAATGGAGTGCCGCAGCCTTGAGGATACTAACAAGGTGCACCTTCACAGCCAGTCCATCTGGCATGGCCTCTTCCACCTCCATGGCCATTGGGAATTAGAATGGTGAAATGGTTCCTCCTCTGCTCATTTTGCCATTGGGCCTAATATGATGGTTTCCAGTGGCATTTCCTCCAGTGAGGGGACCATCACCCCACCCAAAGGGGCTCATCCACCCATAGCTGTTGGCCCCTTTCGGTAGTCAGGTTACTTACCACTGCCCAACACTCAGTGTTGAGTCGCTGGCTGTACAGTCTACTCCATTACCATAAAGAGAGTAAGACCTAAGCATAAAGTAACCTGAAAAGTGTGGGGCTGTTATGCAGATAATCAAGTACAGACAGTTATGTACCTTCACTTCTCTTTTCTAAAACACCTGATGATAAGTAGATTGCTATTCTCAAGATCAGTTCTTTATTTTCACACAGTTCTCCAAAAAGGCTGCCAGAATTCTCACATACATGGAAATATAGGGACTTCTATAACTAAGACTTTTTTCTCCGGCCTTATCACTGACTGAATAAAACATAAGGTTGTGTTGTTTTTGTTGTTGTTGCTACTGCTGTTCTCCATCAGTATAAGCTGTCCTGATGAAGTTATTAAGGCTATGGTTAAACACATTCTTCATGGCCTAGTTAGCAGTCCACCTTCCAGTCAGTGTAGAGTGTGGTCCTGAAATCCAAATTTCTTATGTCAGCATCAAATTTGTAGCCAGTTGGTCTTTCCATTTCTCTTCTGAGTATTGGCAGGATGGACTACAAGAATATCTGGGCCCCAAAGTCCTTGAGTTTCCTTTCCACTGCTCCAAAGTCTGATATGATTTTTTTTCATAGTTCCTCTTAATTATTCTCATGTGAGAAGAAAGAGTTATGAATCCATGGGTTTTATGAGTAATGACAATCCTTCCTACATAGAGTGTACCTGATGGGTCCATGGATCTTCCTAGCAAATTTCAGGTTGAATCCCAAACAATAGGGAGTCACCTGTAACAGCTACTCTCCTTCTTTTCAAAGGGTGTGGGTTCAAGGACTCTACGTTGCCGATCTCCAGGCTCTCTCATGTTTGTTTCTCAATTGTCATTTTTCAATCTTTTCCAAGCTTGTATTAGTTTATAATGAGAGCAGGGACTCAAATTTTATCCCCAAGACCAAAATGTTTGCCCAGTTTTATTCTTTTAAAAAGAGCAGACATCTGTTCTGTCTAGTTTATACACTATTGCATGTCTAAAAGATGGAATGGGCTGGGAAGTATGATACTTTCCTATCAGCCTGTTCAAATTCAGGGTGTGGGGACAGTACAGAGAATTATTTATCTGCTAAATTTTAACTAGTAGCATGCTGAGATTTCTATTATTATTCTGTGTATTTTGCTGCTATAATTTCCTTTGGGGGAAATTAGTCAAATGGAATTAAGTTGTAGAAAAACAACCTATATTTTAATTGTATGACGTCCCTAAATTGCTTAGGAGCCCAGCAGAAAACTTTATAACTTCACAATAAAGTTTTTGGTTTTTTGTGAAATTGCACTAGAATCTTCCACATGCCTGCTCAGAAACAAGAGCAATTGAGATTTGCTGGTTGGCTAGTTGGATTGGCAGAATGAATGGGACTTGCTCTTGGGTAAATGTATGTGAAATTCGAGTTTCAAAATATCTCAACATAACTGTAGCTCAGCAGAACAGTGCTTAATTCTCCCACTTAATTCAAGGATTTTATATTTGATTAGATGTACAAATAAATATGAAATTGCTATGGGAGGATTTCAACCTATCTAAATAATCTATATCAATTAATTAAATAAGCAGCATTTTTCTTGCAGAGTTTTTACTCACTATTAATGAGCACTTATTAAATTTGATAGTATTTGGGAAAAACCGACTTGCTGAGACTTGTTCAGTCTTCAAACTAACAGGCTAACACATCTACTATTCTAAAAAAAATTTTCCCTGTAATATTATATGTCATTTATGCTTAATTAAAAGGTAAATAATGGCAGAGAGATCTTTAAGCTGTGGACCATGGAGTACATAGTCTCACTACATATTATTTTACTACTAACAAGTTTGTTCTGTAGGAAACAGGCCCCCAGGCCATGGCTAGCCTTACCCTGTGGGACTGTGAAACAGCAAATTTTGGGTGCCATCAGGGGCGTAGCTACCGCCGTATCTGCTGTATCAAGCAAAAGGCAAGGAGAGTGTATATTTAATTTGAATTGTTTGTAAAAATTTTGGAAAAAGTGACAGATAGATAATTATGATGAATAAATATTTCTTTTAATTTTAGGCAATTTTTTTTCTTTTGTGAGAAATCTTTACCCTTCCTAAGGGCCCCCAAACAAATTTTTATACGGGGCCCCGCCAAGGCACGCTACGCTTCTGGGTGCCATGAAAGATTAGCAAATGGTGAGCTTTTTACTTTGTTCCTGTTGTACTATTATTCCCAGGGAATGAAGGTGGTGGATAGTTTTTGTTAACCCACAAGTCAGTCTTCAAAATATGTATCTTGATCAATCACAGAGATGTTTTAAAATAAGAATGTGACACAAACAGGGATTGTTGTACACCAGCTTTCAACAGAAAATTTAGTCATTCATCTTTGAGGATGAAATCCTGCTTTCTCTAATCTCCTAGGCACAATGACTCTAATAAACACAACCCTTTCCATCCTGTCTTCATGGAGGATAATATCATACCCTATCTTATGTTGCAACATTGCAGCCTCTATCCTTTTGAGGCATTAAATTAGGAGCCCTATTCAGCTATTATGCATTGTGCTTTATCCAACATGAAATGGGTGCTAGTCTAGCCCCATCCCTATCATCAGTTTGGTAGCTTTCACGTGGAACAACAGAAGCATTTGAAAGGGCTCATCACTGGCGTAGCATAGGTTTCTGCCACCTGGAGCCCAGGCCAAACCCGCCCCCCCTTCTAGGCTCACCATCCCTAGGCTCCCCTCTCCCAGGCTCAAACCCCCCCCCCCATGGTCCCCTATTTATCAACTTACAATTTCTTGCCAATGTTTAAAGCAAAAATGGAGTTAGCTGATGCAGAAGAGATAAAGAAAAGATGGCAAGAGTACACAGAGGAACTATACAAAAAGGACCTCACCAAACAATGTTCAAATTATCGAACAATTGCGCTCATCCCACATGCTAGCAAGGTTATGCTCAAGATAATACAGGATGGACTGCAACAGTATGTGGAGAGAGAATTACCAAGAAGTGTAGGCTGGGTTCTGAAGAGGCAGGGGAACTAGAGACCATATCGCCAACATACGTTGGATAATGGAGAAAACAAAGGAATATCAGAAAGAAGTCTACTTCTGTTTCAATGACTACACCAAGGCCTTTGACTGTGTGGACCACAACAAAATGTGGCAAGTAATTAAAGAGATGGTAATACCAGAACACCTTATATGCCTCATAAGAAATCTGTACAAGAGTCAAGACGCAACAGAGAAGACAGAATATGGCATGATGGAGTGGTTTGGAATAGGAAAAGGAGTAAGACAAGGCTGCGTTTTATCACCCTGCTTATTCAACTTATACACAGAGCACATAATGCACAATGCAGGGATGGAAGAATCACAATATGGGATCAAAATTGCTGGGAGAAACATCAACAACTTGAGATACGCAGATGATACCACCCTAATGGCAGAAAGTGAGGAAGACCTAAAGAAGCGGCTGCTTAGATTGAAAGAAAAGAGTGCAAAAGCTGGCTTGAGACTCAATATCAAGAAAACCAAGATAATGGCAACAGGCCCTATCAGTCCCTGGAAAATAGATGGGGAAGAAGTAGAAGCAGTGACAGACTTTACTTTCTTAGGATTCAAGAACACTGTAGATAGAGATTGCAGCCATTAAATAAAAAAGCGACTGATTCTTGGAAGACAAGCTATGAGAAACTTGGGGAACATAGTTAAAAACAGAGACATCACATTGCAAAACAAAATTTGGATAGTCAAAGCAATGGTATTCCCAGTGATAATGTGTGGTTGTGAGAGCTGGACCATTAGGAAAGCTGAGCGCAGAAGAATAGATGCCTTTGAGATGTGGTGTTGGAGGAGAGTTTTGATAGTCCGCTGGACAGCGAGGAGAACAAATAAGTCAATCTTAGAAGAAATCAACCCTGACTGCTCATTAGAAGGTCAAATAGTAAAGATGAAGCTAAAGTACTTCAGACATCAAATGAGAAGAGATGATTCACTTGAGAAAGCCTTGATGCTGGGAAAGTGGAGGGCAAAAGAAGAACGGGGCGACCAAAAATGAGATGGCTAGATGGTATTGTAGACACAATGGGCACAGAGCTGGGTGGGTGGAGGAGGACGGTGGAGGACAGAAGTGCACGGAGTGCGGTGGTCCATGGGGTGACAAAGGGTCGGAGTCGACTGTGCAACTGAACAACAAAATTTCTTGCCTTCAAACTGCTAGGTTGGCAGGAGCTGGGACAGATGGGGAGGACGGGGGGGCACATGCACCCAGTGGTGCTTCAAGGCATGGGGGAGAGGCGGCAGCAGCAGCAGCAGCAGCAGCAGCAGCAGCAGCAGCAGGAGGGGACACAGAGGGTAAATAAATAAATCCTAGGCATTTCGCTTTGTCTGTTGAAAAACAGCCTGAGGAAGCCTTGCCCAGCAACAGATGACTCACCACCTGTGCCTTTTTCCCATTGGCTGAGGCCACTGGGAGCCCTGCTTATTCCGCCCCCACCCTTCGCCCGCCGCCTTTCCTCTCCACGCCGCCTCCTTTGATCGCCCTGCAGCCATCCGGCTGGCCCTGCTGCTTGTCCGGGTGGTGGATCAAGGTGAGGGGAAGGGAAAGGAGTCAAGGCTTTGCCGCCCCCTGGAAAGCGCTGCTGGGGGCAGCCGACCCCCCTGGCCCCCGCCTTGCTACGCTGCTGGGGTTCATCTACTTCTATGACTCAAGTATGCGTGCTAAATATAAGGTTAACTGTTATCCATGAGTCCAGAACATATCCCCCACATATATGGGTGTGTATGACCTGTAATGTATTTGGGCCCATTTAGATCTGTGACTTATTTCAATTATCTTTATACTGTATCCTAGACCTATAAATATACCAATATGTCTATTTGTTTGTTTGTTTGATTGATTTTTATATTCCAATCATTCATTAGGCCCATGACTTTGAGTTTTGCTTTACTGACTGAGGAAGTAGGAGAAGAGATTTGTACTCTTTCTGTTCACTCAACCTACCTAACTCAATGGTTTGTTTATAGACAGAGACCAGCAGAAAAGGGACCAATTGATCAAAGAAGTTGAGAAATACAAGAAAGAAATGGTAGGCATCCTTTCTACCCCTCCATGTCATTCCAGGTGTATTTCCACTAAGAATAATAAAATAAGTGGGTGTGTTGACTATAGAAACTGTATGCTGTTCCTTTTGAGAGCAATGGAACATGAGTTAATTGTGCTCCCGGGGGATGGTTTTCCAGGCTTGTTCAATTTGAGGCTGACTGTGTTGCTTCTGTTAAGAATGCTGAGGATCTTTGCTTTCAGAAAAGAAAGCTTCTGGGATGTGAAGAACTGTTTGAAAATATGCCAAGAATTTGAGTGCCCATCATATGTCATCCTGATGAATGCCTCCATGGTTTGAAATGGAAATTCATGTCACTGCCATTAGAAACAATTGAAGTGGAAGTGACATAGTCATCTGTACTCATTACAGTTCCCTTAACCCTGGGGTTCCCAACCTTTTCAAGCTGGGGGCCGGGTAATGCTTTCTCAGTCAGCTTTGAGGGCCGGATGGCCATTTCCCCCTGCCTGCACAATGGGGTGGCAATTTTGACCCAACAGTTTCAAAGGGACAGCCATTTTATTTCTCAAATGCCCTTGGAGGGGTGGGGGCCCACATGAAATGGTGCTGGGGGCCAGATCCAGCCCATGAGCCTTAGGTTGGGAACTCCTGCCTTAACGAGTGTGTTTATGGATGTTGAGCTGGAGATTAGAAGGTCAGGTTTCGATACCCGAGAGCTGCACTTGGGGACATGAAATGAGCCTCATTTAGGTGTTCCTTGAGTTGAGTTTCTCCAGCAAAAATCCTTTCAACCCAGAGTAATCTCTGACATGAAATTATTATTATGGATAGTGGTTTGCTCTTCACTTTTCAACAAGCTGAGCTAATCCACACTTACCAAATTATATCTGGGCTGGAAAGTAATTTTTGTTGGACTATATGATTCTCAACTCCAAATTTGTATAAAAAATGTGTATGTTAGAGAAATTTGCAAACAAATTGCATATGGTGTGGTACATTGTGTATGAAGATAAATAAATATTTTCATTTGCATAATTGTTAAAAATACAGAACTTACAAAAAAACACTAATCACCGAATACATAGAAACTGAAACAAACTGGATTTGTTCAGCAGATATTATAAATATTTCCGTTTTGCATTAATAAGTGCTACAAATTTTGCAAAATGACTCTCTCTCTCTCTCTCTCTCTCTCTCTCTCTCTCTCTCTCACACACACACACACACACACACACACACACACACACACACACACACACACACACACACACACACACACACACACACACACACAGAATTGAATCATAATTGTAGCATTGTCTTCCCATTAAATATTTCAGTTTTGGAGAAGGTGTCCTTCTATACATATTTCAGATTTGGAGCAGTTTTCACAACAGGATCAGGAGGGCTGGGCTAGCTTAGCTTCTGAAATCTAGTCAGATCACTTTGTTCAGAATGATATACTGTCGTAGCCTCGTTCGATTTCTCCAGGGGTGGAAAATATATCCTGAACAAACTGTACTTTGAGCCCTGGTGGCATGGCAGTTGAACTGCTGTACTGCACCCAAAACACTGTGAGTTCTATCCTGATGGGAATCGAGGCTGACTCAGCCTTTCATCCTTCCAAGGTCACTAAAATGAGAACCCAGCATGTTGGGGCAAAATGCTAATTCATTTGTGAACTGTCCAAAGAGTGCACTAAGCGCTGTGGGGCAGTATATAAATGTGATTGCTGCTGCTATTGTTACTTGGTGAGCTGGTGTCTGGTCAATGCCACCAACCTTCTTCAACCTCTTTCGTTGTTGTTTTTATCAATGTTTAGTTATCACTTTTTAATTAAAAGGCTTATTCTTATTAGACTAGCAGTAAGTTAGAAATTCCATAGTTGATGCTTAAATTGCTTTTCTCAGTTCTTTGCCCACTCAGCAGCTGAAACTGGGCACATGTCCCATGTGATCTGATATGTTCTTCTAAGTTGTTTTGTGTTTCACACAAACAATGATAGAATGAACTAAGTCATGCTCCATGCCTACCTTCTGCTCAGAATTGCACTATTCCACCCACACACCTCATCCTTTTATCCTTGCTCAACCTGCATACAGAATGTTGGGACCGCTTCATGACAAATTTACTCCCACCCTAAAGACACAGTGTTTTCTAATTCTGAGTCATATACTGGTCTCCGTTGTGTTTTCTTATTCTAAGTAACACTGATGTATAACCTAGTCCTAATGCAAGACTATCACAAGATATTTTTCTGCTTGATAAACGACAATATGTTTCTCCATTCTGTTCTACGTACTGAAACTAAAAAGACTGAAAGACAGTTGAGCCTTATTTCAAAATCGATATGGGATTATAGATCTCCAAAATGGATGATGATGATGATGATGATGATGATGATGATGATGATGATGATGATGATGATGATGATGATGATGAAACTCCTAGAATTTATAAGTGTTATTTGATGGATTCCCAACCTAAGGCCCATGAGCCAGATCTTGCCAGCAGTGTCATTTCATGTGGCCCACCCCCACCCCTCCAAGAACATTTGAGAAACAAAATGGCTATCTCTTTGAAGCTGTTGGGACAAAATGACTATCCCCATTGTGCAGGCAGGACAAAATGGCCATCCAGACAAAATGACCTGGGCCCCAGCTTGAAAAAGTTGGGAACCCCTGTTTTATTCTATGGCTTAAATCATGCTGTTTAACATAATAACTTGATTTTGTACCATGATTGTTGGTTTTGTTGACTGTAAGCCACCCTGAGTCGCCATGGCAACCAGGTGGCTCTATAAGTCTAAATAATAAATAAATAAATAAGTCACAACTAGATTAGGCCCATTGAATTGGTCAGATTTGGTGAGTCAGCTCCATATGTTCCACTTATTTACTGGATGTATCCTAGTTGTAACTTTCAGAAAGGAAAATGCTGTTGAATAAAATTGCACCAGCATTAGCTGGATCTGGTACCAGAATTATTTTCTTTAAACTGATAGGATCATGATCATTGGATGTGGTTCAGCAGTGATTTTTGATTATTAAAGACTCTTTCTGATCCTGTCTTGAAGCACCCAAAGGCTTGTTCAGGGCAAATGGGGAGGAACCTCAGAACTTGAAGGGACAGAAGCTTTTATTTTGTTTAATCATTGCTGGTGCTGATTCCACTTAACATATATCGGTATAACTTTATATAACTGGATTTTGGCCTATGCTAAGCAACAGAATTTCAACCTATTTATTACAGTCCAAATAAGTAATCTTTGCCCTCTCTTTCTCTGTAAATCTGACTATACAGAATCCATAATTTTATGCTTCATGAGAAGGGAAGGCTTGGGAGCTTCAAGAACAGTAATAATTAATTGTAATTTAATACAGCAAAACAAACATGATATTTAATTTTATGGTTTTAAAAAAAATATGTTCTCATACATTTGTTGAAGGTATGCAAATCTTTGAAATATTTTTTTTTTATCTGCAGCGCTTTCCAACAAGACTTCCAAGAGGAACACTGCAATCCTTGGGAAAAAGAAGGCAATGCTCGCCTTATTATTTTAAGCAGACACAATCAAGTAACGAGTCTCTCATCCCAAATGCAGAGAAGATACTCAAAAAAAGTTTCCAGCGGTATTTATCTCAGATTCCCAAAAATGGCCGAAATCCAGTCTTGAAAAGTGTTATACCATTCACCAAATCCCAACCCGTTCTTCAGAGCTCAAGAAATGAGAAAATGTTTCAAATTCCTCGAAAGAAACCTGTCACTGGAGACCTACTGGACACACATTCACACTGCTTTACCAAAACAAAGCAGCCCTTCATCCCAAAAGTTTTAAAAACAACAAGCAAATCATTCCTTTCAAAATACAGATATTATAACCATCCAGTGGGAAAGAAAAACATCTCACTTAATTCACAGTCACACAAAAGACCAAGGAAGATCTTCAGGTAATATTCTCTCTACCTTACTTTGTGTGTGATTTACTAAGAAGATTGGAACTTGGATGTAACATGTTAAAAGTATGAAGATTACTTGCAGAATGTTACTTTTTGAGTTAAGTACCTCTTGGTGACATTACTTTGACATTATCTAGCTACTAATGTCTAAATGTGTGGGTTTTTAAAAAATCATTTATGACCGAATTTTATGTGTTAAGTAATTTTTTAAAAATAACATTTAGTACCATTGTGCTAAGGGACTGCAGTGGATCAGATAATTAAGATGCTGAACTTGATGACTGGAAGGTCAGCAGGTTAGCAGTTCAAGACCTGAGTACAGCATGATGGAATGAGCTCATGTCCCTGTCCCAGCTCCTTCCAACCTAGCAGTTCAAAAGCAAGAAATTGCAAGTAGATAAATAGGTACCACTTCAGTGGGAAGGTAAATAGCATTCCATGCACTACGGTGTTGAGTCATGCTTGCCACATTACCAGGGAAACGTCTGTAGACTCAGACAGCACTGGCTCTTTGGATGTAAACAGAGATGAGCACTGAACCCTAGAGTCGGATACAACTAGCTTTTGAGCTGGCATGTTACTCTTTAATTACAAGCAATAAACAATGAACACCAAAGTACTTATTTTTTTAAAAAGTATTGCTCACCAGCATATCAAATAATGTTTCTAATCTGTATAAAAGATTTAGTAACTTCATCTCAAAATGTACAAGTTGAAATAACTGTCAAGTGTTATTCAAAATTTTCTTTTAATCTTTCAGATCTTTGGAAGATGAGTGCTTAAGAACTCCTGTTGATTTCCACCTACTGCACCAAATCAAGGTTACTTTACCCTATATTAGTTGAAATAATAGGGGCAACAATAATATTCTTTAATACAAATTGCTCTGGAGCTGAGTGCCAGGTGTTTTTACAAAACAGTGATTGATAACATAATAATTTTGTGCCACAGATTACTCTGGGTTGAAAGGATTTTTAGGGGATGCCCGAATGAGGCTCCTTTAATGTCCCCAAGTGCAGCTCTCAGGTATTGAAACCCAACCTTCCAGTCTCCAGCTCAGCATCTTTAGCACTAAGTCACCAGGGGAGCTGCATTGATAACATAAAAAAAGTCCATCAAATGCAGCTGATTATTTTTGTAAAAATCCACAATGAAGTTTCATTGTTATACTGTACTTACTTTTGCTTGTAAGAATTCTGCACAATCAAACAGAATTGCACAGTGAATAATACTATTTTGTGTCATTAAATCATAATGGTTATCAAAGTGGCTAAAATCCATCATTTGGGAAATCTAGTACAGGAATAGACTAGATAATGATTGCATCAGATAACGCTAGAATCGGATAACGATGCAAGGTTTTTGGAAAAAACTTGCATCGGATAACGATTCTGGATAAAGATCCTTTAGCATTATCTGATTCAATTGTCTGGGGGGTGGGGGTGCAATCACGTGCCCGTGCAAGGATTGGCTTCTCTGAAATGACCTCCCCCAGGAGGGGGGGAATTTCGGACAAGCCGATCCTTGCACAGATGCACAATCACGCACCTAGCCAAGGATCAGCTTATCCGAAATCCCCCCCCCAGGAGATCATTTCGGACAAGCCGATCCTTGCACAGATGCACGATTGCGCACCTAGCCAAGGATCAGCTTGTCCAAAATCCCCCCCCCCGGGGGAGGGATTTCAAACAAGCCGATCCTTGCACAGGCGCGTGATCATGTGCCTAGCCAAGGATCGGCTTGTCCGAAATCCCCCCCCCCCGGGAGGTCATTTCGGACAAGCTGATCCTTGCCTAGGTGCACGATTGTGCGCCTCTGCAAGGATCCGCTTGTCCAAAAAAAAATTTCCCCCAGGGGAGGTCACTTCGGACAAGCCGATCCTTGCACAGACGCACGATCACGCGCCTAGGCAAGGATCGGCTTGTCCAAACACACACACCCCCGGGGGGGAGGTCATTTCGGACAAGAAGGTCCTTGCCTCGGCACACGGTTTTTCTCTGATGTCAGGGCATTGGACAACGCTAAAAATTGGATAACGTCATGACTTGTGGAACCAAGTCATAACCTTATCCGATGTTCTAGTGTATTTCAAAATGCTTAACGGCAATAGACCTTTGTTTATTGCAAAAACAGCAAATTTCTCTTGAAAACATAAACAGTATTTAAAAACATATTAAATAACATCTGATTTACTCCAACCCACATTTCTCCCTATTAAAAAAAAGAATACAAAATTAATGTGGACAGAAATCACATGGCAAGGAACAATATTTTGCTTTTTTAGGTAAAGATCACACTTGCTCAAATGCCAGTCGTATCTGGCTCTAGGGTTCAGAGCTCCTCCAATGAGCCAGCGCTATCTGTGTCTGCAGACGTTTCTGTGGACATGTGGCAGGCATGATTAAACACTGGAATGCATGGATTGCTTTTTACCTTCCCACTGAAGGGGTACCAATTTATCTACTTGTAATTTCTTGCTTTCGAACTGCTAGGTTGCCAGGAGCATGGACAGAGATGGGAGCTCACTCCATTGTGTAGCACTCAGGTCTTGAACTGCTGACCTGTTAACCTTCCAGTCATCAAGTTCAGCATCTTAACCACTAAGCCACCGCAGTCCATTTGCTTTCAGGTGGTTATACTTTAAAAGAAAGTACTACCGTTCAACTTAAAGCATATCTTTATACTTTTCATTTTGGCTATAACTGAATTGTGGAAACTAAAAACAGAAAGTTAGACTAGTCTGAGAACAAACAACATTTCACAAATATAGTATTTATAATAAAGTGCATTTCCTTGTACTTCATAAAAAAGATGTGCTTCTCCTAGTCCTTTCTCATCAATAATTTTCATCCTTGTACTTAAGCCTGTTGAAGTAGGGCCCAAATGGACAATACAGTACTGCATCCTTTAAAGAATGTCAATCAACACTATATAATAGAGCCTTAACTGGAGGCTCATTTTGCCTATTTCTAATCCCTGAATTGTTTCTTGTAGATAAATGGACAGCAACAACAAAATGGACAAATGTTTGCTCAGCCCCCACTACGTAGTCTAGATAGCTGTACAAATCTATTGTGAAATTTGATTGGCGTGTGTATATTTTAGATCCCAAAGTTAATATTTAAATGTTGTACACAACAAATTTTGCTGCCTACACAGGATTATTCAAATGGCACAGCCACAACCGTGAAGCAATCCACTTGTAAAGGAAGGGTACAAGACAATGTGAAGATACAACACCCTTACTAATTTCTTTTCTTCTTTTTCAAAATTACAGAGGCATAGTCCAAACGCAGTTACTGTACAGTCACTGCTTCATGCAAGGTAAGTAAATTATATATATATTTAAGATAGCAAAATACAATAAACTGTAATAGAAACTGTAGATTACTAAACATGTATAAGCCATACTTTAAACTAATCCTAAAAGATTTTAGCCAAGTGAGAGAGCCTAGCCATACCAGGCCACATAATTTGGGTCACTTTTGGAAATACTTGCTTTTTTTTCTTCTCCAATCCACAGTTTTGATCTGCCCAGCCTGATGAAGAATCCATTTGGACTTTATAGGAAATGGGTGTTTGTTTGTTTACATATACATACACACACACACACACACACATCTATATGTATGTATGTATGTATGTATGTATGTATGTATCTATCTATCTATCTATCTATCTATCTATCTATCTATCTATCTATCTATCTATCTATCTATCTATCTATCTATCTATTTAGTGGTCTAATAAAGGCATTACAGTACAGTAAAACCTCATATAACACTAAAACCTGGTTCCACAAGTCTTGGTGTTATATGATTTTTAGTGTTATCTGATGCATGTTAAAATCCTATGGGATCCATAGAGATACATTGTAACCACACAGGCTTTAGCAGTTGTTATCTGAAGCATCCCATAGGATCTTAATGTTATCTGATGCAATTCTTCCCCCCAGATTCCTTAATGTTATGCGATTTTAGTGTTATTCGATACTAATGTTATATGAGGTATTACTGTACTTACCTTTTGGGTCTAAAATATGACTTATAAAAGATTACAAGCAAGTTAGAATACAAAATTAATTTAATTAGTTTGAAAGTCTGTCTAATCCTGTGTTCTGTTTCTAATACCGTGTTTCCCTGAAAATAAGACATACCCATAAAATAAACCATAGCAGGATTTCTCAGCAGTTGCACAATATAAGCCATACCCTGAAAATAAGACATAATTATAGCCATGGCTACGCAGAGATGGGCAGCCATAGTGATAGGCGTAGCTATGCAGTGTCCCCGCGCGGAGCCAGTGATGTAATAAAAAAAGACAACCTCTGAAAATAAGCCATAGTGTGTCTTCTTGAGGAAAAATAAATATAAGACGGTGTCTTATTGTCAGGGAAACATGGTAGTACCCAACCTGGTGGTTCTAAGAATCCCATAAAGAGAATAAATAATCTTTTCATTATCATTTTTAATCTTCTGGAAATTATTGCTGGATATGTAGAAAGAAAAAGAATTGATTTTGTACCCTCAGTTTCTTATTGCTCATTTTTGGGGGACACAACTTCATATGTTCAGTGCTAACATTTTGTCAGAAAATAATTTTATTGCAAAGCAAAAGCTGCCTTTGATCACTGTAATAAATGAGTCCGTAACTGAGATCTGAGAGGGCCAATGTGATGCAATGGTTAGGCTTTGTGCTGGGAGACTCAAATTCAAACCTCTACCCATAAAATGAAAATTAGGTTCCAGAACTGAAGAGCTGGGATATGGCAAGCCTGTCAGGTAGGCAAGTTTGAGCCTTGCTGATTGCAAAGAAAGAAAACTCAGGCTGTGCTTATTTCTCATGGCTGAAACCAACGTTTCTATGAAGTACTAGATGTTGGCTACAGCATGTTACATAACTGAACTGATTTTCACCAACCTGGCATCGTGTTGTTTGCCAGTGTTACCATATATTGTGTTGGGGTGGAGAACAAAGTAAAACATAAGAGCTATTCTTGGTTTTTTAACTCCTGTTTTTCTATTTTATGGTAATAAAGAGAAGAAGAGTTGAAGTACCTTCAGTTTCTTTGTGATATTACCAATGACATTTTGATTAAAGGTTGTTACGACAAGAAGTGAGTACTCATAATTTAATTTAATTCAATAAAGGAATGATATTTACTCATGCAAAATGTGAACTTCTGACTTGAGTTACTTTCTTCCTAATGAGACTTCTCCACAGGTTGCAGTACAGTATAATAATATTTACCAAATGACTAAACCTGTACACACAGTTACCCCCATGAACACATGACATTTACAGTTTCAGTTGTCATATTTGAGAAGAATGTTACTACAAAGAAAAAGGAATATGTTTCAAACTTTTCTGTTAATCTTTTTTTTTTTGTATCTTTGTTCATTTTCCCAAAGTGGAAAAAGTTACTTTTTTGAACTACTGTTCTCACAATGCCTTGACAGCCATGCTCTCATACCAAGGATATTGTGAGAGCTGCAGTCTTTTCTCATTTTTATCTGAAATTCACAGCATAGGCCAATCTTTGTTGTCATTGCCCTCCATTTCATTTACATCAATACAGTATAGCTAACCTTATTGGCAACACACTTCATGCCACAACTGCACTTCAGAGCAAGTATTAGCTTAGTGAGAAAGTACTAGGCATAGAATTTTGGCATTTTTTTTTGAACTAATAATCCCAGCTAGCAATGAGGCTAGGAGGAGCAAGACCTGACTAGACCACAAAGCTTTATAGCTTAATCCCTTATACTGTAGTAGGTAACCCACATTGAGGAGTCTATAGGTTTCTGTATTGGCAATAATAGGATTTGTAGTCCAAAAAATCCTAAAATCCCATGACTAAGCTACCATTTTGAGTCAGAATACTGGAGTGATGGTTGGTGAACTGCAATCAAGATTTTGTGGGAGCTGTGAATCTACTCTGAGTTTCAGTCTGCACTATACTAACTTTATTCCCAAATTAAGTTCAGCAGCTTGGATAACTTCTTCAAGGTGCATAATAAATCCTGGAGTAGATTCACAGCACCCCTGAAATTGGAATCATTGGCTGCCATCAGAAGATAGTAATTGCTTAATACTCCAAGCTTTGGAAGAAAATACTTGGTTTTGTAAATTAAACTGAGATGTTAGCTAGAACACACTGATACAAAATACAGTATACAAGATTAGCATGCTACTCTGGTAGATAAATGGCACTTGCAAATTCACACTGAAGGAATGTCATATGGAAGAGTAGTTTTTAAGAAAAGAGACACAGAACACAAGGTGTTTGTTTGTTTGCTTGTTTCACATAAACTTTTCTGAACCATAGCTTGCTTCATCTGATCTGTTTGATGACATGGGTTACAGTTAGAAAACATATGTCAAACAAAGCATGCTAGTGTTCTAGACTTCATGGGATTACTTGATTGGTTTTCTTGCAGTGAAGTAAGGATTAAACTAGACAATAGCACATTCCTAGGACAGGAATTACATGATAAAAGTTATCTGATTGGTTTATGTTAATTTTTTGCTACCTTCTGGATCATTCAAATTAACTGATTTCTTTTGTACATAGTCATTGGGAGGTAAACAAAAAACAGCCTGCAAGTCTTGTTGCTCAAGAACAAAGAATTAAGCAAATCACACCACTGGAGTGCCAAACATATGTTCAGCTTCTAATGAAAGGCCTTCTTTACCCCTTAGTTTTATCCTAAAACACTAGCCCTCCTCTTGGAAATTAAGTTTCACATCCTGTGTCGTACTGTATGTGAAATATGCTTAATCCACAGCCAAGTGTCCTAAAGGTAGCATCCTTTCTTCTATGCTGTAAATCAACCAGTGAGGAATATTTGGGGGAAAACCTTGTTTCTCATTTACTAAATTTGTTTTACGAAGCACAAGGTCCCAGTCCAACAATTATTTGACTGCAAATTCCAAAAATGGAAGGAAGGAAAGTTCAGTCACTCACATGATAGTGTAGTTTTTTAAATAATGCACCACATTGCTTTAGAGCAGGAGTTCCTAACCTTTTCGTGCCATGGGCCGTGGGCAGTGGTGGGATGTCAAAAATTTTACTACCCCACTGTGATGTTATCACAGTGTGGGTGGAGTTAACATCATGATGTCATGATGCCATGGGCGGAGCCAAATAAATAATAAATAATAAATAAAATAAAAATAAGCACACACACACACACACACACACCCCTCAACCCTCTCACCCACAATACAAACCCATAAATAAATAAAATAAATAAATAAAATAAATAAATAAAATAAAACATACATTAAAATACACCCACCCACCCCAAACACAAATCAATCAGAGCTTAAAGCTTATTCTGGCTAATCTTTCTCACACTAGGTCAGATGGAAGGAACTACAGAATGAACTCACCACAAAATGGCTTCATTTTGACACTTTTCAACTTTTCAACAGTTAAAGAAGTTAGGTACAGTAAAACCTCATATAACACTAAAACCTGGTTCCACAAGTCTTGGTGTTATACGATTTTTAGTGTTATCTGATCCTCTATGGGATCCATAGAGATACATTGTAACCACACAGGCTTTAGCGGTTGTTATCTGAAGCATCCCATAGGATCTTAATGTTATCTGATGCAATTCTTCCCCCCAGATTCCTTAATGTTATGCGATTTTAGTGTTATTCGATACTAATGTTATATGAGGTATTACTGTACTAAGTCTTTGCCTAACCAGTTCTCTAGGATAATATGCCTTAATGTAAATGTAAAACAGCTTTACCTCCTTAAGGGTTCTCCAGTTGGAACAGCAATTGGAACAGCACAGGTGTAGTTTATTGATGGGAAAACTCCAAGACTTTGCTTAAAAACCCCAAGCCAGCCTTTTTAGGAACTGTGGTAGTATGTCAATATAGGTAAAGGTATTGAATACACATTAAAACACACACAGACACACCACATCCAAAGGTGAGTCACTTACCCTGGGGAGCAGGCTATAGGGAGCTTCAGGCTAGCAGCTTCTCTTTATCCTCCCCGCTTGGGAGGACAGCAAGGAGACTGTGCATACGCACCAAGTACTGTAGGCGCACATGCTCACCAAGTGCTTGGTGCACATGCGCAGTGGGGAAACCAGTAAAAAGGTAAGCCCTGAAGGAGGTTCCCCCCAAAAGCTGCTACCAGTTCTCTGGGACACTGGGAAATGTTACTACCGGTTCTGGCGAACTGGTGCAAACCTGTTACATCCCATCACTGGCCATGGGTCATGTGGTTTCTTCCACTGTAAACGCTACTGTAAAATGCATCTGTGGCTATTGTAAATGCATTTATGACAGCATTTACAGCAGGCGTGGGAACATTTATGCATGTGTGGGTGCGTTTTACGGCTGTATAAACATGTCCTCTTCCACTTCTGGTAGTGACAAGGGCAATGGGTGGCATATTAAATGGTGCCATGGGCCAGGTCTGGCCCACGGACCGTAGGTTGGCTACCCCTGGTTTAGAGCTATAAACAAAAAGTTGGATTAGCTGTTGATTAACATTGAACAATGAATGGAAAAGAGTTTCAGCTTTCATTGCAAATTCCCTTCTGATAGTTATATTTCATAATGAGATGGACAAAGTATGACCTTTGAAATGGTGTTAGACTGCATATCCCAGTACTGTATTCCACAACAATAGATCTGGTGATTAGGGCTGGTAGGAATTACATCTAAACAAACATGCATGGTCCACCACATCTTACAGTGGCAACTTTTCTTCTTCTTTCATGTCCTGATCAAACCTTGGATTGCCAAAATGAAGCCACTTTCTTAACTTTGTCATTGGCCAAACTTAAACCCTCGTTGGTGCATGCATCTGGCAGTAATCAGCAGGGCAGTAAATAAGCTGGATTGTGTATCTCTTTGCATTCACACAGCATGTTGTCCACCAGCAGCCCCAACTTCAGGATGTTGATCTTACATTTAGGGACTCCAACCCTCAGCCTTTTCAGGGTCCTCCAAGTAAAATAGAGGAGGTTGAGTTCCTCAGCTATATCCTCTTTTAATGATGTTCCTTCTAAGTGGCAACTTAGAAGGGCAATTATATTGTAACCTGAAAAATCAGGACGTGTCCGTTTCCTGGTGGAGAAGTGATTAACCCCAAAAACTGACACCGAGGCATGATTTTAATCAGAACAAACATTGGTTTATTGGTATTAAATAGAGTTCTCATTCATAGTGGCCATTCTATGAGAAAGAAGTCCCATACCTCACCCGTTCTGGCAACAATCACACCCACGTGAGCTCAATCCATACTATTCTAGGAAAGAGCTGCCCTCCACAATTTCCAAGGCATTTTTATACAGTTCCCTGGCCGACAATTAATCCTGGATTAGTGATGGCCGTTGCAAATGCTGTTTTACTAAAAGGAGGCAGCTAAATGAGTCTTTACACTTCTTAATTAAACAGTACAAAAGTAATTTCCGAAGTTACACATTGACATTTTTACAAATACAAAGGTTAATAGCGAAATGCTGTAAAAGTCTTTGTTTGCTGGATGAGGAAATCTCCTTTAGGCAAACTCTGATACAAAGTGTCCCCTTTTAGTCAATTTGCAGTCTGTAAATTGTCACATTGTTTCCTTTCTGAATCTGTGAATGAATGAAAGGCTAGTCGCATAGTAGAAAGCCAGGCGCGCTTTAGCCAATGGGGAGCTGGCCTTCGGCATTCTCCTCCAATGGCAGGGCTCGGTTTGTAGAAGGCGGGAGGCTCTTGGTGTCAATCTGAGGTGAGGCTCCATTGAGCTGTCAGATATCTGCTGCTGTGTTTGCAGGCTAAGAAATTGCTGTGGAGCTTTGACAAAGGATAGATAAAGGGAGAGATTAGGGCCATTGTTTCCAGCCGATCCTCAGCTGGGTGACTCATTGGAACTCTTGAAGAAGAAAAACCGGTTCTTAATCTACTGTAATTGCTTACATTCTTGGTAAGTGACTGCTGGGACTCCACTTTTAATCAAGTCCCTTTGCAAAGGTTTTCAGATAGATTTTGATATCAAGCTCCGAATAAATTAAACTTTATTTTGCTGTATATTAAGCTCTGGTTTTTCCCTCCAAGGTTTCGATGTTTTCTCCAGGTATTTTACACCTTGGCCTGTGTGTACAGTGATTCTCTGGTTGTAACTTTATTAAAAAGAAATTAAATGAAACAGTGATGTTTGATCTTAAAATTCAGGTAACAATATCAATGTGTGTGCCTACTTTGAAGTAGATCCCCGCAAATCAATTACTCCCAGGTGCATGGGTGCTCAGCTGACCTCATAGGCCCTTCTCAGGAGATGTGTGAAAGATTGTAATGCAAATTGGCCTTCCCTTTGCACAATCACCAGTCAGAAAACAACATGCCTGAAAACTGCTTCCAGGGTGGGACCATCTGAACCAGGTATAGAAGGTGTCTAGTAATGAGGATTACCCCTTCCAGTTCTGCTTAAAAAGTTGCATTGTCAACAAATTCATCCTGTTGGAAACTTAGCATGGAAATGTTATATTTGGGGCAATAACTCCCAGAACTGGGCATCAAGCATGGATGCTAGTCATATTAGCTGAAGATAATGGACTTGGAAGCTTTTGTAAAGTTACACACCCCTCCCCCCAACCCTGGCCATAATACATCAAGAAGTTGTGATAATTGCTTATCATGGAGTGAGTCCCCACATTGAGATAACTATAAAACTGAACGGAGAGGTACACTGCAAGACTTCTCTTTACTGCTTTGGGCAAAGGGGGAAGGATACAATTTTTATTGCTTCTATTTTTATTGCTATGTTTTGGTGTTCTTTCAAACCTCTGCTGAAGTGCACTTTTGTTTTTTTTTCCCCTAAGGGCATTAGGTGATATATTTCAGTGGCACTTTGGAAACAGAAGATGCGACCTTGATGAAGTGAGCGAAAATACATATATTTCCTAAAAGATGCTGTCATCAGCAGTTGAGTAGTCTTACATCTGTCTAGAATGACAATTTATACCATTTGGACTGCAGCAAATTTTAATTAACAAGGAAATAAAAATGGCTGTGTATGTGTCATAACAGCGTCAAGGAAGAAAAACACAAATAACCTTTCCCCTTTACAGCCATAGTACAACTTGGGCAAAACAGTGTTTAATGAAGTACACTACTTACTGGTAGTGGATTATATTCCAGGCTAGATGAGGAAGGCCCTAGTTGTGAAGAATGTTTGCCATTACTGTATGTGCTTTTGCTGTTTCTGCCATTTAAAATGACAGAGAAAGCTGGCAAGGATTTGTAAACCTCTGCTTTTAAAAGCAGATCAGTTGATATAAAAGCCAAGCTACAAGGCCTTGTCAGGAAATTTGATGTTATCCAGCCTTCAAAGTGCATGCTGAGCAGAAACTGGGCAACTGCAGGACATCATGAGGTATCATTACATTTTCAAACAACCACAAACGTTTTTGGAGCGATAGGGTGGGCAGCATGTCATTCACAAAGAAATGGTAATCTTCTTGGCTTTGTTTGATATGGTACATTAACAAAGAGAAAATTGGAAATGCATTGAAGATGCATTGTATTGCTTGTAACAATGTGTGTATTAAGCAGAATTGATCCTCAATGCAAGTATTAGGAGACATTTGTAAAAAAATTACATTAAGGTTTTTGTACAAATATAAAATTTCCAAGTATACCCAAAGAATGAAGAAAAAACAGAACCTAAAAATTTTTCTATACTTTGTTGCTAGTCATTCCCATGGAACATCAACCAAAGCCAGATATTGTATTGTGATGTGTCATGGATGTGACCAGGCAGAAACTGTAATCATTTTTTTTTCTGTGCTAGACTGACTGATCTTGATTTTGGAAAGAAATGGAACCATGTTTGGCACTGAGGACTCCTTTTGAACAGAAGGCAAGAATGGCCTTTTGTCAGATGACTCAACGAAAACATCAGCCCAGTGTACAACTGCTGTGGCAAAGGCAAACTCCATGTAGGGCATAATTAGAAAGGGAATCTAAAATGAAAATACTTCTGTCATCATACTTGTGGGGTACTTGGGAGATGCCTCCCCAAAGACTGTGATCAACAATCAGGCATACCATAGGCAATGTTGAGATAGATCTGAATGGCTACAAATTCCTATCAAAGCACTGTATATTGCATGGGTTTCCAACCTACGGCCTGCAGGCAGCCTCGGCCCATAGCACCATTTCATGTGGCCCATGCCATCGCTGCACCAGGACGTGGAAGCAGACGTGTTTACATCAGGCATGAAGCATACCTGCGGCTGTCATAAATGTGTAAGTGGGCACATTTACAACAGCCATAAATGCACCCGCTTCTGGGGGGCATGGTCTGGACCACTCAGCTGTCTTGGGGGGAGCGTCGGGCCCATGGCACAAAAAGTTTGGCCACCCTGGTGCATATATCTCTGGCATCATACCTATGATGTGATCATACTTAGAGTACTATATTGTGTTTAATAACTCCCCTAATGAAGAAACGTTACAGCATTTAGAGCTTTTTAGCTTGGAAGAAAGGGGGAATATAGTGATATATGGAAATAATAGGGAAAATGTGGAAGAAGTAGATTGGGTGAGATTTTCCTTTTTCTTTCCTCAATAATCAGCCAGAACTTTATCCAGCTGATCCCCTGCTCCAGAAAGATAGTCTCTATAGGTTGTCAAGAGTGTTTCACAAAGGGCATTTTTCTGGGGGATGGGCATGAAATAGCAGCCATCAGCCAGCCAAGTTTTTGCATTTGTTGACGAACTAATTTAGCCAGGTCAGCTATATTGTTTCTCAGCCATCACAGAAAAGAATAGGAAGTTGGAGTTGATGCTACTCCATATTACAAGTGAACAGCTTTCCCTTGGACTTAGGCCAGGATATTTTGTTGCCTGAGGCAAGATATGAGATTCCCCCCCCCCCTTCCTGCTTCCAACATTCTGCACTGGACTGTGTTACTTCAACATTGCATCTCTACTCCATCAGGGTAGGGGGCACAAAGTAAGTCACATGCCCCTTAGGTACAGTAGTGGACATAGTCTCTTCACCCTTCATGTATAGTGGGGGCTCCAACACTACACTATAACTTGCAGCCCTCTAACAGCTGCCTCCTGAAACAGCTGTCTTATTCTGGCTTGTGCTATGGACATCTTTGTTTTCCTCCTTGCCCTCAATCTCTAATGAACAGTTTCACATATTTTCATTATTGTCCTGAAAAATCTCTGCCCAGTTTCAAGGAGTCATTTCAAAGGTTGCAAAAATTGCTTTTTTATGGATTACCGGTGGGTTTCACTGGCCTTCTTCTCACACATGCACACATACACACAACATACCCATGTGACCAAAAGCCAAATGTTCTGGCAAATGAAGTAACAAGCTCAAATCACGCTATAAATTAAAATTGCTGAACTGCCTTTTCTTGTTATTGAGTGCTAGTGTTCTTTGACAATGTCTGAAAGGAAAGGTTATGTGGGAGTCAGCCTTATTCACTCCAAACGACTATTAAGAGGTAATCTAGATAATTATAGTGTAATTGAATGGCAGATTGGTTTTGTCTTTCTAAGTGGTACTATTGTGAAAGCCTGTGTGGTTATGTAATGGTAGTGTTCAGCCATTAGTGTAACAGTTTAGTAGACTGCTCTTTACCTTCTAAGAACAATCAGAGTAGAATGTTAAGTTATTTTCTTTAAGTGAACAGCATTTGGCAACACGACTCACTAGTGCAAATATGCTTATACTGATAGGTAGTTGGCTAGATAGTTTGGTACTTTATTACCTTTTTCAAATCACCTCCTGGAAGTAATAGAGAGATGTTAATATGACCATATTGAGGAATCGACTGTGCGACTGAATAACAACAAATTGAGGAAATAGCCTTGCAAGATTCTGGCTTTCAGGCCATATTACTTTACTGATTTTCCAAACAGAAAATAATTTATGGTAGTTTGAAGACATGCAGAGCTATTTAACATACTTTTACCTGCATCAACAGTTTTGATTGTTCTTTTCAACCCATCCTTGTGTTTTGCTTTTTTGCTTGGTTGTCAACATTTGTGAAAAAAATTCATAGATTTTACTCTTTCTTTATTAGTATGTAGTTACGTGAGTGGCTTCCCAGAATTCCTCAAAACAGGACAGCAAGTTGGTTATTCTCTTCTCTGTGGAAGCTTGATTCAAACAAAACATGTGCCAAAGACTCAACAAAGGTCTCTGCTAATTTTGGTGCATGAGATTCTGAAGTTAGGTGCATCTTGATCAAATCATGGAGGTAAAGACTGAATAACATTGGAGCTAGACTGTAGCTCTGGTAGACTCCCCTAATAATTAGCATAAGATTTGGCCAATTATGGTTCAGACCACACCTTACTCATAGTGTGTTGCTAGAGACATTTGATAAAATAAAGCAGTTTTTCATCAACTGAAGAAATATATACTGGAATTTATTCCATAATTTGAGATTGAGCCAAAAGCCATTCTCAAATGTACAGAAGCTATCAAGGACCCCTCCCCAATAGGAACTCATATACTTCCCATCTATATAGCTAAGTATCAAACAATGGTCAAGGGTTGAGTAGCCCTTCCAGAAATCTGCCTGTTCATTCCTCAGGATGTTTTCTTCTTTTTGTCCATGTGGAAAGTCTGATATTTAAATAACTGTCATACAATTTGGTCACTACTGAAAAAAAAAAGATGCTGGATCTATTAATCTGAAGATTTCACCTCACCTTTTAAAAAGATTGATATCACTATAGCTTCTAGCCATGTTAGGGGAAGTTGGCCAATGTTGTTTTTATATGTAAACAGGTGTGTTGGGGTGGGGGTGGGGAGTGGAACAAGTCTATATTAGCCTTCAGAATTTCAGATGGCATTATGTCTAGTCCTGGGGCCTTTCCGGTATGAGAGATTAGGGTCTTTTTTCAGCCAAGGTTACCAGCTGCAACCCTGGTAGGTTATTTATATCCAAAATAATTGAATTTTCTATTGGTTGTGTTCTTGAATCAGCACGTATTTTAAGAGAAACCATATTTCAAAACATCAGAAGGAATGTTTCAGCCAATTGAGCCTGTGTGATCACCCAGAGCACTAGTTACTAATTCCCACAATCATTTAGAGTTGATATTTAAAGTAGAATCTATTAATGCTTCCCATGATTTATGTGCTGCTTGCTTCTTCCTTTGCACCAACAGTGTTTTATATAATTTTTTTTCTTAGGTAATATTATTGAGGTAAAACTGCATGGTTCTCCTTCCTGTATTTATTATACACATCTCTCTAGTGGTGGGCAGCAACAGGTTCGCACCCCCCGGTGGGTTTTTAAAAAAAGCAAAATTGGGTGGCCATGCCCACCTCCCTGCCTTGCCCAGACTAACACAACTACCATTTAAAAAGTTTTATTCCGTGCAAGCATATCAGAGAGTAAACAAAACAAAAAGACAAAAACATTGTGGCACCTTAAAGACTAACTGCTGTATTTTAATGTGTGCTTTTGTGGATCAAGTCCACTGGCTCTTTGGCTATAAACAGAGAAGAGCACTAAACCCTAGAGTTGGTAATGACTGGCTTTCGAGCAAGGGCAACCTTTACCTAATAACTGATGATTGGTATTCAAATATGACATAAGGTTTTGTCCCTGAAAGTTGTTCAAGGTCTCCCTTGCTCAAAAACCAGTCATATCTGACTCTAGGGCACAGTGTTCATCTCCATTTACAGCCAAAGAGCCAGTGCTGCCTGCGTTTTCAGATGTATGCATGGCCGTAAAGCAGGCATGACTAAATCGCCCATGACGTAGGCTCCACCCACGGTGTGGTAGCAACATTTTTTGCCCACCACTGCATCTCTCAGATGTTTTTCAGCAGCAAAACATCCCTTATCAAACCACCACAAATCATTCCTTCTCCAAAGCACCTCCTAAGTGAAGATGTTTTGGCCTTAGGACAGACTTTATGACTAAAACCAATGAGAGATAATGATATAAATTCATAGTAGTTTCAGTAGCTGTTAAAGCTGATGCTACATTTTAGTATAAAAGCCTCTTCTCTGGTTATGGTCTCTGCTCAGAACCAGGAGCCTCCCTTATTGATGTATACTCAGAAGATAGTTGAACTATATTTATGTGTTATATTCAATTATTTCATATCTATACTGCATATCCAGAGGTAAACACCACTCTAGGCAGTTCATAGTAATGAATAAAATGGCCCATGCAAGCATCCATAACAACAACTAAATGAAGCAACAATACACAACATAAATAACTACAAAATGATGACAAAAACTGAGTATATACTGTACAAGGGTCATCAAAAACAAAATCACCAAGTGGGCAAGATATTATTGAAAGTATTCTTGTATAATTCAGCTTTAACTAACTCTTGAAGAGCTTGTAAAATCCTTACAGCAGCTGCTGTAAATGTGTTCAGCATTTCAGCTTTGAGTCACTCCATTCAGACAATGATTGGCTAAAACCCCTTTGCTCATTAGTCCTTGCATAAAGGACAACCACATAAAAAGCTTGGCAATAAAAGGCAGCTTTTATTGCAGTGATGGTTGTATTCCTGGGTGCATGTTTGATGATGGTGATCAGGTGTATGCCCAAGAATTCAACCAAAACTTTATTAATATACAGCGATATGCTGTCAAGACCCATGGGATTCCTTTTGTTCAAGAGTATATATATGTATATATATAAATCCTGCTCTAAGAATTAGTTGCTTGAATCTTCTGAGTCAACTTGGAGAAGTGATGCCAAGAATTCAACACAGGAGCATGTGACTTACCACTTACCCTGTCCCAACTACAAATAGACACGTTTTAAAAATATTGTTTTGTTGGCTGGTTGATAAGGGCAGCAGCTGCAATCTTACTTTGTTTTCTTGCCAGCTTCTATCTTAAATAGACCTTTTTCTGAACAAAACCATTGAGTTAAATGAGACGGTAGCTTCATATTACTGCTACTTGAGTTATAGCCATAAACACAAAGCATCTTTAAAAAACAAACCAACCACAACACCTCATCTAAATGTGCACAAAAATTACTCACATCTGAGAATGTGGTGAGCACAACAGCTGCTGCTCAGTTCTTCCACTGTGATCTCACATTTTAACATTTCATTCCCAGAAAGACAAGGAGTGGGAAATAGGATTGTTCCATTGGGTTGATATTGCACAAACAGGTGAAATTACTTTTTCCAAGAACAACTTGAGTGAGTTGTGTTGTTTCATGGAGCACTTTTGCTAATATTTACTTATACACTTATGCTTTTCCCAGTAAGTTCCTATGTTGGGTTTCAACTTTTATAGAAGACAGACTTTTTCTGTCAAAGCCAAATACATTTTTCTGTTATGATCCCAGTTGTACTTCTGGGTGCTTTTCCTGCCCATTCATATACACCACTTGTGCTAGCAGTCTAACAACACCCTACGCTTCTACTGATTAATAATGTGAATAAGTAGCACAGCACCCAGGTAGCAGGTCTATTAAAATCTTTAAATGAACTTGGCATTTCCATGGCAACCACAACAAAGTGACCATTTATATTCTGAAATGAACCTGTGTTTTTCTTGTTGGATAGTTTAGACATATTAAGTCAGTGGAAATGAGGGACTGAAAAAGAGTGTATTTTGTGATATGAGTGAAAAATATATTGACTTTTATTGTTCACTACACATTTATGTAATTTTCTTACCTCCCCACCCCCACAAAGGCAAAAACAAATGTCAAACTAGATTAGCCCAGCTGGATAAAACTTACCTTTTGAATCAATAACCACAGCTACAACTAAGGCTGTCAGTTTTATGTAACGAGTATCTGTTGAACATTGCAGATCTTTCATAACACACATTGGCATAATATAGAATCCTTTGTTTCTCTTGACAAGGAACAATGAAGAACTTAGTGAAGTCAGAAACTAGGCCAATGAAAAGCCCAGGTTGATCATGCACAACAAGAGAATCAAAAGTGTAAGGCATTAATCACCTGTGATATTCTTAGGACAAAAAGTATTTTTGTGTGTGTGTGTCTGCAGAAAGCTCTATTTTTAAACAGCCTTGTATGTTCCGGGACAAATTCTGTAAAACTATAATAGTTTTGACCTCAGTTATGGCATTAAAGGCTGCAGAGCCAGTGGTTGAAAGGTCAGTTCCCAAATGTGCCTTCTGGGCTAGCCTGCATCACCTTTTGTGAGATGGAACATCTCAGGGAACCCCCAGAAGAATTGAATGGTTAACCACATCTTCTACTTAGAAAACCCTGGAAAGAGTTGCCATAAGTTGGAAGTGACTTTATGGCATGTAGTTATTATTGTAGTAAAAAGACTATTGTTTTTAACAACGTGCCTGTTGTCAAGGCATCCCTATACCCTATGTGGTGAGTGGGGAGACTTTAATGTCCAAAAAATGCCACTATCAGTCCTGGCCTCAACAGTAATAATTTCTGGACATTAATGGCTTCCTTCCTTGCCCCCAACCCTGAGGCCCCAAATCTTTCTCAGGTTTGGAGCTTTGAAACCTGGGGTTGGGGAATATAAGCAACTTTTAATTAAAGATAAAAGGCTACAGCGAACAGCATCATTGCATGTGGAACTGTGCCAATAGAATTCCAGTCAACATGTTTTTAGTTTTACACTAGTACCCCGGATAACGTTATGACTTGGTTCCACAAGTCATGTTGCTATCCGGTTTTTAGCGTTGCCCGGGGTATACACCGAACAATGCTAAAAAACATCAGGCGTGTTGGCGCGCGCGCGCCAAATGCAGTTTGGGGAGGATATGGAGATTTTCTCTGTATCCTCCCCAAGCCGCGTTTGACAGGCGCACGCTTGCATGATGTTTGGAAAAGGTATGGGGGACCATACCCTTTCCAAACATCGGGCGCGTTGGCGTGCCCGCGCCAAATGCGGTTTGGGAAGGATATGGAGATTTTCTCCGTATCCTCCCCAAGCCGTGCTTGACAGGCGCGCACTTGCCCAATGTTTGGAAAGGGTATGGGGGACCATACCCTTTCCAAACATCGGGCATGTTGGCGTGCCCGCGCCAAACGCGGTTTGGGGAGGATACGGAGATTTTCTCCGTATCCTCCCCAAGCCGCGCTTGACAGGCGCGAGCTTGCCCGATGTTTGGAAAGGGTATGGGGGACCATACCCTTTCCAAACATTGGGCGCGTTGGCGCGCGCACGTCAAACGTGGTTTGGGGAGGATACGGAGATTTTCTCCGTATCCTCCCCAAGCCGCGTTTGACAGGCGCGCGCCTGCACGATGTTTGGAAAGAGTATGGGGACCCATACCCTTTCCAAACATCATGCGGGCGGGCCCTGGGGGGGGGTTTGGATTGTGTAGATGTTCTACCCAATCGAAACCCCCCCCCCATTGTTCCAGATAACGCTAAAAATCGCGTTTTCCAAAAATCTTGTAACATTATGCGGTTTTAGCGCTATACGGTACAATCATTATCTGGGGTATTACTGTATCTGTTTTTAACCATTTTGTAAGCCACTTTGGCTGCTTGTACTGGAAGAAAGACATGGTATGAATGAAAGAAAGAAATACAAACTTTTTGATGGGAGTCATTAATGTTCTTCAGTTTGTGCAAGTGGTTGAATAGGATGGTTGTGTTTCAGGGTCTTTCATGTAATGTAAGAAGTACGGGACCTTCAGGAGGGCAGTTATGCTTTAAAAAACAGATTATGCAGAACAAAACCTGAGTATACTTTCCTGATGCTCATGATCAACAAGGAACTTCCACCCTGTAGCAAATTATCACTTGAGAGGGAGGCCCTTCCATCAGCCAACTCTGAAAAGTTTCAGTGGCATTAATAAATCTCAGGGCTCCAAAGTCATATAATAGAAACACTTCTAAATGAGAAAATAAGCCCAATTGTTGACAAATGATGGATTTCTTACCTTTTCTTTCTTCCTCATAAATGTTTTTAAAAAGGCATCTGCTAAAATTTAGATTGCTCTGCCATGGTCTAAAGATTAAATTCAAGTGCCACAGCAGGTGGTAAAGGACAAGGAAGGACAAGTATTTGCATTTTGATTCTTTAGCAGCACTTTGAGTTGGATATTAAGCAAACACAATGAATCTGTTAGATGCATGGATGTGGAGACAAAATGCTACTTGTATTTTAGATTTGTTTTAGCAAAACTTGATTGGACTGAATATGGTATTCATTAAATATGTCTGCTGTTAATCCCAACAAGAATAGACTCATCAGGTCTATCCAATTGCCATTAAGTGTTGATTTACCAAATTCCCATTGATTAAAGTCAATCTACTCTAGTGCAGATTAACAATTGGATTTAAACCTTCAATTTCTGATACATAACTGCAGTGCCTATGTGGTAACATTCTCACAACTCTGACCAAAAAAATTCTCATTCACATACTTTTTGCTTTGTTTTAATTAGGAAAAAATGCAAAGAATTTTTCAAGCCCTGAAGGATGATTTGAACACTTGCCCTCGTCTGCAAGATTTTTACCTTGATCACACTAGCTTGAATAAGAAGAGTGATTATCTCAACATACCTTATATTTAGCTACCATTTCCCAAGCCACAATAGTCTCCTGACTCAAACAAACATAATGGGCTGCATTATGCATAAAGAAGAAAAGGGAGAAGGTTCTTCGGTATTAACCTTACTTAAACCTATAAGTGTCATTGCTATTGTGGTACAATGGAAAGAGTTTTTTGTTGTTCAGTCGCACAGTTGATTCCGACCCTTTGCAACTCCATGGACCACTGTCCGCCAGGCACTTCTGTCCTCCACTTCTGTCTTCAACTTGGTCAGCTCTGTGTCCATTGTCTCTACAATACCATCAGAAGAACTGACTTCAGATCCTTACTTGGCCATGGATACTCAATGAAGAGGGGTCGCAATGGTAAAATAATTCTTTAGACATCCCATATGCCTTGAAAACCACATTAGGCTTGCCATAAGATTAAGATGTGACTTGATGGTACATAACAAATATGTTATTGCTACCAAAGTCTGAGTACCAGTCCTTATGTAGTGAAAACTGAAAAGACTACACAAAAAATGAGCTGTTGTTGAGCTTCAAGAAACCCCAAGGTTTGCTGTCAGGGAAATCTAAGGGATGGATGTTAAATCAGGGGAAAGGGCTGGGCATAAATTTGTGGCCAGAGGTTACTCTGTTCAGGAAGTAGGAAATTGAAAAACAGGATGGAGGTGAAACAGAGTACCCTGGAATAGGGCACAGCAGCAGGGCCAACATCCTGAAGAAGAATGCTCTATAATTCAACACCATGAGAAATCAACAAAAAATATGAGCCAAGATATTCCCTACATCTCTGAATACTCTGCATTCAACTTGTCAGATGCACCACTGTCATGTCTACCGGAGGGGGGGGGGGATGTGATATTTTGAACCAGTTTTGGGCTTTACATTTCTGAGAGTGGGCAAAGAAAGAAGATATCCAGAATATCTCTGGGTATTTCTAAACTCAACAAACTACAGCTCATTTGTATTTTTTTACTGAAAAGAATTATATGTCCTCAGTGAAGCTGCCTTCTGTCTAATCATGAGAATTAACTAAACAGGTACATCAATCAAAGGACTGGAACTAATGGACACACAAGAAGCGGCTGAAAATGAACTCATTGCATTTTAAATGGTCATTAATGGAATTGTTTAAAATTATAAAACCGTAAATGTAGCCAACTTTAATTAAAACACAAGTTCAAGGTAATGAAATGGTCATGACTGGGACACGTTTAAAAAAACTATGGTACTACATAGAGTAAGTCCCAAAGGGCCAAAGTAACTTACTCATTTAGACATCTCCTAATAATAATGTTTATGTAAATCTAGGCATCAACAATCTCTGGGGGAGTCCAGGCCATTTTCATCTTGAGACCAGCCTTAAGATAGCCCACAGTCATTATTTTTGTAGAAAGACTTGGGGGTTAAACAAGATTTGCAGGGCAATGCATTTTGAGAATAGGATCCCTGGAGCCTTCCAGAGGTGGCAGTTCTTCTTTTTTGGCTGTTTATTGGGGTGTGTGGGGAGTTTGCAAATAGTAAGGCTGATTCCAGAATGGTCCAGGGATCACACAAACAGGCAGGGTGTTGCAGATGGAAAGTGAACAACACTTTGCCAACCCCTACATAAATTTGTGGATGAAAATATGGCAGACTTATAAAACACAATACACTAGTACCTCGGATAACATTATGACTTGGTTCCACAAGTCATAATGTTATCTGGTTTTTAACATTGTGCGATACATTGATTGCACAATGTAAAAAAAAAAGCCGTGTTCCCTTTCTGCTCAACCTCAGGGCTGATCCCAAGCTGGCATCAGCGCCGGGTTTTGGAAAAAGAATGAGCTTAGTGATCCAGGCTGGGGGTGTTGGTGTTGTGAAGAGAGGCTAGGGACTCTTTCCCAAGCCTCTATTCCGAAGCCCCCTCCCTGCCTGGATGGCTGAGCCCCTTAGCAATCCAGGCCGGGGGTGGAGGTTTCTGAAGAGAGGCTAGGAAAAGTTTTTCCTAGCCTCTCTTCAGAAACCCCTGCCTGGATGGGTTCTGAAAAGAAGCTGGGAGATCAGATGAGATCGGCCAAGTTCAGGGTGGTATGCAAGTTATATAAAATGATAAATTGTACTGAAGAACCCCAGAATGCCGTCAAAAGAATGTGGGATATAAATATAAATATTTCTGAAAAAAATTGGAAGAAAAAGTGGAAAAACAGGATTATGCAAAGCCTCTCCACAAAAGTCAAATAATAAAATTCTGTGGTGGTGGTATATGATGCCAGTTCGACTAAATCAAATAGATAGTATCAATTCAAAGAGATGTTGGAGATGTCAACAGGAAACAGGGACATATAAACATATGTGGTGGGATTGTAAAATTATTTCCAATTTTTGGCACAAAATTGAGCAAGAAATACCTAAAATTTTAAATTTTAATTTAAAGTTGAATGAAAAAATTGTTTTACTGACAGACTTAGAGGATCTGAATTTAGAGGAAAATATGAAGGACTTATTAGCTATTTTCTTAACATTTGCAAGACAACAGCTGGCCAGAAATTGGAAAGGTGCTTTGAATTTAGAATTGGGTAAATGGTACACTGATGTTTGGGATATGGCACTTAATGAAAAACTTAAATGGGATTTTAATATAAAAAGGGGGACATTAAAACAAAATAGATTTTGGGACATTTGGAGACCTTTTTTCCAGTATACATTGGGGGATAATAAAGGAGACAAGCCTGCACCGAATGAGTTTTTGGCAGAACAATTGAGTTGTAAGAAAAACAGCTGGCAGATTCAAGGACTTTAGTGCACTCAGGTGTTATATGTACAGTATTGTGTTATAAAAAGTTGTAATACCATGATGAAGAGAATAATTGGAATAAAGTGTAAAAGTACATTTTACATATATACATAAGTAGAATGGTTAAGAGATAGGTTGTATTGAAAAGATTTGAATTAATGTTTTTGTATTTTGTTACAATTGTTACTTTTTTCTTAATATGTCATGTTATTTTGTAATTTATTTATTTTTAATACATTCTTTATGTTAAAAAAAAATCTTAATTAAGAAAAATTTAAAAAATGAAAAGAAGCTGGGAAAAGTTTTCCCCAGACTCCTTTCAGAAACCCCTGCCTGGATCATTGATACCAGGCATGTGCACCAGTTCTTTCCCCCACCCAGCCTGCCATCGCATACTGTGATTGGCGCTTAGGTTGGAGGTAAGAACCGGGGGGTGAGCACACCCAACCCAAGCACCGATTGTAGCAGTGCCACATTTTGGAAGCCGAACGGGGGCTCACCAGTTGGCTTCCAAAATGTGCCACCGCTGCCAAGGGTGCATCGGTGGTGTGGCTGGGAGGCCGACTGTGGAGCCCCCGTTCTGGTTCCCGCCATGTCGCTGCTGCGAGCTTCATAATGCTGGTTTGGTTGGGGGGAGATTGGGCACATGCCCAATCTCCCCCCAACCAAGCCAGTGATGTTTGCCTTGGTAGATCTCTGCCCCAAAGCCCGCAGGGCTGGTCTCCAGCCCTGCAGGCTTTGGGACAGAGATCAATGTTAACATTATGTGATGCAAACGTTTGCCTCAAATTCCCCAATTTATCCGATTTTAGCGTTATCTGAGGCAAAGGTTATCCAAGGTATAATTGTATTCTGGTTTGGAAGGGTTGTATCTCAGTGAGGTAATAGGGGCTCAGGTGGAAGGTTGGCAGTTCGAGAACCAGGTACTGCATGATGGTTTGAGTACCCGTCATCTGTCCCAGCTCCTGCCAACCTAGCAGTTCAAAAGCAAGAAATTGCAAGTAGCTCTACAGGGACCACTTCAATGGGAAAAGATCATTGGAACATGAAAGGAGCCTCATTTGGGCGTTCCCTGAGTAGAATTTCTCCAGTAAAAATCATTTTAACCGAGAATAATTTCCGACATGAAATTATTATTATTATAGCACCATAATATCTAAAGACTACAGATTCCCTATCCTTGCTTTATAATAATGATTTGTGAGGTGATTGCTATGCCATACACTAACATAAATGAAGCCATTTAATCAAACACATTATGAATTCCTCTGGAGATGTATTATCAGAAATGGGTTAATAAATTGAGTTGTATATTAAGTCAAGAATTTGGTATAAGTATATATCAAATGGCATTAACATTAGTGACTTACTAGGTTTTTGGTAGACAGAGTGCCAGAAGAATTATGGACAGAGATGCGGGACATCATGCAGGAGGCAGCAAAGAAAACCATACCAAAAGAAGCATAAGAAAGCTAAGTGGTTGTCCGATGAGGCTCTTAAAATAGCAGAGGAAAGAAGGGACACAAAAGGCAAAGGAGAAAGGGAAAAATACAATCACTTGAATACAGAATTTCAAAGAAAAGCAAGGAGAGATAAGGAAACCTACCTGAATGAACAGTGCAAAGAAATAGAGCAAAACAACATCAGGGGTAGGACTAGAGATCTTTTCAAATAAATTGGGGAAATCAAGGGAACGTTTAAAGCAAAAATGACCATGATAAAGGACAAAGATGGCAAGGAGTTAGCAGATGAAGATGAGATTAAGAAAAGATGGAAAGAGTACACAGAGGAACTGTACAAAAAGGACCTCAGCAGCCCTGATAATCACAATGATGAGAACATTGAACATGAGCCAGATCCTAGAGAGTGAAGTCAGAAAGGCCCTAAAAAGCACTGCAAACAACAAAGCCAGTGGAGATGATGGTATCCAGGTTGAACTTTTCAAAGCCCTAAAAGACGATGGAATCAAATTATTGCATTCTATATGCCAGCAGATTTGGAAAACACAGCAATGGCCACAGGATTGGAAAAGATCAGTATATGTTCCAATCCCCAAAAAGGGAAATGCCAAAAAATGTTCAAATTATTGAACAATTGCACTCATCCCACACGCTAGCAAGGTGATGCTCAAGATAATACAGGATAGACTGCAACAGCATGTGGAGAGAGAATTACCAGAAGTGCAGGCGGGGTTCACAAGAAGCAGGGGGACTAGAGACCACATCGCCAACATAAGATGGATCATGGAAAAAACAAAGGAATATCAGAAACAAGTCTACTTCTGTTTCATTGATTACACTAAAGCCTTTGACTGTGTGGACCACAACAAAATGTGGCAAGTAATTAAATAGATGGGAATACCAGAACACCTTATATGCCTCATGAGAAATCTGTACATGAATCAAGAAGCAACAGTTAGGACTGAATATGGAATGACTGAGTGGTTTGGAATAGGAAAAGGAGTAAGACAATGCTGCATTTTGTCACCCTGCTTATTCAATTTATACACAGAGCACATAATGTGCAATGCAGGGATGGAGGAATCACAAATTGAGATCAAAATTGCTGGGAGAAACATTAACAATTTGAGATCTGCAGATGATACCACCCTAATGGCAGAAAGTGAGGAGGACCTAAAGAAGCTCCTGATTAGGTTGAAAGAAGAGAGTGAAAAAGCTGGCTTGAGACTCAATATCAAGAAAACCAAGATAATGGCAACAGGCCCTATCAGTCCCTGGAAAATAGATGGGGAAGAAGTAGAAGCAGTGACAGATTTTACTTTCTTAGGACCAAAGCTCACTGCAGATGGTGATTGCAGCCATGAAATAAAAAGGTGACTGATTCTTGGGAGGCAAGCGATGAGATACCTGGGGAGCATAGTGAAAAGTAGAGACATCACATTGCAAACAAAAATTCGTATGGACAAAGCAATGGTATTCCCTGTGGCAATGTAAGGTTGTGAGAGCTGGACCATTAGGAACGCTGAGCGCAGAAGAACAGATGCCTTTGGGATGTAGTGTTGGAGGAGTTTTGAGAGTCCCCTGGACACTGAGGAGAACAAATAGGTCAATCTTAGAAGAAATCAACCCTGACTGCTCCTTAGAAGGTCAAATTGTAAAGATGAAGCTAAAGTACTTTGGACATCAAATGAGAAGAGAAGATTCACTTGAGAAGGCCTTGATGTTGGGAAGGGTGGAGGGCAAAAGAAGAAGGGGGCGGCCAAAAATGAGATGACTAGATGGTATTGTGGACGCAATGGGCACAGAGCTGAGTGAGTTGAGGGGGATGGTGGAGGACAGGAGTGCCTGGCGGACAGTGGTCCATGGGGTCGCAAAGGGTCGGAATCGATTGTGTGACTGAACAACAAAAGGTTTTTGGTTTACTCTTTTTCTTCTTTCATTCTACATTGTGTTTGTTTCCCTATTTCCCTGGAGACATTTGAGAAACTAAATAAAGACAATAGCCAAAATCCTATCATCTAAAGTTGATTGGCCTAAATCTATTGACGTGCATATCAGCCACAAGTGGCTTGTAGTTAAGAAGCTGAAGAAGCTTTTGGTTACATACCATTAGGGTGACTTGACACACAACCACAAATGCAAAGCTGACTACTTAATTCAATCAACATGTTGCTGATAATTACTGTATAGCAATAGACCTGCATTGGCATAATTTTTCAACTGGTTTCAGGCCATTAAAAAACCTCAGCATCAACCAGAAGGTGCTTTAAATGTTAAATTGGATAAATTTTAAGTATGTCATTGGGCAGACAGCAGAGCTCAGGTAGCCTTGTGTTCCATGGAAGAAAGTTAGGACATAAATGTAGAACTTGGAAAAGTTACTTCTTTGGATAACTACCAGAATCTTTCCAGCCATCTGCTGATCATTTCTGAGCTGGGCAGCAAGGTGGCCTTCCCTAGAAGCATACTATTTCTGAGGTATGCTGACAACCACTGCTACACTTAGGGCTGAAATCTTTTCATATTCCACACATACAGTACTTGACATTGAGTTCTACTTGAGAAACCCATGGTAATGGTGATCAGCTGTGTGCTTTCAAATTTTCTTCCCTGGAAAATGCATCTAGCCCTCTTAGACATTGCCTTCAAGTATCTTCTGAGAAATTTTTATTCCGACTAGCCCACATCTTATAGAAAAGGTTTCTTATATTTTATTGCTTCAATGTCAACTGAGGTGGAATTTTTTTCCTTTATGAAGTGGCATTCTCTTTCCTAGATTTGTACTGAAAGTTGCAATTTGCAATGTATAAGATTTGTTTCATTTTTTAAGTTTCATTAAGCTCAAAATGTTCCCTTGATTTCTCCAATTTTCTTAGAGATCTCTAGTCCTTCTCATTTTGTCCTTTCCCTTTATTACTTTGCATTTCATGTCAGAGATTACTCTGGGTTGAAAGGATTTTTAGGGGACACCCGAATGAGGCTCCTTTTGTGTCCCCAAGTGCAGCTCTCGGGTATTGAAACCTGACCTTCTAGTCTCCAGCTCATCATCTTAACCACTAAGCCACCGGGGGGAGCATTATTATTTAGGTCTCTTTTGGAGGCTTAGTGGTTAAGACATTGAACTTGATGACTGGAAGTTCGGCAGATCAGCAGTTTGAGACCCAAGTGCTACACAATAGAGTGAGCTCCCATCTGCGCCAGATCTCTATTATTATTATTATTATTATTATTATTATTATTATTATTATTATTATTATTATTATTATTATTATTATTATTATTATTATTATTATTATTATTATTATTATTATTATTATTATTATTATTATTATGTTGTTGTTGTTGTTGTTGTTGTTGTTGTTGTTGTTGTTGTTCAACTTATATGCTGCCCCACTCAGAGAGTGACTCTAGGCGGCTAACAAAGAAACAATATACAGTCCAACCTCGCATAAAGAGCGACTCGCTTAAAGAGTGACTCGCTTTAAAGAGCAGAATTTTCTCTGGATCTTCGCTTAACAAATAAAATCAACCAAAAATTTGCTTAACAAATAAATCCCCCCACACTTGGTCACTTACAATGGTGTTTCGCTTAAAGAGCAAACTTGCTTAAAGAGCAATCCTGTGGAACGCATTATGCTGTTTAAGCGAGGTACAACTGTATCACAATTACAAAATATCACATCACAAAATATCAGATCACAAAAAACATTTAGAAAACATTTCAAGAAATCTCCCAACACAAAATATCAAGTCATCAAAAAAAAAAACCCTTCAATAATACTTCAACACAGTACACAAAAACCTTGCAAACTCAACCCCACTCACTTTAAGAAGAATTATAGAAGAAAGACCTTGACAACCACAGTGGTGTGATCACTGACCTCAAGCCAGATATCATGAAGCATGAAGTCAAATAGGCCCTAAAATGCATTATTAACAACAATGCTAGTGGAAATGAAGGTATTTAAAGCCCTTAAAGAAGATACAGTAATACCTCGGATAACGCTAAGACTTGGTTCCACAAGTCTTGGTGTTATCCGATTTTTAGTGTTATCCAATGCATGTTAAAATCCTATGGGATGTATCGGATAACGTTAAAGTTCCATAGAGATACATTGTAACCACACAGGCTTTAGCGGTTGTTATCCGATCCATCCCATAGGACCTTAACATTATTCGATCCAATTTTCCTCCCCAGATTATTTAACGTTATGCGATTTTAGTGTTATCGGAGGTAAACGTTATCCAAGGTATTACTGTACTGTAATTTAAAGTTGTGAACTCAATATGCCAGCAAACTCGAAAAATGCAACAGTGGCCACAGGATTGGGAAAGGTCAGTTTGTATTCCAATTTTTTAAAAAGGTAACACCAAAAAAGTTCAAGCTATTATACAATTGCTCTCATTACAATATACCTCAGAACACCATAGCAAACATGGCCATGACCACACATGGGTGGCTGTGGGGTTTGTACTCCAAAATTAATAACTTTACCATGCTCTGGCTTGTCATAGAAATTCATTGCTATAGCACAAACAATCCCATTTCGATGACACAGTTTGTGCTGTCCCACCATAATTATCCTATGGCACAAAATCTGCATTTTGCTTAACTTCAATAGATTAAAAAAAAGCATATTCCCATCAGTCACATTACCCTAAACCCTACAAATGCTATAAATAAAATTCCCTTTAAATTATTACTGTGTTGGAGACAGCAAAACAATATATATAGCTGGAAAAGCAATGGCTTAAAAAAAACCTCAACAAAGCTAGATAGTTGAAATGAAATTTATAAAACATTTGTGCACATCTCTGTCCCCACATTATTAGAATTTCATTAATGTGAACTGTCATATAAACCACTGTAGTTGGTTTTTTTTGTGGGGTGTTCTTATGAATCCCAGCCCACGCAGGAGAGAGTGAAGAGCAACACACTAATCTTTACTATTTTTAAAAAGGCTATAAATTTGTTTAAAACCTCAGGGTGCTGCTGTATAATTGCTAGCATCAATCAACACAAACCTATTAAAGTAAATGAAACCACTCAGATTAAAACCAGCACCAGTTCTAGTTCCAAGACATAGGCAATTCATGTCCTCCTATAACAACTTATTTCCTTGCCTTTTAACTGCTCAAACAGGAGCTGCTTTTGCCTAATGAGGCATCCCTCTTGGGAACTCAACTAAATGGTAGTTTTAAAAATCCTTTTCGCCAACCCACCTGTGTGGTACAACACCTTTTCCATTCAGGAGGGCCATCCATTTATCTTCAGAGCTTCTCTTTACACATCGATCTCAAATTCAATATAACGAAGTAATAAATGTCATCCCTTGTCCATATCGTCTTTCCTTAATGTGCCTGTAAATTTCTAGGCATGGCTAGGAGGTAATAACATACAAAACTTGCACAAAACAGCACTCTCTGGCAACTGACAGTAAAGGAAAACAATGCACTTGAAAACAAAGAGAAAATATTAGCCTTCACTTGATTGTACCCAACCTGTGGTTTCTGCTGGACATGCTAAATATCAAACATTTGTAAAGGTTTAAGAAGAAAAACCTTACTCATTTGGAATGTGATGTTGGGGAAGAAGTTTATGGATACAGTCAGCTTTGGCTCTTTGGCTGTAAACAGAGATAAGCAATGAACCCTAGAGTCAGATACAACTGGCTTTTGAGCAAGGGTGACCTTACCATATGTAGTTAGTTAACCTTTCATAGTATTCTTCAAAGTGGGTTAGGGCAGAAAATATGCATTGTATTGCTTTAAAAACATCATCAGATATGATTACAAGCTTGTATATTAGGCACACCAACCTGGTGTACATACCTAATGTATAATATGCATACCTCACACTGTTTTTAAAGTGTTGCAGTGCATATTAACTATAGTACTCTAATATAAACTTTTTTTCACTTTCTCAGACCCCCTATGGAGCCAAGGAAGTGTTTGATTTGGCAGTACCAGTACAGTGGAACCCCGTATAACGAGAAAAATTGGTTCCATGGGGTTCTTTGTTATACAATTAATTTTTTTATTATATGGGGTTCCACTGGCCCTGCATGCACATGATATGTGTGTGAGGGCCAGGGCTTCTGAAGAAAGCTTCCCCCAGCTCCCCTGGCCGGCGCTGGGCAGTCGTATGGTGGCTGGTTTGTCTTCGGAGGGGCTGAAGGAGCTCCTAGAAGGTACTCTGGCTGGCACTGGGCTTCCCCCAGCTCCTTCGAAGTCAAACCAGCCACCTTACTTTCGCCCAGCAACAGCCATGGCAGCTTCCAGGAGCTCCCCCCACACTTCTGAAGTCAAACCAGCCACCGTGTGATCGCCCAGCACCAGCCGAGTTGAGTTTGTAGGGACCAGGGGGTGCTCCTAGACCCTGTCCTGGCCGGTGCTGGGTGATCGCACATACAGGCTCTCCAATTTCAGATCAGATGGGTGGAGGTGAGCCTTCAGCCTTCCTGATCCCAAAGCAGATAGCCTCAGCAGGCTCTCCATTTTCGGATCAGGAAAGCTGAAAGCTCACCTCCGCCCCCTCCAGCCATCTGATCCGGAAACAGGCTATCCGCTTTGGGGTCAGGGGGGTGGAGGGGAGCCTTCAAAAAGCATTGCATTGCACAACAAAAATCTTCATTATACAATGCACCATTTTTTCAAAAATTATCTTCATTGTACGATTTTTTCATTGAACGATGCAATAGTTCTATGGGATTCCACTGTATTGTGATGTGCTCCCTTGACGATATGGGCAACTTAAAATAGGAAAGTTTGTTTTAGTTTGTTTCCAGTGATTGCATGTTCCAACTGGAAATGTATCAAAATAGAATAACCTTACTTATACGAAAAAAAGTATAAGCTTCTGACAGGGACCAGAAAACAGTGGGTAGAATCACTCTAGTGGGGAGGCTTATTGCCATCTTTAGAAGCAAAACAACCCATTCTGGCAACAGACCTAACACAATAGTCTGAATGGCCGTGTAGTCCGCTTGCTGAAAGAAAAAATAGCCTAACTGTAACTTGACAATGAACTGCTATGCTTGGAATAGTTTGAACAAACTGAACTGACAAGATTGGTTAAATGTAATGCATCAGAATCTTTATACAGTATATAGCAGTGGTGGCGAACCTATGGTACACATGCCAGATGGGACACTCCCAGCCCTACCTGTTAGCATTCACGCCATCACCCCACTCCTCTGCCCAGCAGCCCAATGGGAGCATTTTCTCCCTCCAGCAGCAGAATTTACCCTGTCCCTCTGCCCAGCAGCCCAATGGGAACACTTCCTCCCTTCCCCAAACAAGTTCATCCCAGCCCTGTTTGGGCACTCAGTCTCTACAAGGTTCTCCGTCACTGGTATATAGGGTATTCAGATATTTTGTCTAACTTTAACCCAGCAATAACATGTATGAAACTGTACCTAAGTAGTAAACATTCAGGCTGAGCTGCTCTATGTTCATCTTTTTGAGAGAAAATGATAATAACAGATGACACCTATGGCAGCATTTCTTACTGGAAGTTCCACCACTCCCCTAGCAGTGTATGATATTGCTGTTCACACAGGTATCATGGTGTTGTTTCTGAATTCATTGTTGTTAGAAGATGTTATTTCCCTCAAATGTACTGGAGGTTAATAAAGTTTGCTTGGGGCACATTTGTGAATCTGTAGGTCTTCACCCAAATTAGGTGGAAGATTACATGAGTAGAAAGTCCCATCTGCAATTTATCTTCAACTCGTGAAGGGCAGTGAAAACCACAAGTTGTGTGTGTGTTTTAATGCCAGCATCTCTGCTTTCCTTACATGCATCTCAGGCAAACCCTTAGCTAAATCGTTTTTGTTCTGCCTTTCAATAAATAAATAAATAAAACCCTGATTTATTTGTTAAGTGAGTTTTTGGTTGGTTTTATTTGTTAAGCGAAATGAACATTCAGATAAAATTCTGCTCTTTAAGCGAATCGCTCTTTATGCGAGGTTTGACTGTATTATCAAAACAGTTTACAATTTAGGGACAACAGGATAATATTCTGAATATTAAAGTATGTCACTGGAAATGAAGAGAAAGGTTGTCCATAATTTTGATACTGTCCTCTTCCACATGCAGATTTGAAAGCTGGAAGCAAAAAAACCCCAATAGGTAAAATTTGGCTCTGGCATGAATTGTGCTCTTCCATCCCCACGAATCAGAGATGCTACAAACAAATGTTTATGGGACTCTTACATACCAAGCAAATAGTTTGTGTACCTTTACAGCAGTGTTTGAAGCATTTAAACTTATGTACCACCCCATAGCGCTTAGAGCACCCTCTCGGCAGTTCACAAGTTAATTAGCATTAACTACATGATAGGTACTCATTTTAATAAATTTGGAAGGATGGAATGCTGACCTGGGCATATACAGAAATAGACACCTGGGTAAAGCTGAGTACCAAAATACACATATGCAAACAAAACAGTACAGCATTTATAAGCTTTGGTTCCCTATATTAGCTTTCCTTGACTTTAAGATCTTTGGATTTTCTTCTTGTGCTACAATTCTGATTCTAAGGATTGTGCTAAACACTTTCCATGCTTTTCCATACACATATAATCTCAATGTAATGTACTGAGTTGATACAACTCAAAGCATAACATCCCTTCCCATCAGGTTGGTAGGAACAGTAGCAATTTACAAATTTATTAGACAGCAAACGTGGCTTTTATCAAAGCCTTGAAAAATAGACAGAACTTGAGGATTAATCAGGTGGACTCTTTCATCAAGTTACAGTAGCACAGAAGATGATAACTGCTTCACTGCACTCTGTGTAACAACTTACTTTCAAGGCAAATTAGTCTGCTGAATTTACAGACTTGAGAAAACAAACAGGATTTATGATGAGCTTAGGTGGAAACACATGAGAAGATGACACCTAACTAGACAATTTAGACATGAAGTGTGGACTAAACCTTGGATAAAAATAACTCAAGGCTTAATTAAATTTATTTTTTTAATCAGAAAGTCAGTGTAAATTCTGTATTGGATAACAAAGAAAAATATTTAATACCTAACAGCAAAGGAATTACATAGATAATACATTATTATACAATTTGTGACTACAAAATAAAACCTTCAATGGCCCCTTTACCTTTAGACAAGACAAATATGTTACAATTTTGTGATGGCATTTTCTTTATGGCCCCTCCTGCTCCCATTTAAGTTCTTATCCTTCCTGAACTAGACACTTTCCTTACTTTTTCTTGTATGTTGTTTATACAGCATGAAACGTGTTACTTCTGTATACTCTCATCTGTTCTTGCCATCCTTCAGTTGGAGACCATAGTAGACTGTTGAAAGCTTGCTTGTGCTGACCAGAAGAGCATTATGAAAATGCCTCAACTCAAAACACAAGGTTGAACATAGGACTCTCAAAATGTTGGGCTGCAACTTCTATAAATGGAGCTAATGGTGAGCCATGAGGACATCATGCACCTGTTCCTCATTTCTGGCTCAAAAAACTCAAGGTAAGGAATCTCAAAGTCCACACTGGATATGGCTCATAGAGTCATAAGCAACCAAAAGGGTTGCTACCTCCAAAACTGGATCCAACTAGTATAGTAAAAGCAAAGGTCTCCCTTGCTCTAGGATTCAAACTCTAGGATTCAGTGTTCATCTCTTGTTTACATTCAAAGAACCAGCGCTGTCTGCATCTGCAGATGTTTCCTTGGACATGTGGCAGGCAGGCCTAGACACAGGAGAGCATGGAATGCTGTTCACCTTCCCACTGAAGTGGTACCTATTATCTACTTGCAATTTCTTGTTTTCAAACTGCCAGGTTGGCAAGAGCTAGGACAGAGAGGGGAGCTCACTCCATCGTTCAGCACTCAGGTCTCAAACTGCTGACCTGACAACATTCCAGTCATCAAGTTCAGTGTCTTAACCACTAAGCCTCCGCACTCTGCCTGGTTTCAAAAACGGCTTTCCATATTGTCTTCAATGAAGGGGTTGGAGGCCATCTGAGACGCCAGTGTTTCATCTGGGGTGTTCAGAAATATTTTTATTCTGTGGATCCTCACTTATTTTGCTTTGGGAGATACTGACAGATTTAGAAAGTTAGGGAAATTGTTTTGCGTGCACAACCATGATTAGATGAAACACTAAAAGGTAAGCTTGAACAAAGGAAAAGGTTGAGGCAGCAGAGTAGGAGGGAGACGCCACTTAAAAGGATTGTACAGCAGAAAGCTATTTTTGTTCCCTGAAGTGTCTTTTATCTGTATCCCTCAGGTACTTTGTAACCTTCATGAGAGCTCAAGTACCCTTGAGGTAATGTGTTCCAATTTGAAAATTACTGTTCCAAAGGTTTCTTATCTGAAATGATGTCAGTCTGCATCTATTGTACACAACATTTTTTTGGTTTCTTGCTTCCTGTCTACACCACCTTTTTAAAAAATGGTAAATATTCTCTTAGTAGACCTTTTCACCAATAGAATGGTGATCTGCTGCCTTGCAGTGTTAATAAATCTGATTAGTCAAGTTTAGAGGAAAGGAATTATTAGGCTGGTTATTTCACGAGAGTGATTTTGACAAGGGTATAAGATCCTCTCCAATTTATCTAAGTTTGTTCCTGCTTTTGAAGCAGTCATGAAATGGCCTGTACCATATTATAGAACAGTGATGGCGAACCTTGACACTCCAAGTGTTCCAGAAGCCCAAGTCATCAGTCCTGCTTATCAGGGCTTCTCGGAATTGAAGTTCAAAAACATCTGGAGTGCCAAGGTTCAGCATCACTGTTATAGTACAACCTTATCTCAAATGCACATCAGCTGTAAAGAACCTGGATTGAGCATGAGCTCCTTCTGCCAGTGGAACTCTCTTCTGCTGACAGAATTGCCAGCAAAACCATCGGTTGGTCAAACTGCTCTTCTAGCAGAGACAGAGAGAGAGCACTATATACAAACCTTGGCAGACTTCTTGATGTGTGTAAAGACCACAGCAGACCGGAAGATCTTTGAGAAAGCAATGGCAACCTCTATTGCTAGAAGATGCCAAATGTTATCTCCAGCTCAGAAAGTTTCTAGTATGGAAGCAATATTTCTGAAGGAAAGCCAACCTACATCCATTCTTTCTTCTGCAGGCAGTACTGCAGTTAATATTAGCTTATATTTCTTGCACAATTCTAAATTAAATTAGTACTTTGCTTCCCTTGCATAACCCACAGGAGAATAACTACTGTATTGCATTGTTGTATTGTATTGTATTAAGTTGAATGACCTTGATTATGTTGTACTCTTTTGATTGTCTTACGTGTGTGGTCTCTGTGAACCGCCCTGAGTCGGTTGCACCGAGTAGGGCGGTATACAAATTGAATAAATGAAATGAATGAAATGAAATAAAATTTCCTCTCTGACACGCACTGGAGTCTTGTGTCTGATTTAGGATGTACAAGTCAGAAAGAAACCCCTGAATAAAAAATGACAGCAAGGAGAGCTGGGAAACTAATCCAGGATTTCACTTCCTGGCATACCTTCCTACCTAACAGATTGTGTTCAGGCACTCAGCAGATCTTCCAGCTTCTGCTTGGAGAGGAATGAAGGCCAGGGCCGAATCAGACATTTGGAAAAGGGTTTTGTTTTTTTTTAAAGAGGAGTGTCTGTGAGTAACAAATGTGTTTTTACAGAGGCTCAGAAATATATTTAGGGGGCCATAGTAGCTTAGTGCTTAAGATGGTGAGCTTGATGCCCAAAAGATTGGCAGTTCAAGACCCAAGTACTGCTGGATGGAGTGTGCTCTTGTTATCTGTCCCAGCTCCTGCCAACCTAGGAGTTCAAAAGCAAAACATTGCAAGCAGATTACTAGGTACCACTTCGGTGGGAAGGTAAACAGTATTCCATGCTCTCTGGTGTCTAGGCATGCCTGCCACATGTCCATGGAAACGTCTGCAGACGCAGATAGCGCTGGCTCTTTGGCTATTATCAGAGATGAGCACCGAACTCTTAAGTTTGATATGACTGGCTTTCGCGCAAGGGTGACCTTTAGCTTTTCATAAACATTCCAGTTTTGTCATTCTGGTTTTGGTCTCTTTTGGAGATTGCATGAATATGTGTATATAAGAAAATTTGATATACTTTATCTCTTCTTTATCCATTCCAAGTCACATTTTCTCCCATAAAGCTATATTAGACTAATTCCACTACTGAGACAATCAAAAGAGCACTATCTCTAGTCCTTCCACAATCCTAGATAGCAGAGAATGACTAAAAAGGACTCCATATTGAAGTCATAATCCACACAGTGTACGTTTTGAGTGGATGTGGCAAAGAGGGTTGCAAACATTTAAAGGAAAATCTCATAAACGAGACCTGCCTGCTTCAAAAGTGCTTTAGAAGTGCTTCAAAAGCAAGACATTGTAAGTAGATAAATAGGTACCATCTCAGTGGGAAAGGTAAATGTTCCATGTGTCTAGCAATGGCAGCCATATAACCATGGAAATGTCTGCAGATGCAGTGCTGGTTCTTTGGCTTTAAATGGAGAGGAGAACCCCTAGAGTCAGATACGATTAGCTTTCGAGCAAGGGACTTTTACCTTTACCTCTAGAACAGTGATGGCTAACCTTGGCACTCCAGTTGTTCTGGAACTTCAATTCCCGGAAGACCAGACCAGCAGGAGTCCAAGAACAGCTAAAGAGAGTGCTAAGGTTAGCCAACAGGACATTAAAAGGTTTTTAAAAATAATAATATAAAACCTTACAGGACCCTGAAGCTCCTACCTAGCATGGCCAGGTTTGCTTGTTATTTTACTGGACATGGCAGGCTTTGTCCAGCTCACTTTCTTCTGAACTTTGGGAATGTCCAGCTGTGATTGTGTTCCGGCACTTAGCAGATCTTCCAGCTTCTGCTTGGAGAGACTGATTACAGGCAGAAAGAGGAGATCGAGGAGTAAAGGCCAGAGCCAAACCCGACATTTGCATTTCTTGCATCACGATCTTATTCATCTGGAACAAAAATACAAATCAAAAATCAATGTTATTTTTGCTATGCAAGATATTTATTCTTCTGAGCAAGATGGGCTTCATTTGCATAAGGAGCAAGTGTAAGATACACCACACACACACACACACACACACACACACACACACACACACACACACACAAATCTTATTAATATCTTTCCATCCCTTGTGCAAGCATCACTCTCCCTTTAGATTGTAAACTGGCCAGGATATGCTCAAAGTCTTCTACTTAAAGGAATAGAGCCTTATTATATTGTTTACAGTATTTTCCCATGCTGGGCGGCATACAATATATTATAAAAGAAAAAAAGTCTTTGCAATAAAAAGGTTAAAAAAATTGAATAAATTATAATTTATTAACCCTTTGTCTGTTATTAGAACAAGAGGCAAAATCAGATGATTTTTTAAAAAAAAGACTGTTTCAAATTCTCTAAATTTGCCAAAACAAACTTCCAGATTTAGAGGGAAATTAATAAAGAAATTTATGTTTCTATCCTATATATCAGTGGTAGTGAACCTATGGTATGCACGCCAGAGGGGGCACTCAGAGCTCTCTCTGTGGGCATGTCACCCCAGCACAGAGTTCGCCCCTGCCCTTCTGCCCAGCAGGAGCACTTCCTCCCTCCTCCCAGCAGAGTTCACCCTGACTCTCTGCCCAGCAGTCCAATGGGATCACTTCCTCCCTCTACCAGCACAGAGTTCATCCCACCCCTTTGCGGCAAAGATGGCAGCCTGTTGATTTTGGGCACTTGATCACTAAAAGGGTCACCATCACTGCTCTATATTATGGTCTTACCTAAAACATAACTATTAGCTACCCAGCAAAAAAGGAAACAAACAAATATGTAGATGGCATTATCTAATTAAAAATCTGCAGTGATCCTGGATGTTCAGGTGGTGATGGCAGCACAGCTGTACATTTGGCACAGTGTATTGGGTGTAGCTTAAATAAGTGCACAAGTTTTTCCTGGATCTGGACAAGGTGATGCATGCCCAGTAATTGACTGGTTTGGTCAATCACAATCTGTCAACTGGTCCAGAGTACTGTTATTGAACGGTTGACCATGACCAACCACAAGCATCATATGATTCTCAAAACAATTTTGTTAGCTCTAGTTGTGTTTCAGAACACAGTTCAAGATTTGGATATAACCTATGACTTAGAACCAAGCTATTCAACAAGAACTGGGCTATTGGAAACATGTTTTTTTCTGGGAGTTTTTCTGAATTCTAGTATCTTTGGGATAAGTTGTTCCCTTAGTCTACAGGCATGATCTTTCTGATGTTTCCAAACTTCCAAGAGGGTTTTAGACTGTCCTTCTGCCAACAGGGGAATTATTTTTAACGCTTTTGCTCAGCCTCTGGCATTCAAGCTGAGTTGTTGTCGAAGGGGACAGGGTTAATTGGTTAGATGCTATTAATTTATCTTGACTGATGTGCTTTGCATCAAATCTGTTTTTATGGTTTCAGCTGAATTTATTTTTATTGTCGCTTGTCATTGTGAGTGCTCTTTTTTTGGAAGAAAGGCAGGGTGTACATTTGGAAAATTGATGTCTTAAAAAAGCCAAATTGTAAATTACCATTACCAGATGAATAGAGCATGTGAATGGATCCTAAAGAGGAGACAACAGAGAGAGAGAGAGAGAGTTTGATCTCAATCTCCTTCTAGGAAGCAAGTGATCATACTAATCAGAACTGTTAGTATGGTACCGTTAGCACAAATCTCCATTCTTAAATTGAAACATATAGTTCCAATTGCACAAACTATTTGTATGTAAAGTTCTCAGAAGAAGAAGAAATAAAGGTAAATGTCTCCCTTGCTTGAAAGCCAGTCGTGTCTGACTCTAGGGCAGCCCTTCCCAACCTTTTTTTTTTTTTTTTTTGGGGGGGGGGGACTTCAATTCCCAGAAGCCTAAGTCAATTCCCCAAAGCACTGATCATCCAATGTACTGACTCAGGCTTCTAGGAATTAAAGTCCCCCTGTGGGACGTGGGCCTCGTGTTGGGAACCACTGCTCCAGGAGTTGGTGCACATCTTTATTTTCAGCCAAAGAGCCAGTGTTGTCTGCATTTGTAGACGTTTCCATGGTCTTGTGGCAGGCATGACTAGACACCAGAGTACATGGAATGCAGTTACCTTTCCCGTCAAAACGGTACTTATTTATCTACTTGCAATTTTGGACTGCTAGGTTGGCAGGAGCTGGGACAGAGATGGAAGCTCACTCCATCATGCAGCATTTGAATCTCAAACAGCTTTCAGCCGTCAAGCTCAGCCGCTTAACTATTAAGCAGGTAGAAAATCTGTATTAGGCATATAGAGCCAACAGACTGGTACTGTTCCTGTAATACAAAGAAGTCCCCCAGCATCTTGCTAGCCTGCATCATTCTTCATCTAGGGCTATGGTGGCTAGTTCAACAATGTAGGGATAGCCACATGTTCCTCACATATGGTTTAATACAACAGGTTTAAGCAAATTTTACAGACAGCACTGTGTCTACCCATTTCTGCAGTTTTAATGGTGAGAATCTGAGGTTGTTTAAAAGAACGAGGCTCGAATAGACATGAAGAACTGAGTACTCTGCTTTCCGCAAAGTAATAACACTGCACAACAAGGATTTTGCTACTGGGAATAACACATGTGATTAAATGATATCGAGTGTGCTGATTCCAAATCTGAACTCAGAATTTGCCCATCATGTACAGATTTTAAGTTGTTGGCTTGCTATAGCTGTTCAAATGGTATTGGGTAATGTATTTTTACATGGAGACATTATAACAGTTGCAGCTACCACTATGCCTGCTGCCGCCTCAGTTGAATCACGTCCCCTGGTGGCATGCATGTTCCAGCAGGGCATGTCTGAGCAAGTTAGTGAGCTGACATCAAAAATAGGTATATAAGGCAAAATGGACCAAGGGCTCATCTCTAGTGTGAAACCATCTTATTGGACAGTAAAGCTACAACATAGTGAGTCTGTTCTGAGCTAAAGATGAGTTGGCAATGCTGTGTTACTAAAGCGGACAATTTCTGCTGCATTTGTGGCAAATATACCCCACATTATCAATGCAAAAATCTAACCAAGCATGTGAGATTTGCTTACTTACAATCCTAACATCCTAGGAAGAATCAAACTTCAGATTAGGATTCAGCGCACTTAATTTAGTATAGGACACATGGATTAGACCAAGTAGCAGACAATTTTTTTTGATGCAGTGTAACCTGGCAGTTCGAAAGCAATAAATTGCAAGTAGATAAATAGGGACCACTTCAGTGGGAAGGTAGCAGCATGCCATGTGCTCCGGGTCTAGTTATGCCTGCCACAAGACCATGGAAACGTCTGCAGAAGCAGACAGTGCTGTCTTAGAAACAGAGATGAGCACTGACCCCTAGAGTTGGATACAACTGGCTTTCGAGCAAGGGAAACCTTTACTTAATTAAATAAAAACTTGAACAGCCCTTCAAAGTGAGATGTAATTAATCTGTATCACAAACCTCTCTGCAAGTGGATCGGGGATAGGAGAAAGGGGCTCTGATGAGGGATTGAGCGCCCGCAATTGCTGCTGCCCAGTTACTGAATCTCATTTTTTCTTGTTTATGTATCGAAATGTTACACAGCTATCTCATTAGCACTTGGAATGATAAATTATACAAGATGAATTTCATTGGAAATGTTACTTGGGACTTAAATCCCACCAAACCCCCAGTAGCAGTGCTGTGTTCCAATTTTTGTGAACTTCCTGAGCTGCTGATGCATTCAAACAGATGTTCTGCAATACCATTTACCTTTTGTATTCTGCTGCCCTCTGCTGTTGCTTCAGGGTTATCAAGCATGTCATCATTCTCAGCTGAAAACAGAGGTGAACTCACACTTGGGTTGACAAGGCAGCGACTCCTCTTTGGAAGTGTTAAATGGAAATCACAAGGACTGCTGCTCCCTGCAGAAATATTGGAGAACATTAGGAGGAAAATTTGTGGTAATCACCACCTCATTCATTTACACCAGGGGTGCCCAAACTACGGCCCGGGGGCCAGATGAGGCCCCCGACGCCAATTCATCCAGCCTATGAAACCCTCGTCGTTCCTGGAAGCAGAAGTAAAATGTGCCCATACGGGCGTGTTTTACTTCCGCTTCCAAGGGTTTTTGTGGGCCGGATGAATTGGCATCAGGGGCCGCATCCAGCCCCTGTGCCTTAGTTACAAGCTCCCTGAACCACATGATCGGCCCATGGCCCAAAAAGTTTGGGCACCCCTGATTTACACTATTCTTCTTTTGTGTCTAGGTCAGACTTTAAACTGTCCAAATAATAATTTTGTGTCAGAAATTGTTCTGGGTTGAAAGGATTTTTGCTGGAGAAACTCCACTCAGGCGATGCCCAAAATGAGGCTCCTTTCATATCCCCAAGATCTTTTCCCCACCAAAATGGTCCCTATTTATCTACTTGCAATTTTTTGCCTTCAATCTGCTAGTTTGGGATGGAGCTGGGATGGAGACAGGCACTCAATCCATCATGCAGTACTTGGGTCTTGAACTGCCAACTTGTGGGCCTCCCAGCTAACAAGGCAAACTTATCCATGGAGCCACCACCCCAACTGCCCAAACAAAGCCACCTTTTTTGGTGAATTCATTCTGCAGTCCCATTCGCCTGACCTAATGTGAGAAAGATTAGCCAACACAACAAGGTTGCCGTTAATATACTCAATTATGGTTAAAAATTACCACAGTCTGTGAGGAGGATCTTTCTGTGTACCCTATTATAAGAAATGTTAACAAGTTAACTCACTTAACTTGCCCAGTAAATTACTGATTATAATGAGCATCACAACACAAAACTCCTGAGTCATACAGTATATGTAAGAAAAATGGGCTTCTTAGAAAGAAAAAAATACCTATTTTGTAAAGATATTTTAAAAGTTATAGCATTGATATACCACCCAATTTAATGATAAGTGTTACTCTGTGTTGATTTATTTATTTGTTTGTTTGTTCAGATGGGATACAAAGAGTAATCCCAACATCCTAACCCTGACTAAATGTAAAAACAAAATCCACCTAACCAGAACCCACAACATTAATAATATGGCAATAAAAATATGATGGTAAAAGCTAATTAAATATTATATAGATTATCATTGGTAAAAAATAAATAACCCACTTGAAAAGCTAATTTGGCATTAGCTTCTTATCTCTGGAAATACAAAGTCCAGTGAAGAAAGCTAAGAAGCCAGTAATCCCAATAAATTACAGTCAAACCTCGCATAAAGAGCACTTCGCTTAAAGAGTAACTCGCTGAAAGAGCAGAATTTTCTCTGAATGTTCGCTTCGCTTAACAAATAAAACCAACCAAAAACTCGCTTAACAAATAAATCGGGGTTTGCAATCCCCCCACAATTGGTCATTTACAATGGCGTTTCACATAAAGAGCAAACCCGCTTAAAGAGCAATCCTGTGGAACGCATTATGCTCTTTAAGCGAGATACAACTGTACTATAGCATTAATTGTGCCTCTAAGTCAGGGGTGCCCAAATTACAGCCCGTGGGCCATATCCAGCCCCCAACGCCAATTCATCTGGCCCACACCATCCTCATCACTCCCATTTTGCTCTTCCTTCACCACATGGCACTTCCGGGGGCAGGGGGAGAGACATGAAATGGTGCTGTGGGTTGCATCCAGCCCATGGGCCACGGGTTGAGAATCCCCGCATTACCTATTTCTTTTGTGTCATCAGGAAATTTGATAAGTATTCCCTGCACTCCCTCATCCAAGTCATTTATGAAAATGCTGAAGAGCACTGGGGCCAGGATTGAGCCTCATGGTTCCCTACTGGATCTACGGACTACCCACCAATGCTACACTCCTATACATAATTACCCACGAAGGTCTCATTGAACTTGGTGGAATTGTTTTGGGATGAGCATTCACAGAATTGGTTTATGAATTTTTAAAATTCCAGCTTGCTCCTTTTTTGTATTTAACTGCCATTTTACATTCCTTGCTTCAGCACAACTAATCTAGGCAGCTTCCTCTGTTCTACCATCAACATTAGTTTTGAGAATGACATTCCAACCTGAAGACAATTGTATTTAGAAGTGTATCAATAATATTATGAACTAGGTAAAGGTTGCCCTTGCTCGAAAACCAGTTGCATCTGACTCTAGGGTTCAGTGCTCATCTCTGTTTATAGCCAAAGAGCCAATGCTGTCTGTGTCTGAAGAAATTTCTGTGGACATGTGGCAGGCATGCCTAGACACCGGAATGCATGGAATATTGTTTACCTTCCCACCGTAGTGGTCCCTATTTATCTACTTGCAATTTTTTGCTTTCAAACTGCTAGGTTGGCAGGAGCTGGGACAGAGATGGGAGCTCACTTGTCATGCAGCACTCGGGTCTCGAACTGCTGATCTGCCAACCTTCCAGTCTTCAAGTTCAGGATCTTAACCACTAAGCCTCCACATTTCCTAATATCAAAAAGCCAAAATTATTTTAAATAGCTACCGTTTTCCTTTATTTCTGGGGAGACACCTGTCTCGTCTTTTGTACCGTCTTCAGGCCCCAATGAACCATGCTGCTGGAAAACAGTTCTCATTACTGTGACAGCCTCTTGCAAAGATCTTGACTTCTTGTCACGGCTTCCATTTCCCAGGCACTGCTGCCACTTTTCAGTGATCACTGTAACATCTTCAGGATACACCTTTTCTGCAGGCAGACAACTGGTAATTTTTGTAGGGCTCTGGAAATGAGAGCTGGAACGATCTGATGACTGCTTCAAGTGAGTGTTCAGAAGAGAGACTTGCGTTCTTAGCATCTCATTTTCTTCCTCTAATTTATGGTGATTAATTATCAGGGAACAGTATTTCTCCAGGGTATCATCTGCTTCTGTAGTTCTTTCTTCACCCGATTCCCTCAACTCTTCCATCTCTTCTGAAGCAGCAGCTTCTTCTGAATCTGTAAAAAAGCAAAGTAGGGTGTTTATTACTTGTAGATGTCTTGGAAACAAAAACTATGCAATTCATAAAATGGAAACAGATCAGAGCTAGACAACTACACCAGTGCTTAAATGGGATGACAAAATATGTGTAGCATACCTTTTGCAGAACAGAAGATGGTAAAAATATAGTAATCTATAAGAACCTATCTCTCACTAAGGGCTGTGGTGGCTGAGCTTGGTCAGCAGTTCAAGTCCCAAACACTGCACGATGGAGTAACCTCCCGTTGTTGCAGTTCAAAAGCAAGAAATGGCAAGCAGATAAATAGGTACTGCAATGGCAGGAAAAGTAACAGTGTTCCTTGTGCTCTGGAGCCTAGTGATGCCTGCCATATGATGACAAAAACATTTGCAGATGCAGACAGAGCTGGCTCTTTGGCTGTAAACAGAGAAGAGCACTGAACCCTAGAGTCAGACATGACTGACTCTTGAGCGAGACTTTTACCTTTACTTAGCTCTCACTATGCTGAAAACAAAAAGGCCACTTTTCCCCTTTGTATGTTTGCTAGCATTGTTATTTTATTAATCATTTATGCTAATCAGGAATATGTAGGAATTCAAATAAACAAATTGTTATGAAAATCCTGCGTCTCAGACAGATTTTTGCATTCTGCCAATAGTATGTTTACCATGGCCTCTTACGCAATGCTTCAGGAATGCATGCCACCTGTTTGCTATTGGCTGCTATTTCCCCCATTGACTTGCTACATTCTACAACGCATTAAATTTTTTGATTTGTACAATTTTAAGTTTTAATTTGCAGGCAACACCTTATTGGCATTTGGTGAAACAAACCTTCTTTTGGTAATATATAAAAATACTGTATTAAAAGACAAAAGCAAGTGTGGATAATAATTTATTAGACCACTAATATGTCAGAAAGACACAGGTTTCCTTCTGAGCTCAGGCAGGACTCACCAAGCTAGCCACTGCAGAAATGGAAGCTGGCAAAGAATAAGCAGAAAAATCTCCAAAGTCATCTTGGCTGGATGTTAATGCCAAGAGTATTTACTTAGAGTGATCTGAAATAATATAATCTTGCTTTTAAAACCTGCTGAGTATTAATGCGACAAACAAGAGAGGTACTTCCTGTTCCTGCCAAGAAGTAAGCAGGGCAAATAGCATGCAAGGTGGTCACACTGCAAAACAGCATGGGCTCTGTGAAGATCACTCTACAGCAGGGATTCTCAAACATTTCATGTGGCCCCTACCACCTCTACCACACCCGGAAGAGCCATGTGATGGAGGAAGGGCAAAATTGCCATCCAGCCCTCGAAGCAGTCTGAGGGAGCATGACCCAGCCCCTGGCTTTAAAAGGTTGACAACTCCTTCTCTAGAGCAGGGAGAGGCAGTACCTGGTTTACATGTAGCTGTTCCAGATGTTTTCCGGCCCATTTTGTGCCCATTATCACCAGCCTGCTGCTAAAATTCAGCATCCCAACATAAGGACAGTTATCTCTTCCTTTCCATTCCTTCTAGAAAGGAAGATGGGGTTCTGTCCCAACTACTTATAAAGTTCTCATTGTTGCAGGAACATGTCCCAACATTTTCTGACACCCTGAAGTACCTGTGCTTGGCAATCTTAGGGGTAAAAAAGTGTTGGCTTAGGGGGGACTGTTCTGCCCACCCTACTACAAATAGCAATTACACTTCTCTACCGCTGCATAGTGATTAGTGCACTCTCTGGGCGGTTCATGAGGTGATTAGCATTTTTGCCCCCAACATGCTGGATGCTCATTTTATTGACCTCAGAAGGATGGATGGCTGAGTCAACCTGGACCTCAGGATTGAACTCACAATGTCAGAAGCTTTGGCTGCAGTGCAGTTTAACCACTGCACCACCAGTGTTGATAAAAATCAGACAAGAATTCTTCCATGCCTTTGTTAAAATAAACAGCAACTGCCATTTGCATTGCAATGGAAGTTGTAGAGACTTATGGAAGAAAAATCTGTGTTATGTACCTGGCTCCACCATCTTGCACTGACATTGAAGCTCATGCATCTGCTTCCTCATCTGTTTGTTCTCCTGCTTTAACTCTCCAAAGGTTTTTAACCATTGCTGATATTCACAATAAAAAGTATGATATTCTTTTCTGAGTTGCAGTGCCTAGAAAAGAGCATTGGAAAGACTAGTGTTACCACGGTGCACATGTCTTACATAAGCAAATGAACTGTACTAATTACCTCGGCCCACTTCAAGTACTAGGATTTTCCTTTGAAGATATGACAGTTTGAAGCATTAAAACACCTTGGCAGGAACACCTCTGTCTGATACCAGCATTACGGCTTTATGATCTTCTTCTGAGGCCCTTCTCTAATTGCCCTTCTAATTAGAGGAGTGCTACATAACCAGAATGAAGAGGACTTTCTTAGTGGTGGCCTTAGCTCCAAAATGTCCTCCTAAAATGACACTGTTGGTATCTAATTAGCAATATTTCCTGCACCAGATCAGGTTTGTTTACACTCAGGCACTTTAACTGGCTTCCGAGAACTATTTTTTTTTTTAAATTACAGTACTTGGTTTTAAAAACATATTCAATTTCAAAAGAATGCATTATTTCCATTGTATCCAATTATACTGGAGTCTGATTTCATAATGAACAATGCAGGTGTTTCAAACTAATGAAAGAATCAAAGGTAAAGCACAACAGCTCATCAGTTCCAAGTACAACTAGTCTGATGAAGTGGACTTGATCCACGAAAGCACACAATGAAATATAACACTTAGTCTTTAAAATGCTATCACATTTTTGTTTTGTTTATTCTCTGAAGTACAACTACAGCTCAAATGAAACACTTAGAAAAGGATCAAGAAAACACACAAGAGGATCATACTGGCCCAATAATGTCCATCATAATTTCTGTCACGTGAAAAGCAGCAGATCTGAATGAAAGAATGGAGACCCTCAACGCAATTCTCTGCCTTGATTTTTCCAGGGCTGTGGCTTGTGTGGAGGACTTTCATGCATAGAGGAAGATCTCCTTTTTGAGACCAGATGCTTTATTATCTAATTTTCCCCTTCCCTTTGCAAAGTCAAGATGTTATGCCACCTGTGCATCAAGAACCTCCAGTGGGACTAGTACCCTAACAATGGATGGACAATGAACATGCTTTTTTGCATGCTATCATGACTGGTAATGTAAACAGTAGCTGCAATAATGAGTTTTGGAACCTGCTGGAGGACAGTGGCTAATAATGGAATGATTGCAGGAGTGAGGGAGAGGTTGTAAAGAAAGCATTTATAAAAGAAGTCCCCATTCCATTTTAAGAGGTGTTTCAACCTGCTCTACCCAAGGTTGTCCCTAAGTGTCCAAATCAGAAGACCAAAACCTGAAAGCACTTGGTTTATGTTGAGCATTCTGCATCTACTGTCCACAGAAATGACCTATCACTTAGACCCATGATGGCAAACCTTGGCCCTCCAGATGTTCTTGGACTTCAATTCCCAGAAGCCCAAACACCCTGTGAATCCACACGAATGGGCTTACTGTGATTCATCCGGCCCATGCCACACCACCCTCATCACTCCTGGAAGCAGAAGTAAAATGCACCCATACGGGCATGTTTTACTTCCGCTTCTGGGAGCGACGAGGGCAGTGCGGGCCAGATGAATCACAGTAAACCCATTCATGTGGATTCACAGGGAGCTTGGGCTTCTGGGAATTGAAGTCCAAGAACATCTGGAGGGCCAATGTTCACCATCACAGACTTAGACCATTTAATAACCATGCCTGTCAGATGTTTTGAATCCCAGAGCAGAAGAGACAGAAACTGTAGGCCAGTGATGGTGAACCTTTTAGAGCCTGAGTGCCCAAATAGAGGGGCGGGACACTCCCTTTGGGCTGATGGGCAGAGTGAACTCTGTGCTGGGATAATGGCACACATGCCAACAGAGAGGGCTCTGGCATGCATATCATGGGTTCGTCACCACTGCTGTCGGCCCATTTATCTAGAAAGGGCTGAAGAAAAAATTAACTAGGACAACAATCCTGTCCAACTACCTAAAACTAAATCCCACTGTATTTTGTGAGATATAATTTATCAGAAAACTCCACTGTACATAAACAATCTTGTGTTTATGAGAATATGCTGCAATTGTGATAAAAATGTAATTTTAAATATCATCTTCTTGACCTGTCTTAAGGAGGACTGGTGGTGGCTCCAACATTGTAATTGGTCATTTATCCTTTCTGCTTTTCAGCACTGTATCTCAGGGGTACCCAAACTATGGCCCATGGGCTGGATCTGGCTGTCAACGGCAAATCATCCGGCCCGTACCACCCTTGTCGTTCCCAGAAGTGGAAGTAAAATGCACCCATATGGGCATAGTTTGGGCATATGTTTAAGCAGAGAAAATGGCAGTCTATCTCATCCTGTAAAGGCGCGTTTTACTTCTGCTTCCAGTGGGAGGAACTATGTGACCAGCCACTGAACTATCTGACTGGCCTACGGCCTGAAAAGTTTGGGCACTCCTGCTGTATCTACACAAGTTTACTCTAAATATTACTGATTTTTACTTAATAGAATAAACACTAGTCTCTCCTTTCATACAAAACATACAAGATTTCCTATCCATGCCATGCAGTAGGCCATATCTTACCTTCCCAAGGTAGGCACGTTTTCTAGATGTTGTAGCCTCTAACTCCTCCTCCAGATGTTTAAAAGGCACATATGGCTCTTCAAAAAGAGACAGAGAAGTTTCACCTTTTGATAAATGCTCAAGCGAAGCATTTGATTCTTTTATAAAAGCTTGGAATTCTTGGATGAGAGATTCTACCAGTTGTTCAGCTTCAGAATATTTATCTTTCTCTTCCTCCAGTTTATTATCCAATTGGGTACTCCCATGTTTGAGAGAACCCATTTTATTCATCAGATCCTGTTCTGTGTCCTTGCAAATGTCTTGCTTATTCAGAGACAGCTTAGTTTCTTCCTGAACCTGATTTAACTGGGATTTCATTGCTTCCATTGAGTTTTCATATTGGCCCCTAAGTTCTATGCTTTCCCTCTCCTTTTCTTCTAATCGCTTCACAAGTTTACAATGGCTACCTTCCAAAGCAGCCATTTTGTCTTGTTCTCCCTTGAGCTGTCTCTCTAGGCACTGTTTTGCAGACTTTAAGGCATCCCTTTCACACTCCACACTTTGTAAAACCACACGCATCCGGTCCATCTCAGAGGTCACTCTTTCTGACTCTTCTTTAGCCATCTCTGTCTGAAGAATGGCATCTTCCAGGTTCTCTTCTGTCATCTCCACCTCTTTTTGAAGGTTCTGGATTCTGTCTACAAGACTGTCAGCCTTCTGCCTGCTCTCTCTCAGCTTTTTAGCCACACAACACTTATGCTTTTCATCAGATTCTATTTTTGTTTTCAATTTCTCAATGCCCTGTCGCAGCTGCACTACTTCTTCCTGGGCAGAATTCAGTCGAGCTGCAAGTTCACCCTTTTCTATTAGTGACCCTTCCAAAGACTTGGAGATCTTTCTGTTTTCCATTTCAGAGATACTTAACTTGCTGTGCAAGGTTTCATACTCTCGAAAGTTCGCTTCTTTTTCCACTCTCAGGTGCTCCATTTGGCTTTGGGCTGCCTCTTTTTCCAACATCAGATTCCTCACAAACTTATCCAAATTCTCTAACTGCCCCACAAGGCAGTCTCTTTCTGCCGATAACTGATCAGTTTCAGCCTTTGCATCCAGAAGCAATTTTGTCTGGGTCTTAGCTTCAGCTTCTAATATCCGGATATATTCAGCAGAATCGACATGACTTGACTCCAACTCTTTTATAGTCTTTTGCATTTTTTGGCACATTTCATCCAACGCCTTTTTATCCTTTGACAAAGCCTTCAGATCTTGTGTAAATTGGTTTCTTTCAGCTGTGATTATCTGAAGCTGCTCTTGAAGGCCGAAAATGGTTTTCAGCTTATTTTCATTTTTTCTTTCTAACTGCTCATTCTTCGAGTGAAGCTCTTCAATGCCAGCCTCCATGGACAGAGCATGGTTCTCAACATTTGCTTTCTCAGATTTTATCCTCCTCAGTTCATTCTCTGTCTCAAGAAGCCTCTCCGTCCAGTCTGCCTTGGCCATTTCTAAATCTTCTAACACCTCTGTCGTATCAGACAATCTAAGCCTGTACATTTCCAAATCAGATTTTACCTTGTTAAGTTCCATCCCAAGAGTCATAAGATTATAAGATAATTGCTGATTATCAAAAGTAACAGATTTAAGCGCCTCACTTAAATCAGTCTTTTCTTCTTCAAGCACAGTAATAGTTTTGTCCAACTCTACGCAAGTAATCCTCTTTTCAGCCAATTCTTTGTCCTTTGACTCCAAATCTGACTTTAAGTATTGGATTTCAATTAACAGAGAATCAATTTTCTTGTTGCATTCTTCCACATAACGGAAAGACTTAGACTTTTGGTGACTAGCTTGTTTTATTTGTAAATGAGGAACTGGAGTGGTCTCACTGTTTTTTACAAAGCATTCAGGCATTGTGCTTATCCTGGGATCTGAAGGAAATAATAATTCCTCCTGATACTTGGTAGGAAGTGTGCATTCATCAGGTACATTTCTGGATTTTATGTCCAAGATCAGTTTTTCTGGAGATCTTACACTGAGTTCTGCTTCACAAACAGCTGTCTCGTCATCTGTTCTGTTTACTTGATAGCTCCTTGTCATCATTTTATCATTCAACGTTTCAACTATTGTGCTTTCGTTACACAAACCACGTATTTCCAACTGCCACAAGGGATCTTTCACTTGCTCAATCTGCACTTGCTAAAAACAGATAAGAAAGTCTTTTTTAACAAAGCAGAAGCCAATTAGATGCAAATTAGGTATATTAGATCGGTGTTTCCCAAACTGTTTCAAGTGTTAACCCGCTTTATAATAGCAAAATAATTCATGACCCCTCCTCACAAAATGGCGGCATCTCTCTAAGCTCCCAATATTCCCTCCTACAAAGAGTGTCTGACCATCTTCCACCCCCACTGCAGAAACATAACTAGGGGACCTGTCATTGAAAATAATTTGCAACCCTATTGGGGGTTTTCACCCCATGTTGGGATCACATCTATTAGATCAGGGATTCTCAACCTATGGGCTGTGGGCCGGACCTGGCCCAAAGAACCATTTCATGTGGCCCATGTTGCTGCCGCCACCAAAACCAGACACGTTTATGACAGCCGTAAATGTGCCCGTGGCTGTCGTAAATTATTATTATTATGGATGTGTTTTACAGCAGCGTTTATGGTGGAGGAACCACCAGTCCAGCCTGCTCGGCTGTCTGAGGGGGCGTGGCCCAGCCCACAGCTTGCAAAGGTTGAGAACCTCTGTATTAGATACTAGTAAATCTCACAAAATAGCTATAACTCTATAAATGAGTTACATTACATAAGGCTGATAAAAAAAGGCTACTGCCTTCTCTGAGAATGCCTCTCCTGAGCTTAGACTTCAAATAAGAGTAGGACACAGGAACAACTCAATGTTACACCCACAGTAGCTACGATTGTGTCCAGGTAGAAGTACTACTCATGAAACACTGTCAGTGTACTGATTGGTCAGCTGGAACCACATGGATGACTATGCAATCAATTTGTGCAGCTTTTATTGCCAAGGTAGAGCATCTCCCTCCACCCCCAAAGGATTGTTGTCTTGTCATGTTGAGGGGGATTGTGTGGTTCAATGAGGCTATGGGCTATGCTGTATAGTGCCATCCAAGATGGGCAGGACATAGTGGAGAACTTAGACTAAAAACAATCATTGACATGCTGAAAATGATCAAGCATAAGATCACAAGTCTCAGTATTGACATCCTGGGAACCAGTTGATGGGAATGGCTTGGAGTGCTGTGGCCCATGGGGCTATAAACGTTCGGACTCAACTGTGCAACTCAATGACAACTACAGAGCATCTGGCACATTCAACAGGCCTATTCCAGTGTGTCATACGACATTAAGCAACAGGATTTCAGCCATTATCAAACAGTTTCAACCTGTGATGTTAAGAAAATAACTTTTAAAAGAGAGGGCAAAATTCTGTGGATCATGGGCCAATGCTCCTTCCTAGTCCTTTGTGGGCTGCACCCCATATAATTTCTGTGTCACAAAGAGTTTAAGCACCAAGAATGACAACTGCAACCTCCAGAAATGTTTTGAACACAGTTTGTATATTCAACCTTCCCAAATACTTTTCTTGAAAGATCAGAAAATGACTTCTAAAAAGAGAGGAAATGAACAGCTAAAAGGGTTGTGATAACAGGGTTTTGGGACACTGGAGGCTACACATGTATCCTTGGTAGGGGATATATGTCATATCCTGCCCACCCCTGTTTTAAAGATATGACCCCAATACAAAAGGTTGCATACTAAGCTTTTGCCAGGGTGCTTTTCTAACCAGCAGCCTTCTTTGCTTTTAGACAAAGCTAACCTCCTGAGCTCATCTCACATGCTAGCAAGGTGATGCTCAAGATAATACAGGATAGACTGCAGCAGCACATGGAGAGATAACTACCAGAGGTGCAGAGTGGGTTCTGAAGAGGCAGGGGGACTAGAGACCACATTGCCAACATACGTTGGATCATGGAGAAAACAAAGAAATATCAGAAACAAGTCTACTTCTGTTTCATTGACTACACCAAGGCCTTTGACTGTGTGGACCACAACAAAATGTGGAAAGTAATTAAAGAGATGGGAATACCAGAATACCTTATATGCCTCATGAGAAATCTGTACAAGAGTCAAGAAGCAACAGTTAGGACAGAATACAGAATGAGAGTGGTTTGGAATAAGAAAAGGAGTAAGACAAGGCTGCATTTTATTACCCTGCTTATTCAACTTATACACAGAGCACGTAATGCAGGGTTGGATGAACCACAAGTTGGGATCAAAATTGCTGGGAGAAAAAGCGACAATTTGAGATATGCAGATGATATTACCCTAATGGGAGAAAGTGAGGAAGACCTAAAGAAGCTCCTGATTAAGTTGAAAGAAGAGAGTGCAAAAGCTGGCTTGATACTCAATATAAAGAAAACAAAGACCATGGCCACAGGTCCTATCAGTCCCTGGAGAATAGATTGGGAAGAAGTAGAAGCAGTGACAGATTTTACTTTCCTAGGATCCAAGATCACTGCAGATGGAGACTGTAGCCATGAAATAAAAAAGCGACTGATTCTTGGGAAGCAAGCTATGAGAAACCTGGGGAACATAGTTAATAGTAGAGACGTCATCTTGCAAACAAAAATTTGCATAGTTAAAGCAATGGTATTCCCGGTCATAATGTATGGTTGTGAGAGCTAGACCATAAGGAAAGCTGAGCACAGAAGAATAGGTGCCTTTGAGATGTGGTGTTGGAGGAATTTTGAGAGTCCTGTGGACAGTGAGGAGAACAAATAGGTCAATCTTAGAAGAAATCAACCCTGACTGCTTCTTAGAAGGTCAAATAGTAAAGATGAAGCTAAAGTACTTTGGACATCAAATGAGGAAAGGATTCACTTGAGAAAGCCTTGATGCTGGGAAAGGTCGAGGGCAAAAGAAGAGGGTGGCCAAAAATGAAATGACTAGATGATATTGTAGATGCAATAGGCACAGAACTGGGCGGGTTGAGGAGGATGGTGAAAGTCAGAGATGCCTGGAGGACCATGGTCCATGGGGTTGTGAAGGGTTGGAATCAACTGTGCGACTGAACAACAACCTCTTCTCCACGTAAGAAGATGGGCAACCATGACTAATGGGCAGTTCCTTAAACACACCAAAAATGATTTTTCTATCATAGTCTCTATAAGAAATATGCAGTGTGTTCAAAAGCATTTTTCACACTAGTTTTGAGAATCCACCAGGGCAATGTAATTTGTAATCCAAAATATAAGTGTTCCTGCATATAGAAATTAGGAACACTTACTTGTTCAGTTTTAAGAGACAGCAGAGCTCTGGAACTTAAATCAAGGACTGGTAGGGGTACTTCTTGCTTCTGTGGTAGTAACTCAGGTGGTTTCTTCTCAGCTTTCAAATTAAATTCCATTTGTAGGAGTATGTTATTTAGTTTTTGTTGCCACTGTTGGTTGTCAGATACAGTTTGCTTTTGGAGGCCATCTATTTCCTTCCTTGCATGAAGGAGTATTTTTTGAATCTTTTTTATCTCCTCATCTTCCAGATTTTTATGAGACATGAAAGATTCTTCAAGCATCTTGGAGGATTTTCCATATGTTTCACACAGCAAGTGTTCAATAGCCTTTTTAAGATTATACTTTTCAGTTACAACTTGTTTCTCCTTGATGGAAGACATGTTTGCTAAATAGTAACATGGGTCAACTAAAGAATGGCTGTGCTGGTTAATTGCATCTTCTAAATTAGGTTGTTTGTTATCATTTATCCCATCAATTTTGCTTGCTGGTACTGACACATCAACATCAAAGCCAACCTCTGATGGAATTGCTTTTGTACAATTACTGGTTTCACTACAGTACGGAAATCCTATGCAAAACATTCCCTCTGACTGACATTCTTGATCCACCAGGACTGGAATCACTTCACTCCTCAATGAAATCATTTCAACTTTATTGAAGTTTGTTGTCAGTGCAGTATTGTCTGCTTTGAACCTTTCCACATAACACTGAAGCTCTAATATTTTGGAGTCCATCTTCAAGTTCTGCCCCTGGAAGATTTCATACTCATTTCTCAAAGTGAAGACTTTTTCCTTGACCTTATCAAAGTGTACTTTAATTTCTTCATTGGATAATTTTAAATCTTCATAGTTACGTCCATCACAACATTCAAGAGAAATGATATGCTCAGTAGCAGATGATACATCAATTCTATTCTGATTAATTATTTCATCAGGAAAAGTGACTCTCTCTTCTTTTAAGTTATTCATTTTGTCCACCAATTCTTGCGTCACAGCATCTGTGCTCTTGATATCTTCCAACTGTGAGTCTTTCGGCCATGATGCTAATGCTGACCTTTTTACCTGCAGGTGCTCGCACATTTTTAACAACTCAGTTAGCTTGCTCAATGTTACATGTAAGGAAGAAACTAGTTGAACATAATCATTTTGGATAGGCATCAGGTCATGAGCAACTGATGAATGCTTGGCATCTACTTGTTGGTTAAGGATGTCCTTGGTAAATATGTTAAAATACACTGATAATTGGTCTTTCCCGTCATCTGTCATTTCTAAATCTGAACCTTTTAGATCTTTAAGAGTTTGGAGTTCACCTTTCAGTCTCTCTTTTTCCATTTCATTTTCTTCCATTTTTACTTCCATAGTTTCCAATGCAGTCTTTAGCTGCTTTATTTCCTCACAGTAATTTTCTACAGAGGATTCTTTATCTTCAAGGTCCATCTGAAGCATCTCAAGCTTAACTTGATATTTATTCAATTCATCCTCTTTTTCTTTTACTGATACTTTCAGTTGTTCTAGGAAAACTCTAGCTAATGTAAAGTCACTTACTGAATCCTCATTTCCAATTTTCAATTCCTTGACTGGCCGCAGATCTTCTTGCACCAAGACATAGTCATGATATTGCATTTTATTGTATGCTGACCTCTCCTGTCTCGGAAGCCTACCTTCCTCAGATACATTTGGCCTTTTAGCAAGCTTATGAGGAATAACATTGATTTTTTCCGCCAGAGGCACAATGTTACACTGCAGCTCTTCATATTTGCTCATGAACTGTCTGTCTGGGCTTTCAAATTTGGCTTTCTCCATTTCAGAATGGCAAGCACACACATTTAAAACACAGTCTAAATTCTCATTCTTTGCTTCCAGTGACGTAGATTTCCTTTCCAATTCTCTTGTGGTTTCTAATAATAACAAGACATTCTCTCGACGCCTTTCTGACAGCTCTGAGAATTCTTCCCTTTCCTTCAAGCTACTGGAAAAACAAAGGGTGTTCTGCATTAAGTCTAGGGTTTTTTGTTCTAAACTACTGGTAGAGCTGTTAAGGCTGGAATTCTGGCCTGCCGCTTGAGGCCCACCATTTTGTTGCTGCCTCCGAGTTGAATCTTCACACAAAGCATGAATCTCTACATGTTGCCTGCCTAACGGTTTCATCAATGCTTGCAGTTTCTCATCTTTCTCCACAAGAGCAGCTAGTGCTTTAGAAAGCATGTCTTGTTTTTCAAACACAGCTGCTTGTAATTCATTAATCTGGTGTCCCGTTTCCCGTGCAAAATCGTCATGTCTCTGCTCAGCTTCAGCCATTTGTCTCTCCACTGCATGTCTGGCCTGGGCCAGCTCTTCTGACTGTTTCTGAAACTGCTCATTTAACTGTGCATGGGATGCTAAGGATGTTTCAAGAGAGGCAATACATCTTCCCTTTGCCAATACTTCATCTGCTGCTGACTGAAGCTGTTTCTGTACGACAACCACATGCTGGGTGACCTCAGCTAACTTCAGTGAATTTTCCTCTGCCTCTTCCCTTAATTTCCCATCAAATGCTGCATTATTTTGCTGAAGGTCATTGCAGACCTTTATTTGAGCCTCTAGCTCTGCTGTTTTGTATTCCATTATACGTTGGAGATGTTTCACCTCCACATTAAGGTTTTCATTTTCACCTTCAAGAACTCTTACTTGCTCACGACTTCTCAGCTGTTCAGCCACCAAAGCACTTTCCAAACTGCTAATTTGGCTCATCAGTTCTTCCTTTTCTAATCCAAATTTGCTCAAGAGTTGCTCACTTTCCTTTTTCCATTGGGAAAGACTCTCAATCTCTTTTTTAAGTCCTTCACATTCTGCAGGAATATTCTGCAACTTTCCAAAGTCCTCCAGTTTTATACTGAGCTCTTCAATTAGATCGTCTTTCTGCTTCAGGAGCCGTTGAAGAGACTCTCCTTCATTTTCCAAGTCAGAAAGAGAAAGTTTCATTTTTTCTAAAGTGAGAGGATCAGCCTGCTTGTTCAATTTATCTCCAAGTAACTTTGACTCTCTTTCCAGTGAGCAATTTTTATCTGTAGGCAATTGATTAGAACAGAGACGTTAGAAAGTGTTAAACGTATGATTTAATTGGCTAGTATTAAAAACCACATTCTTGCCAGTTTATTAGCCCTCTCGTTGTGCCAATAAAAACGGTAACTTTTATATATCAACCAGTGTTCAGTTTCAAACTGGCTTGATTTAGACATAACCATGATCAGGAAAACAGGAACAATTTCTGTGCTTATGTGTTTCTTCTCTCATGTGTCTCTTTTGAATTTTAGTTCCATGTTTAATTAAACCACAGCTTACAAACTGTAAGAATTATTGCTTTTACAACCTTTCAAAACTTAAGAACCATAATTTAACATGGATTTACAATCCTGGTATGGATGGCTAGCAAAAATCAAAGCTTGCCAATATGGATGCAATGGCAAACTGTGGTTTGAGCTGGTAAGTTCGGCTTTGCTAGAAAACCAGTTTGACTATAAGTTGCTCATCTCTGTTTACAGCCAAAGATGTTTCCATTCTGCAGACATTTCCATGGACATGTGGCAGGCATAACTAGACACAGAACGCTGTTTGCCTTCTCATTTAAATGGTACCTATTTACCTACTTGCAATTTCTTTTGCAAGAGACAGGAGCTCACTCCGTCATGCAGCACTCAGGTCTCGAACTGCTGACCTGTCAACCTTTGAGTCATCAAGTTCAGCATCTTAACCACTAAGCCACTGCAATTCCTGGTTTGATTTGGAGTAGATCTCATTTGTTTTGATTTAAATCACTACACAGAATCAATCTAACCATGTAATTCCCACCTGCCAAAAACCTGAATTCTTGCTGTGACCTTAATACATATTTTTTCACAACTTCATTGCCTGGAATAATTCCAATTTTAATAATGTTTTATTCACTGACTGTTCCAAGTGTCTTGAACTGCACATTTTCAGAGAGGTAACAGAGTGATTACACAAAGCTAATAATGGACCCTACTGTTAACGGTGCCCAAATGTTTTAGGCCACTGGCCAGTAATGTGGTTCCTGGGTGCCCCAACTACTCCCTATGAGCCAGATCCGGCCCTGACACCAATTCATCCAGCCCGCTTCACCCTCACTTCCAGGAGTGATGAGGGTGGAGCAGGCCAGATAGATTGGTATCATGGGCCAGATCTGGCCCAGAAGCCTTGCTAACAGCAGGGGTGCCTAAACTTTTCAGGCCACGGGCCAGTCACGTGGTTCATGGGTGCCCAAATTATAGCCTGTGTGCCAGATCTGGCCCTGACACCAATTCATCTGGCCCGTTCCAACCTCGTTGCTCCCAGAAGCGGAAGTAAAACTCACCCAATCTCTGCTTCTGGAATCAACGAGCATGGGGTGGGCTAGATGAATTGGCATTGGAGGCCAGATCTGGCCCACAGGGAGTAGTTTGGGCACCCATGAACCACATGACTGGCCTGTGGTCTGAAAAGTTTAGGCATCCCTGCTGTTAGCAAGGCTTCTGGGCCGGATCTGGCCCATGACACCAATCCATCTGGGAGTGGCAACGGTGGAACTGGCCAGATGAATTGGTGTCAGGGCCATATCTGGCACACAGGATGTAGTTTGGGCACCCACGAACCATGTGACTGGCCCGTGGCCGGAAAAGTATGGGCACCCTTGCTGTTAGCTTTTAAAACTGATTCCTGTGCTCATGGCTCCATATGGAAACTCTGCATGCTTTAAATTGGACTCAGGACATATTGAAAGAGGGCCCCCCCCCCCATGTCTGCTTTTGCTAAACTAGTCAGACTGGTTTTGCAAGCTTTTGTTACTCAAATGTTGCAAGCTTGAGAGCAGGCAGCCCCCTCCCTTTCTCCCAAGAGAAACTGGTGAGTCACAGCCACACCTCAGGGAATTTGAGGCAAACATTAGCCTCAGAAATAGTTAGGTTATCTGATGGATCGGATAACGTTAACATAATGGTTAACATAATGTTATCCGATTCAAATGTTTGCCTCAAATTCCCCAACGTTATGCGATTTTAGCGTTATCCAATCCAATCGTTATCCGGTGTTTTACTGTACTAGCACAGATATACAATACAAAAAGCAAAAAATACACAATACACTAGCACAGAAAATACAATACAGTCAGGAGAGTCCTTATCTATTCCCAGCAGGGAGGGGGGTGGTCGTGGAACAGCTGTGGTGGTGACTTTCAGCCAGCCGGCCAATCCCACCACACTGGGAAGTGGTGGAGGCTGTGCAAAAGCCACATGATTTCCGCCGCCGCCAAAAACGTACATTGTGGGTGCAGGCATGCCTCCATAGCTCAGTGCGGTGGCAGGAGCTGGCCCATGGCAGGAAAACATTGGGAACCCCTGATTTAAACCGTAATCTTCTTAATCCTAATTCAACCCTCTAAATCAGTGGTTCTTAACCTTGTGGGAGGATACTAAACCCCACAAGTTACATACATGCATTCACTGAACCCTTCGTAGAATTTGCCATAAAAATCCGGGTGAACAGAATGGACACAGACACATCTCCGCCGACCCCGCGACTGACTCACCAAACCCCGGGGGTTCGATCAAACCCAGGTTATGAACCACTGCTCTAAATAAACCTTTTGTAAGCTCTTTTCACCTGGTGAGAGGCTTCACAACTAGGTTCCTCTAGAAAGAGCAGAAAGAGAAAACAATGGCTGAAAAAAAACTCACGTTGTAGTATTTTGCAGGTGGACTTAGTAAGCTTAACTTGAAGAGGTTCACAGAGACACACCTTGATCTAATCTACCATGGAGAATATGATACATGTTTTATTCATTTATTGATATCTTCCGTTCCACTGACTGTCAAGAAAACTGTACCCCAAGAAACTCAAAAGTGTGCAAGTTGAGCTCTGTTTCATGTGTTTTATGTAATACACCAAAGTACTGTTTGGAACTGTGCCTTAATATGACTTTTTTTAAAAAAATTACTCACTCTTTAAGTCTTCTGCAAAATTTTGACTCTGCTGCAGAAGCTGTTTGACTATACTGAGTTCATCTTTTAGCCGGCAAATTTCTTGCAATTGTTGCCTAGACTGGCAGTTGAGGAGGCTGTTTTGCTTCTTTATTTCCTGTGTGACAAGAATTTTTCAGCTGATGGAATGGTTATAAAAGGCATTTTATTGCTAGCCTAACCGGAGACACAATAACAAGAGTACCTCTGTATTTTCCAAATGGAAACACACTGTTGAATTTTGGATGAGGAAAATCAGGCATAGGGCCAGGATCCAGCTCAGATAAGACCTCCCTGTGGTTTTATGGTATTCCCCTGCTGGTTGAAATGCCTTGTGGTCTTGTCTGTCTGCGGTTTCACAAGGTTTTTATGCTCCTTTCTTCCCCTTTTCTAGGGACCCCTGCGGTGGCTCAAATGGTTAACATGCTGAACTGACGTTATACCACTGCTTTGGGAGCTGCACTGGCTACTGGTATGCCTCCGGGTGCAATTCAAGGGGCTGGTAATGACCTTTAAAGCCCTACATGGTAGTGGGCCAGAATACTTAAGAGACCACATCACCCAAGAAAACATCTGCCTGTCCCACCAGAGCAGACTGGAGAGGCTCTCTTATTGTGCCTTCTGCTAGAGAGGCTCGCCTCTCTGGCACCAGAAGGAGGGCCTTCTCTGTGTCTGCTCCGGCCCTTTGGAACTTCCTGCCAACTAAGCTACAACTCCAGACATTGTTGCTGCCCTTCAGGAAAGAGCTAAAAACCGGGCTGGCAAAGCAGGTGTGGAGCACCGGAGATGTGGTGACTCCCGCCTGCTGGCTGATATAGCAATATTGCTCCCTCGCCCTTTCAGCTGTTGGGTAATTTTTGTAGTACTTTTAATTGGGTTTTAATGAGTTTTAAGTTTTAGACTGTGTTGTTGACTTTAACTTTGTGAGCAGCCCAGAGTCGTTTCGAGTTGGGCGGCTATATAAATTGGACAAATAAATAAATAAATAAATTTGCTGACTGGAAGGCCGGAGTTTGATTCCCGGGCACTGCATGACAGAGTGAGCACCCATCTCTGTCCCAGTTCCTGCCAAACTAGCAGTTCGAAAGCAAGAAACTGCAAGTAGATAAATAGGGACCACTTTAGTGGGAAGGTTAAAAGCACTCTGTGCACTCTGGTGTTGAGACATGCCTGCCACATGTCCAGGGAAACGTCCACTGATGCAGTCAGTGCTGGCTCTTTGGCTATAAAGAGAGATGAGCACTGAGCCTTAGAACTGGATACAACTGGCTTTCAAGCATGGGCGACCTTTACCTTTATCTCCCCTCTTCTAAAAGGTTAAAAATGCCTCTTTACTGTAAGTAATTCAAGTCACTAATATTTTGGATCTCAACCTCCTCAATTTTTATTCTACACTGGCTCCACTGCACTTTTTTATCATTGCAAACAGTCTTTTAGTCATGTGTGAACAATTCATTGACCAAGCTTTGTAGTTTCTTAATATACCAGGACACTAGGTAAAGGTTGGCCTTGCTCGAAAGCCAGTAGTATCCAACTGTAGGGTTCAGTGCTCATCTCTATTTACAGCCAAAGAGCCAGCACTGTCTGCATCTGCGGTCATTTCCGTGGACATGCAGCAGGCATGACTAAATGCCAAAGTGCACAGAACGCTGTTTACCTTCCAACCGAAGTGGTCCTTATTTATCTACTTGCAATTTCTTGCTTTCAAACTGCTAGGATGGCAGGAGTTGGGACAGAGGTGATCTCACTCCATTGTGTAGCGCTCGGGTCTGCTGACCTTCTAGGCATCAAGTCCAGCGTCTTAACCACTAAACCACCACAGTCCCAGGACAATTCCAGCATGCTGACCTACACTAGACAAACAGTGCTATCTAAACAGCTGCCAAACGGCATATGATAAGCAACAAAACCTCTAGGCTGTTATAAATATTGCAAAAAAAAAGGGCAAACATATTAGTAGGACTTGTTATGCAAGTGTGACCTTGTTTGTCCTCCACAGAAAAGGAAGACAGCAAGTAAAGATCTCCAAGCAAAACTAATATCCCAGTCAAAGTTAGATGTCAGGATAGTTTGGGAGCCAATTTTTTGCACAGACTGCTAGTATCTTGGAGGTAAGCCAATCCAATCCTGGACGTCCCCCATTGTTGGAAATTGAATGCTATTCTTTTAAAAACCAACAGGGAGCGTAAAGCAAAAGCACACATTCTGTCTTGATTTTCCACAGCAGCCTTTTGTTACGACCTTGCTCCCTCTCGTTCTCGTTTCAGGAGGAAAAAGGAAGTGTTGTTCCTACAGAGAATGGCACATACATATGGCCACTGCCCGCTTCAGAGCCACTAACATAACAGATGGCATTGGCAGGCCTCTCTTGGTCTCAAGCCCTCAACTATCCACCTAGTTAATATGAGCAGATGGGTGCCAGCACACCAAAGCCAAGTTTAAGAGAAGGGGAGGACCAGGACGGGAAGCATTAGCTGGGAATTCGCTGACAAGGCAGGTTTCCATTTCCAGCTATTTAAGCAAATCAACCACTTTGCTGTGACTTCATTTGCTCATCTTGCTTCCCCCCCGCCCCAAATGACTCTTTTCAGCCTCCATTTTAAAAAAATGGAGAAAAGGGGTGAGGTGATGATAGGAGTGAAAAAGAAGGTAAACTATCTTGCCAATATGTCCTAGAACAGTGATAGTGAATCTTGGCACTCCAGCTGCTCTTGAACTTCAGTTCCTAGAAGCCCTGATCAGTAGGTGTGCTGACTTGGGCTTCTGGTAACTGAAGTCCAAGAACACCTGGAGTGCCAAGGTTTGCCATTATGGCCATTCACTCAGCTTTGAAAGCTCAAGGCTCACTGGCAGTTTTTGATCAGCCCTGTGTTTAATGAGCATCCTGCTGTCAAAGGCTTCTTAAGCACAAGCATAAGGGCCATTAAGCTGATGATTTTAAAAGCTACAACGTGAGCAAGGTTGAGTGGTTTGGAGAGGTGGAAGCATGCATAGAGGTTTGCAGCCTCTATGATTATCATCAGAGGCTTCCAGCGTGAAACTGAGCACTATATGCTGGCAAGACTCCTAGAGAAACTAGGCAAATACATGTGCATCAACAGTAGTTACAAATACCATTTATACAATAAATCTATGTTAGGTCTAAATGTATTATTTGCAATGGAATCACAAACCAATTCCCAGATATACATAAGCTAAGGCTATGCACTGTCCTCAGTACAAAAACAGAGTGAATATTGAGTGTTTGTGCAATCCCTGGTCCGTTGGGGACAAGGTGGCCAACTTTTTTACACCGCAGGCTTGAGCACGCCCTCGGACAGCTGACTGGGGCAGACCACGCCCTCCGGAAGCAGGTGCACTTACGGGATTCCCAATCTTTTCAAGCCGGGGCCCAGGTCACGTTCTCAGACAGCTTTGAGGGTCGAACAACCATTTTGCCCTGCCTCCACAATGGGGGTTATCATTTTGTCTAAACAGCTACAAAGGGGTGGCAATTTTGTTTTTTGAATGCTTTTAGAGGGGGGCACATGGAATGGCTCCAGGGGCCAGATCCAGCCCACGGGCCAAGTTTGGGAACCCATGCTATAGATCCTTCATGTTCTATCTAGCATTTCTGGGGTTAAGGGTTTTTTTAGGCAAAAATGGCCAGTTAGTTGAGCTGAGAAAATAGAGATCAAGAATAGAATGGTGAAAAAGGGGAAGGCGAGGGACAGCTGAGTCTTCTATTATTTTTCTGCCATATCCGAATACTGTCTATCTTTGTGGCGATCAACCACATACACTGTCCTGAGAATATAATGCAGTGGCCTTTCAGCTGCCTTCTGCATCACAGCATGACGCCCCATACCACTGATCCAGTTCTGCAAGTCACTTTCTGGTCCTGAGACCTTTTGGCATGCAAAGTCCTCATCAGCCCCAGGTCAGGATTGATGAAGCTGGTGCCCTCCATCAGAATCTTTTATTTAAGATAAGGATTTTCCTGGACACAAATCACTAATGCGCTAGGAAGGGTTTAGACTGAGGCCACCAAATTGCAATCCACTGTGTGACATTTCACATAGATGTAAGGTAATGTGAAAGAATTATGCCATTGTTGCCTACTAATATTCATTCAGTAGAATTTTATTTATTCTTTCTTAGTCAGTTTATGGAACAGTCTGGAGTGCCAAGGTTAGCCATCACGGGATATTTGCTGAGCTATAAGGTAACCTGCAGCCTGTTCTTTGTAGAAAGTTTGGGGGTATGGCAGGATTCATGTCTACAGGTTACAACATATACAAATAAACATTACTGCTACATTTTTAAATCTACCTCATTTGTATTTTTCAGTTCATTTTCCTTCCATTGCATTGTCTGTATAGTCTGGCCCACTTGACTCAACTTCTGTGTTAAATCACTGGCATTTTTTTCAAATTGCTGTTTTGCTGAAAGGGCCTAATAGAGAAAAGAAGACAAATTTTAATTTGTGTTAGTATGTAATATTAAACAATAGAAAAATATTCTTGTTGTGTATAATTCACAGAAGAGATCAATTTGAGTTTGCTCATTTAAAAATGTACTTTCTTTATGATGCTGGATGGTGTCAAAACTTTCTCCTATAGCAGAGAGCAAGGAAAGGTAAGTTCTAGAAGTCTGGGACAATACTTGCCCTCTCTAGATCTCAGACAGCTATACCCACCTTCTTTGATTCTTGTTTCTCTAAACACCTGAAATTCCCATCCCCACAGATTTGACGAAAGGTTATTTGTCATGGGGGTAGGTGGGGGGCTACAGTGGCTAAGTGCTTAAGTTGCTGAACTTGATGACTGGTAGGTTGGCAGGTCAGTAGTTTGAGACCCAAGCACTGCACGACAAACTGAGCTCCCATCTCTGTTCCAGCTCCTGCCAACCTAGCAGTTCGAAAGCAAGAAATTGCATGTAGATAAATAGGTACCACTTCAGTGGGAAGGTAAATAGTGTTCCAGTGTATAATCATGCCTGCCACATGTCCACGGTGTGCAAGCCCACCCCCGCGGGGGAGCCGCCAAGCAGTGCTGCTCAGGGAGGAGGAGAGTCTCACAAAAGTATTTCAAGGGAAGTCCGAATAGCAAAGTCAAGGAAGCCAAAGTTCATTTATCAGCCAGCGGTTTTCCAGTCCAAAGAGAAATCCAAAGGCTAGTCAAGTACATAAACGGGTCCAAAGTCCAGCAATTTAGTAAGTCAATGTTGATCAAGGTAAGCAAGGAATTCAGCAGTGTTGGGCAGCATTGCAGTTGAACCAACAAACTAGAGGCTTCCACGTTCGCTCTTTAAGAGCACTCACTGTTAAGGACTCTCAGCGGGCACTCATCTCTGTAAGTGCTCCCTCACTGACCTGTGACACAGGGTTCAGCTCCTTGCGCAGGTGAAGTTTACGTTATGAGGTCGAAGGTTCAGAATCATTGCTGTCAGATGCTGACTCAGCAACTGTCAAATCTAACAGCTCATGATCAAGCGGAGGCAAATTGGGGTTTGCAACAGACTCTGAAGCTTGTTCCATGTAGGCTTTGTTTGACAGTGCTGGCTCTTTGGCTATAAACAGATATGAGCACCAAACCCTAGGGTTGGATACAACTGGGTTTTGAGCAAGGGCAACCTTTACCTTATTTGTCATGAGCAGTTCTATTTCATGGAGCAACATTAAGAGTCAACTAACATCAAGTCTTCCACATATTGAGAAGCAAAGTAGATTGACACAGATATGAAGTTGCCCATTCTTTTTCACACTCACAAAGGACTGTGTTGTTGCAGAAAATACCCCTTTTTAATGTTCATCTTAGTTCTGCTGAAATTAACAAAGAACCCATTATGACGGAGATTTTCTCAGTACAGTCCTTAGGCTGCACAACAGAAAATGTTCAGCGCACAACAATATAAAATACCTTGTGCGTTCCACCTGTTTCCATCTATCACCTATGTTCAAATGCCTCCCCCAAGAAATACCTACTTTGTCAAGTTGGGCTTGGAGGAGGTTGTAGCTGTTCTTGGCCTGATGAAGTTCCCCTTGCAGTTGAGTCTTGACTTGGCTGAGCTGGAGAGAAAATTCCTAGAATAATGATGGGGGAAGAAAATGTTTAAAATTCATGTTAGAAAAATTTATTCCAACCTGGAAACAAATTAAAATGTTAGGCTAGGCTAGAAAAAAATTAAGGGAAGCATCCCATTTGCTGTATATTTTGCAGACCTGTGTATCATAAAAAGAAACGAATTCTGTTGAGAAAAAGAAAAAAAGAGATGTAAAGCCCTAGTGGTGCAGTGGTTAAAAGCTGCTGTACTGCAACCAAAAGGTTGTGAGTTCAATCCTGACCAGAGATCAAGGTTGCCTCAGCCTTTACCAAGGTTGGTAAAATAAGTACCCAGAATGTTGGGGGCAAAATGCTAATTAACTTGTGAAACACACAGAGTGCACTAAGCACTATTGGTCAGTATATAAGTGTGATTGCTTTTCTTTTGCTTTTTTTTAATGTAAATACTCAAAAGTAGCCCAATACTGGGCAGTTGTAATCTAGCTTTTTTAATTCTACTTTGTTTTAGATGTGTTAATTTTAGCTTTGTATGTTATTATATGCTGGTGGTGCTTCTGACACGAAGAAAGAAAAGATGTAAAAACTATATACAATCTACTGAACAGTACTTGTGTTTAAAGAAAACGAAATGAAGCATCACCCACTAAAACTTTAAAAACATAAGTTCTTCATGAACAGCTGATATCTCCTACCACATCCTTGGGAAATGGAAGTTTCAAAAACATCTTGTGACATGGTACCAAGGTCAGTTTTTCAAAGAAACAAAACAGGCAACAGTCCTACTGGGTTAACATACTCTGCAGGTGTGCTTAGGCAGGTTTTTGGTTTCTAGTCCTTGTAGGCAACTTAATAGGACAGAACATTAGAAAGTCTGATCAAGCATGTCTCGTAGTAAGAAGCTGTTGAATCAAAACTGGATAGAGGAACATTTGAAGAAAAAAAACTAGCTGAAAATCTGAATACACTTTCTGAGAACTCAGTGGGACTTATGGCTAGACACATATATGATTTAACTTTATTTTCTTACTGGAATTGTTTAAACATTTTAATGATGCAATGGTCTGTCTTCAAGCTTTTATTACTATTTTGTAACATAATTTCTTGGGAGTTTTATAATTTTAAAAAACACCCAGCAAGCATTTGCCATTTGGATGCCATAAACTATCCATCCATCCAGGTTTATATGTTTCTTACGACTAAATGTCATCTAAACAGATGGTTTTTAAATTAAAATAACACAATAAAGTAATCCAACTAATGTCCTGCCTGGACTAGGAGTCCTGGGTTCAAATCCTTGCTCAGTCATGGAAGCTCTCTGAGATATGAAACTGGGAATGCCACTCCTTAAGCATCTGACCTTGAAAGTCCTATTAGGGTCACTATAAACTGGTTCTGGATTGAAGCCACATGATAACGAGGATCACTGAAGTTAGGTGATATCAGACAAATAGTACTGGAAAAAATTTTTGATTCCAATCCACCGTTACATATGGATCAACACTCATTGAAACACAAATTCTGCTGTCGTTGAAGGTAGTTATAAAAGCAACAGAATGTTACAAAACAATTCACTTTGCCTTTACCTGTTGGCATTCTTTTTCCTTTTCTTTCAGTTTCTCTTGTAAAACAAGCTGAGCATTTTGATAATTTTGTCTCTGACAGTTTAGCTCATCTGCAAGCTTCTTCACTTTTTCCTCTTTTTCTGCACACTAGACAAAGAGTAACGAAATGTGGCATGGATTGAAATCTCTTGGGCTCAACTTAAAACTATGGTATACCCAATTGGAACACAGCTACCTTCATGTTTCACAGGCAAGATGAGCTAAGAGGTGTAGCTAATGGCATCAAACGTATGCAGATATACACCTACAGCAGTGTTTCCCAATCTTTTGTTTTTGGACTTCAATTCCCAGAAGCCTAAGTCAATTTCCCAAAGCACTGATCAGCCAATGTACTGACTTAGGCTTCTGGGAATTGAAGACCACCAGTGTTCCACGGAACATAGTTTGGGAAACACAGACAGAGAAATAAAACAAGAACACAAATACAATACCATTAAAGATGCCACACATCACTATGTGGGGCGAAGAAGCCCAGATAATACATGTTGATATTTGTATTATTTGAAATATATGGCTCTAATAAGTCATTAAAGCAGCCTTCCCCAATTACCTGATCTTCAGTCATATTGTAGGGATGAGGAATGTACTTCAACACCATTAAAAGGCAACAGATTGGAGAAGGCTATGTCAAAGTGAATAAATGTAGAAGATGGTCCTTTACTTGACTCTTCTTTTCTTTACAAATGGAGCCCAAAAGTGAGAATGTACCTATTTTATCTCCAGAGGTGGATACACTAAACTCCCAACATCTTGTAGCACTGCAAGAGATTCTGTGATACATTCCTAAGATCAGAGCCAGTGTTACTTTTGTTTCTAAAAAACAATTAGTGTTGTACATGTATGTTTGAAACTGATTTCAGAATTCTAAATTAATCCACAAGATCTGAGACAGCAATTTACCTGTGCAGTAACTTGATCAAGTTGTACTATAATTTTGTTCATTTCATTTTTGGTTTTATGTAGCTCTTTATCTTTTCCTGAAAATTCTATTTTTAGATTTTCCAGCTGCATCTGGGTTTCCTGAAGTTTAGTAAGACTGAATTTCGTCTCTTCTGCCTCAATTTGCAGTTTATTCTCCAATTCTTTAATTCTGAATTTTAATTCTACATGGAAATAGAACAAAAAATAAAATAACAGATGAGAAAAGTCAAGAAAGATTAGCATAATGCTGCTTCATATATTTATAAGACTTATTGGTGAATAGGTTGGACTATAAATATAATAAAATAAATAAATAAATACTGGCTGAAATCCAGTAGTAAGTTGCAACTAGAGTAGGCTCATTAAATGAAGAATTTGGAGAGGATTCCTCTAAAATAGGAGTCCCCAACCACCAGACCAAGGACCGATACCAGGCCACAGAGTGGGCAGCGCTGGGAGCCCCAATGACAGCCTTCTGCCCTCAACATATTAAACAGGAATTAAACTGATGGTTCCATCAGGAGAGGCAAAAGGAGGCCTATGTGCAATGCCTCCCAAGTACTCCTTTGGAGGGTTTGGAAATCCTCTAGGAAGGGTTCTACTCATCCTCTGTTAAACAGGCGGGGTGAGAGGTGCATGAAAAAGGACATCATATCACATCAGTGTGATGGAGGCCATTTTCCCCACAACATCCTGACCATGTGGCAGCATATAACATTTATACCCAGAAAAAAGTACTGCTATATGACTGTAAAGTCTGCAGAGCTTTGGAACCTCAACTAAGAAGCAACATTGTGAAGCAACAAGCCTGAGTTGCTTACGACGCTTGGAGTATACCTTGGTTCTGTATTTTCATCTGGTCAACAATAGAGGAATCCTTGCAGTTGTCCAAGTTACAGGGGGTGAATTCTTTCTTTGCCCGATGTTCATTTTTTTGACCTGGAGTTGCCTCAGATTCCTGAGAAAGATGAGATGTCACCAAGCCACAGCTTACAGACATTTCTTGGCTGTTGAATGAATGGTGTCTTGGTGTCTTCTCTTGTTGCCAGGAGAACACGGATGAGGAAGATTGTTGCCGGGCAATTTCTTTGCGACTCATGGTACTTTCTGCATGCATAGTACTGGTTTTCTTGGACAAAAGAAAGGAGCAAATGCTTACTTAATTGGACAGCACTCAATGCAGAAGATGCTTGAGATAAAGAATTGACCAGCATAAGCTGGATAAGTGACAGAGAACACACTCTTAATTAGCTTTTAGATAGTGGACCCAAAGCTTTATCTCTCTGTCCAATATCAAGCCAAATATAGATCAAATTGCAAAACTAAGTTATCCTATGGCCGTGATGTCAAACCTCACCACTCCAGGTGTTCTTGGACTTCAATTACCAGAAACCCAAGTCAGCACTCCTGCTGGTCAGGGCTTCTGGGAATTGAAGCTCAAGAACAGCTGGAGTGCCAAGTTTTGCCATCACTGTCCTATGGTTTGCTAGATCAGTACAAAACTCTTGGGACGTTTCTTATTCCAAATAAATACTTTGTGTTTAATTATTCCTTATAATGTTTAAAATGGTTACTTGAGATTTCAGGCTCTTCATTTCTGCTTCCAGTCTTTTCCTTTCTTCAACTTCTTTACTATATTCCACTTTCAGTTCTTCAAACTTTGAATCTGTTAATGCAGAAAAGAAACCTCTCAAGTCTTTTTACATTACCCATCATTTATTATTTATTTATTTATTTATTATCTATAATTTTAGGCACACACACTCACACAACCTATATAAAGGACATCCCATCCCATCAGTATGATGGAGGACATTTACCCCACAACGTCCTGAACTTGTGGCAACATATAAAAATATTTATACCCAGAAATATATATACAGTAATACCCCAGATAACGATTGTACCGAATAGCGCTAAAACCGCATAACGATGCAAGATTTTTGGAAAAATCTTGTATCGTACAACGCGATTTTTAGCGTTATCCGGTACAATAGTGTGTGTGTGTGGGGAGGGGGTTGGATTGGGTAGAACATCTACCCAATCCAACCCCCTCCCCAGCGCCCACCTGCCCCCCCCCCCCGGACGCTACTGCAGGCTTCGCTCTGCTTCCCTTCTCTGACTGCCAGCTGATTGTGGAGGCTTGTTTTTTTTTTTAAACTGCAGGGAAGGGGGGAAAGAGAGAAATGTGATTGGTTCTATAGAGAAGTAAAGGAGGCCAAAGCTGCTCTCCCTGTCACTTCCCTCCTTCCCTACTCCCACCCCCAGCAGTTTGGGGACTCCCCACAGCCACCCCACTGCCTGCTCAGCCACAGAGAATCCACCCCAGCTCTGCTTACCTAATCTTCTTGAGCTGCAATCTCGGACTGAGCACGCTGTTTTTGCTTCCCCTTCCTCTATTGAAAAAAACAGGGAAGGGGGAAATACAGAGATGTGATTGATTCTCTAGATCAGCTGGCAGTCTCTAGAGAACTAATCACATCACTGTATTTCCCCCTTCCCTGTTTTTTTCAATAGAGGAAGGGAAAGCAAAAACAGCGTTCTCAGTCCGAGATTGCAGCTCAAGATTAGGTTAGCAGAGCTGGGGTGGATTCTCTGTGGCCGAGCAGGCAGTGGGGTGGCTGTGGGGAGTCCCCAAACTGCTGGGGGTGGGAGGAGGGAAGTGACAGGGAGAGCAGCTTTGGCCTCCTTTACTTCTCTATAGAACCAATCACATTTCTCTCTTTCCCCCCTTCCCTGCAGTTTTAAAAAAACAAGCCTCCAGCGATCAACTGGCAGTTGGAGAAGGGAAGGTAAGCAGAGCGAAGCCTGCAGTAGCGTCAGGGGAAAGGCACTTTCCCCGACCATACTACAGTCGCATGGGTGGGGGGGGTGGCTTTAAAGGCAGGGAGGTCTCTTTCTTTCCCTGCCTGCCTTTAAAGTGGTTTGTCCCTGAAGTCAGGGCTTTTTTTTTAGCGTTGTTCGATGCATGTATCGGACAACGCTAAAAACCGGATAACGTCATGACTTGTGCAACCAAGTCATAACATTATCCGGGGTACTAGTGTATATATATATCTTTGTATGTGCATGCATGCGAAGGGAAACCTCCTTATTGAAGTAGAATTTCCCCACACTCAGAGTAAAATACTATAATAGTGTTTTATTCTGAAGGAACATGATTTCATTCAAAACATGGAGCAGCTGGGAGTTTTGCCCCAAGGATGAAAGCAATAGTCAATAATAAAACAAGTCAGCTAAACAGCTGGCTGTGGGAATAGAATTAAGAAAATGTTAATGCAGGAATTCTCAATCTCCAGCCGGCCTGGATGGAACAGCAGCTGTGCGGCTTAGGTGGCTATAAGACCACTGCCACCCTTACTGGATGCTCCCTTGATCAGCTGCCCTGGAAGGAACAGCAGCTATGTGGTTCAGGCAGCTCCAAGACCATCGCTGCCACCCTTACTGGATGTTCCCTAGGCCAGCCAGCCAGGAAGACACAGTAGCTGTGCGGCTCGGGCAGCTGCAAAACCACAACCACCATTATTAGACTTTGTGTTTTTGTATGGTTTAATTATCCCAGTTTATTACTGAAATGTTTTTGATATTATGTAATTGTAATTGATACCATGTAATTGTGATATTTTGCTTCTGTGTTAGACGCCCAGAGTCGCTCTGCGAGTGGGCCGACATACATGTTGAGCAATTAAATTAAATTAAATCTTTTAAAGCCAGGGGCTGGGTCACACTCCCTCAGTCAGCTTTGGGGGCCAGACGGCCATTTTGCCCTTCCTCCACCACACGGCACTTCCTGGTGTGGTGGAGGGCCACATGAAATGGCCCACAGGCCACAGGTTGAGAATCCCTGTGTTAATGCTATATAACAGGGTTGGGTGGGAAAATGCAGTGGGATGTCCATAGGGTCATTAGAGAAAAACAAAATGTACCATTGCAACTTGGGGTTGAAGGAGCAGCAATATTCTTCTGTGGCGTGCTATTGAAAGATGCATCTCCAGCAACAAGGGTTTTCTGGCTTCTTTCCCCTTCAGATTTATATCTTTAAAACAAAACCAAGTATAGAAATTTAGTTTGATAGCAAAGCAATATAGAGTTGGTCCCTTATTAAATTAGTATAAATCAATGGGCTAACTTAGTGAATGGCTTAGGACCAACTAAATTTAGTAGGAAATTAAGTTCAATTCTATCCATGTTTGCTCTAAGGTCTCACTGCTCCACTAGAAATAAATTACATTGGCAGTCAACCCAGCAGATTTTTTGATAAGGAAATTTAATTTCCAGATAAGTGAGCCACTGTTAAATCTAGTTATTAATCCCAACCAGACCAAACTCATTCAACATATCTCCAGCATATTTGCCCTCCCTCACCTTCTGTCTAATTCAAAAATCATCAAGCATTGTATCATTCCCTGAGAGAGAAGCAAGATTATCTGAAAGTGTAAATACTAATCAAACTGGGGGATTTTCGGAATAATGAGTTAGCATCCAAAGCATGCCTCCTCATTCTGGCTGAACAAAAATTTCCTGAAGGGAGTGTTTTGATACCATCATACACAACCTTGCCTCCATCTTCCTCACCTTTTAAGTTCTTGTTCTAGTCTTTCAATTTGTTTCTTGCTCGAAACCAGTTGTCCCTCTTGAAAGTTGACTTGTGCTTCTTTCACCTGAAGTTCATGTGAAAGCTTCTTGCTGGCATTTTCTAAGGCATCACACAGTTCCATCAAGTTCTGCTTCTCCCTCTTGAGTGTTGCCCCTTCATTCTTTTCATGATCAACCTTATCAGAAGAGTTAATAATAAATTTGTATAACCAATTTGATTTTAACCTCTATTTTATCAAAAGTGTATTAATTAGTTCTGGAGAAGAGTTGCCGTGCTATAGCCAGCTATGCCTCATAAGGAAATTAAAAGCTAACAGACACATTAAATCAGGGGTTCTCAACCTTTTCAAGTCAGATCCCACCAGAATCGGCTGCAGAATCATTTACAGCTGTTGTAAATTCTGGCGGTGGCGGCTTGAGCGAGGACTGGATTATTTGATGCCGTGGGCTGGATCCCACTCACACACAGTAGATTGAGAATCCCTGAATTAAACCATTCACATCTACATAAATTATTAACTGATTAATACCAAAATGGCATTTATTGAAATTTATCATGAAGAATGTAGACAATTGTACAAGATCCTATAACAATCTGTTAATTCCCTCTTTCAGTCATTAAAAGGGACTTCTTCTGCCATATCCAAATCCAAATATTGGTGATCATCATGGCGATCAGCCATGAAGACTGTTCTGAGACTATAATACAGTAGCCCTTCATCTGCCTTCCACATCACAGCATGACCCACATACCACTGATTCAGTCCTGCAAGTCACTTTCTGGTCCTGAGCCTTTTTGGCACACAAAGTCCTCCTCAGCCCCAGGTCAGTATTGATGAAGTTTCTGCCCTTCATCAAGATGGATTCAAGTAGGATTTAATCCACTTGGGGACCATCACCCTTCCCTGTGGACTTTGGCACCCAAGGCTATTAGTCCTCAGGGTTGTCAGGGTTGAGTTGCTGGCAGTATGGTCTACAATATTACCACAGCAGGATAACCTGACCAGACTGGTCTAAAGGGACTAGGTATGTAAATCATCCATGTGAAAGTACCGAAAAGGTTGGAAGAGTTAGTTTTTTTGGATTACAACTAGCAGGGCCTTCTCTCTAGCAAGCATATACAGTAATACCTCGGATAACGCTAAAATCGCATAACGTTAAGTAATCTGGGGAGGAGAATTGGATCGAATAACGTTAAGGTCCTATGGGATGGATCGGATAACAACCGCTAAAGCCCGTGCGATTACAATGTATCTCTATGGAGCTTTAACGTTATCCGATACATCCCATAGGATTTTAACATGCATCGGATAACACTAAAAATCGGATAACACCAAGACTTGTGGAACCAAGTCTTAGCGTTATCCGAGGTATTACTGTACAGTAAAGAATCATAACCCAAATTAACACTTTTAGCTCAGAAAAGGACACAAAAACAAACTTCACTTTAACTATTTTTCTGTCCGTACAGAACCTGAACTGACATGTGGGCCAAATACGTGGGCTCCATCTCTTGTTGAGATCCAGAAGTGAGTGGAACATCCACTTCAATCCGAAATACATTGGGGACGAATGAGAAACCTGCAATTCCCTCATGTGTTGATGAGCTTCAATTCTAATCAATCCTAGTCAACCCAGTTGATGGTGAGGCAAAAGGGGAGTAAAATAATTCATCACCTAGAGACCTGGCCATTCCCCACCTCACCCTCTATAGAGAGGAATTTCATTTACTGTATGTGTACCTTACCATAATTTGAGATGTACAACAGCTCTACAATATGGCGGAAATTCCTTCAAGGAAGAAGAAGAAAGTTTTCTAAGTGGATTGTGGCCAACGTTAGAATACAGTGGAACCTTGCTTAACAAGTGGCTCACTTAACACAAAAATCACATAACAAAAGCCAATCCATAGAAAAGAGTGGCTCCGTTAACAAAAAAAATTCAGAACATATTAACTGGTTTTCAGTGCATTCCTATGGGAAACTGCATTTTGGGTAACAATTTTTTGTTTTCAATGTACAGTATTCCTAAATGCTTTCCTATGGGAAATTACATTCAATGTATTCCTATGGAAAATTTGCTTTACAATTGTTTGTAGTACAAAAGGACCTGGAGAATGCATTAAATTTATTAAGCGAGGGTCCACTGTAAAGTCCTTCACATATATGAAGTCTGAACAATTAATATTTATATCTGATGTCAGGTTTCAGTTAACTTAACATTCAGTTAACTTAACATTTGTCTTTCTTATAAAACTTCAAATAACATACAACAGCTGTATTGCTCTCAACCAGTTGACACTTTCATCCTCATCTTATAATACTAGTAATCTTAACAAAGGACCTTAATAATAAATAAATTTTTAGAGGCAACAATCCAGATATTTCTAGTATGTTTCCTTTTTTTAATCAAATCAATTAAACAATTATAGAAATATGCCATGTTTGTTTATTTTAGAAAACAACAGTGTTCCTCTGGCCAGAATCCTGTTACTTAGACAGTTTGGCATTTGTCAAATGGTGTAAAATGCTGCAGCAACTTGTTAAGAAATAAAAATCTACATTTTTCATCTCACACCAGTCATGTGGCTTAAAGTGTGATGAGAAATATAAACTTTGGCTTCTTAACTAGAGGCAATTCACTGCAGTATTTTACATCTTTTGACTTATATCTTGCATGTGTAATAGGTTCTGGCTAGAGGAACCTTCTACATTGGTGACATACATATATCGTACCTTCTGTTTCTGTTTTTGCAAAGCTGCCTCCAGAGATTCAAGCTGAAACTGCCTTTGTTGTCTCTCCTTCCTAAGCTTCTCAAGCTGACTTTCGAGTTCTTGAATCTTTTGAAGGACCTTTGTGGAAAGGCCTTCTTTCCATTCTTCCACAACCCAACTCATCTCATCTGCGTTAAGTGCTTGAGCACAGAAGAGACCTCAAAAAGAGAGAAAAAGAAAGTACAGTTAAGATATTAGGTAAAGGCCTCCCTTGCTCAAAAGCCCGTTGTATCCAACTCTAGGGTTCAGTGCTCATCTCTGTTTACAGCCAAAGAACAACGGCTGTCTGCTTCTGCAGACGTTTCCATGGTCAGGTTGCAGGCATGACTAGACACCTGAGTGCACAGAACACTATTTACCTTCCCACTGAAGTGGTACCTATTTATGTACTTGCAATTTCTTGCTTTCAAACTGCTAGGTTGGCAAGAGCTGGGACAGAGACGGAAGCTGAGTCCATCGTGCAGCACTTAGTTCTTGAACTGCTGACCTTCCAGTCATCAAGTACAACATATTAACCACTAAGCCACCACAGTCCCTAGTTAAGATGTTAATGCCCTCTAAATAACTAAACTTATTCTTATTTTATCAAAATAAAAGGAACTTTTATGTATGTTGTAGGATGTTGTCCTATAGCAGCGGTGGCGAACCTTGGCACTCCAGCTGTTCTTGAATTTCAATTCCCAGAAGCCCTGATCAGCAGAAGTGCTGGCTTGGGCTTTTGGTAACTGAAATCCAAATATACCAGGAGTGTCGAAGTTCGTCATCACTGTCCTATAGACACATACTTGGGAATATATTCCATTGAACTCAGTAGCACATATCTAAATACTGTAACATATACAGTAATACCTCATATAACATTAGTATCGAATAACACTAAAATCGCATAACATTAAGGAATCTGGGGGGAAGAATTGCATCAGATAACATTAAGATCCTATGGGATGCTTCAGATAACAACCGCTAAAGCCTGTGTGGTTACAATGTATCTCTATGGATCCCATAGAGGATCAGATAACACTAAAAATCATATAACACCAAGACTTGTGGAACCAGGTTTTAGTGTTATATGAGGTTTTACTGTATAGAGACTGCATAATCATACTGTTATATAATCTTGCAGGAAGAAGATATGGGATCACATAATAACCAATAACATAGAAACATCAGTGGGATAGGTACTTAGTGGAACAATATTAACATGCTTTGGTCTGGTATTAACCTGTGGCAGTGATGGCCAACATTGGCACTCCAGGGCAAGAACACCTGATCAGCAGAAATGCTGACTTGGGCTTTGGTAACTGAAGTTCAAGAACACCTGGAGTGCCAAGGTTGGGGTGCTCAATTTTGCATTCTAAAAAGAAAACTCATAAATGAGAAATGTGACCATGTAATGTTTTAGAAAAAGAGTCCAGCACACCAGACAGCTCCCCCACCCCAATTAGGGTACTGTTTATCTTTAAACAATTTAAGTTGTTTACATTTCTGAAGTAATTGAGAAGTGGTTGTCCACATGGCTCCTGTTTTGCTATAAAGGTAAAGGTCACCCTTGCTCGAAAGCCAGTCGTATCCAACTCAAGGGTTCAAGTGCTCATCTGTTTCATAGCCAAAGAGCCAGTGCTGCCTGCTTCTGCAGACATTTCAGTAGTCATGTGGCAGGCACGACTAGACACCGGAGCGCACAGAGCATTGTTTACCTTCCCACCGAAGTGGTCCCTATTTATCTACTTGCAATTTCTTGCTTTCGAACTGCTAGGTTGGCAGACTATAACTATATGAAAATAGTGGTCGCTTGTGGAATCATATGAAATCATGAGACAAATTCCTCTATATGGCATCCAAACACATTGTAAAGCCTTACTGTTCAGTTCCTTCAAACAAACATACTGTACATGCAGCCTTCCTGCTGAGCTGTATTGCAATCCACACTGAAATTACATTGAGAACTAAACTGGGAGGGCCATGATTTACCCATGCATGTACCAATTTTTTTTCATCATTGCCATCTAACACCTTTATGGTCTGTTAAAGTGTAATTAAAGGGACTGTGGTGGCTCAAGTGGTTAAGACACTGAACTCACGGATTGGAAGTTTGGGGTTCGATTCCTGGGTACTGTACAATGGAGTGAGCTCCTGTCATTTGTCCCAGGCTCCTGCCAACCTAGCAGTTCGAAAGCACAGCAAGAAATTGCTGAGGGACTCAACCTTCCCTTGGAGGACCCTGAAGGCTGAGGATTGGAGCCCCTAAATCAGGAGATCTCAACCTTTTAAAGCCAGGAGGCAGGTCACCCTCCCTCAGACAGCTTTGGGGACCGGATGGCCATTTTGCCCTTCCTCCACCAAATGGCATTTCCTGATGCAGTGAGGGGGCACATGAAATGGTGCCATAGGCCACATCTGGTCCACAGCCAGGTTGAGAATCCCTCCCCTAATTGCAAGACCAACATGCTCAAGTGGGGGATGCTGGTGGACAAGAACACGCTGTGTGTATGTGGAGATACAGAATCTGGCTCATTTACTGGTCTGTGGATTACTGCCAGAAACATGCAGGGATGAGGACTTCAGTTTGGCCAACGACAAAGCCAAGAAAGTGGCTTCATTTTGGCAGTCCAGGGTTTGATCTGGACATGAAAGAAGAAGCCAGACTTATCTGCGAATTTTAGAAGGGCAATAACTGTATTGCTGTAAAAGTAAAGACGTCACTGCAGAGGCTCAAGCGTTTAAGACGCTGAACTTGAAGACTGGAAGGTCAGAGTTCGATACCCGAGTACTTGCAAGACGGAGTGAGCTGCCGTCTGTCCCATCTCTTGCCAACCTAGCAGTTCGAAAGCAGGACATTGTTGTTGTTCAGTCACATAGTCGATTCCGACCCTTTGCGACCCCATGGACCACTGTCTGCCTGGCACTCCTGTCCTCCACCATCCCCCTCAACTCGCTCAGCGTTGTGCCCATTGTGTCTACAATACCATCTAGCCATCTCATTTTTGACCGCCCCCTTTTTCTTTTGCCCTCCACCTTTCCCAGCATCAAGGCTTTCTCAAGTGAGTCCTCTCTTCTCATTTGATGCCCAAAGTACTTTAGCTTCATCTTTACAATTTGACCTTCTAAGGAGCAGTCAGGGTTGATTTCTTCTAAGATTGACCTATTTGTTCTCCTCGCTGACCAGGGGACTCTCAGAACTCACCTCCAACACCACATCTCAAAGGCGTCTATTCTTCTGCGCTCAGCTTTCCTAATGGTCCAGCTCTCACAACCATACATTGCCACTGGGAATACCATTGCTTTGACTATACAAAATTTTGTTTGCAATTTGATGTCTCTGCTTTTCACTATGCTCCCCAGGTTTCTCATCGCTTGCCTCCCAAGAATCAGTCGCCTTTTTATTTCACGGCTGCAATCCCCATCTGCAGTGAGCTTTGATCCTAAGAAAATAAAATCTGTCACTGCTTCTACTTCTTACCCATCTGCGACCCCATGGACCACTGTCCGCCAAGCACCTCTGTCCTCCACTATCCTCCTCAACCCGCCCAGCTTTGTGCCCATTGAGTCTACAATACCATCAAGCCATCTCATTTTTGGCCACCCCCTTCTTCTTTTGCCCTTGACCCTTCCCAGCATCAAGGCTTTCTCAAGTGAGTCCTCTCTTCTCATCTGATGTCCAAAGTACTTCAGCTTCATCTTGACTATTTGACCTTCAAGTAGATAAATAGGGACCACTTAGGAGAAGTAAACATCGTTCTGTGCATGCCTGCCACATGTCCACGGAAACGTCTGCAAACGCAGACAGCGCTGGTTCCTTGGCTACAAACAGAGATGAGCACTGAACCCTAGAGTTGGATACAACTGGCTTTCCAGCAAGGGTGACCTTTACCTAAAAATAAATATCTACCGCCTCCACATAATACAAACAGGATCTGTACAACCCTAGGGTCCTTTACTTTTGAGCGGCAAGCAAGATCCATCATCCTACCTACCTCCCTTTCCCGTTCCCGCGTCCTCCTCTCCCACTTTCTTGGTGGTGCAGCTCAAGATTCGAACTTGCCGTCCCCAACACCAGCCCCCACGCGAGCAGTTAGCGGCGGGGGGGGCGGGGCCATTTCCCGGCGCGCCGATTGGGCCAACCTGAAACGTCAATCTTCTCCTGGCGTTCTTCAACTGAACCAATAGGGAATCGGCAAGCGGGAGGGGGCGGGGAGTAAGCGTGGCTGCCGCTCGCCCTGTTTTGTAATGCAGAGAAAGAAGGAACAATATAGTTCAGGGGGTGCCCAAACTTTTCGGGCTGTGGGCTGGTCACGTGGTTCAGGGAGCTGGTCACTGTGGTCCAGGGGGCCACATATGGCCCCTGATGCCAATTCATCTGGCCCACAAAGCCCTCGTCGCTCCTGGAAGCGGAAGTAAAAAAAAACACGCCTGTGTACAGGCGCGCTTCCAGAAGCAACGAGGGCTTTGTGGGCCAGATAACTTGGTGTCAGTGCAGGATCCAGCCCCCAGGCCGTAGTTTGGACACCCCTATGATAGTAGAATGCAGCTTAAGTTGCTCTCCTCTGGTTTTCCTGGGACCAGATCCTGCTTAGCTCACTTGAGGTTCGTTTAGGCAGGAATAGAATTTGCACTGCAGCAACTTCCAAAGCGAGGAGCATCATAAAAGGCTTTTCAAACTATGGCCTGTGGGCCAGATCAGGCCATGTTTTATTTCTGCTTCCAGGAGCGAAGAGGGTGGCATGGGGCGGATGAATTGGTGTCGGGGCTGGATCTGGCCCACAGGCTGTAGTTTGGGCACCCCTGGTTTAAGCAGAGAAAATGGCAGCCTAAAATTATTTTATCCTGTTACAAAACAGATTGCAAGGCGCATTTTACTTCTGCTTTTGGTGGGAGGAACCACATGACCAGCCCAGTGAGCCACTTGACTGGCCCATGTCCCAAAAAGTTTGGGCACCCCTAACCAGTGATGGAATGTCAAAAATTTCCCTACCACACCGTGACATCACAGACGTCATGGGTGTGGCCAACGTCATGACATGATGTGGGCGGACCCGACATCATGACGTCATGACATTGTGGATGGGGCAAAAAAAATACATTTTTAAAATAAAATAAAATTAATAAAATTAAAATTAAATACACACACCTCAACCTACCCACCCAACCAACCAACCACAACACAAACCCATAAATAAATCAAACACATAAAATAAATAAATAAATAACATAAAAATTAAATAAACATACACCCAAACACCCACCCCAAACACAAATCCCTCACTTACCAAAGCAGCAGAGGAGGTGGTGCGGCGGCAAACCACCGCAACGGCGCAGCGTCCTGGTGGGGCAATGGGCCAGGCGTGGAAAGGCCGCCACTGCCGCCGCTTCTTCAGGCACTCCCTGTGCCCTTCCTTTCCCAGCAGCCATGAAGGTTTGACGCATGGGCAGTACCCGGGAGCCATTTTGGCTCCAATTTTTTTAAAAAACATTTCCCAGTGAGGCATCCAAACCGAACGCCTCAAAAAAAAAAAATTCCGGGGGTTGCTACCGGTTCAGGCGAACCGGGAACATCCCATCACTGCCCCTAACCTAATCCAATGAGACTAAATAAATACATAAATCCATAATACAGTAATTGTGTGCCATAAAGTCAATACTCAGAAGTAGTTTACTATTTCCTTCTTCTGGCCATAAAGCTCTTTCTGGACCTGAGTCGACAGAACATTTCCCCATGAAAAATCTATATATTATGGCTCTGTTCCAGAGGAAGTTTAACTTTTGTTTTGGCAGCTGTTGTTGGATTGCAATTCCCAGAAGCTCTGGCTAAACTGTGCAGGGCTTTATAGGAACTGCAGTCCAGCAATATCTACCCACATTTCACCTGCTCAAAGTCAAACCTCTCTAGGAAGGTGTTTTTATGGGGGGTGGGGGTGGAAGGGGGAATGGAAGAGCCTTTCTTGCCTAATTTGTGTGTAGATTAGGTAGATTGTATCAAACAACATCTGAAAGTCCAAAAATTGATAAAGTGTAAAGATGGAAACACAAAGCATGCCTAAGACATATTTTACATTCTGATACAGAATCTGTTTAATAGTTCTTACTTCTGAACAGACACAAATAGAATTGTACTCTCTAATTAAAATTACTATTATTGGTCATTGACAATTCTGCAATTGAATCTTGGTGGTGGTGGGGGGTTATATATAGTATGAGCCTTGGGGCTGTTTTTTCTTTTTAAAGATACATTTCCCATTTCTATTCTTGCCACTAGGTGATACCCTTTTCCACAGGAAAAAAAACCAACACACTAAGGGTGGGGTTTTTTGGGGGGTTTTTTAGGAAAAGAAGGAATCTGCCAGTAATTTTTTTTCCTTTTAAAATGTGCCTTCTAGATATGAGTACAGTACTGTATAATCTCCCCAACACAATTACCTCACTAAGGCTGTCAAGAGATGTTGATTCTAGATTCAAATCTCACTTTCTTTTAGATGGTGTTAACTGGAGAACTCAATAGATAAATGGTGAGTCAACACTTGTGTAAAACTTGTGTAAATCTCAAGGATTTGGTGGATCTGCAGTAATTGGGATCAACAACTGAGTTCAGGCCATTCATATATTTTTTTAAAAAAAGAAAATCATAATGTTATGTTCTGTCTGTGAAAAGTGATTTATTGTTAGGTCTTATGATTTAAAAGTAAAAAGCTCATGTCTTTGACTTGTCAAGGCAATAATTTCAATGGCAGCAACCCCAAGTCTTCTGTATGCATGTTGGAGTGAGATTATATTACCTAAATATTAGAAATTGTTAGACTGTATGTTTAAAAACTTAAAAACAGTGCAAAGAAAAATATGTTGTCCTGTCCTGCAGATATTTAGTCTCAGAATTCTAGTCTGATACAACATCCCTGAATTTGCCACACATGGTTGTAAATCTTTATAGTCAAAATTATTAAATTTAACTCAATATGTAAGGGTATGTTAGCAGTAAAACCCATCTTTCATACTGAAAAAGAGTCTACTCTACCTAAACAACTGTTTTACCGATATTCTGAACTGTTCAGGAGACGAACAATGTTAACAAAATACCAAAATTATAATAATTTTTTAATATACATGAAATTGTCTAACTGAAATAACAGCCTAATCAGGGGTCACTTGGCAAACCGTGAATAGGCTGAGGGTAGGAGTCCACAAATGCAAGACCAACATACTCAAGTAGGGGTGACTGGTGGACAACACACTGTGTGAATGTGGAGAGATACAGGATCTGGCTCATTTACTGGTCACCTGATTACTGCCAGAAACATGTACTGAGGAGGACTTAAATTTGATCAATGACAAAACCAAGAAAGTGGCTTCATGTTGGCAGTCCAGGGTTTGAACAGGACACGAAAGAAGTCTGAAATAATACATGCATTTGATGAAGTGGGCTATAGCATAGATAACTAATGAGGAAGAAGGGAGAATCCCACTAATTTAAAGCACTGTAGCTCATAGTAATATTGCTGTTTTCCAAAACACTACACAGCTTTGTTATTTCCACTGTAACTTAATTCTTAAGACAAAGATGGGGAACTAGTAGGGTTTCAGATGTCAGGTTATAATTCCCATCACAGAATACTGTACTCTTTTCTTCAGCTTATTATTTATTTTTATAGGAGATAACCTACTAGAAAACTATTTGGCTCAGAGTGCTTTCTCAGTAACTGTAAGCCATCAAGTAATTATAACATGTTTGATCATGCTTCATAACAACAGGTTTGTTTTCTAGGATGGTGTAATCCAAATTCCTTTCTCAAAAGAAGAAAAAGATTGGTGACTGTGACTGTTGGTGTATACACCAAACACCAGACAAATAAATTCAGTCATAATTATGATAAGCTCAACAACATTCGAATTTATTTTTACAAAGCACAGATGAATTGAGTTATAGCTTCTGTTACCATACTTCATACATTTTACATTTTTGCAGTTGCGAAAGTATATCTATGCCCTCCAGAAGACCTGGTATTTGCACAGGTAGAGGCATGGCTGAAGGCGGTTAGTTGTCAGGTCAGGGAGTCTGAGCTTGAACATCTCCCTATGAGTCTTGTAGAAATTTATAGACATGTGGGGGAGGGGTGATCAGAAGTCCGTTTTATCACAATTAGCATTGTGTACTGCAGTGTTTCTCAATGTTTTCAGTTGCGGGCCTGACCAGGCCTCCTGGACAGTTGATTGGGATGGTCATGTGGTTCCTCCCACCTGGAACTGGAAGTAAAATGTGCACCATGCATGCACAGAATGCATTTACCATCACTCAGATCCGCTCGAAGCTAAATCCCGGCATGGAATGTGCAGAGCTGGGGTTGACCACAGCACAGTCTAGCCATGTTATCTGGGATCGGTTTGATCCTGTTGGCCCTGAGGAAGTGGAGAGGCTCCTTGTATCTGTTCGCGCCACGACCTGTGCACTGGACCCATGCCCTGCCTGGTTAATTAAAGCTTCCAAGACTGTGGCAGGAGGCTGGGTCGAGGCGATTATTAACGCTTCCTTAAAAGAGGGGCATTTTCCAGCACCTTTTAAACACGCTTTAGTGCTTCCCCTCTTTAAAAAGCCGTCCCTCGACCCCACGGTAATTTCCAACTACCGTCCAGTGTCCAACCTACCTTTTTTAGGTAAGGTTCTGGAAAAGGCTGTGGCGCAGCAGTTACAGGAAGTCCTGGATGAAGCGGATTATCTGGACCTGTTTCAGTCAGGATTCAGGCCTGGATATGGTACTGAGACTGCACTAGTCGCATTGGTGGATGATCTCTGGAGAGAGCGGGACGGAGGGGAGCCGTCTGTCCTTGCTCTTCTTGACCTCTCAGCGGCTTTTGATACGGTCGATCATGGCATCCTTCTGGGTAGGCTCCAGGGTCTGGGGATCCAGGGCACAGTGTTGTCCTGGTTTTCCTCATTCCTGAGGGACAAGACCCAGTCGGTGTGCCTGGAGAAGGAGAAGTCCAGCCCTAGGCCCCTGCAATACGGGGTGCCTCAAGGCTCGGTACTTTCTCCTCTCCTATTTAACATCTATATGAAGCCGCTGGGTGAGATCATTCGTTCCCATGGGGTAAGGTATCATCAATATGCAGATGATACCCAGTTATACATCTCCGCCCGTGGGGACCCATCATGGAGGCCATGCCAGATGGACTGTGGCATTCCATTGCAGGCTGTGGCATTCCATTACAGTCCAGCTGTTAAATCCTGCATGTCTCATTTCATATGTGTCACAGGAGATGGCTCCGTGATCACAGTGTGTGGGTCACTAGATGGCAAGCTGGGATCCACCTTAAACAAATTCATGCCAATGGCATCTTTCTTGCTTCAGGAAAAAATTCATTCTCAGATACAAGTTGCAGCTGTCACGGAGGAATTATTCTATTGTTCTCTGTCTATTAGATATCCCAAAATTGTAACTGTAAAAGCTCAATATATTATTCTAAGAATACAGTGGTGCCTCGCTTAAAGAGCATAATGCGTTCCACAGGATTGCTCTTTAAGCAAGTTTGCTCTTTAAGTGAAACACCATTGTAAATGACCAATTGTGGGGGGGATTGCGAACCCCGATTTATTTGTTAAGCGAGTTTTTGGTTGGTTTTATTTGTTAAGCGAAGCGAACATTCAGAGAAAATGCTGCTCTTTCGGCGAGTTACTCTTTAAGCGAAATGCTCTTTATGCGAGGTTTGACTGTATTACTATAAAAATTTAATGAACTAAATGGAAAATATAAGTACTCTAATAGAATGCTCTAAAAACAGTACAGTATCTAACAAAATCAGACTGTAACTGAAATGTTACAAATACTTAACAATAAAAAGGTACTATTTCATGTAGTTGAGGGTGTGGCCTATTGCAGCTTTCCAGTTGTCGCTGGACAGCAGTCTCATCAACTGTGGCCAGCATAGCCAGTGACAAAGAATGCTAGGTGCTGTGTTCCAAGCACATCTGAAGGAAATGTTATGCCTACTTCTACTTTTGCACCAAAATTAAGTCATAAAATGCTAAGATGGTAGACTATACAATTTCAGTGATGAATACAAGGTGCATCTTGCTTTTCTCATGCTTTAGCAAGTAAAATTCACATTATTTGCAAATTAACAACAAAACAAAAGCACCAGGCTAGTTTAGTGGGGCACTTCGTGGGGGCGGGGGATCTCGGGCATCCTCTGTGTGGAGTTTCTCCGGCAAAAATCCTTTCAACCCAGAATAATTTCTGACACAAAATTATATAGTGGGACAAAAATTCCACACTAAATTATTTCCTACTGTTCTATGATGTATTTAAAGAGCTCTCCTCCAATTATGTTGTCATATAACATTATGAGACTGTAGATCTGTAGTGGGCCACTGATTCTGGAGACTGAATCATCAGATGCTGTTGGGCTACAACTTCTGGCTACTTCCAGTGTTAGTCAAGGAAAATGAGATAATAGTCCAATTCCAAATACAATCCTACTAAAATTCTAAATTATAACTTAACTAGAGTACACACATTGAACCAATGAAGCTCACAGAGGAGTTGTCTCACCTCAACTAGGTGAGATCCTTGTCAGGACACAGAGGCTTGAGTGGTTTAACTAGGGAGTGTTGCCCATCTCTTGCCAATGATGTTAAGCTGGGATTAAAACTCACCAATGTGTTCTCCGTTGGATCCAAGGAGCAAGGTGAAAGCAGAGGGCCCAGCCTAGCCAGTGGATGATGTGGTATCCAAATGGCTAAAAAAAAAACCTCATGCAAATGGACTAGATTTTTCAAGTCCACGGAGATGTCTACCAATGTGTAGACTCCTTGCTGAATAACAACTCCAAGGTATCCAAAGCAGGTGTCTCACCATATCCCCACTGATTCAATGGGTCTACTCTACGCAACAGGTTTTGGGTCCGTATCCCAGGATCCAGGTTTGGGAACACTGCCCTAATACTAGGTACAATATGATAACTTTTAATAACTAGGAATTCTTTCAGCTGGCAGATTGTTCTCTGTAGTGAGACATTATACTTCCAAGATATCTCTTCTATAGAATGTATGTATGAACAGAAAATTGGAAATCTCCTACATTCAGCATGTCAAAAATCTCCCTGTTCTTGAAATTGAAAGCAAGTTTCCAGCAATTGTGATGGAAGGGGTGTGTGTACAAAAGTACTGTACAATTTTAGGAGACAAAGTGGTTGTACAAGGTTTTCAGGGACAAGAAGATTGTCTTTTACTGGTCAGCATTGTGTCCCATGTCTTTATTCTTTTGCTATCATTTTCTTTGGCCTTCACTCCTGCAATCCCCCTATACTCAATAAGCCTTGGCATTTTTCTTAGTGTTTACACTGTAAAGTTAAACAGTCACTAACATCACTGATACACATAAAAGTAAAAACTAGCAAGGTTTATCTGGTTGGAATGTGCCTCTTCAGAAGCAAACTGTTGTTTCAGAGAAGTATGTGTATGCTCAAAAGATGTCAAGGCAGTTGTGTTCTCAAGCTCTGGGTGATCAAAAAAAATTAATGGTCAGATTACATTTAAAACCTTGAGTTGCTACTAGAAAAATCTAATTTAGATTTTAGATAATATTGACTTTTAGCTAAGAGGTTTTGCATATAAATTTAGACATACCTTTTGGTACCACTTCTGTGGGAAGGTAAACGGTGTTCTGTGCTGGCCACATGTCCATGGAAATGTCTGCAAATACAGACAGCACTGGCTCTTTGGCTGTAAACAGAAATAAGCACTGAACCCTAGAGTCAGATATGACTGGCTTTTGAGCAAGGGTGACCTCTACTTTTGGGAGCAAATTGGTTGTGAATGTAGTAGATATTTATTATGCTGTATATTAGTATAAAAACTCAACAAAAAGATTTTGTATCTTCCTTAAAGGCTAATATGTCTATTATAGCAAACTAATTAATTTGTTAGAATGCTTGCAAATAAGATACTGCCTTGTTCACAAAATGTTATGAGAGGCCCAGAGGTCACTGTTTTTGAACTGCAATCCATGTTTTCTTACTGTTTCTTTTTCATTTTATTAAATCAGAAAAAAATATTAAGGAGGGAAATACAGTACAGCTTTTTTTATGAATACAGTAAAACCCCTACTTATGAAAGAAGTCTGTTCCATAGGCTTTTGCTTAAATTGGTTTTTTATGTAACCTGAAGCAAACCCATAGAAAAAATGAAATTTTTATGTAACTCAAAGCAAACTGATAAAAAAAAGAACCTTTATGTAACTTGAAGCAAAGCCATAGGAAATTGTGTAAGTCGGGACATGGTTTTAGCACAAAATCATTACATAAGTCAAATTTTATGTAACTCGAGGAATATGTAAGTCGGGGTTTTGCTGTAGCAGTATGAAGTGTACATCCTGGAACACACTATTTTGGAAAAGTTACTTTATTGGCTAAGAAGTTCTGGGAGCAGTAGTCCAAAAAAGTAACTTTTCCATTTTAAAGTACTACTTTTTTCTTACAGTACAAACAGCTCAGGAACTTTTTAGTGTGTAGCTGCAGAAACATTCTATTTCAAAAAATATTTGGATGGTTCCAAAAAGACTTGCTCTTCCAGGTCTTATCTGTACTCCTTGCATAAGCTCCAGCCCACCTCTGGAATTCGTCTTTCTCTTTTTCTTTTCTCTTAAACAACTCAGGGTGTGACATGCAAACTACCCCAGGGCAATATGCTTCACAGGAGAAACAAACAATATAACCAGGTGGACATTACTCTAGCAGCATTTCCAAATGCTTCATCTTGTTCCATTGGAATGGCTAGGAGCGATTTCAATGAATTTATTTAATAAACTCCATTTTAATTCATTATATACTTGGGAGACATTTCAGATGTGAATAACTTGAATGGGCCACTTTAAACAAGATGTGAAAGCTTGGGGGATGTGGTCCTTCAGAAGGTGTTAAGACTGCAGTTTCCATCAGTCCTAGTCAAGATGAGGGTCACAGGTTCCCAACTCCTCCTATGTCAAGAGGTCACATTAAAAAGCAAATGATCATGCATATTATTTCAGTTCTTGGCAGTCAGTAAGCCAACACCCACCCCAGACCTTACATTTGGTTCTGGTCTTCAAACATTGGACATAAACAAGGAAAATAATGTTTTAATCATCATTGGAACCAGACTGAGCAACACAGTATTTGACAATATTTTCAAGTGTCAATACACTTTTAATTCCCTCTCTAGTCATAATCTTTCAGAGCAACCCTATAAAACAGATGGGGAACTTTGGCTGTCCAAATATTCTAAGCGACAGGTCCCACAAATTCCATGCCATTGGCCTTACCGGTCAGCTGATGGAAGCTATAGATCCAAACACAAGCAAAGTCTTGTCTGATGCTCTTACCACACAGCCCTAGTGTTGCAGCACTTAAACTGCTGCAGCCAAAACTGCTGACGTTATGAGTTTGATCCCAACAGGTTGACTCAGCCTTCTTCCATCCTTCTAAGGTTGGTAACATGAGTGAGTACCGATCATGTTGGGGGCAAAATGCTAATTATCTTGCAAACCACCCAGAGAGTACACTAAGCTCAATGAGGAGAAATAGAAGTGCTAATTGCTACAGAAACTTGTTTGGATTATTTTGCATATTACAAACAGGGCAGGGAGAAACTGAGGGTGAGAATGATTTGCCTTGAAGCACACACACAAACACCAATGAGTTGAGTTAGAGTTAGGCTTCAGACCAAGAGTTTCTGATTCATTGCTTAGTAATTTATCTTAGGTCACTCACTGTGCTACTTTGACTCTTGCTGCAGTTATATAGAGGTTGAAACAAATGTATCTGAGGTATGTTGCGGTACCATAGCAAAAGCTTTAGAAAGATTCTGTCAAGGCTGTAACACTGAAAACAGGACTGGTGAACTAAGCCTGTTAATCTTTAGATGTTGTTGTTGAGCCCATTTTCAACAACTAACCAGCCAGCCAGGCCAAGCATTGATACAATGGATGCAATTTATCAAGACTTAAAAGACCAAAGGTCCCCCATCATGTTATGTTTAGCAGGGTGGGTGAGTTGTGGTGGGGAGGAAGGCGTTAGGGGTAATCACGATTGGTTTAGAATTTTTTTAAAAAAAGAATACCCCATATACTTTCAGAGGAGAACCGTACCCCTAAAGGTGTGGAATATAGTTTTGCAGAGGGATATGTTGGAGTTCTCGAGGCTACAAAATTGTCTGGGTGTGGGCCCATTAGAACGTAGTACAGTATGTTTTGTATAACACCAAGAGAGGGCTACATGTAACTGCCAGACTTCATGCATTGCTATCTTTATGTGACAATCTAGCACAGGGGTCCTCAACCTTCTAAAGCCAGGGGCTGGGTCATGCTCCCTCAGACATTTGAGGGGCCAGATTGGTTGTCCCCCACCACTAGCTTTGGAAGCAGCAGTGATCACCTTGAGCCCACCACACACCCCACCCCACCCCTCACACTGTTCCCCTGCTTACCAGCCTGGAGGAGCTGAATCACGGTGGGTGAAAGAAATGCCCCTGCAGCTGCTAGAAATGCCCCTGCAGCCACTGGAAATGTGGCCGCTTCCACCTCCTCCTCCTCAGTCCTTGTCTCCTCCACTTTGCTTGGCATGTCCCTAACAGTGCTCCATAGCATGGTAGATGTTGTAAGGCTTACAACAACTGCCCTGCTATGGAGCACCATTAGGGACATGCCAAGCCAAGTGGAGGAGACAAGGATTGAGGTGGTGGTAGCTGGAGTGAGGGTGCAGGCTGGATGATTTTGTGCCATGGGCCAGATCTGGTCCATGAGCTGTAGGTTGAGGATCCCTGAACTAGCTCCTTCAATTCTTGATTTTAACATCTTGTTTTAAGCATACAATAGAACCCCGGACAACGCGATGACATGGTTCCACAAGTCATGACGTTGTCCGGTTTTTCACGTTGTTCGATACATTGATCAAACAATGCTAAAAAAAAGCCCTGACGTCAGGGACAAACCACGCCGAGGCAAGGCTCGGCATTCCCCCCCCCCCCGGGTAGGCACGCAATCGCGTGTTGTTCGGGGTTAGGGCAAGGTACGGGAAAGACCCCCGTCTCCTGCCCTAACCCCAAACGACACACGCGCGCATGCTCGAAGTTGTGAAAGTGTAAGGATCTTTATCCTTTTGCAACCTCGGGCGGCTTGGAGGCTTGCGCGGCACGGCGGCGGTGAGGGGAGGATGCGAGGGACCTTCCTGCATCCTCCCCTCACTGCCGCCGTACCGCGCAAGCCTCCAAGCCACCTGAGGTTGCAAAAGGGTACTCCTTCGGAACCGCGGGCGTGCACACGCGGCATGGCGGCGGTCAAGGGAGGATGCAAGGGACCTTCCCGCATCCTCTCTTCACCGCCGCCGTGCCAGCCTCCAAGCTGCCCGAGGTTGGAAAAGGGTACCCCTTCGGAACCGCGGGCATGCACGCGCGGCACAGCGGCAGTCAGGGGAGGATGCGAGGGACCTTCCCGCATCCTCACCTCACCGCCGCCGCGCTGCGCAAGCCTCCAAGCCACCCGAGGTTGGAAAAGGGTACCCCTTCGGAACCGCGGGCGTGCACGCGCGGCGCAGTGGTGGTCAGGCGAGGATGCAAGGGACCTTCCCGCATCCTCCCCTGACCGCCGCCGCACCGCGCAAGCCTCCAAGCCGCCCGAGGTTGCAAAAGGGTAAAGATCCTTACACTTTCGCAACTTCGAGCGTGTGCGTGCATGTCGTTCAGGGTTAGGGCAGGAGACGGGGGTCTTTCCTGTCTCCTGCCCTAACCCCGAATGACACGCGCGAGCACGCTCGAAGTTGCGAAAATGTAAGGATCTTTACCCTTTCACAACTCAAAGTTTCGAAAGGGTAAGGATCCCCGTACCCTTTCCAAACATTGTGGGGGCGGGCGCTGGGGGGGGGGTTGGTTTGGGTAGATGTTCTACCCAATCCAACTGCCCCCCCCCCACGCATACGCTTGTATCAAATAACGTGAAAATCGCGTTATTTGATACAAGATTTTCCCGAAAATCTTGTCGCGTTATGCGGTTTTCACGCTATTGGGTACTCGCGTTATCCGGGGTATTACTGTATTTGCTCAGTAACTGTGCTCTCAAAAATAATTTGCTTCTAATTGATAATGCTTCAAAGTACATCTTATGGCTGCAATTATGAACATCCCCTATCCTAGAACATTCTCAGTCAACGCTGCAATACTGTATATACAGGAAGAAGTCTCACTAAAATAAGGGATTCACTTTAAAATACAGTAATACCCCGGATAACGATTGCATCGGATAACACTATAATCAGATAATGATGGAAGTTTTTTGGAAAAAACTTGCATTGGATAACGATTCTTTTAGCGTTGTCCAATACAATGGTCTGCGGATGTGGGGTGGTTTGGGTAGAACTACCCAATCCACCCCCCACCTGCAGCGGTCTCTGCCACTGCAGTAGAGTCGGGGAAAAGCACCCGCCTTTTCCCTGACCCTATTGCAGTCGCAGACATTCTTTGTCTCTTTATTTCCCTCCCTGTATGTAAACTACAGAGAAGGGGGAAAGAGAGAGAGGTGATTGGTATGTAGTTTACATACAGGGAGGGAAAGAAAGACGGAAGTACTTCTCTCTCTCCCTGTAGTTTAAATACAGGGAGGAAAACAGACGCGATGGCATCTTTTTCGCGATGGCATCTTTTTTCCTCTCTGTATTTAAATTACAGGGAGAGAGAGAAGTGCTTCCGTCTTTCTTTCCCTCCCTGTATGTAAACTACACGGAGGGGGAAAGAGAGATGTGATTGGTTCTCTAGAGAACCAATCACCTCTCTCTTTCCCCCTTCTCTGTAGTTTAAATACAGGGAGGGAAATAAAGAGACTCTGCAGTAGGTTCGGGGGAAAGGTGCTGCTCGTGGGGGGTGGCTTTAAAGGCAGGGAGGTCTCTTTCTTTCCCTGCCTGCCTTTAAAGCGGTTTGTCCCTGAAGTCAGGGCTTTTTTTAAGCATTGTTCAATGCATGCATCGGACAATGCTAAAAATCGGATAACGTCATGACTTGTGGAACCAAGTCATAACGTTATCCGGTGTATTGCTGTAAATATACATAGGGCTGTCTATACATGTTGTCTAGACAGGAGCCCTGGTGGTGCAGTGGTTAAACAGCTGTACTGCAACCAAAAGGTTGTGAGTTCAATCCTGACTAGGACTTCATAATTGACTCAGCCTTTCATCATCCCGAGGCTGGTAAAATAAGTACTCACCATGTTGAGGGCAAAATGCTAATTAACTTGTGAACTGCACAGATAGTAAACTAAGTGCTATGGGGCGGTATTTAAATGTGGTTGCTTTCCCTTGTCTCTGAGTTGGAGGGAGATGAATGTGTCTTGCCATTATAATGTGTGTCTATAGATCAGGGGTGCCCAAACTACAGCCTGTGGGCCGCATACAGCCTGTACCACCTAATAATCTGGCCTGCACCACCCTCAGAAGTTAAACATGCACATGTTGATGGATGGCAGCAGCTTCATCAATCCTGGCCTGCGGCTGATGAGGACTTTGTGTGCCAAAAGGGCTCAGGACCAGAAAGTGACTAATGGAACTGGATCAGTGGTACAGGTGTCATGCTGCATTGTGGAAGGCAGATGAAAGGCCACTGCATTATATTCTCGGGACAGTCTTCATGGCTGATTGCCATGAGGATCACCAATATTCGGATTAGAACAACAAGAAGTGTGTTCTTACTCTTTCTTTTCAGATTTATCCTGCACGCTCAAGAGCAGAAGGAGAAAATGTAATTTCCCAGCAACAAAATATTTAACTATGGGAAAATTGCAGTTTTCTTGTGACAGAATCATTCATTGCCTTAAGAAATAAAAAATGACTGGAACTTCTATTTATAAATTTTCATTTTGGTAGTTGGCTATATTGAAACATTTTAATCTTTTAGGAAATGGTTGGGGCATTGATGAGCAGAAGATGGTGCTTTCAGGTTTTGACTTAGGTTCAGTTGCTTTGAAAAGGTTATCTGAAGTTCTGTGCTTGAGTGCTATAGCTGGGGACTACTGTACTGGCATTGAAAGAAAACAAAAATAAATAATAAAAACGTAACAGATATGGTGGAGTGGAAAATGAAATTACTCCATACCATGAATACCTTACCCCACCCTGATGTGTGTAGAAATAACATTCTCAGAAACAAAGTGTTGTCTTGAGCCCAGACTGGGCAACTTGCTACTTTTGAAGATTTGGCTGGGCTGTGGATTATTGAATATTGGCCACACTCTCTGGATCCTTATTGAAACTGTAATCAGAACCATTTAGTTGGGCAGTAGGGAATTGTCTACCCCTGACTGCACTGAGTGTCTGGTGTGTGTGTGTGAATTAGTTGGGGTTTTTTTTTTTGGGGGGGGGGAGCACACTTGTACATGGAGAGGTACAGTATGTCTTTGTTACTTCGTTTATTTAAACTGTGTTAGAAATGTAAGATCTCCAAAGCTGATTACTAAAGAAAACATTTTTAAAAGCAGGACTGCATTTAACAACACAAAATGTATTAAGGACAATAAGTACAGTATATTAAAACTACTTGCAAGAAAGAGAGGTTTTTAAAAGAAAAAAGTACACATCAGCCTCTTCAGAAGTACTTCCTAACCCTGCCCAGGTAACACACCTATGTGTCCTGCAAGAAAAAAAAACCTTCACCCTTTTTATTTATCTTAAGAAACATAATGGATGCTCACCATCCAAATACTAAGTACAGACCCATTCTTTTTTTCTTTTAGAGTGCTCAGCATTTTTCATTTTTATTTATTTATTAAACTACAATAAAATAAAAATAACAAAAACAAAACAAAAACATAATAGTAATAAGTAAGGCAGTGGTCCCAACCTTCTGGGACATGAGGGCTGCATTAGAGCCCCCAATGCCTGAAGAGGGCCATATCTTAAATCAAAATCTACCAATTTAGATCAAAAGTAAACTTTCAGAAGGTACTGCGGCGGCTTAGTGGTTAAGATGCTGAACGGACAACTGGAAAGTGAGCAGGTCAGCAATTCAGGACCTGACTGTTACAGAACGTCCTAGCTCCTGCCAATCTAGGACTTTGAAAGCAAGAAATTGCAAATAGATAATAGGATTCCTCTTGGGTGAGAAAGGTAACAGTGTTCTGTGTGCATCTAGTCATTTTTGTTGTTGTTCAGTTGCACAGTTGATTCCAACCCTTTGTGACCCCATGGACCACTGTCCACCAAGCACTTCTGTCCTCCACCATCCTCCTCAACTCTCTCAGCTTTGTGCCCATTGTGTCTACAATACCATCTAGCCATCTCATTTTTGGCCGCCCCCTTCTTCTTTTGCCCTCCACCCTTCCCAGCATCAAGCCTTTCTCAAGCGAACCATCTCTTCTCATTTGATGTCCAAAATACTTTAGCTTCATCTTTACTATTTGACCTTCTAAGGAGCAGTCAGGGTTAATTTCTTCTAAGATTGACCTATTTGTTCTCCTTGCTGTCCAGGGGACTCTCAAAACTCTCCTCCAACACCACATCTCAAAGGCATCTATTCTTCTGCGCTCAGCTTTCCTAATGGTCCAGCTCTCACAACCATACATTGCCACTGGAAATACCATTGCTTTGACTAGATGAATTTTTGTTTTCAGTGTGATGTCTCTGCTTTTCACTATGTTCCCCAGGTTTATCATCACTTGCCTCCCAAGAATCAGTCACCTTTTTATTTCATGGCTGCAATCTCCTTCTGCAGTGAGCTTTGATCCTAAGAAAGTAAAATCTGTCACTGCTTCTACTTCTTCCCCAACTATCTTCCAGGCATCTAGTCAAGCCTGTCACATAATCATGGAAATGTCTGCAGACGATGACAGCACTGGCTCTTTGGCTGTAAACGGAGACGAGCACTGACCCCTAGAGTCAGATTCAATTGGCTTTCCAGCAAGAGAGACCTTTACCTTTAAACTTTCAGAGATCAATGAAGAAAGATTTTCTACAGTTCTAGTGGCTTTCAAACTCTGCAATGCACATGAATTGGCACAGGCTAGTGAGTTTTTTTTAAAAAAAATGGACAATGGATCTGACCTACCAGATGGCAGAATTGCAATCCTAAATACTGTACTGTACATTGAATACTGTGAGATTTATTTCTTAGGAAACACACTTCCTTGATGTTTAAATCCTGTCGTGGCTAATATAGTACAGTAAAACCTCGGATAACACTAAAACCTGGTTCCACAAGTCTTGGTGTTATCCGATTTTTAGTGTTATCTGATGCATGTTAAATCCTATGGGATCCATAGAGATACATTGTAACCACACAGGCTTTAGCGGTTGTTATCCGATGCATCCCATAGGATCTTAATGTTATCCGATGCAATTCTTCTCCCCAGATTGCTTAATGTTATGCGATTTTTGTGTTATTCGATACTAATGTTATCTGAGGTATTACTTGTACTTTAAAAATGGTACTGGGGACCCAGCATTATGCTTCCACCCTCTCCTTTTCAAAGAAACTACAAAGGTACCGGTACCTCTCTACCTGATGTGTATAAATTGATGCCATGGAGTCTCAGTCCCATGTCTGAGAAAGTGGACTTGACCCACGAAAGCTAACATTAAAATATAACAGATAGCCTTCGGAAAAACATATGTGCGACGTTACTGTACGCACGAGCTTGGCTACAGACACCACACTCGCCGACGACGTGAGTAGGTAGGAGATCCTTCCAAGTAACGCGTACCAATAACGAGCTTTGGTTCCGTTCTCCCTTATGAGGCGGAGCTTGAGCTAAGAAACCTCGGACGGGGGACAGATGGGAGCCCAATTTCCAGAGGGGCAGGGCAAGGAGAAATTGCGGCGCGCTGATTGGCCGCCTCGCCCGCAAGATTTTCCCCGGCCCCACCTCCTTTCTCAAAGTTTGCTCCCATCCGCGGGAAACAGCCGCCGCCTTCTTTCGGCGGCTTCTTCCTCCATCTTCCTCTCCGCTGAGCCGTCCCTTAAAAAGTCAAGGCGGCTCCTCCTCCCCTCCCCGCAGCCTCACACACTTAAAACCTTCCACAGCCTTAAAAGAAATAAAAGTTTCCCCTCCACCTCCAACCGGCACCACCCTCAGAAGGGGATGATGATGATGATGATGATGATGATGATGATGATAATAATAATAATAATAATAATAATAATAATAATAATAATAATAATAATAAATTCATGTCAGAAATTATTCTGGGTTGAAAGGATTTCTTGCTGGAGATACTCCGCTCATGGGACGCTGAAGGAGGCTCCTTTCATGTCCCATCCTGAAAGGAGCCCACCGAAGTGGTCCCTCTTTATTTGCAATTTCTTGCTTTCGGTCTGCTAGGACTAGGTTGGCAGGCGCTGGGACAGAGACGGGAGGTCACTCCGTCGTGCAGTACCCGGGTCTCGAACTGCCGACTTGCCGGCCTTCCAGCTAAGAAGGCGAGCTTCTTAACCGCCAAGCCACCAGAGCCCCTTAATAAAGGGCTTGTTAAAACGGAGTAACTCCGCCTGGTGCCCCAGGCCGATCTCGGCACCTCAGAAAGCAAAACGGGTCTTTGTAGTTTTGAGGTACTCGACAACTCCCACCCGCCCGCCCCACACGTCTTCGTACCCCCCCACACACACTATTCTCCTTTGGCACACCCCCCCCCACACACACACACACTATTCTCCTTTGGCACCCACCCACCCACACTATTCTCCTTTGGCACCCAAGTGCGCTTCTTTACGTATGTGTGTGACTGAACAACAACATGTCTGTTGTGTAGAAAGCCGCGCTGAAAACACTCCTCACACATTGAGGAGCCAAAAACGTCCCTCGTCCCGCGCCTCTTTCCCAGGCGCTTCCCTCTCCCCGGGTGAGCCAAACGTCCGTTCAAAAACAAACACAGTGCGTGTGCGTGTCTGTGTGTGTGTTGTGTGAAATTGCGCGCGAAGCAAGGGGCGTCCGAAGGCAGCGCTCTCCTCCCGAGTCAAGTCGCCGACGTCTCCTGCCCTGCCGTGGCGGCCGCGCCGCATTCTTGGCATTCCTGGGCTCTGACTCCGCGCTCGGCGACAGCCGTTCCTCCACGCAGCGCCGACATTTCCCCCACCCCGAGAGGAGAGGGAGCCGATCGCCCCACCAGAGCCGCCTCCTGCACCCACCTCCGGCCCTCCTTGCCTCGGGAGCAAGAAGACAAACCCTCCCCTCCCTGGCTTCCCTCCTGGCTCCCTCCCTCGTCCCCCCCCCCTCCAATCGCCAACCCGCCTCCCTTTCGGGATTTCATGCCTCCTCTCTCAAACTTCTTCAAACTTTCCTCAGAGTAACTACAGGAAGGAGGAGCTCATTTTCTCTCTTCGCTGTTCTTCTCTCCCCCCCCCCTCCACCAGTGAAACACCGTCTGGATTTACCCCCTTTCCCTCCACTCCTCGTTATCATCATCATCACCATCACCATCCTCTTCCTTTTGCATCGGGGGTGGACTCCTCGGTGGAAAGACGGGAAGCCTCGATCGCATCCATCGTCGTGTTACTTTCTTTCTGGGAGTCTCATCCTCGCCAGCCCTAAAACGGCCCCAACATTTTTTTAAATCTCTTTTTTTAAAAAAAATTCCTTGGAGGGGAGGAAGAAAAGAAGATTTCCAAGATCGGCGGCTCCTTAAGGGAGAAGAAGCCGCAGCACTTGGATGGGGGCACCCCAAAGCAGGCAGCCCAGGTAAGCCGCAGAGGGAACATTGGGGAGGGGGGATTTTGGTGTGGGGGAGAGGTTGGCTTTGAAGTCTTGTGAACGGCGAGTTCCAAGGGCGCTCTTAGGCGAGGAAGTCTTTAATCTACTGCCTTGTCACAGGTCGTGGGATACTACTGTGTTTTTATTGCATTAAAGAAATCAACTCTCGATCAAGGCTATAGAGCTGTCTTGCTGCTTCTCTAGACTCTATTTTTTAAACATTAAAAATACAGGGCCGTTAGAAAGGGAAGAGTTACCTAGTTTTGAAGTAATCCTGGTGGCTCTTGTTTTTGTTCAAAAGCCTGTCCTGCAAACTGCTTAACTTTGGTGCTCCCTGGATTTCTTCCGCACACAGTGCAGGGCGACTTTTGAGCTTCAGCTTCCAGGCAGTTGCCTTTTCTCAATCCCTCTCTTGGGTGGATTTACCTTCCTGTCTTTTGTTAGTTCCTCAGTCAAGTCTGTACTGGCCAGTCCTCTTTTGGCAGATGCTGTGACAAGAAGCAAGGAATGCACTGGCATTTCTCTCTGGTTCCTTGCCTGACAAAATTCATTAATCTCAGCAAGTTTCCAAAAGCTGTGTTTGAAAGGATGAGTCATGTGTGTGCCTTTGCACCAATTGTGTAGTCTGGGCAAAATAGGTATGTGCTTGTGTGTCTTTAGAGATTAATCATGTGGGATGAGGTTCGCTACTTTGTGGGCAAAGGGTCCTCTTCTCGATTACCAGTCTTTCTGAGCAGCCTCCACTGATGTTTGTAAGGAAATATCTTTCAAATGATAAAAGAAAGGAATCAGATAGGAAAAATCTTGCTTAAACATTTTCCTCTCACCTTTGTGAAGTCTTGTGAAACATGCACAAAATGCAAGTCCTTGCAGTAAATTCTAGGGTGGTTTTGATAAATGAAGAGCAAAACCAACCCGGTGTGTTCATGTATGGCATACCTTATTTGTACTGTACTTACAAATTCATATAGTTTAAAAAAACAAAAACAAATGAGTGTAAAACTGATGTATTCTGGCTCTCAAGGAAATCAGGTTCCAAGAAAGAGCCTTGTAACAGGCCAAGTATCTGTTCAGCATTCCCATTCTTGACTGGGTTGCCATGTGCTTCTGGGAAGTCCCCCATCAGAGTTTGAGTGTGTCTGTTCTTTTTGGATGTTGGAAGTTCTGTGGGATCCCTGTATTTGCTGGCTGGAATGTTTGCCACTAGTTGTGTGCTGGCTGGAATGTTTGCCACTAGTTGTGTGGTTAATGTGAAATGGTAGTGTTGCCATCTGTAGTCTTTGGTGCTGTGAGGTGGCCATGCTGAGATGGAAACAGTAAGAGGGAGAAGGTGTGTTGATTTACCTGTCCTGCTTGACCTATAGTTGACTCACGCTCCTTGACTCAAGTACCACATTTTTATCTCATTTCATCATTACCTGGCTGGTTCACATGCAGAGGGTGCCAAAATGTATACACATTTTAAGAGATGTCATCTATGTCTTACTTTTTGAAGTTGAATTACAGTAGCAATGTGAAGTATGGCATTTGCTACAAAGAATTAATGCTAATATGCAACAGGTAGGACAGTCAAAGAAAACAGTGGAAGCACATTGTTGGATGACCATAAGACCATTTTGAAGTGGTATTTGAAATTCGAGAACGTTGTACAACAACAATGAAACCATTAGTATGCAACAGAACCTCCAGCACACCTAACACACTCATTAGTAATAATATGCTGGTCTTTGACCGTAACAATAAACTGATTGATTGATTGATTCATTAGTAATAATACTGTGTGTGATATGCACAAGGGCCTTTCACAACAAGTTCTGCTTCTTCTGCTATGGTGTTGGAACAGTTTACACCTGTGGTTCCCAACATGGGGCACATGCCCCACAGGGGGGCAATTTGATTTTAAAGGAGGGCAATTCAAGAATGAGTTATTAACAGTGAATGGTCTTTTAGCCTTCCTCCATGTGAATAGTTCACTTTTTGAATAATAAAAATTATATGTCACAGGGGGTGGGGTGGGATCAGGCTTTTAGAGATGCTTAGGTGGGGCATGGAACAAAAAAAGTCAGGAACCATTGATTTACACACTCTCTACAGAAGTCTTTTTAGGAATGATCGAGTTTGCTTCCATCAAGATGTCACTCCACCGCACTTCCACTGAGATGTGAATGCTTACCTCAATGAGAATATGCCAGGAAAATGAATAAGATGAAGAGGTGAAGTTGAGTTTTTCCCATGTTCTTCTATCTTAACACCCCTTGACTTCTACCTATGGGGGAACTTAAAGGATGTGGGATACCATAGAGAACTGGCTACACTAGCAGTATTTCAGGAAGGAATTGAAATGCCATACACAACAATACAAGTGAACTCTTTAGTCAACATGGCTCAAGCAGTAATCAGAAGTCTCTGGACGTTGATGGTAACCACTTTGAGCACCTCTTGTACTTGCAGAAGCAAAATGTGACTTGTATTCATCTTTTGTTATCAATATATATCGAGGTTTGTTTGTTTTTTGTTCAGTTACACAGTCGATTCCGACCCATGGACCACTGTCTGCCAGGCACTTCTGTCCTCCACCATCCTCCTCAACTCACTCAGCTCTGTGCCCATTATGTCTACAATACCATCTAGCCATCTCATTTTTGGCCGCCCCCTTCTTCTTTTGCCATCTACCCTTTCCAGCATCAAGGCTTTCTCAAGCGAATCCTCTCTTCTCATTTGATGTCCAAAGTACTTTAGCTTCATCTTTACTATTTGACCTTCTAAGGAGCAGTCAGGGTTACAATTTAAATACAGTTTTTCTTTTCTTAAAATTGTATATGTTTTTGGCACCCTCTGTATGTCTGCTTGCATGCAAACATAAACATGTACAGTAGAGGCATAGAGAAATGTCATTTACTTAATTGTTGTGCACTGGGTGACTAGAGGATGTGTGACCTGAAAGCACTGTGTCTGAAGTAGAATGAAAGCTTTGCCACCTCTTGTTATAACATGTTACTTGATATTGCAACATTTGTCAAATAAAGTAGGGATTCCCAACATAAGGCCCTGGGCCCGAATCCAGCCCGCAGCACCATTTGGCCCCCCACCCCTCCAAAGGCATTGAAGAAATAAAATGGCCACCCCTTTGAAGCTCTTGGGACAAAATTGACACTCTCATCATGCAGGCAGGGGAAAATAGCCATCTAGCCCTCAAAGCTAACTGAGAGAGTGTGACCCAGCACCTGGTTTGAACAGGTGAGAAACCCTGAAATAAAGGGTCAAACTGTTGTAATACAATGTAACCTAGCAGTGGGTACCCTGTGAACTAGGAATTATCGCATTTTAACCTCCAATGCATCATGCCAACTCTTGATTTTTGAATATGGGTGCAACTTCTGGTACTGTGGATTGAGGGCCTGGAAAAGCCTTCTTCTTCAATTGTTGGTCTTTTTCAGGGTGTACTAGTTTTTTGAATCTTCACAGACTTTAGCATCATGGATTCTTAAATCATTTAAACCTCAAGAAACAAAAATTTGGTGGTGGGAGTATTCTGGCTGTGAACAAAAAGAAATCAGCAGTCTTACAAAAGTCTTTAAAACAAAAAGACGAGATGAAGACGATTCCTCAGATAAATTTATAATATTTTCAGAAAAGTCTTTGAAGAGGATGCTTCTCTGTTTGTCATTGCTACCCAAGGAAAAGGAACAAATATGAATGGCTTGCCTCATATGTAACGTCTGATAGGAAAGCCTCATAATACTGGAGGTGGTTCATTTTTCCAACAAGAATAATTGTGGTAGATGAAGAGGAGGGCTGCCTAATTCATAATCCAGTTAAGATGATGCACTCAATTAGGTTTCAAGTATGCCTGGAGTTGTGAAGATTCATTGACATCTGTCTATCTGTTCAATGTATTTGTCATCTTTCCATCAAAGAGGGTGCTCACCAGATTAAGAAATACTAAGTGAAAACTCCAAGATACACTTTTATTAGAAATAATTACCTTACTTTAATGAAATGTTCCAATTAATTGGGATTATTTTTAGATGAGAGGCGTCAGTCACCTCATTTTAAAATGATTAATGTAAGTATAGCCCTGAAATAAAATGTTGCGAGATGGAACATTTCTCTTCAGGATTCCTGGCGCTCTGTTCCATGCTGTTCTTCCTTACCTATTCTTCTTTTTCTCTTTTAACATTTAGTCAGCAGTTGAAGCTCAATCTGCACACTTCGTACTTGTCTTGTTTCCACACCCATTTGGAGTGAAATGTTCATCATTAGTCCCAGCTATATTAAATGTTTGGATTTCCTCATTAAGTTCTGTGAGCAGCTTGTCCCTCCCTCTGGACATTTTAAAAAACTTATTGGAATGTTATTTATTTATTTATTTATTTGGGGCAACATGTTCCTCTGTAGGTGGGAATGATGAGTGTAGACAGAAGGTTTTCTTTTCTTAATTTACAGCAAAATGCGTAGTTTCACAGAAAGGGAAAATCCTGTAGCTCAGTGATGGAGCATGTGCTTCTATACACGGTTATTTCCCCAATAAGCTCAAAATAGCCTGCACGTCTCTCCCCCACCCCCGTCACTTTCCTCGTACAACACCTTGGTAAGATAGGCTACACTGAAGCCCATCCATTGTGTTTTGCACAGATAAGTGGAAAAATCCACCCTGCCCCTCCCAAGGCCAACATCCTAAGAGCTGTACCACACAGTCTTTTTATTGTTTAGTTATCTATGTGTTCTACCATTTTTCTTATGTGCCCAAAATTATTTGAAACAAACAAACAAAAAACCCTGTTCATTTAGCAAATTTTAAGGGATCTTTAAAGAGATCCAAAGAGAGTTCTTCAAACCAGTTGGACAAGCATTAAAACGTCAATAGTGGTTTAGTTTAAGCAACTAGAAGAGTGTGGTACACAGGGAATAAATGGTTCTCATCCTGCATATATATGCTGAATTGGATAAGGAAAGTTATTCCCTCTTATAATATTGGAATATGAGAGTCATCAGGTAGATCTGCATGGTAAGAGATTTGGGTCAGGTAAAAGGAAGCATGGTTTCATGATGTACACAAAGTTCAGCTGTGGGTTTTCTGACCACACGGTGCTGTAATGGATTGTGGTTGTACTGGTTTAAAAAAGTGGCAGGAAAAATCTATCAGACACTTGGTGGTGAGTGGCTAGCAATCATAAATTGCAACATGCACCAACAGAGTAGTTGTTGTTACATACTTTTAAGCCTTTTCCAGCTTAAGGTGATCCTCATAATGTTTTGAGGGTATATGAGATATTTAAGGAATGTTTTACCGTTACAATCTCCCAATGAATTTCCATGGTTGGCTGGTACTTGAATTCATGTATGTTGAGTCCAAATCATGTATGTTGAGTCCAAATTCCATGGATTGGAAATCAGATTCCAACCCATGGAAAAACAATCCACTGAAAAACAAACAGAGGATAAGAGAGAATGAGGAATGACAGACAAGTGATCTGACTATCCTCTTTACCATAGGAGAGTTGGAAGAGGCAATAGGCAGGTGTAAGAATTGTAAAACAGCTGGCATGGATGAGATTTGGGTTGAGCAGATCAAACATTTTGGACCACCACCACCACCACCACCAACAACAACAACAACAAGGTTACTTAGCTTGTACAATAACTGCTTGAATGTAGTCCAGATACCAAAGATATGGAGGAAGGCTCAGGAGATAGCTATACTTAAATCAGTCAAGCCACCAGAAGACGCAAAAAGCTACAAGCCCATATCTCTTCGTAGTCACCTATATAAGATATATATCCTGAACTGACTGTCTGCAATAGTAGAACCCTGGCTTATACCACAGCAAGCTGGTTTCAGACCTGGCAAAGATTGTACAACACAAATTCTTCACTTAACACAGTACATAGAAGATGGTTTTGTACTGAAGAAAATCACAGGCATAGTGTTTCTAGATATCGCTGCAGCTTATGACACAATCAACCACATATCCTTGCTGAAGAAAGTCTCCCACATCACAAAGGATATTAAATTCACAAAAGTCATAAACTGTTTATTGGAAAGCTGTAGATGTTTTTGTCAATTTCCAAGGACAATGCAGCTGATGGAGAGTTCAAAGAAATGGCCTCCCGCAGGGCAGTGTGCTAGACCGCCACACTGTTTAACATATATATTAATGATCAATCACTGCTGGAAGCCACTAGGAGCTTTCTTTATGCTGATGACCTGGCAATTGCCACACAGTGTGCAACCTTTGAGGCTGTTGAGAAAAAAAAACCAGGCTTTTAATTAAATGGCTATATATTATAGTGATAACTAACTGAAGCCAAGCTACCTAAAAACTCAACTCTGTGCTTTTTATTTGAAAAAACATGAGGCATCAAGAAGCCTGCAGGTGACGTGGAATGACACCCAGCTCAAACATTGCATCATCCCCCAATACCTGGGAGTTACCTTGAAATGAACTCTCACTTTCAAGAACCACTACCTATTTGGCATTAGCCAAACAAAAGGTTTTTGTCAGGAACAATATTCTGAGGAAAATAACAGGCAGAAGTTGGGGTGCCCAACCACACACATTAAAAACTTCTGCGTTAGCTTTATGTTACTCTGCAGGAGAGTATGCTAGTCCAGTGTGGTGCAGATCAAAACATGCAGGACAGGTGGATGTAGCCCTAAATGAAACAGCAAGATTGGTCTCAGGATGAATAAAACCAACCCCGATACACAAAGTACATTATTTAGCTGGCATCCCTCCATCAAAATTCTGCCGAGAAATTGCTGCTCAGAAAGTGTAGGTCAAAGCAAGTTACTCAAAAACACACCTGCTTTTTGATCACCAACTATCAAAGCAGAGACTGTAATCAAGGCATTGCTTTCTCATAACTTCTGCCCCTCCGAACAACCAGCCCCCACAGACTGCCTTAGAACTATGGAAGGCTAGCAAGGAGCTACCAGATAACTGGGCAGAACCACATGACTCTCCGCCACCTGGCCAATAACAACCATGGCCTGTGTGGAAAGCTTTAAATAGACTTGAGTCCAGGGGTAGGAAGATCAAGGGCTAATCTGAGAAAGTGGGGTTTCCCTGTAGATGACAACCTGTATGAACGCGGAAAAGTACAAACTATCTCCCATAAGATACAATGCACATGATGCCCCTCAGTGTACACTGAGGAGACCTTATGTTGGCAAGAGGAAATGCTCTTGATATGGCCTGATATTGAACAGATGTCATCTCTAGCCCATTTTAATTCTACTTTGTTTTTAGACATGTTAATTTTAGCTTTGTATGTTATTATATGGTTGTGGTGCATCTGACATGAATGAATGAATAAAGTCCAAATCTAACACTCTTTCCCCTTCAGGAGTACAAGCAGGAAGGTGTTCTTGTGCTCATGATGTGCTTATAGACATCACATAGGTATCTGACTGGCTGCCATGGGACCTGGAAGCTGGACCAGAGAGACCAGCATATCTCTTATCTTTATACTTACTGTATCAGAGATTGCTACATGTATTTCATGTCTGAAGAGGTTAATACTGTCTAGAACTTGGAGGATTGCCTGGAGTTGGTTATGAAGTGGATGGAGGAGAATAGGCTGAAATTGAATTCAGATAAAACAGATGTCCTGTTGCTAGAGTGTAATCTGTCTCAGGTCAGGGGAGTTTCCCTCAAGCTGAGGAATGCCACCCTCCCATAGAAGGATGGGGAGTGTATTTTAGGAGTGCAATTTGACCCAACACTTTCTATGGAACAGCAAATGGCCTTGGTGGTCAACTGTGTGTTTCATCAACTACGATCTTTGTCCATGCCCATGCGGGACAGTAACTTGCTTTTAACATTGATTATGTGTTGATAATCTCCAAAATTGACTATTGCAACATGAGGCTGCTGTTGAATCTCGTGCATCAAGGTTTCAGCAATTGTATAATTGCTTTGCCTTTTATGCCTGTGAGATGGAGTAAGAGATGTAACCTTTCTAAGTAGCACCAGTGTATGGGTTGCAAAAGTACAAAATTATTTGTAAGATAGGAAGAGGGGTTGCTTGAAAGACAAGTACTGTGCTGTATAAATGTTGCAGAGTTAATGCCTTCTTCTCACTCAAATATAGATTTATGTCCTTCATAAATGTCAATTATATTTCTTAACCAGACATTAGAATGATTCCTTCTTTCACTGATCATTTATGGTTCCAGTAATGGCCTAGATACAACATCATTCATGGGAGCCATTAATTGGCTGCTGGCATTAATGTGTCTCATTGCTTTTCTCAGCTGGCTATTAATTGGCAGCAGACGCTTTGTGCTTCTTTGATTGTTGCTTAAATATGACATAGGCACCCATGAAACCGATCTGTTTGTACTGTTTTGAATAACCCACAAATGTCTAAATCAGGCGTAATTAAAAGGCATATTTAGATGCAAAGAAGGGGAAAGAGAAGAAAATGTGACAATGTGCATGAATAAGCTGCAGAAGCATTCGCAAACTTAGTACTGTAGTTACAAACCATGGTTATGTACCTCATGAGTCCATATTCCACACTTGCCTTTTCAGGTTGTTTTTCCATTTCTTTCACTTGTGCTAATTTGGGGCATTTTGTTATCAGTGCAAGAGCCATTGCAGCAGTGCAGAGTGTGGTGTTTTCTATACTGTATATTGCTGCAGTTTCAGTCCCATTGGATAGCATGGCCACTTGTGGTAGTTGGTGGTAAGTGCAGAACATCTGAAAGACTGCATGTGCCCCATCTCTGTTTAAATCAGTGCAAAATTACAGCAACACCTGAATTAGTAATTGTTTGAAGTTGTTTTGCAAAGAAGGCATCTAGTGTGCATTACAAATATGGTTAGCATCGGGGATCTTGTGATACCACATAAGGGTAGCTGAAAAGGGAGATGGAAGGTTGCTTTGTACGAGATGAAGAAGAAATAAAAGGCTTGGGCTGATGAGGTTGGGTCTTGTTTTGCAAACTATGAGCTGCATTAGGAACATTATGCTACATCCTAGGAGTTCTCAACCTTTTTAACCCCAGGGGCCGGGTCATGCTCCCTCAGACAGCTTCAAGGGCTGGATGCCCAGTTTGCCCTTCCTCCACCACATGGCACTTCCTGGTTTGGTGAAGGCAGTGGGAGAGCCCTCACATGAAATGGTGGTGTGGGCCACATCTGGTCATGGGCTGCAGGTTGAGAATCCAGTCATTGATCCTCCTTGGCAGAGAACATAGGAAGCTGGGTTATCCTAAGTGAGGCCCCCATTTGCTCAAAATACAAAAGTAAAAATAGCTCCAAAAGATGCTTTTGTAGCTCTTCCTGGAGATGGATAGTGTTGCAAAATTGGTGTGCTGCTGTGTATGATTGCGTACTGAAGTAAGTTCTGTCACACTTTGGTTTTTTATGAGGTGCTATAGTTGATTAAATTAACATACTTGTACAGTGTGATAAACTGTAATATGATTCAGTGGCTTTGTTTGGTTAGAAGGATTATGAAAGATATTTGGCTCAATTGTAAATCTTGGCTAATAAGTGCTTTCTTTGTATGGTCTAGTCAGACTGATATTAGAGAGAAATAGCACTGTGTGTAGAAAATGGTGCTAATGCACCTCAAGGGGGTTTATATACATTTTGTCTAGAGCAGAAGTACCCAAAAGTGGGTTCCCAGTTGTTTTTGGACTATAGCTCCCACAAACCTCGGCACAGCCTTTTGGGAGTTTTAGTCCAGGAACCTCATGGTCTAAAAGTTTGGGACCAAACATCAGCCTATGCAACCTGTTTCAGAGACCACAGGAGGCCAACCTTCTGAGGGCATTTCCTTTATCTCAGTGTTTCCCAATCTTTTTGGACTTCAATTCCCAGAAGCCTAAGTCAATTCCCCAAAGCACTGATCAGCCAATGTACTGACTTAGGCTTTTGGGAACTGAAGTCCACCAGTGTGTTATGGAACATAGTTTGGAAATGCTGCAAGTTTAGCTAAATCTATACCGGGTTCTAGATTATGTAATGAAGTACTGTACTGTACATTTCTTCTCCTGCATAACTAGATGATACAATTTTAAAACAGCTGCCACTTATCAGTCTAGTCTCTACCTGAAATGCAACATATGGCTTGCAATCTCTCTCTTTCTCTTTTGAAAGTGAAGACATCAATCCACACTGTTCTCCCATAATTATATTTAGCTGGCTACCTTTCTTTAAAAATCTTGGGAATTAATGGAGTTAAATTATTAATAATGTAGCCCTCGGAAACACACCTGCTATTTGATCACCAACCACTAAAGCAGAGACTGAAATCAAGGCACATTTTCCTCAAAACGTCTGCCCCCGAACAGCCAGCCCCCCCCCCGACTGCCCTAGAACTATGGAAGGCAAGCAAGGAGCTACCAGACAACTAGGCAGAACCACACGATTCTCTACTGCCTGGCCAAGAACAACCATGGCCTGTGTGGAAAGCTTTAAACTAGGCTTTCTCAACCCTTTCAGGTTGTGGACCTGACCATGCCTCCTGGGCAGCTCATCGGGCCAGTCATGAAGTTCCACCCACCTGGAAGTGGAAGTAAAACATGCACCACACATGTGCAGAATGCATTTAGCAGTGTTCTGCACATGTGCGGTGTGCAGTTTTTTCCACTTTGGCAAGGGTGTCGTGGGCCTGATGAAATGGTTTTGAGGTTGAGAATGCCTGCTTTAAACAGACTATGGGCTGGTGTAGGAAGATCAAGGGCTAATCTTAGAAAGTGGAGTTTCCCTGTAGGCGACAGCCTGTGTGAATGCGGAGAAGAACAATCTATCACCCATATTATACAATGCACATGATGCACTTCAATGTGCACTGAAGAGGACTTTATGTTGGCAACTGGAAATACTGTTGATATGGCCCAATATTGGGTGGCTGTTATCTAGCCCTTTTAATTCTATTTTGTTTTAGATGTGAAATTTTAGCTTTCTATGTTATTATATGCTGATGGTGCGTCTAACATGAATAAAAGATTTAATGGAGTAGAAAGTCAAAGTGAACCACATAAAAATACCTTAGTCATTCCGTAGGCTTTTATGTAAATTGGTTTTTTTACTTAATTCGAAGCAAACCCATAGGAAAAATGATTTTTACATAACTTGAAGCAAACCCATAAGAAAAATGAATTTTTTACTTAACTTGAAGCAAACCCATAGGAAAATTATATTTAGGTAAATCGAAGCAACCCCATATGAAAAATGAATTTTTTGCGTAACTCAAAGCAAACCCATAGGAAAATTATATTTAGTTAAATCGAAGCAACCCCATATGAAAAATGATTTTTTTGCGTAACTCAAAGCAAACCCATAGGAAAATGTGTTATGTAAATCGGGACATTTATGTAAATCAGGTCATGGTTTTAGTGCAAAAATAATTTCCTACTCCTTACCTGGTAATGCAGGGAGTAAAATTTGGATTGTTTCAATGAACTGAGTTATGCCACTTCACATAATGTTCTTGACTTTGAGAGCAGAGGATATCTGTAGTAACACCGAGTCAGTCATTCCTTTTTTAAAAAAATGGTACAACTAGGCATGGAATGGCATTTAGAATTGGAATGTCAACACTCTTTCTTATTAGTTTGATACTGTCATGTGTATTTAGTGATAATCTATAATAGAATTCTCGAGTTTGGTTTGATCCCCTCCGAATGGATTGGATTAATGCTGTCATCATCTCCAACCAAGCATGGCTAATTACAGCTGAAGATGATAGGAGTTCTTATATAATCCATTGAGATCCACTGGGTAAAAGAGATACAATAAAACCTTGCCTAAAGAGCACCTCTCTTAAAGACTAACTCACTTAAAGAGCAGAATTTTCTCTGAATGGTCGCCTCGCTTAACAACTAAAACCTACCAAAAACTTGCTTAACGACTAAATTGGGGTTCACAATTCCCCTGCCAGAGGTCACAATTGGTCACTTACAATGGTGTTTCACTTAATGAACAAACTTGCTTAAAGAGCAATCCCGTGGAATGCATTATGCTCTTTAAGTGAGGTACCACTGTATAGGGAAGGTTTTGCTTGTCAGATGTTTTGACATATGGCTCTCACAATCCCACCCAGAATGATCTTTTGTGAAGAAGGTAAAATTAAATCCACTGTATTATTTACCTTTAAAGTCCTATATGGTAGTGGGCCAGGATACCTAAGAGACCACATTGCCCTAAGGACATCTCTCCGTCCCACCAGAATGGACCAGAGGGGCTCTCTGGTTGTACTATCAGCTAGAGAGGCACATCTCTCTAGCACTAGAAAGAGGGCCTTCTCCATGTCTGCTCCGGCCCTTTAGAACCTCCTGCCAAGTGAGTTGCGTCTCCAGACGGAGCTGCTGTCCTTTAGGAAGGGGGTTAAGACCTGGCTGGCAGGGCATGTGTGGGGTATGGGCCAGATGGTTGCCTCAGTTTGCTGGCTCATCTAACCCCTCCCTCTCTATGTGTGACTTGTTTAATCTCTTTTAATTTTTGTAACTTTTAAATCCTGTTTAATACTGTTTTTATACCATGTTTGTACAGTATTTTAAAAGTATGTTAGCCGCCCTGGGTCTTTGTGAGGAGGGCGGCATAAAAGTGTGATTAAAAATATATATATATATATATATATATATATATATATATATATATATATATATATATATATATATATATATATATATATATATATATATATATATATATATATATATATATATATATATATATATATGTCTTGCATTCTATGGACCATGACATCAACATAGAGCCCTTTTTAACCATTCTCTACTATCTACGATTGTGGAAGGGCTGGAGATAGTGTTCTTTTGCTTATCTTAGTAGTGGAATTAGTCTAACATGACTTTATGGGAGAAAAATGTGACTTGGAATGGATAAAGAAGAAATGAAGTACAGACAGTATATAAAATTTTCTTAAATACACATAGTCATGCACTCTCCAAAAGAGGCCAAAACAGGAATGATTCATGTTTATGAAAACATAAAGTTAAAAGTTACCTTTGCTCGAAAGCCAGTCATACTCAACTCTAGGGTTCAATGCTCATCTCTGTTTATAGCCAAAGAGCCAACACTGTCTGTATTTGCAGACAAACTGCTAGGTTGGCAGGAGCTGGGACAGAGACAGGAGCTCACTCCATCATGCAGCACTCGGGTTTTGAACTTCTGACCTGTTGACCTTCCAGTCATCAAGTTCAGCATCTTAACCACTAAGACACCTCAGTCCCTGGTATGGAAACAAGGGATGCACAAAAGTTTATTTTGTCTGCCCTCCTTTGTGTAATCCAGGAGTTCTCAACCTTTTAAAACTGGGGGTCAGGTCACACTCCCTCAGACAGCTTCAGGGGCCAGATGGCCATTTTGCCCTTCCTCCACCATATGGCACTTCCTGCTGTGGTGGAGGTGGTGGTGGGCCACATGAAATGGCCCTGTGGGCTGTATTTGGCCTGCAGGCCGCAGGTAGATAATCCCTGATGTAATATCTTGATGCACTCAGCACTTTTGTCAATCAAATTGCCAGAGAAACTCACATGAGGTGCTCCTTTTAAAGGACAAGAAAAAGTCAAGTACACAAAAATTATGAAAAGAAAAGAAGCATCCCTTGAATGAACAAAAAATAAACAAAAGGAATACAATAGTTTTCAATAGACATGTCCCTAGTCATTTCTTTATCTCCTTGCACATACCCTACATGTATTCATCACTTTTTTAAAAGAACTGTTCCTCCAAGAAGCTTAGTTTACTAAGTTTGAGCCCATGTACAGGTCCTCCAGGCCTTGAAGAGCCATCTGTATGCTCAGTGGTGGGATGTAAAAATTTTTATTACCCCAATATGATGTCATCACAGTGTGGGTGGAGCCAACATCATGACATTATGATGACATGGGCAGAGCCAACATCATGATGTCATGATGTTGAGGGCGGGGCCAAAGAAAAAATAAATAAATAATAGTAATAAAATAAAAATAGGCACACACAAACACACACATAACATAAACCCGTAAATAAACAAATTAATAAAATAAATAAATAAAATAAAAATACATTAAAATACACCCACCCACCCACCCACCCCAAACACAAATCAACCAGAGCTTTTAAACCAGAGTTTAAAGCTTATTCTGGCTAATCTTTCTCACATTAGGTCAGATGGAAGGAACTACAGAATGAACTCACCACAAAATGGCTTCATTTTGGCACTTTTCAACTTTTCAACAGTTAAAGAAGTTAGGTACTAAGTCTTTGCCTAACAAGTTCTCTAGGATAATATGCCTTAATGTAAATATAAACAGCTGTACCTCCTTAAGGGTTCTCCAATTGGAACAGCACAGGTGTAGTTTATTGATGAGGTAACTCTAAGACTTTGCTTAAAAACCCCAAGCCAGGCCTTTTTAGGAACTGTGGTAGTACGTCAATATAGGTAAAGGTATTAAATACACATTAAAATACACACAGACACACCACATCCAAAGGTGAGTCACTTACCCTGGGAAGCAGGCTATAGGGAGCTTCAGGCTAGCAGCTTCTCTTCCTCCTCCCCGCTTGGGAGGACAGCAAGGAGGCCGTGCATACGCGCCAAGCACTGTAGGCATGCATGCACACCAAGTGCTTGGCGTGCATGCGCAGTGGGGGAACCAGTGAAAAGGTAAGCCCCGAATGTGGTTCCCCCCAAAAGCTTCTACCGGTTCTCCTGGACACTGGGAAAAGTTACTACCGGTTTTGGCGAATTGGTGCGAACTTGTTACATCCCATCACTGTGTATGCCCCTAACACTGGCTCACTTTTTACTCCCTCAAAGGCATGCAGAAACAATCTCACTATGTTTTCCCCCAAACTGTTAGACTCACACAAGTCCCCCCACTCAAAATCAGAAGTTACAAAGAAATCTAAAAAACCCACCCAACCCCAAAAATCTCTGTTCCCTTCCTGGGGGAGCAAGTTCCCAAAGTGTTTTAAGGCATTGTTGGCCATAGTCACTAAAAAAACTTAATTAGGTTTTAAAAGGAAGCCACCACCACCATGCACCTAAACCAGCTGAAAGTGAGCAAAATAGGGCTACTTTATGACATTGTGGTTTTTAAAAGGAAATGTTTGTCTCTGTGTGGACCTTTGATCACCCCTGAATTGAATGTTCATGGACTTACTGAAATTAATTGGCTGTGTCAGTCACAAGTAACATGGTACAGTGATTGAAAAAGTTATTTCTGCTTGAGACTAGCATTAGATCAAGCCTTTAATATTGAAAACAGTTACTGCATTTTTATAGCTATCAGCATCTTTTAACAAACTAACTGACTGTCTAAATCAGTATTGCCCAAACTATGGCCCGTGGGCTGGATCCAGTCCATGGTGCCAAATCACCTGGTCCATACCGCCCTCACTGCTCCCAGAAGTGGAATTAAAACATGCATGCATGTGAACATAACATACCTGTGTATGTGCATAATGCTGCCATAAATGACCTGCAGCTGTTGTAAACATGTTTAGGACAGCCGTGGGTCGTTTACAGCAGTGTTATGTGCATGTGTGGGTGTGGGCGTGTTATGTACCCACACATGCACAGTTTACTTCCACTTCTTGTGGGAGAAACCACGTGGCCAGCACATTCAACCATCTGACTGGCCTGTGGCCCGAAAAGTTTGGACACCCTGATCTAAATGCTACATTTAAAGAAGTTGTGAGTGAACCAGAGAAGGTGATATTTAATACAGTCAAACCTCGCATAAAGAGTGCCTCACTTAAAGAGTAACTCACTTAAAGAGCAGAATTTTCTCTGAATGTTCGCTTCGCTTAATGAATAAAACCAACCAGAAACTTGCTTAACAAATAAATCAGGGTTTACAATCCCGCCGATAGTTGGTCACTTCCAATGATGTTTCGCTTAAAGAGCAAACTCGCTCAAAGAGCAATCCTGTGGAACACATTATGCTCTTTAAGCGAGGTACAACTATATTTAAAAACTTGAAAGGAAGATTGGAACTACAGATTGTTAAGGCTGCTGCTGAATAAAATTGTATGTAAAGCTGAGAGGGCAAATCCAAGCACATAATCAGGAAAAAAGATAAATCCTGTTAGGACACAACTGATTAAAAACTGTTCAGACTTTGAATAAACGTGGTAAAGTGTACATGGGTTGTGGCCTTTAACTGGTAGTGCATTCTTAAGGGGCTGCTTAGTTTGAAACAATCACCATTCAAATCAGAGAGAGATTTCTAGTGCCTCAGGTCATGTCCCTTCTTGGAGGTCCTTGTCCTCCTCTCCCCCACAATGGCAAAAGTGGTCAGCCAAGTGTCCACCCACAGGCTCTTGTGATTCATCCTGGAATCTGACCCACCACTGGCAAATTACTGTCCTGTGGAAAATAATAACATGTTTGCTTAATTCTTTCCTATGTATCTTCACAACTCCTCAAGTGTGTAGGCTATATTTTGCAGGAAGCATATAAACCTAAACAGTCAGTTTTCTTAATGTCTATGACTTATGTTAGCTGCAAGAAACAAAGGTTTCTTTCTTTTCTCTCTTGAAGCCTACTTCAAGAAGGCATCTCTGGCTTCAAGAAAGCATCTCTGGAGGGTTGGAAATCCCCATTACAAATACTGGATATAGTGCAGGAAGCTATTCCAAAAAGGGAGAAATGCCTAGAGTTGGACTTTGTAAGAACTTTGGTGGTTCTGATGGAAGAGAGCATACCATACTTGGATGCCCACCTAAGCTTTGGCAAGCCAAGGGTGTGGGGGCAAGAATATGAAATATTTCTGGATGGATCACAGCAGAAGGAAAACAAAGGAGGTCTGCTTCTAGGGAGGAAGAATACAAAATGATGAAAGCAAGCACTTGGAGATATGACTGTTAGCACTGAGAAGTACAATTGTCAGGAAGCATGGCATGTCCTTGGAGCTACAACTTTATTATCATCTCCTCCTCCCCCTGGATGTTCATTCTGAGCTATTGTACTCAAAGATAAGAATTGCAGGCTTCAGCAAGTGTGAAAGTGGTTGTGGAGAATTCTCTACTACATGGATGGATTCCTGATGCTTGCCATAAGAAGAGGTGAGTCTTTATGAAGATGGCAGAAGTAGCAGTTTGCATGTATGACAGGCTGTTTCAGGAAGTGTGACCTTTGGGTGAAGAATCAGAAAGTGATTCTTCTGATCCACGTGAGAGCAAACTAGGCTTTTGGACACAGTCTTCAGCTTATTGCAAGGGACTGTGAGGCTCAGGGGTTTGGTTGATTTTCCCCATCATTTCTTACACTTCAGGGTTGTGGCCCAGGAAGAAAGACAAGAATACTAAAAATGAACAACTAGTTGCACAGATGATGTCACTGGAAAATGTTTAGCTTTTTGGAATATGGTCTATGTATATCTGAAAAGAGAACCCTTGTTGTTGTTCAGTCACACAGTCGATTCCGACCCTTTGTGACCCTATGGACCACTGTCCGCCAGGCACTTCTGTCCTCCACCATCCTCTTCAACTCGCTAAGTTCTGTGCCCATTGTCTCTACAATACCATCTAGCCATCTCATTTTTGGCCGCCCCTTTTTCTTTTGCCAGGTGTTCTTGAATTTCTATTACCAGAAGCCCAAGTCAGTACGCTTGCTGATCAGGGCTCCTGGAATTTGAAGTCCAAACACTTCTGGAGAGCCAGGTTTGTTGACCCCTGGTCTAGAATTTAACAAAACTGATTTTTATGTGCTTTAGGAAATAATAGGAGAAACTCTCATGGTCAGAAATAGTGAAAGGGAACACTGTACTTAGTAATGACAGGCTTAGGGATGAGATACAGTACTGGCAGCACAATCACAGACAGTTCTTCCAGTGAAGAAAAGTGGGAGCATCTAATTGGGATGGCTGTATAAGAAGTTTTTATGTAAACTGGTTTTTAAAAGAGGCATGTATAGGACATGGAAGTGGGATCATATCATCAAGGAAGAGCATAATTTATTTATTTATTATTTAATCACACTTTTATGCCACCCTCCTCAGAAAGACCCAAGGCAGCTAACAAACTCTCCAAAACACTTTAAACACAATAAAACAATATAAAAATCAGGATTAAAATATTAAGATTAAAAGATTTAAAAAAGATTAAGCAAGACACATAGAGAGAGGGAGGAAGTCAGATGAGCCAACAGACTGGGGTAACCGTCCGGCCCATACCCCATACATGCTCTGCCAGCCAGGTCTTAACTGCCTTCCTAAAGGGCAGCAACTCTGTCTGGAGACACAGCTCACTTGCAAGAAGGTTCCATAGGAGCAGACACAGAGAAGGCCCTCCTTGTGCTAGAGAGGTGCACTCTGGTGGGACGGACAGATATCCTTAGGGTGATGCAGTCTCTTAGGTATTTATTTATTTATTATTTACTCACATTTGCTATCCCGCCCCAATCGGGTATACCCGACTCTGGGCGGCTTACAAGATAAAATGTGATCATAGGCTAAACCGATAGAGTACTAATAATTAAAAACTTTAAAAACTGGCCCACTACCATATAGGGCTTTAAAGGTAATAACCAGCACCTTGAATTGCACCTGGAGGCAAACTAGCAGCCAGTGCAGCTCCCGCAGCAATATTGAGGCGTGAGCATAACGCCTGCACTCCATCATGACCTGGGCAGCTGCATTCTGGGCCAGCTGCAGGCTCCGAATGGTCACCAAGGGCAGCCCCATGTAGAGCGCATTACAATAATCAAATCTGGAAGTGACCAAGGCATGTGTGATCATGAGCAAGGAGTCCTGATCCAGGAGCGGGTGTAACTGGCACACAACACGAAGTTGTGCAAAAGCCCTCCTAGCACGACTGCCACCTGCTCTTCGAGCAGTAGTCATGAGTCCAAGAGGACCCCCAGATTACGCACTGGGTCTGTTTGGGCAACACTACCCCATCCAGAACCAAAGATGGTAGCTACCGAGTTAACACAGGACCCCTGACCCACAACCACTCAATCTTGTCAGGATTCAGGTGTAGTCTATTGTCCCCCATCCAGACCCTAAAAGCCTCTGGGCACCTGGAAAGGACTTCCACTGCATCGCTTGGGTCTACACGGGCTGAGATATACAGTTGGGTATCATCTGCATGTTGATGATACCTCACCCCATAGGATCATGCACAAGTGCGACCAATGCAGTTTCCGTACCATATCCGGGCCTGAATCCTGACTGAAAAGGGTCCAGATAATTTGCTTCATCCAGGATCTCCGGTAACTGCCGTGCCACTGCCTTCTCCAAAACCTTGCTCAGGAATGGAAGGTTGGAGACAGGCCGGTAGTTGGTCATAACTGCAGGGTCAAGGGATGGCTTCTTTAGGAGGGGGTGCACCAAATCATGTTTTAAGGTAGCAGGAAGAACCCTCCCGAAGCGAGGAGTTAATAATGGCCTCAACCCAACCATGGTGTTTTTTATAGGGAAAAGCTAAAGTTCAGAATCAGCTTCAACCTGTAAGGAAGGTTGAAAATAATATTGTACACTATTTATAAATCTGTGGCTTAAATACTCTGTTTCATGTGACTGAAAAAGTGAGTTATTTCCAGGCAAGTTCATGCTGAAATAAAATTTTTATCTTAAAAGTGTCATAATAGTTTTGCGTTTGTTATTGCTGAAATAGACTAACATTGGCTACCTCTCTGAAAACTGAAAAAGGTTGTAAGGTAGCATCTATTTTGTAATACACTAGTACATCGGCTAACACTAAGACTTGGTTCCACAAGTCTTAAGAGTTATCCGGTTTTTAACATTGTGCGATGCATTGATTGCACAACGTTAAAGAAAAAAGCCTTGTTCCCTTTCCAAAGAGGAAAGGAAACGGGGTTGCAGGCGCCGATCGCTCCCCAAACACCCCCATAGCCCCAGTCTCAATCTCACTAGTCTATTCTGTGCCTGATGAGGCTGGGATCTCCACCTAATGTACCTTTGCTTTTGCGTAGCTTGTCTCACAAAAACAAAGGTACAGAGATCCCAGCCTCAACAGGCATAGAACGGCCCAGTGGGATTGAGACTTAGATCTCTGCGAGCTGGTCTCTAGCCCTGCAGGCTTTGGTGCAGAGATCAACATCGGGGAATTTGAGGCAAACATTTGCATCACACGTTATCTTAACATTGTGTGATGCAAATGTTGGCCTCAAATTCCCCGACGTTATCCGTTTTTAGTGTTATCCGAGGCAAACATTATCTGAGGTACCACTGTATAGGCATCCGGTTAAGATCTTTTTTATTCCCTAAAGCTGTTCTATGGCACTCAGAGCAGTGGTGGGATGTCAAAAATTCTACCCCACCGTGACATCATCACAGTGTGGGCAGAGCTAACGTCATGATGTCCTGATGTTGTGGGTGGGGCCAAAGAATTTTTTTTAAAAAATACAATAATAAAATAAAATAAAAATAAGCACACACACCCCCTCTCAACCCACCCACCCACCCACAACACAAAACCATAAATAAATTAAATAAATAAATAAAAATTACATTAAAATACACCCACCCACCCCAAACACAAACCCATCACCTACCTGTTAGTATAAGTGCCTGGGCAGCACCAGGTTGCGAGATGGACATGGTCATCGTACCAGTTCTCTAGGATAATATGCCTTATTGTAAATTTAAAACAGCTGTACCTCCTTAAGGATTCTCCATCTGGAACAGCAATGTAGGCATGCATTCACACCAAGTGCTTGGCGCGCATACGCAGTGAAAAGGTAAGCCCTGAAGGTGGTTCCCCGCAAAAGCTGCTACCAGTTCTCCGGGACACTGGGAAAAGTTACTACCGGTTCTGGTGAACTGGTGCAAACTTGTTGCATCCCATCACTAACTCAGTGCCCTCACTGTGGGCACCTGTGTAGTCACCCCAGCACAGAGTTCACCCTACCCTCTGCCCAGCAGCCCAGTGGGAGCATCTCCTTCCTCATATGTTGCTATGTTGGCACTTTGTGATTAATAAGTGGGTTTTTAGGTTGCAGTTTGGGCACTCATTCTCTAAAAGGTTCACCATCACTCTTCTGTGATTAGTTTGTGGGGTTTGGTTGTTCTACATTATCCTTTTGATTGTTTGTTTTATTTTGATTGTTTTGTGTTCATAGTTGGTTTGTACACTGCATTCTTTTTTCTTTTTAATTCTAAAAGTAGAATAGAAATATTTTAAATAACAAAATTTCAGTATTTCCAGCAAATGGAAGCAATCAACAGAGTGCATTATTTATTTATTGTTTTACTTATATACCATAAATTATTGTTTAAAAATTGGTTAGAAGTATGACACATCTAAACAAGCAAATTAAATAGAGTTTTATACTGTTTGGCCTGTGACGACTATGCTTATTGTGAATAATGGGAGTTAGGATTCTAACTATAGCTTAGAACACGAGTTCTCAACCTTTTAAAGCCGGGCATGGGTCACACTTGCTCAGACAGCTTCAGCAGCCAGACAGCCATTTTGCCCTTCCTCCACTACATGTCACTTCCTGGTGTGGTGCAGGTGGTGGTGGGCCACATGAAATGGTGCTGTGAGCTCCATGGGCCACAGGTTGAGAACCCCTGGCTTAGAAGCAACTAGTTATAAATAATATATTGTATGTAATTAATTACTTTTCAGTTAAGATGGCAACAATATTATTTTCAAAGTAACACAAGGGAGTAAGAAAGAAGTTACGTTATTGGTTTAATATGTAACATTTTTGGTATTTCATTAAAGTTACTTTAAAAGGGCATGTTATGGCATTTTAGAGGAACGTTGACTCTTGTTAACAAATTTTTAAAAGACAATGGAAACTAACAAAAGCAACAGATAATGTAGTGACTTCAGCATTTTAGCCAAAGTGGGCTATTTTCAAGCTCAGTTTGTAATTGGAGTTGGTTGCTTTAAAAGTAACTTTTCAAAATCCCTGTCTAGCATTTTCTGGAGATGACCAGTGACATGCACGGCTTTTAGATGGGAGTTCTTTATTTTGCCAGATGTCATCCCAAAACCCCATTTACTCTGAACTACAATATTTACATAAAAGTATTTGTGTTTGGAAGAAAAAAATATGATTGGTATTCCCAATATTTTTATGCTTTCATAAAGGTAAAGGTAACCCTTGCTCGAAAGCCAGTCATATCTGACTCTAGGGTTCAGTGCTCATCTCTGTTTCACAGCCGAAGAGCTAGTGCTGTCTGCTTCTGCAGACGTTTCTGTGGTCATGTGGCAGGCATGACTAGACACCGGAGCACACAGAACGCTGTTTACCTTCCCATTGAAGTAGTCCCTATTTATCTGTTTGCAATTTCTTGCTTTTGAACGGCTAGGAATGAATGTTTATTAATTGATTAGTCTTATGACCTTATCAATAACATAGCAGAAGAAATAAAATCTGTGTAATACAATGGAGTGCAATGAAATACAATAAAAATACAATAAAAATACAATAAGTTGGCAGGAGGTGGGACAAAGATGGGAGCTCATTCCATCCTGCAGTATTTGCCTTCCAGTCAGCATCTCAGCCACTTGAACCACTGCAGTCCCTATGCTTTCCTAATGGTGACTTAATAAAAATGAGTTGGCTCTTTTTCATTTAAAAATGTAGGATAGCTTTAGATCTACCTGGCATGTGTGTGAAATTCTTCAACATTCAGGAAGGGGTGCAGGTATCAGTACAAATATGAAAGGTATTTTGTTTTGCTCCATCTCTCCATAGAAATTCCAAGGCTTATCCATTGGATGGTGGACTTTAACCTGTGATGACCCCTCGGTCTACCACAAGAAAACAAGGTCAGCTTCAGTCAGTTTAGTTCTTAGCTTCTATGAGAATGTTTCATACCAAGAGAAGATGCTTTACATTCTTTAGGTTTCTTAGTTCAGTTCTTATCAACTCCTATTCTCTCAGAGCAGGGGTTCCCAACCTATGGCTTGTGGGCCAGACTCGGCCCAGAATGCCATTCCATCTGGCCCATTGCCATCTCCACCACACCCAGAAGTGGAAGCGGACACATTTACGACAGCCACTGGCACATTTGTGCACACACAGGCATGTTTTATGGCTGACATAAAAGTGCCTGCTTTTGCTTCTGGGGGGCGTAGTTTGACTCACTCAGCTATCCAGGGGTATGGTTAGGCCTCTCTCCAACATATTTATTACAGTGTTTTTATGTTCCCTGGAATTTTTTTCCAATTCCACTATCTGTGTTAACGGGGAAAATTGCTGGACTAAATATTTTCTTTAATTTACTCCAGATTTGTAACATATTTTAAAACAAGAGATTATTTGTATCTTTTATTATCTTTTTGGTCTCGTTTAAAAATATTTTGCAAATTGTTTTAGCTTCATCTAATTCTATGCTTCCCCATATCAATTGGTTTGAATTTATTATACAGTTGTACCTCGCTTTATTATACAGTTGTACCTCGCTTAAAGAGCATAATACATTCCACAGGATTACTCTTTAAGGGAGTTTGCTCTTTAAGCGAAACACCATTGTAAATGACCAATTGTGCGTGTGTGTGTGTGGGGGGGGAAATTGCTAACCCCGATTTATTTGTTAAGTGAGTTTTTGGTTGGTTATATTTATTAAGCTAAGCGAAAATTCAGAGAAAATTCTGCTCTTTAAGCGAGTTACTCTTTAAGCGAGCTACTCTTTATGCGAGGTTTGACTGTACTATTAGGAATAGTTTTCATTTGATTAGCAACATATTAATAGTTAATATTTTGCATTAGCACAAGAGTAGCTTCTATCAAGGGACTATGGTGGCTTAGTTAAGATGACTGGACTTGATGACTAGAAGGTTGGCAGGTCAACAGTTTGAGATCTGAGAGCTACATGATGGAGTGAGCTTCCATCTCTGTTCCAGCTTCTCCCAAACAAGCAGTTTGAAAGCAAGATATTTCAAGTACAGTAATACCTCGGATAACTTTTGCATCAGATAGCACTAAAATTGCATAACATTAAGCAATTGTGTGTGTGTGGGGATTGCATCGCATAACATTAAATCCTATGGGATGCATCGGATAACGTTCGCTAAAGCCTGTGCCAGTTACAATGTATCTCTATGGAGTTTTAAAGTTATCTGATGCATCCCATAGGATTTTAATGGTATCTGATGCATGCATCGGATAACATTAAAAATCGGAACCAAGTTTTAGCGTTATTCGAGGTTTTACTGTACATAAATAGGTACCACTTTGGCATCTAATCATGCCTGCCTCATGACCACAGAAGAGTCTGCAGCACTGGCTTTTAGGCTGTAAACAGAGATGAGTACCACCCCCTAAAGTTGGATACGTCTGGTTTTCTAGCAAGAGAGACCTTTACTTTTACTTGGGCTCTATCAGAGTACTATTCCTTAGAAGATACATTTTTGTTCCATTTACTATGAGGGTTGCAACTAAGCTCAAAACAAACACGGAAGGTAGTGCGGGTGGCAAATTAGGTCATTGTTGTCTCAACTCAGAAATTCATGAGACTTGGCCCTATAACATCTTTTGGGAAGACTTTACACTCAAAGAAAGCTCGATAGCGTAGTGACCTTAATACTGTATTATCATTTCCTTCCCCTTTCACAGGCACCCTTTATTTTGCTTACTTCTTTATTCTTTATTTCTTTATGCCATTTAAAGCATAATCTTTTAAAACAGTGAAGCTGTTGTAGAACATGTCCAATTAATAGTAAGGGCCAAAGGTGTTCTAGTGTTTAAATGAGCACTGTGATGTTGATTGGTTTATTTAAAAAAATGTATATTTCTTAGTGGAATTTCAAAGGAGTTTGTCCATACTTGTTGGAATGTAACTGTATAACAGTTTGCCCTTTTTTTTAAACAACAGAAATTGATCTCAAGGGTTTTCAGTCACCCGATAATTAGTCCGTTAGTATAACTGAAAAGGGCGGAGGTAATTTATGCTTGCTTTGTTGCATCAGACACTAATGTTAACCTCTGTTATTATGTATATATAGGATTTTTCTGACAGACACACGTGGTAATTTTGGATTTTGGGGTTGTGATGTAATGGGAGTGAGTTAATAATCCACTAAATCATTTGGCACTCCTAGAATGTTTAGAACGTTCTTAACAACTTCCATCAATGTTCTTAAAACCACTGTGAAATTAGTCATTCACTTCTTTCATGTGAAGTTTTATTAATAGGTGTTTTTTTTTTCAGGCAAGAGTCTGAGTAGTAGTAATTTAAGTGAGATTCATATTTTCTCCCCCTCCCCTATTCTTTTGATATGAAAATTCAGGAGCATCAGCAATAAATGATATTAAGGAATTTAAAAAGGTCTGTACACAGAACCAACCCCTTACCTCTTAAGTGCTAAGTTATAAGCAAGCAAGCAAACAAACAAACAAAATATTATTTGGGGTGGAATAGACCATGATTTAAATTTACTCTTACAGACTAGTGATTTAAATATGATTCAAACCATGTTTTAAATTTGTTTTATTTAAATTAAATCCATCTTGGTCTTTACACTTTTTTAGTCCTTTCATTCCTGGCCTTCTGCAGTCTTCCTTTTGGAGGTTATTGGAAAGCTCTGCAGGAGAAAACATAACAGAAACCATTTGTTTCGTAGCAAAATAGGGGAGGGTGGAAACCAAAAAGAAATGCCCATGAGAATTATTTAGTTGTTATAAAGAAAGCAGGTTATTCTAACTAGTTTAATAGAAGGGCTCCCCAGAAGAGCTCTTTTAGCCTAGTGAGGGTTGTTCGATTGGAGCTTTTAGTCTTTTCCTTTATCACATGGGAGAGTGTGTTGTTCCATTGCTGTATATAAATTATTTTGGCATCCCTTTTATATGCTTTCCCTTGCTGAACAATTTATTTAGTTAGTTATTTGTTAAACATGTACAGTAATACTTTGGATAACGTTTGCATCAGTTAACACTAAAACCGTATAACGTCGACCATGGTATCCTTCTGGAAAGGCTCTGAAGATTGGGGATCGGGGGCACTGTGTGGTCCTGGTTTTCCTCATTTCTGAAGGGCTGGACCCTGTGGGTGTGGTTGGAGGGTGAGAAATCCAGCCCTAGGCTGCTGCAATATGGGGTGCCTCAGGGCTCGGTGCTTTCACCTCCTATTTAACATCTACATGAAACTGCTGGGTGAGATCATCCATTCCCATGGGGTAAGGTATCATCAGTATGCAGATGATACCCAACTGTATATCTTGGCCTGTGGGGACCCTAGTGATGCAGTGGAAGTCCTTTCCAGATGCCTGGAGGCTGTTAGGGTCTGAATGGGGGAGAACAGGCTACAACAGAATCCTGGCAAGACTGAGTGGTTGTGGGTGAGGGGTCCCGCGCTAAACCAGGAGCTACCATCTTTGGTTTTAGATGGGGCAGTTTTGCCCTAAACAGACCCAGTGCATAATCTGGGGGTCCTCCTGGACTCACGACTACTGCTCGAAGAGTAGGTGGAAGTCGTGCTAGGAGGGCTTTTGCACAACTTTGTGTTGTGCGCCAGTTATGCCTGCTTCTGGATCGGGACTCCTTGCTCATGATCACACATGCCTTGGTCACTTCCAGACTTGATTACTGTAATGCGCTTTACAAGGGGCTGCCCTTGGTGACCATTCGGAGGCTTCAGCTGGTCCAGAATGCAGTTTCCTGGGTCATGGTGGGATGCAGACGTTATGCTCATGCCTCACCACTTCTCTGGGAGCTACACATGGTAGTGGGGCAGGATACTTATGAGACTGTGTCACCCTGAGAACATCTGGTTATACCTTCAGCTAGACTCATCTCTCTAGCACGAGAAGGAGGGCCTTTTCTGTGTCTGCTCTGGCCCTATGGAACCTCCTGCCAACAGAGTTGGAGTTGCTGCCCTTTAGGAAAGGAGTGAAGACCTGGCTGGCAGGGCATGTGTGGGGAATGGACCAGACGGCCAACTTGGTCGCCTGGCTCTTTTAAATATTCCACCTCTCTCCTCAATGTTTTTAACTTGAATTTTAATTTTTATGCATGTGTTTTAATTCTTTTTAGTTGTAAAGCCGCCCTGAGTCTTCGGAGGAGGGCGGGGTACAAATGAAATAAAAATAAATAAATAAATAAATGTTAAGCAAACGTTAAAATCCTATGGGATGCTTTGGATAATGTTCGCTAAAGCCTGTGCCGGTTACAATGTATCTCTATGGAGTTTTAACGTTATCCGATGCATCCCATAGGATTTTAACATTTAGCATGCACCGGATAACATTAAAAATCGGATAACATTAAGACTTGTGAAACTAAGTTTTAGCGTTATCTGAAGTTTTACTGTATCCTACTTTTTCCCTAGTGACTTCAACATAGAATACATAGTTTTCTCCCAATAACTCTGAATTAGCTCAGCTGAAACACTGTACTAGCGCAAGATCACACATGTGCTGCAAGGCTAAGAAGTGGTTTGAACCCAGATCTCTTGAGTCCTTGTCCATCACCATACCAGCTATACCACATTGACTTTCAATGTGCTTTGTGAGTTTCTTGGCTAGGAACATATTTGGAAGTCTTACCAAAATACTGTAATTCCCTAGTGTTTATGTATGGCTGTGAGAACTGGACCATAAGGAAGGCTGAGTGCAGAAGAATAGGCACTTTTCAACCGTGGTGCTGGAGAAGACTTTTAGAGAGTCTCCTGGACTGTAAGAAGATCACGTCATTCCTAAGGGAAATCAACCCTGACTGCTCCTTGGAAGGACAGATACTGAAGACGAAGCTCAAATACTTTGGCCACCAAATGAGAAGAGAGGACCTGATGCTAGGAAAGATCAAAGCCAAAAGAACGGGGCAGCAGAGGATAAGATGGTTAGACAGCATCTTTGACACAGAGGGCGTGGATCTGGGCAGACTCCAGAAGATGGCGGGTGACAGAGGAGTGTGGTGTGCTGTGGTCCATGGGGTTGCAAAGGGTTTTACTTGACTGTGCAACTGAACAATAACAAAGTGTGTATGCAAAATTAGCCACCTTTACAACTTGATGCAATTCTATATATTGCAGTATCAGCATCACCACCAGAACAGTTGAAAGTTAGGTATCCTGTATATCTAGTGCATGTTTTTTGAAGAGAAGATGAGGCAGAAGTTAGAATCTCATTGTTCTTTGAGATAAACTCTTCTACTTTCTTTCCCCTTTTTCTATTTTGGTTGCAAGACTTTGCATCAAACCTGCCATTTCTGAAAGCTCAGTGGGCACCCCCTGAGTAGAGTTTTTCCAGCAAAAAAATCCCTTCAACCCAAAGTAATTTCTGACACAAAATTTATTTCGTAAGATACAAGATAATGTGCAACTGTGCATGCAGATCGTAAAATAATTTGTTGCAGGAACTTGGCTTCCGCCAAAGCTCTTCTGTTTATTTCCTAGCTGTGGAAGGATCAGCCATTCACATGGGTTCATGAAGACTGGGAGATAATCTTACCAAACAACAAAAAATAAGTTTTTATTTTCAAGACTAGCTATATACTCTTTATTTTACAAATGATCACTATGTAAGAAGTCATTTTAAAACAAACAAACCATTTTGTTTTTAGGATAGACAGCTTGGTGAAACCCAGCCAATGTCAGTTATGCACCTGGGTACACTTGGCTTGATTGTAGTCCTGCAACCCTAGTCTTTTCAACAAAAGAAAGCCTTATGTTATGCCCACATAAGATCATCCAAATCTGGCAAGCTATCAGAGACACTTTTGCAGACAAAGACCTGCTTTGGGGATGGGGCGGGGACTGGTTGGAATTTTCAAAAACATTCAAGGGATTTAGTCTCATATTTTCCATTTAAAATTCTTTTTGCAATAAAGGAAAGCTCCCCAAACAATTCTGTTATCCATTATTCTTGGAAATCTAGCATTCAGACACTGTCAAGTTTAGTGTTTTCTAGGTTCACATTTAGTGATGAAATAACAAGGGAAAATAAGAGTTGGTCTCTAGATCCAGTTGTCTCTATGATATTATACTTTATTTTAGCTAAAATTTATGAGCCATTATTTTTATTCACAAAGTCTTTCTTCTTCTGTGTCTAGGCCAGACATGAAACTGGCAAAATGAAGCCATCTTTTGATGAGTTCATCCTGCAGTCTGTTTTGCCTGACCTAGTGTGAGAAACAGTAGCCATCACAAGGTGGCTGTTGCCTGAATTGTGGTTCAAAAACACCACAATCTTCAAGGAGGCTCTTTTTGTGAACCCAAAAAGGCCTTGTAAGGGATATATTTGAAGACTTCTACCATGTAATACTATAGTGTTTGTTTATTGTAACAGAATTGTGCTAGATACAATATATATTCTCTTCAGATGCTCTTGCTGTTGCTATTATCGCTAAAGAGTCCGCATCTACGACATCTAAGTCAGTACATTGGCTGATCATTACTTTGGGGAATTGACTTAGGCTTCTGGGAATTGACGTCCAAAACCAAAGATTAACACTTCTATAGACTATCAAGATGAGCTAAAATGGAGGCCAATTTTTGGCAGTTCAGTTCTTGATGCTGCTCTCAAACATTGATGATCTTTCTTGCCATGACTTCCCACCATCTGGTAAGTGAGCTTGCCAGTCACCCACATCTGTGATTCAAAGAGACTACAAAGAAGGAAAATGTGTTATTTACCTATAACTGTTGTTCTTTGAGTGGTCATTGTTTCATACAACCCACCCTACAGCTCCTCTTTCACACTTCTATGCATATGCTAGCTAATGTAACTGAGGGGAGAAACCATTAGCTGCGCTGTCATGTGCAGTAGAATGGAGGACAGTATGGTTGCAAACAGCTTCTTCCACCTCTGGAATATTCTGAAAGGGGCTTTGTGCATGTGTAGAACTCACATGTATGAATTCACAGATTACCACTCAAAGAACAATAGGTATGTAACATGTTTTTTTCCTCACAATGAAAACATCCTGGCAGTAGGCAAGCCAATGGTACTTTTTGGACAGGAAACCTGAGTTTAGGTTTCTGTAAAGGGTTTATAGAGCATGTTGCCTGTGTTTTTATTCACCATGATGATTCAATAAAGACACAGTATATTGACAGTAATTCACTGACACCACAGATGGAAAATCAGCTTTTGGATAGCATATCTAATTTCAATGTTTGTATCCCAAGTTTCTCTTGAAGGGCATAAATCTTATAGTTCTTCTTCATTGGCCAATGAACTGATTGCCCCCCCCCCCCTTAACTTTGAAGTTTAACTCAGTTTGGAATGTGAGAGTTCATCTCCTAACTAGAAGCCAGAAGTGATGTGTGGCCTTCCATTTCAGTGTGTCTAGAGGGGAATACAGCCCCTTAATTATCAAATTAGATGCACATTCTGCTTCTCTGGCATTCTTTTCTGGTTGGCCATCTGTTAGGCTGGATCTGGGCCCATGGAGAAAGTAGCTTACTGGTTTCCAACAGTGCCCGGGTGCCAACCAATGGTAGGTTAAGAGGGGCAGGCAGCAGAACAGTTTATGTTCAGTCTCCCTTGCCAGGATCTCTTTCCGTGAGCAAACTGATGCCAGCTTAAGCCCATATGTCTCATTTGCATCGGTTCACATCTGTGGAGGCAGATGTGGCTGTTGCTACACAAAGACTAAATGATAAGGAATGGGGACTGTGGCCACAGTTTATAAATCAAGAGGCCCTTGGCAAATATGTTAATAAAGGCAACACTTTGTCACTATAAGTGACTAAGAAACAAAAGTACTCTACCAAGGTCACTTAGTCCTTCAGCTCTCCTCTTTTGGTGGCAATACTCAGAAATAGCTGGCTGACATAAGAAGGACCAACATTAGCCAGTGAATATTAAGGGGTTCCATTAAAATAACTGCACCAGGGGTGCCCAAACTACAGCCTGAGGACTGGTTTTGGCCCCCCGACACTAATTCATCTGGCCTGCAAAGCCCTTGTCACTCCCGGAAGCGGTAGTAAAATGCACTTTTGAACTCAGGATTACTTGGACAAAAAGGCACAGAGTAAAACTGATGAAATCATTGTCCAGGCACATTTTACTTCTGCTTCTGGGAGCAACAAGGGCTTTGTGGGCCAGATGAACTGGCATTGGGAGCTGGATCTGGCCCCCAGGCCATTGTGACTATCCCCCTGAACCACATGACCGGTCTACAGCCCAAAAAGTTTGGGCAACCCCTGAACTACACCATTAAATAGTTTTGACTACCTATAAGTAATTTAAGCATGATTAGGGAAGTCTGCTTCATCTTGTAAGCATTTTATAGAAAATACCTACTTTTATTGGGAGCTTTTGCTTGGCAAATAATGTCTCATACTTGCTTCACTCTTGAAATCAGGATTTGGACAAAAAGGCACAGAGTAAAACTGATGAAATCATTGTCATCATTTAGAGGTGTGTTGAAAGGAACCTCTATATGCTCATCCCATATATATTGTGTGGGTTGTACCCAGTACGCATGTGCTGCAAGTTGTTTTTCTTCTTTCGTGTCCAGATCAAACTTTGGACTGCCAAAATGAAGCCACTTTCTTTGGTTTTTTGTTTGCCAAAATTAAATCTTCATCAGTACATGTTTCTAGTAGTAACTGGCACACCAGTAGATGATTCTGCCTCTCCACATTCACTCAGCGTGTTGTTGTCTGCCAGAAGCCCCCACTTGAGCATGTTGGTCTTACATATAGGAATGCCATACCTCAGCCTATTCAGGGTCCTCCAAGTGACATAGGGGAGGTTGAGTTCCTCAGCCACGCCCTCCTTTCATGTTATTCCTTGTTCAGCTATTTCCTTCCTCCATCTTCTAATTTGGTTTTCCTCTTACATATCCTCAAGAGTGTTTGTTCTTGATGTGCTGCAAGTGTATGTCCTGGACATGTATTTTGTGTATGCGAGAAGGAGCAGTAAACTTGTTAGTAAAATATAGGCATAGAATTCTCCACACCGTGGATCATCCTGACCTAATCTCCGTGGAAGTCAGACTCAACCCTCTTAATTTATGCTTTTTTTCTGAGTAATCTCTCTGTTTTACCTAAAAGAAGAAAAGCATCAACATACTGAATAGAGCTGTTTCATGCTGTTGCAATGTCTTCAGGTCTGTTGATCACTTTGGAATTCAAATCATGTGCTGTTGGTGCTCTGCCCTCCATCCTCCATTAAACATGCCAGGAATGGATGTTTGCATTTTTCAGCCCATGGAATACCATGGCTCATTACAAGCCCTTTTAAAATCTTTGTAATATGTATGGAAAAGATATATAAATAGCTGTCAAAAGGATTTCAAAAGGCTGCTAAATAGTCATTGTGGCATGGGGGGGGGGGAGGATTTGGAGCCAAAATAAGCATCCTTTAAAGGGAGTGAATATTCTCTGTAATCTGGCTGGATAACTCAGTGATTTAGATATCTGCCTGCAGAGCCAGATGTTGAAACTTCAACTTCCCACTGTACCTCCTGGGAGAAAAGCCAACCTGTGTAATCATGGGCAAGCTGCATTGTCCCAGAGCACCCCCAGGCTAAGGGAATGGTAGACCACTCCTGAGTATTATCTACCTCAGATGTTTTCTACCTTTTCAAACCACAGGCCGGACCACGTTCCCTTAAGCAGCTGAGCGGGCTGTACTGGTGGTCCCCCCCTCTGTAAACGCTGCCGTAAAATGCGTGCACAGTTGTTGCCAATGTGCTTATGACAGCTGCGGGCACATTTATGGTTGTTGTAAACATGTCCACTTCCAGTGGCGGCAGTGGTGGTGATGTTGGCCACAGTAAATGGTGCTGTGGGCCGGGGCCGGTCCATGGGCCATAGGTTGAGAACCCCATGTGTATCTAGAAACCCCTGGCAAGGCTCTCCATTAAGTCAGAAATGACTTGACAACATACAGTTATCATTACAGTAAAGTCCTGATTTATGTAAGCTTCTACTTACGTAAAAATTGACTTCCGTAATGATTTTTTGAGGAAATCATGTCCCGATTTACGCAAATATATTGATTTATGTAAAGAGTTTCCTTGCGTTTTGTAATTCTAAAATGGCACTGGTGCCATTTTAAACTCCAAATCGCAGCCCCATGCCATTTTAGAATTCAGAATTCCACCCCGCACAATCCGCCCCCAATTCCGGAAGTCGCAAGACATCAGTTATCATGGCAGTGATTGCGGCAGTTTTGCTGCATTTTCCAGAGTCCCCGCTGCTATTATTGGGACTGGGAGAGTGTCCCCCTCATATCCACTCTGTTCCGCTCTTAGTCCGAGGCTTCTCAGGGCACGCTTTAGCTGGAAACACACATTGGATGCTCCATTCTGCTCTTCGTCCGTGGTCCCCTGTGGTGCACTTTAGCTGGGAACATGCGTTGGACGAAGAGCGGGATGGAGCGGTTTTTGTCCGATGCGCGTTCCCAGCTAAAGTGCCACCCCCTCAAGAGGCCTCAGATGAAGAGTGCTACCAAGCAGATATACGGGGGACACTCTCTCAGTTCTGGTAGAAGCAGCAGGGACTCTGGAAAACGTGGCTGATGGCAGCTGCAGTTCCCGCTCACCCAATGGCCAAACAAACAGCTCAGGAGGAAGCAGCAGCAGCAGGAAAAAGGTAGGGAGATCACTCTATTTACATTCCCTTTGGGCTGATTATTATTATTATTATTTGGATTGTTTTTGGTCTGGTCAGAACCTTTTTTAAAAATTTTCAATGCATCCCTATGGGGATGCATCGGTTTATGTAAAAAACTGATTTATGTAAAAAGGTATGGAATGGACTTTTTGTGTAAATTGGGGTTTTACTGTATAACTATTTTTTTCTATGGCTCAAGGATAATACATAGGTTTTGTATATGAAGGGTTCTCGGTTCAACACTTTGCATCTCCCCTTAAACTAAGGGTGGACATTGGATGGTTTGTATTCTTTCTGCAGCCCACCAAAGCCAACAGAGCATCATGCCATTGCCAAAAAAAAAAAGAAAAAAAAAGAAATCTGGTCAGCAAAAGACAAAACAGCCTTAGAAGTCTGCAACAAATAGGATTATTTAAGGCTTTTTCACCCCTGCTTCACTTCAAAGGAAATAATTTTTCCCAGTCACATCCATTTTTGAAAAGAGGGGTGGTTGCAGATTTTAGGTCTGCTGCATACCTCACCCAAGGGGAAGGAGGTTTACAGAGTTTTTGCAGTAGCCCTAGAGAAGAATATCCTGTGCCTTGCAAAATAAATGAAGACTGAATTCACTCTCAGAGAAGTAGTATATGGCCAATGGCAAAATGAGGGCATCACTTAGACTAAAGCTCCTGTAGTCCCTAGCTACATATTCTAGTTATGTATTTCCAGAGTTGAAGCTTGGACATTGACTAAAGTATCTAAAAATAAAATCAAAGTTTTTGAAATGTGGATTTACAGATGGCTGCTAAGGATATCATGGGTTGACTATGTGACTGATGTAGGATATAATGGGTTGAGCATGTGACTGATGTAGAAGCATTGTGCCAAATGGATAAAGAACAAGAACTGTTTAAGACCATGAAGCAAAGAAAGCTCCAGTACCTTGGCCATATCATGAGGAACAACATAAAGTATAGAATATTCCAACTTGCTCTGCAATGAAAGATCCCTGAGAAAAGAGGCCCTGGACATAGCGGACTTCATGGCTGAAAAACCTGAGAGACTGGTGTGGCATGTCCTCAGAAGAACTGTTCCAAGGAGTTAAGAACAGGAAGACTATCACCATGATGATAGCCAATATCCAGAATGGATACAGCATCTGAAGAAGAAGTAGACACTAGCTGAGCCTTAGGATAAGCATTTCTGTGTTTTATAATGGGGAAATGCCTATACAAAAGCTGGGAAAGAACCAAATAATGGTATCATGGGCAGGGTGGTGACTATCTAGAGCAGTGATGGTGGCACTCAAAGCCTTCTTTGCAGGGTCGTAGCCAGGGGGTGGCCAGGGTGGGCTTGGCCCACTCTGAGTTAGCACTTTGTCCACTCTGGTAAAATGTGGTTTCCCATAGGAATGCATTGAAAAGAGGCTTTGTTGTCCATCCTGAAATAGTATTCCCCCACCCACATCTAGAATCCTGGCTATGGCCCTGCTTCTCTGTGGGCACCTGTGCAGTCACCCCAGCACAGAGTTTGCCCTGCCTCTCCAACCTACCACACCCGTCTGCCCAGCAGCCCAAAGGGAGCGCTTCCTCCCTCCCATGTTGGCACTTTGCAATAAATAAATGGGTTTTGGGTTGCAGTTTGGGCACTCAGTCTCTAAAAGGTTCACCATCACTGATCTAGAGGACCCTGAGAGAGAGGATTCAGCCCTGGAGCCTGACGTTCACCACTCCTCCTGCCAAATGTAATAATTAAATTTCCAAAAATCCCTTCTGCGGCATGCCTGTTACTGTAGTAACTGTGTCATTGAGGCAATTCATAGACACCTGGCAGGGCTGTTTGCTCATTCTCTCAAGCGGGGCTGGAACTGTTGTTTGATGGATGAAAACATAATTTCAAAGATGGAGATGCCATCTGGAAAAGTGAACAGATGTGAAGTATGCTTTGGTTCAAGGAGAAGAAACGTTTACTTTAGGGATTTGAGAGCTAGAGAGCTGACCGATTGAATCTCAATGGTTGCACTTGAGCATGTTGATGAGCTATTCACTTCTCCTTTGGGTAGAAGGAGAGTGTTGCACACTTGTTTCTGTTTTTGATCAGTAGAGGGTTGGGGTTGTACATGAACTCAAACTAACCTTGTTGTGCCTTAACTACAGTTGATTGAAATAAACCATGGTTTAAGAACATTGGCAGTATTTATTGTACAGTCAAACCTCACATAACAAATGCCTTGCATTGCAAAAAACCTCGCATAATGAGTGGGCATTTCAAAAACTTTTCCGACTCGCATAACAAAAATTTTCGCTATGCAAAACGGTCTTTCCCTTTTTCCATAGGAATTTTCGTTATGCGAAAAAAATTTGCATAACAAAAAACTCACATAGTGAGCAGCCTCGTAGAATGAAATATTTTCATTTTACGAGGTTTGACTATACTCGTCTGTATTGAAATCCCAGCCACCAAACAAATAGGTATATAAAACTTATTCTTTTCTTAAATACGTATATACTGTACTGTGAAACTTTTTCCTTTCTTAAATGCTGACACACACACACACAAAAACCCTAGTTAAATTTATGCTGGCTAATCATGGCTCCCACCACTGGTACATGTCTTTTTCTGTTAGCTTAATAGTAAAGGTTACAGATAAATTTGCATATATTTCAGTAAGTTAACATATACATACTAGAAGTATGTGCCATTTCTTAACACTTTGAGAAAGTATTTACAAAATTAAAAAATAAGTTCCAACTCCCTTTTATTCTTCCCTGCTAATTAGTTCTTTTTAATATAAACCATTATTAATGAGTTGGTTAATTGTAACAGAGATAAAGATATCTATCCCTTGAAAGAGCTTCATTTCCCAAATGAAAAGCTATTAATGAATTCTATATTGTTGTAGATGACTAATGTCTTCAGAATGAAATATGGTAGGAAAAAAGTAAGGAAAATTGTAGCACTCATGATGAAAATCAACTTTGAGCCAGCTATGTGGAATTACTGTTTTGGTTACTGGTTACTATGTTTTGGAGTAACTAAAATATTTATTTCTACATAATATTTAATATAGAAATATCCCTGTGTGAGAAATATGAGGGAACCAGTATAAATCAATATGTTTAATACCACCACACAACACCCCTTCAATAACACCTTCTTCTTTGTGTCTAGGTCAGACTTTAAACTGTCAAAATCAGGGATCCTCAACCTATGGCCCACTGGCTGGATCTGGCTTGTGACACCAAATAATCTGGCCCACACCCTCACTCCAGCCACTGCTTCCTCTGCTGCTGCTTCTGCTACCACCACCACCGCCACCACCTCAATCCTTCTACCCTCTGCTTATTATAATATGATTATTATTTATTCCCATCCATGTGGGATACACTCCCACTCTGGGCGGCTCACAATGTTTAAAAGAGCAAAACAAACATCTGCCCGTCCCACCAGAGCGGACCGGAGAGGCTCCCTAGTTGTTCCATCGGCCAGGGAGGCACATCTCTCTGGCACTAGAAGGAGGGCCTTCTCTGTGTCTGCTCCAGCCCTATGGCAAAGATCCTTTAAGTAGGAACAATTATTCCCAGCCTTTTAAAGCAGTGGTGTCCAAACTAAGGCCCGGGGCCCAGGTGCGGCCCCCGATGCCAATTCATCTGGCCTGCGAAGCCCTCATCGCTCCTGGAAGCAGAAGTAAAACGTGCCGTATGGGGGCATTTTACTTCCGCTTCCAGGAGTGACGAGGGCTTCACGGGCCAGATGAATTGGTGTTGGGGCCTGCACCCGACCCCCATGCCTTAGTGACCGGCTCCTTGAACCACATGATCGACCCACCACCCAAAAAGTCTGGGCACCCCTGCTTTAAGGCATTTGGCAGTTTAATTCCCAGAAGTCTACAGCAGCATGGCCCGCAATGAGGGATTCTGGAAGGAGAAGTCCAGAACACCCAGACTGCGAAAAACTGGGAACTAGTGCTGTAAAATTCATATAGTTAATATACTATTAATTCATATACTGTTCAGGCAGTAAGCAGCAATGTAAATAGTGGCCCAATATTCCCCAATAAGATGCTCTCTGGAAGCTCATGATTGGGGTACAAGGGCCCATATTCCCTACCTCTCATGATCTCTTATGAACCTGATGACATACTGAGGTCTTTCTGAGAATCATCCTCTATGTGCCCTTGACTTTTCTTAGTTGTTTTAATGTTTAGACTACAACATCTTTCCAGTAAGTCAGATCAGTACTCTTTCAGAAAAAAGGATGCCATCCTTACCAGGTTTTTAGGTCAATGGTCAAGAGACAGAATCACTCTATAAATGGGCCAGAGGATTTTTCTGCAATGTTTCACTTGTCAGTAGATGTATGAGCAGAATGTTGATACTAATTAAGCAGTTTGAAAGGCTGTATATGAGTGGATTCCTGAGCATTTTCCAGATATCTTTGCTTTTTTTTTTAAGTGGTGCTCTTTTTTCATTGTTTGAGGACAGAAGTGAGACATGAAAATACAACTCTGGGGTGGCAGAGAGTAGTGTGAATTCCAGAAGGCTAGTAGGTTATATATTTATGCAACTGTATTTTTTAAATCAGGGGTGTCCAAACTATGGCCCATGGACTGGATCTGGTCCCTGATGCCAATTCATCTGGCCTGCGCTGCCCTCGTCACTCCCAGAAGTGGAAGTAAAATGTGCCCATCCATATGGGCAGCATGGGCTGGCAGTGTGGGCCGGATGAACTGGTGTCAGGGGACATATCTGGCCCATGGACCATAGTTTGGGCACCCCTGGTTTAAGCAGAGAAAATGACAGCCTAAAATTCTATCTCATCCTGTTGCAAAACAGGTTGCAAGGTGCATTTTACTTCCACTTCTAGTGGGAGGAACCACTTGACCAGCCCACAGCCCGAAAAGATTGGGCATCCCTGTTTTAAATAAACCATTGGTGTTCAGGGACACTTGAATGGTAAACTGCAGGATCAAACTTAAAGTAGGGAGCATATTTAGGGAAGCCTTTCCTGGAGAATAGAAATCTGCAAGGTTACCATTGTGTAACAACTACTGTATTTACCAGACTGCCTTTATGGAGTGGATCATTTGAGCAATTTCCTAAATGAAAAACGTGATAGTGGAAAACAGAGGTCAGACTCGCATTCCTATGGGAAATTTGGTGAAAGTAATTTTTGCTGTAAGAAACTTCCTGGAGAATGCATTAATTATGTTAACCGAGGTTCTACTGTTATTATCTTCAGTCCAGAAAGAATTTGATTCTAGTTCTAAACAATCATAAATCTGAGGTCAGATAAGAATGGTGTTTTATTGCTCTGTTTTTGTGGGTGGTAGTGATATTCTGTCTGCAGGATAGTGTGTGATCATGTCCAGACATATACTGTATCTAGATAGTATCCTTAGAATTATATACTTATTGCATGAAACAGTTTGTGGGGATACACAATAGCCTATGTATGTTTGAAGCTACAGGAACATACAGTCAAACCTCGCATAAAGAGTGCCTCGCTTAAAGAGTGCCTCGCTTAAAGAGCAGAATTTTCTCTGAATGTTCACTTCACTTAACAAATAAAACCAACCAAAAATTTGCTTAACAAATAAATCAGGGTTCATAATCTCCCCCACAATTGGTCATTTACTGTAGTACATACAGTGTCCAGATACTATGCTACCTATTTTAGAATAAGCAATTTGCAAGGTTTTTGTAGGTGTACCTTCTCGTTGTCAGTTTAAGTCATACTTTCGTCAAAGCTTTTAATCTAAGATTGCTTCAGACTTGGTTGACTAGACAGCAGCTTCAATATTTGTTGAAGGCCAGTTCATCGTTCTCATGTGCCCAATTCTTCCAGGACAGAAGGGCTTCACTAATTGTTTATCATTCATTTATATTTATTTCATATTTTCATTTGAAATTTTCAAGACTATTCAAAAGTATTATCCTGGTTTAATTTCTCTGTGGTTGTGTATCATTGAATGTTTTCTTTATATAATAATATTCATGTGTTGTTGAGTCAGTTCTGACTTATGATGACCCATTTTAGGATTTTCTAGGTAGAGGGAGCTGGATTGGGTCTGTGCAGTTTGCCCAAGGTCACATAGACTGGGAAATTAAACTCCTAGACTATATCTTTGCCCCTAGCTTTGTCTATATAGACAAACTGAAAACAAAAGAAAATGCTTTGAAGACCAACAGATTTATTTCCTTGAAAACTATAGCCTCTTGCCTCTTTTCTTATCTTAATTTTAGTTTGAGGTTTGAAGGTCTAACTATCCTTTCAAGTCTTAGATTATGAAAATTTTCCTGGGCATGAGATAGGAATTCTTAGTGCAATAAGAGGACCATTTTTAAAAAACTAATAGAATGATTAAAAAATCGGGAAAAGCACAATTGCTTCAAATATTTTATAAGTCTTTTGGTTACACGTGCATATGGGAACTGAGCTATCAAATTGTTGACATCTTTCATATATTTTCATGGAAATATGGGATATACTGTAATTCCAAACACTAGCAGCTACAAAAATTGGGGTAGGTGAGGTTTTAGTGTACCAAGGAAGTGATCCAAATTAAGTTGACAAAGTAATTTGTATGTAGCATTAGAAGCTGAAGTTGGACACAGACGGTATTTTAACCAATAAAATAAAGAAAAGAGTGCATCAGCCCCTCAAACATGGGGAAATGGTGCATACTACAGAATACACCTGCACTCCTTTGAAGGCTGAAATGTATTAAACTTTTAACTTAGATATCCTAAGTATTAGGACAGCAATTTCTGTATCCAGCAGTTGAAACGTAACTCTTAAGAAGGTTAGTAAAGAAGTAGTGAAACTTAAGGGACTACGGTAGCTTAATAGTTAAGATGCTGAACTTGATGACTAAGAGATCAGCAGTTTGAAACCTGAGTGCTGCATGATGGAGTGGATTCCCATTTCTGTCTCAGTTTCCCTGCCAACCTAGCAGTTTGAAAGAAGAAATTGCTAGTAGATAAATAGGTACCACTTAGGTGGGAAGGCAACAACATTCTGTGAACTCCAGTGTCTAGTCATGTCTGCTACATGACTATGGAAACATCTGCAGATGCAGACAGCATTGCCTCTTTGGCTGTAAATGGATATGAGCACCGTACCCTAGAGTCATATATGACTGACTTTTGAGTAACGGCAACCTTTACCTAGTGAAGCTTAACTCTTAATAGTAGAGGAAATCCCAACAGAGAGGAAGGAAGACTGTGAAAGGGATGAAGTGTTGGGTTGTGGAAGTTCTATTCATTCTTCTAAATTTCACATCACAATGCTTGAAGAGGAAGTCTGACCAAAAAATGACCCGAAAACCCACACTTTTGCTCATGTGTTCTGTGTCTGTCAGTATTGCACAGATTAGATTTGTCACCTTTTGCATTGCTCAGTTTTTTTTTTATGGTTGGAGAGCAAAAAGTAAATTGAACAAGCAATTATATCTAACAGTCACTTTAGTTTAAATGAAACATAACTTAAGTACACTTGATCTTGCCAATGATTTCAGTGATTAAAGTGAAAATATTTTGATTTTCCCCCTTTATCTACTACCACTCCCATAATGATTTACCAGTATTTATATTCAGGAGGATTGAACCCCTCATTTGCATACTTGGGAGTTAAAACTTTGCATTCCTTTTAAATTATTGCCTCTCCTCTTAAAAGTGCAAAGTTAACAAGCAGGGTGTCAAAAATAAATTAGTCATTTGTAGTCCTTGAAAACCATTTATTTGAGAACATCCCCCCTTTAACTAAGAGTACAATATTTCATTCAGTTCAATATGTTTCAGTACATCAGAAAAACAAAGCTAGTGTCCTATAATGAAATGCTCTTTTCTTTTCCATATGATTTTAATTTTCCAAGCTTAAACAGAGAAAAATATTATAGGTATCCATGGATATCCAAATTTAGAAAGAAAGTCTTCTCTCCTGTTGCAGAATACAGGAGCAAAATAGTAAGAAGCAAAACCATCTGCTTGCTAAATATTCAGTATTGGTGGAAAAGATAATGAAAATGTAAGAAAATTTACTGTGCACAAATAGAGCTAAATCAATTTGTTGATCTCAACTAGAGATACTGGTAGTCCCACTGAATCAAGTGGACTTACATTAGTGCTGACCTTAATGAGACCCATTCAATTTTAGGTGGTATTGTTAAATGGATTTAGTTCACACAAAGTTGCACTATAGAATAATTTTTGGTTTTGCTTTACACCCACTTGCTCTGAATGGCTATAATAAGGTGTCATGGGTCAGCAGTAGCCATCTGGTGCATGTAGTATATAAGTAATGAGCTAGGGCATTGTTGGGGTTAATTACTCATGGTAATTCCATGTTCTACCTGTTATGCCTCTAGTTAAATTTGAATCTCTCATAGTGCAATAAATTTTAAAGTGAATTTAATTGGAAAAGGTGTATGGGAGGCTCTTTTTCAGTGATGTCAAATTACTAGCCTAGCCCACGTTAAGGCAAATGATGGGCTTATATAATGAAACTACAAGAATCTTTAACCTATACCTTTTATCAGACCTTTTATCACAATATTAGTGTTAGAAACAATGGCATTCATTGCCTCATGCCTGCTAATTGAACTGGACATGACTGTTTTGTTTATAACAGTCACCTCTAGAGATGCCAGATGCTTCTTTTAGTGCCATAGAGTTTCTCTCATTAGTCCATGTAGCAACAATGAGATGTAATGTGATGTAGTTTATATGTACTAGTTATGCTGCATATTTATCCTTCCAATAAAGTCAAGGAGGAATAAGTGGTTCTCCACTATCACTTGATACTCACAGCAGATCTGTGAGGTAAGTGGAGTTAAGAAAGAGGGAGATAAACGTTCAAAGTCACCCAATGAGTTTCATATGCTCAATGGATACTCAACTTAGGTCTGCTAAGTCCCAGTTTAATGGTATGTTATATATAGCCATGGGCAAGCTACACATAACAGTCCCAGGATGCTCCTAAAAGAAGAGAATGGTAAATCATTTCTCTGCATTCTCTATCTAGGAAATTTGAAAGGGGTTTCCATATGTCAGAATTGGCTTGACAGCACACAATTATTAAAACTGCTTTCTGACTTCTGGCTACTATAATAGGGTGTTTGACAGATGAGAATTTTTCAATGAGCATTTACTATTGCCAACCTTCCCGTGAGTTTCTGTGGCCAAGCAGGGGTTTGAACCCAAGTCTTCTGAATGTTCTCCAATGTTCTATCTGTAACATCACCCAGGTTCTCTTAATTTAATACTAGGACAATTTCACCATACCAGCTATCACAGTTGTTACAGTATGATGGTGGGATTGGAGGCAAAATGCATGAGTGCATTGAGTAATCTAGTCAATAAGAACCAACTGTAATCAACACATAGTCAAGATAGTTAACAGCTAGCAGGTTCACCTAAATCCATGATGGCGAACCTTGACACTCCAGATGTTCTTGGACTTCAATTTCCAGAAGCACAAGCACCCTGTGAATCTACATGAATGGGTTTACTGCAATTTATCCAGCCCTTGCTGCCCACTCCCGGAAGTGGAAGTAAAATGTGCCCATTACTGGGAGCAACAAGGGCAGCGTGGGCTGGATGAAATGCAGTAAACCCATTCATGTGGATTCACCGGGTGCTTGGGCTTCTGGGAATTGAAGTCCAAGAACATCTGGAGTGTCAAGGTTCACCATCACTGACCTAAATGAATGTTGGAAACAGGACATGGCTGCCTGTATCCGTTACAGTCGATATTCATTCCAGTCAGTCAGTCAGTCAGGCTAGGGTCTCTAAAAATTGTAAATACATGAGCAATAGCACATGGATGGCATGAGTATAATTTAACATTTTTAGTAGAAGCTTTTACAGTATCATATAGTATCTTTATGTAGCAGGAAATTCACGGTTAAAGCATCCAGGTAGGATGGCCATCCAGCCGCTTGTTTAAAAACTCCTGTGAAGGAGACTCGGCTACCTTCTGAAATAGTCCATTCCATTGTCAAACAGTTCTTCCAGATGTTTAATAGAAATTTCCTTTCTTATTGTTCAAATTCATTATTCTTCACCCAGTCCTTTGGATCCACAGAAAACAAGTTTATTCCATCTTGCATGTTAACTTTCAGATATCCTGATGGAACTTAAATGTCATCTCTCCTGTCTCTTTTGCAGGCTAACATGTCCCATTCTTTCAACTGTTCTTTATAGGGCATGGTTTGCAGAGTTTCACAATCAGGGTCACCATTCCAGCTTGTCAATATCCTTCTTAAAATTCAGTACCCAGAAGTGGACAGAGTATTGCACATGAGTTATGGCCAAAACATAATAGAATGATACTGTTATTTCCCTTGATCTGGCCACTATACTTCTGATGATACTGTTGACTATCATATATTTTTTTAAAAATTGCTTTGGCATCACACTATTGACTTACTTTATCTTGTGGTCCACTAAGACCTAGATATTTTCTGCTCACATTGCAATTAAGCCAGCTGTCACCCATCACATATTTGTGAATCCCTTTAAAAAAAACATGTTGAGACTTACTTTCTTTAGACCAGCTTTCCATTCTACTATAGTCATCTTCAATTCTGATTCTGTCTTCTAAAGTGTTAACTAGTAAAGGTCACCCTTGCTTGAAAGCCATTCGTATTCGACTCTAGGGTTCAGTGCTCATCTCTGTTTCATAGCCAAAGAGCCAGCGCTATCTGTTTCTGCAGACATTTCCATGGTCATGTGGCAGGCATGACTAGACACTGGAGCACATGCAACACTGTTTACCTTCCTGTCGAAGTGGTCCCTATTTATCTACTTGCAATTTCTTGCTTTTGAACTGCTATGTTGGCAGGAGCTGGGACAAAGATGGGAGCTCATACCGTCCTGCAGTATTCGGGTATCGAACTGCTGACCTTTCATCTTCCAGTCAGCATCTTAGCCACTTAAGCCACTGCAGTCCCTATTAACTACCCCTTGATAAATTAGATCTGCTAACAGGTGCTGAAATGAGACAACTGTACATCTTTGTTCCTGGACAGCTGTGCCAGGAGTATGGCTTAGTTACTGGAAATGATTTTTCCTGTCTTTTGGGCTCATGGTTTCAGTATTCATTCATTCATACATTCGAATTTCTATTCTGCCCTACTTGCAGAAGCAACTCAGGTCGGATTACAGACCATCATATAAAACATATACAATCACAAATTCCAAAATACAATTAAAAATCTATAAACAGTTTAAAACAGCCTCATTCCTTTCCTAAAAGAGAGAGAGGGTGCATATAAGATGTTAAATAAGCCAACGTGGAGGGACCAGTGAAACATCACTGCCCCACATCTGTCCTGCCAGCCAAGTCTCCACACCCTTCCTGAAGGCCAGTAGGTCCGTCTAGAGATGCAGCTCTAGGGGCAGGCAGTTCCAAAAGGTTGGAGCAGACATGGAGAAGGCCCTCCTTCTAGTGATGGAACAACTAGGGAGCCTCTCTGGTTTGCTCTGGTGGGATGGACAGACAACCTTGGGGAGATGTGGTCCCTTAAGTATCCTGGCCCACTACCATATAGGGCTTTAAAGATAATAACCAGCAACTTGAGTTGCACCCAGAGGCAAACTGGTAACCAGTGCAGTATAGTGGTATATGTGTGGCAATCTATTTCTATGCACAAATGTATGTTGCTCTAAGCAAGACAAAGTTGACCACCAAATTTCAAAAGATGGCCAACATAGTTGGGAATTTACTCCTGATTTCTGTTCCATGTTTGCTTATGTGGTGTGTCAGGTATATGCAGGAACATTATTATTTTCAAAGGTTAATAGTGGATCCATATTCAGTTGAAATAAGGGTATAAAATGTTGTAAGTACCATTCTGGAGCATTCCTCTTCACTGGAAGCCCCCAAAGCAAGCCACCAAACAAAGAACCCCAAGCACTTCTCAGTCCCCCTAATAAATCTTCCTTGTAAGTATATGGGTTTTATCACGCATGTTAAGCCCACACATCATGCACTGAGAAACAAAGCTGTAATGTGGGAGTGGGGGTGGGGAAGCAAGCCCATTAGCTCACTTCTGAACTATTGCTTTGTTTCTCAGGAGAGGTGGTATTTTGGCTTGCCTTTGAAACAAGAACATTTATTCATAAGCTGTTAGCTATGTGATTTATATCGAGGCTTATTGTGAATTAAAGCTAAGAATGTCATCCATATAGGCATGTGAGTAAGGTTACTTGGAAGAGATTTTAATGATTGCTTGCTGTATGCTTTATACCGTTAATGTTTTTGTCACAAAGGGAGAAAGGCCATATTTTGTAAAGGTCAGCATCTGTTCCATGGAGAGACATGGGGGAAGCAGAGGTGCAACTTCAATGAACTCTCTGTTGAAAACAATGAAAAACTACACTGACAACTCTTCACCTATTGAATGTTGCCATGCTTAAGTCTCTGAAAAGTGTATAACTTGCTTTTTCTTTTACACCAGGACTTCAGTGTAAATTTGTATTAGAATTATTGTTGTATAAGGTTTGTTAAGCTGGTGGAGGCTTAAATCCTTTGTAGTCTTTTCTCCGTGCACCTGTAAGCAGGAGAGCGGAGGCTATTCCTTCCATTTTTTGAAATCAACTCCAGCTTAATGTGTTGTCTTAGCCCAGTTATGGCCATCCTTGGCACTCCAGGTGTTCTTGGTCTTCAATTACCAGAAACCCAAGTTAGCACTCCTGCTGATCAGGGCTTCTGGGAATTGAAGTCCAAGAACAGCTGGAGTGCCAAGGTTGGCCAGCACTGTCTTAGCCTCTTATAGATCTTAGTTGTAGCTAAACAAAATAAGACAGTTTAATGACCCATATATAAGATTAACCACATTTTGTCAGATTTATTTTACCATTTCCATTTCTGATTAACTGCAGTTTAGTGTGTGTACACAACACTTTTTACCTAAAAACCTAGTTAGCTCAAATGGGCAGAATCTATAATTGAGAGCTGGCTTTTTAAAAAAACAAACAAACAAAGGATTGGTAAAATTTGTCATAATTTGTCAGCTTTGGAGAAACCTAGTGCTTCAATCCTTTATTAACAATGGTTTAGGTTTTTGTTCTAAACTGGGGTTAAGCATGGTTAGTTAAAACAAGGTAGTTTCATAATCCATAGATTGAAGTCATTGTATTTTGAGCAGTCCTTAGATTGATTGGTTGGCTAGTTGGTTTGTCACAATTATAGGCTACATTTTTCCTAATGAAGGACTCAGGGCAGCTCACAATGTTAAAAAATTAAATTAGAACACAATAAATTATACATTAAAAACAACTAAATGATAGTAATAATTAAAATAATTAAATGAATCAAACATGATTTAAAACATTTAAGCATTTAAAAACAGACTTGGCTAAAAACCAGTGTCCAGAAACTTAGTTATGATTATTAAAAACCCACCTGAAGAGATGTAATCAAGCATGGAGCAAAAACTTGCAGTCTTCATTTTGTGGTTGAAATGAAAGAAGAGAGGGGGAGGGTTTTTTTTTTGGGGGGGGGGGTTCAATTTTTTTGGGAGGAGCAACAATGTCACACTCACATATATAACATTGGCATCATGGGATGGGTTGGGGGGGGGGACAGGCTGTTAGCGCAGGAGGGTCCCCCCCAGGGCTCCCTGGCTACGGCCCTGTCAGTGATACTGTGAAAGAGTGCTATAATTTAAAACCCTATGGCTTTTTAGTGTACATCTTTTAAAAAGTCTTTTCATGGTTTCAAAACATGTTATTTCATCATGAGAATATTTACAGCAAATCTGAATGCTCGATAAAATGTGGATAAAATGTCAAATGCAACTTTAAAAAAAATCTTTCTGGATAGTTTGTGGCTCAGGGTGCTAATTTAATTGGTAACTGCATAGTACTCATTAGACTCTCATAATCCCATTTCCCACCCACCCACCTCTGAGGAGTGGAGTCACTAGGAACAAAGCATTCCTGGAATGAATGGATGTATTATGTGTACTTTTAAGAGAGAAGTCCTTTTTGTTTGTTGCATAAGCTCAGTGCCAAGCAGGAGGTGCTTCCTTGGATATTTTTGAGGAGCATATTCCTGACTTTGTGTGAGAGCTCAAGAAAAATAGCATCTCAAATGCAGCAACTTGAGAGCATCTTCCTTGCTTAAGGAGATGCACAGGCAAGGTACACAAAACTGTGAGATTAATTACTGAATGTCTAAACTTCCTTCTATTGAAAACTCTAAACACATACAAATTGGAGCAGGGCTGTAGTAATGGTTTAATTGTTTTCTCAAATTTCCATATATGTATCTAAAATCCAAAGTTACTATCACTGCTGTTTGGATGGTGTTGGGAAGGTTGTTGTTATCAATTAAATTGTGTGGAATTGCACACTCCACAGAGTGCCCTCACTTGTTTTCCATGCTCTGTATTGGTTTTCCACTTTAAAATTTTTATGAGCAGAAATCTTCTAGCAAACAGATAATGGCCCTGTCACATCACACGGTCTTTGACCTTTTAGGGAGAAGCAGAAGTCATACAAGCATGCATAAATTATTGGCATGCTATGGGGGTAATGTGCCTTCTAGTGGCTATTCTTGTGCAGTACCTGTTCCAATCAATGGATCTTGTCTTGGAGTACCATGGCAGGTATTATACTAGTTGTATTGCTTCTAATGTTGCATCAGGGTGTGTGTGTCTGCATTCCTAAGAAGCCCAACATGTGTGTCAGTTCCCAGTCTGTTTGAAGATCCACACAGGCTGGGGACCATTTATTTACACCAATACTCGAATAAATGTAAAATAAGTCAATTTGTGCTTTGAGTCTGCCCTGTCAATGTCTATCTAGAGTTTTAGCAGGAATTGACACAGCCTCCAGCTGATTGGCAGAGTCAGCTCTAGCTGATCTGTGACATCTTCCTGCAGCTGTGGATCACCTGGCACCGATCTCTACCAATCAGCTAGAGCCCATCAATAATGATCACGGATAGTAGTGGAAAAGGGCTGCAGCTGATTAGCTGCAGATTCTCCCCCAATCATATGGAGACTGTCTTCAATGCAAAGTGACTAGAATCTACTATGACAGCAGAGTCAGGTGCCTGGCTGATAGGAGAGACCATAGCCAGTTGATCCATGGTATCTCCACTGTTGCTGCCGATCTCTTCTGGCAGTCAGCTGATACATGGCATTTTCCCATCGCCAGCCAGCAGATCAGCAAGGAATCATTGCAAGGATCCACTGAGGCAACGGAGATGCTGCAGATCTACTACAGGTGGTCTCTCCAATCAATTGGAGCTGATCTCTGCTGCCAGGGCAGATAGTTGCCGCTGAATATTGGGAATGGGCTCCAGCTTATCCAGGAATAAGCAAACACCAGCTCAAAAAAACCATGATCTGAAAACAGGGTTAAAAAACCCTGGCCAATCAGTGCTTTTGGGGATTGAAGTCCAAGAACCAAAGAATGGGAAACACTGCTCTAAAGCAGTCCACTAAATTGCGCTTCCCTGATGCTTGTTGACACATTTTATCAACAAGCAAGTTGATGCTTGTTGATAAAAGGTAAATAATAGGCTGTCGTGACATCCTACTTCATGCTCCAACTTACGCTGCTGGTGTTTTGTCACCACAGGAGTGGTTTTGCTTTGGCTCCACAGCCAAGCTGTGGACAAGCTAAAGAAGGATATCAAATCACAGTGCTGGTGTATTCTGATGGAGAATTTAGGCTAGGGGCATAAAAAGCATGAACCATATATGTGTCTTTCTCATCGGGGTGGAGTGGGGATTGACAGGAACATAAACTTTTTAAAAATGTAGGACACAAGGCATTGATTTAGACAGAGTGTATGAATTTGAGACAGGCTGTTTTTCAATGGCACATTGGCTTCTGAAGCTTGACTTAGGTACTGTAAAGGTAAAGGCCACCATTGCTTGAAAGCCAGTCATATCCGACTCTAGGTTCAGTGCTCACCTCTGTTTATAACCAAAGAGCCAGCATTGTTTGTGTCTGCAGACATGTTTCTGTGGACATGTGGACGGCATGACTAAACACCGGAGTACACAGAACACTGTTTACCTTCCCACCAAAGTGGTACCTATTTACTTACGTGCAGTTTCCTGCTTTCAAACTGCTAGGTTGGCAAGAGCTGGGACAGAGATGGGAGCTCACTCCATTGTACAGTACTCAGGTCTTGAACTGCTGACCTTCCAGTCATAAAGTTCAGCATCTTAACCACTAAGCCACCATAGTCCCTTGAAGCTTGAATTAGACCAGGAGTGCCCAAACTTTTTGGGCCACGGGTCAGTCATGTGGTTCAGGGGGCTGGTCACTATGGCCCAGATCCAGCCCCGATGCCAATTCTTCTGGCCCACAAAGCCCTTGTCGCTCCCGGATGCAGAAGTAAAATGCGCCTGTACAGGCACGTTTTACTTCTGCTTCCAGGAGCGATGAGGGCTTTGTGGGTCGGATGAATTGGTGTTGGGGCTAGATCCAGCCACCAGGCCATAGTTTGGGCACCCCTGACTTAGACCCTGAAAAATTGCCAGTAGGATGCCACTGTGTGTGAGAGAGAGGGAGATGAAGGGAAGGATGGGGAAGGAGAGGTGTGTGGTTAATATTTCAGTTTAATTCATCGATTTAAATTTACTTGAAACTGGCAGCTTTAGAAATGTCAATGTTTTCAGCTAGATCATTGGAAGAATGGTTCCCTTTTAATTTTTTTTAATTCTTGGATCCACAGGTATGAACAGGAGGTAAGCTGGGGAATCTATCTAGACAAGACCTGTCCCTGGTATTTGGCACTGCTTTAATGCCCTCTCCTAAAAGCACAGGCTTGCACCTCATCAAGCCAGTTGTGCTAATTATCCCCTTACTGGTGCCCAGCCCAGAAATGCATAGTTTGGATAGGTGTGCTGTAATATAGGGAATGCTGGAAGAATTCCAGAGAGGCTGCAAGTACAATTTAGTTTGAAAACTGTAGACATTAAAAAAAATGAATGAAAACTACATGCAGTAGTAACTTTGCTGTCATTCACACTGCATGCTGGTGTATTAAATAGCCACCCTGAGTGTGCTCACATAAAAAAGGGGGATATAGATGTGAATAAATAAATAAATACAAATGAATAAATGAACAAATCATGTGCAGTAGAAATTACCCAGGTGTGGTGCACATTACATAGTACTGTATCTTGCTTTTGAACTGCTAGTTGGGACAGATGATGGGAGCTCACTCCATCATGCAGCACTCGGGTCTTGAACTGCTGATCTGCCAACCTTCAAATCATTAATCTCAGGATCTTAACACCTAAGCCCCTTAGTGGTTAAGATGTTTATCCCCTTCTGCTGGACATTATTGGACCCTAGAACTCTAGAGAGTGGGGCCAGTGGTAAGAGATGAAGGGTGATTATAGTACCACTGTATCTGGAGGGCCATATACATCCCATGTCTGGTTGAAACTGTGGTGGGGCTCAGATATCTGTGTGAATCAGGACTTCTGTGGACATATCTGCACCACCATATTACAGTACTTGGAAGACTCCAATGTTGCTTAATTTTGGTATTTAAAAAAGTTTCGCTTGGGTTATTGCTTGCTTAATAGAATACAAAGGTTATCCAGGTTCTTCTTCTTCTTCCAGATCTGAATCCGAATATAGGCAATCCATATGGCGATCAGCCGTGAAGACTGTTCTGATAATATAATGTAGTGGTCTTTCATCTGTAGATTTGTGAACAGCACTGAGACTGAATACTGTTTAAAAAATGGAATTAAGATTGGGAATTTGAATTGGATGATTGGTATAAAGAGATATGGGATATTGCTTACCTTGGAGTCATTGTTTAGCAAGGAGTCTGTGCATTGGTAGATGTTTCTGTGATGACATTCCACACATGCAGATGGACTTGAGAAATCTAGTCCATCTGCATGCAGTTTTTTTTTTAGCCATTTGGATATCATGTCACCCGCTGGCTAGGCAGACCATGATGTGTGCCCTCTGCTATCACCTGACCCAATTTCATGTTGTGTAGTTGCGGAGGGTATTTTAAATATTTTAATGTTTTTTTTGGAATGGGATCTTTGTGATTTTATTGTTATGTGGTATTTTTGTATGTGTGAGCTGCCCTGAGTCGCCCAGGCAAGAGGGTGGCAATACAAATATGATTAAATAAATAAATAAAATCTGATGGAAGACACTTTTGGGATATAACTACAAATGATAAATTAACATGTGAGTTAAAGGTAAAAAGGGATTAATAAAAAATGGGGAAAATTTTTAGATTATGTATTAGTGAAAAAGAAAAAGGAGTAAAGCCAGGGAAAGATGTATTATCTTTTTGGAACAATGGGATGAATATATATTTTAAAAATGTTATGAGAAACCTTTACCTTGAGTCATGTGTGCTTTATATCAGAGGTTCTGGAGAATATTCCCTGGCAAGAAACCAGTTTAATCTGTTTAACAGTGTCTCTTAGAAATATGCTACATGAATTGAACTTGACCATTGTGTATCTGGGGAAAGAGTTCTGGATTTTTATGTATTTGGAGCCATATGAGTGAAAAATGAGCATAAATCCTCATGTTGATTTCAACTTTCTGTGTACTTTGTTCATCTGCAATTCTGTTCTTCATCTTTGTGTGTGTGTGTCATGCTTTTATCAGATGTTTTCTTTGTTTTCCTACATGTCCTGAACTGTAAAAAAAACCCCAAAAAACAATCTTTATTTATATCAATAGTATGCTATTTAAAGAATCCATTTAGTTTAAGGGTGTGGCTAGCTCTAGTGAAAGGAAATTTATTTTAATTAAACAATAAGTTAAATAAAGTTTGTCTTAATATGCAATTTTTAAAAGCAAATTTTAGAGCTAGTTTAATCTTTATTCTCAGTGACCTTTCTTTAGTTTCCCTTCCATTCTTTGTACTATTTAATTTTATTAGGGTGCAAAATAGATAAGGTTGCCTTATTTCCTGACAGTCTTACAGAATAGTTATAGTAAAACAAAATAACCAAAGAAGCAAAAGTGCTATGGAAAGTTCCATACAATTTGTCACTTGGGGGGTAAATCCATTAATCCTGCTTTGGGTAGGCCCACTGAAATCAATGGGATTTGTTTGGCACAATGAGTCTATTATAAGTAGGACTAATATCAGATTTAGCCCTTATGGGGATCTGCAGTTCTGGCCTTCCAGCTGTTACTTGAATGCAGCTTCTATAATAATAATAATAATAATAATAATAATAATAATAATAATAATAATAATAATAATAATAATAATAATAATAATAATAATAATAATAATAATAATAATAATGATGATGATGATGATGATGATGATGATGATGATGATGATGATGATGATGATGTTGTGCCAGAAATTATTCTGGGTTGAAAAGATTTTTGCTGGAGAAACTCCGCTCAGGGGACGCCCAAATGAGGCTCCTTTCATGTCCCCAAGATCTTTTCCCACCAAAGTGATTCCTATAGTATATCTACTTGCAATTTCTTGCTTTCAAACTGCTAGGTTGGCAGGAGGAGGGACAGAGATGGACACTCAATCCATCATACAGTACCCGGGTCTTGAACTGCCGATTTACCAGCCTCCCAGCTAGCAAGGTTAGCTTCTTAACCACTGAGCCACCACAGTCCCTTGCAGTTTCTATGATCCCTCAGCACTGGCTGTGCTGGCTAACACTGATGGGAATTGTAATCCAACAGCATCTGTAGCGTTGCTCATTCCTGATTTCCAGTAGTACCAAAGTTCAGAATGCCCCCAAGAATAAAATTTTCTTGTATTTTGTTTAGTGTTTGTGAGGGTTCAGTCAGAAGGAAATTAATCTTCAGAAAATACTATTTATAAAGGAGTAATTTGGTGCAGAAGATTAGCAAAGGGAATTGGTTTTATTATACATCCCTTTCAGAATCCTGGTGGGAAGAAGACTTACTGACAACTATTTTAAATAAGTAATTAATCCAGAAGGCAAGATTTTTGTGTGGAAAAGGGAATAATGCTGGGAAATATGGAAGGCAGCAGGAAAAGAGAACAAATGTGAGTTGGATTGAATCCGTAAAGGAAGTCACAAGGTTGAGCTTGAAAGAGCTGGGCAGGGCTATTGAGGACAGGACAATTTTAAGATCTCTCATTTATAGGTCAGAAATTACTTGATGGCACATAATAAAAACAATAAAGCCAAAATACTGTTAAAAATATGTGGACAGTGGAAATTATATAAGCAGGTTGCATCTTCTGGTATGATGTCCATTACGTGACTAGGTATATGACATGTTGTTGTTGTTGAGTCACACTGTCACGTCCGACCCTTTGTGACACCATGGATTACTGCACACCATATATTCTGCTAAAGAGAGCCCCATAATTGCTATTGTGTGCAATTTTCCCCCCAACAGAATTCTGGCCTATTTTTTTTTTAAGTTCCTAATCTACCACATGATTGTAAACATGTATAATCTATAAATGTGGTTGCTTCACTTTGGAGAGCTGAAATGTAGTACTGTAATTGTAATAATAAGCATGAAGTTATAGGCATACATGTGCACTTGTTGACTTTCTTGGAAGCAGAGAGTCACTCCATTCTGTTCAAGTGAAGACTGGGTTGAATGGCATTTTGAAAACCTGTGGGTTCTATGTCTGTCGTTTTTCTGCCCCTGCTATTTCAGTGAAAACTTAACCTCAATTTTGCACTGCTGTTTTTCAGGGATTGCTTCTGAGATCTGCCTTTGGCATGGGCAACCCTTCCCCATCTTGGAGGTGGAGACGCATGATATCTCGAGGAGCAACATTTCAAGTTCTTTTACTAAGACAACCTCAAGTGTGAGCAGAAATATAGACCCCTGAGTCCAGCAGCAGTCATGCCTTTTGGGCTGAAATTGCGAAGGACCAGGCGTTACAATGTCCGGAGCAAGAACTGTTTCATGACCCGGATCCGCCTGCTGGACAATAATGAGATCGAATGCACGTTGTCCGTGGAGAGCACCGGGCAAGAGTGCCTGGAGGCCGTGGCTCAGCGGCTGGAATTACGAGAGGTAAGGCTAACCCAGGGAAAGACCATCTGTTGCCCACAATTTGGCATTTTGCTAGCTCCAGCCTTTTTCTCATTTGGAACATGTTTATTAGAATATGTTATTCTTGGACTTGGCCCGATCTTATCACTGAATGGAACTTTGGCAAATGTATCCTGCTTACATAAAATGCAGGGACAGTCCATTACCTACGGGTTGATTTGTGAGTCACTGTTATTTCCTGCCAGGGCAAACTCCCAGTGATGTGAAAAGGGATGTTTATCTCCTCTCTTCCTAAGTGACTGCTACTTTCTGTGTTTCTGAGTGTTTTAGCTCATGTTTCCACAGTCGAGCAAAGCACAAAACATCTCCACGCTGCCAGTTATGTAAGTTAAGATAATTTGGCATTGCACAATCATTGAACACTAGCAGTTTCAGGTCTTCTGAAAACACTTTGTAAAATTTGTTATAAAACACAGGGTGTACAACTTTCAGAGATTGATGAGTTTTTAAAAACAACATTGTGTGGGCTGCAATTCCACAAACACATTGAGGACACAGAACAGTGATGCACAGGTTCAGAATTCAAAATCAAGGACTCTGAAATCAATCAATCAATCAATCAATCAATCAATCAATCAATCAATCAATCAATCAATCAATCAATCAATCAATCAATCAATCAATCACTTTATTAGGGTCTAACAACCAGCACAGTAAAACAAGAGGTAAAATGTTTAAAATTTATGCTTAAAATGTAGTTTAAATATATTATTTAAAAACATATCCATTCAAAGTTAAAGAAATAGAATGAAATCAGTTTTTTAAATTAGTGCTACGATAACTGCTACTGCAACATAGCATTCATGGTTTGTGCCACTGGGGGGCCTGCCAGAATTGTTCTTCTAATCCTGATCACTGTAGCACAAAACTTGCCGGTATTACAGGTAAAAGCAAGACTTTTGTCTGATAGTAGCCAGTGAGCGTGATTGATCGATCAAGATATTTCCAGAGCAGTGGGGGATATGAGTTTATCTCGGATATCCCTATAGAAAGGAGAGATGCGTAAAACATATTTTGTAGTTTCAGCCTCTCCTGTATATCAGGGGCACAGTCTCTCTGCCATAGGTATCCTTCGAAACTCTCCCCCCAAACAGCCGAAGGAAGAGTATGACAGTGGGCCAATGTGAATACCCTTTTATGGCTGGGCATCTCAAGTTCTGTCAGATACTGAGCAAGGGAGACAATGTATCTTCGGGAGTCAGGAGCCAAAAAAGTTGGAACCCTGGCTAGTTCGACTCTGATATTTTTGGCTCCTCACCCCAGGTTTCTTTGAGCTTGTGTGTTAGTTTAAGAGTAGCTGGGCAAGAAATGGCCTTTTCTCAGAACCGTATGTTATTGCAGACCATTTCCTTTGCAATACAAAGTGTTGGACAGTGGTTTTACGTTTGGTGGGCAATTAAGACCTGCTCATTGTGGACACAAAAACTGCTAGAACATTTGTGTTGATTGGGATTATCTACCTTGTATTATTTTTGATTCTCTTGGGGGAGCTTTCTGGCTGTGGGGCCTGTCATGACACTTCATAATTTTTTGCTATATAACTAATGGACAGTGATAGTGACCTTGCTAGATTTTCTTCTGCTGCTGCTGTTTTCATCATATTCTTCATGTTTCAGTGTGAAATTCAAAATCAGGGAGAATTCTGTTCATGGAATCTCTCAACACAATCAAACACCCAAGCTTCATTTTGTCCCCTATCTTCAGCATTTTCTCAGTTTCAGGCCCTCCAATACAATGGAATGCATACAATGTATTTGTTGTTGTTGTTCAGTCACATAGTCGAGTTGGAAACTTTGCGACCCCATGAACCATTGCACACCAGGCATCCCTATCCTCCACCATCCTCCTCAACCCACTCAGCTCTGCACCCATTGTGTCAACAATACCATCTAGCCATCTTATTCTTTGCTGCCCCCTTCTTCTTTGGCCCTTCACCTTTCCCAGCATCAAGGCTTTCTCAAATGAATCCTCTCTTCTCATTTGGTGTCCAAAGTACTTTAGCTTCATCTTTAATATTTGGCTTTCCAAGGAGCAGTCAGGGTTGATTTCTTTTAAGACTGACCTATTTGTTCTTCTTGCTGACCAGGGTACTCTCAAAATTTTCCTCCAACACCACATTTCAAAGGCGTCTATTCTTCTGTGCTCAGCTTTCCTTATAGTCCAGCTCTCACAACCATACATTACTACCATCTTGTATATCATTTTGATAATATTTTTTCAATAGGAGAGGTTTGTGAAGCTGAGTAAGATCAGCCTACATTATTAATGTAAGATCTCAGATTCAGCTCATTCAGTTTTATTTTTGTTAGGTTAGCAGAAAGAGACAGAGATTAGAAGCAAAAAATATCTGTGTTGGCCTTTTGAAACATAAAAACAATAATTGCAGTGTCTATTAGATTGAAGTTTAAACAAAACAATGAAATATGCAAATTTAAAGTCTCCAGATTTGATGGGATGATATAGTGGAAGTTCCCAGCTCCCAAATGTTGCTTGTTGTTTTGAAATGCCTGGTGAAGAGGCTTGGAAGGTCTAGGCATGCCTGCCACATGTCCACAGAAATGCCTGCCAACGCAGACAGCGCTGGCTCTTTGGCTATAAACAGAGATGAGCACTGAACCCTAGAGTTTCGGATATGACTGACTTTCAAACAAGGGTGATCTTTACCTTTACTAGTTGGTCTAGTGAATATATTATATGAGAAAACAAAATAAAATAAACAAAACAAAATAAAAAACACTGTAGAAGAAGTAGAAGCAGTGACAGATTTTACTTTCTTAGGATCTAAGCTCACTGCAGATGGTGATTGCAGCCATGAAATAAAAAGGCGACTGATTCTTGGGAGGCAAGCGATGAGAAACCTGGGGAGCATAGTGAAAAGTAGAGACATCACATTGAAAACAAAAATTCGCATAGTCAAGGCAATGGTATTCCCTGTGGCAATGTATGGTTGCGAGAGTTGGACCATTAGGAAAGCTGAACGCAGAAGAATAGACGCCTTTGAGATGTGGTGTTGGAGGAGAGTTTTGAGAGTCCCCTGGACAGTGAGGAGAACAAATAGGTCAATCTTAGAAGAAATCATCCCTGACTGTTCCTTAGAAGGTCAAATAATAAAGATGAGGCTAAAGTACTTTGGACATCAAATGAGAAGAGAGGATTCACTTGAGAAAGCTTTGATGCTTGGAAGGGTCGAGGGCAAAAGAAGAAGGGAACGGCCCAAGATGAGATGGCTTGATGGTATTGTGGAGACAATGGGCACAGAGCTGAGTGAGTTGAGGGGGATGGTGGAGGACAGGAGTGCCTGGCGGACAGTGGTCCATGGGGTCGCAGAGGGTCGGAATCGACTGTGCGACTGAACAACAACAAAGAACTTTAAAGACTAACTGCTATATATTTTATTGTTAGCTTTCGTGGATCAAGTCCACTTCTTCAGATGAAGAGTGAAACTTACAGGCATGGTTTTTATGTACCAAATTCAGGGGTCAAAGGGAGAAGGGTGTGTTCAAGCAAAATGACAGACAAGCAAGCACAACAATACAGTTTCCGACAGCCATCAGCAACAATAGATTATTCAGATTAGCTCTAAATGTCTCCTTTTCAATCTCAAAGGGTCTGAGAAAGCCCATTGTGATCTCTGATCAACCTTTGGACCTGCAAACAAAAACGCTGTACCTGGTTACTTCCTGTTTTGCTAAAGAGAATTGGCAGGAAGGTTGTAATATAATATATATAATATCTAGCAGCATATAGAAATCTGTGTATCAAATTTGATAATGTCCCAGAAACCCTTCACTAATATTTAATCCCCTGCGATGGGTGTCTAACTGATGGATGTATTTGATTAGTGAAGGTTTTCTGGAGTTGCTGCCCTTCAGAAAGGATGTTAAGACCTGGCTGGCAGGGCAGGTATGGGGTACGGGCTAGACGGTCACCCCAGCCTGCTGGATTGTTTGACTCCTTCTCTCTTGGTGAATCTCTTTGTAAATCTCATTTTTAAACCTTTTTAAATCTCTTTTTAGTCTTTTAATTCTGATTTTTATTCTGTGTTTTAACTCCTGTTTTTTAATGTCATGTTAGCTGCCCTGGGTCATTCATGAAGAGAGTGGCATACAAATATGATTAAATAAATAAATATATAAATATATAAATAAGAGTCACCATAAGTCAAAGATGATTTGACAGCACATGACAACAACACAGTAGTCATAGGTAAAACGGGCAATTCTAAATTGTTTTATAAAGACAAGGGGGGAACTACACTCCTTTATGATGCTAAGTTGCTTACTAGGAATGGGCTACATGCAAGCATATTACATATTTTACGATGTGTTGTGTAATCACTGGTGAGCATTTCAACAATGAGAGTATTCAAGAGAGAATTAGACAACCATCTGTCATATCTGCTTTGAATTGGATTCCTGCACTGAGCAGGGCTCGATGGCCTAAAAGGACCCTTCCAACTTCGTTATTCTATGAGTCTATGAAACTCTTTAAAATATACAATGTGTTCTGCTCAGTTCACTGTAAAATAAGTGAACTTTAGTAACCTTGATAAACTACCTGACTTGCATTCCTCTCCCTTGCTTGTCCACAGGACTAAGGGGCTATGGTAGCTCAGTGGTTAAGACACTCACCTTGTTAGCTGGAAGGCTGGCAAGTCAGCAGTTAAAGACCTGGGTACTGCATGATGGATTGAGCACCCATCTCTGTCCCAGCTCTTGGGGACATGAAAGGACCTTTTTTGGACCTCTCTGTGGGTGTTTGCCACATGCCATGCACGATTATTGCCAAGAAAGACCGCTTCTAGTCATTTTTTTGGTCTAGAGTGGGTAGGTGTATTTTGGAATCTGGATGGAGGCCAACTGCACATTTCAGCTGAAAATCTTAGCAAGAATCCGATAGTGCCATTTCTTCCCCCAATATGGCCTCACTTTAAATCTGTAAACTTTCAATTCTCATTCATGTGTAGCTGTCTTTGTGTGTGTGTGTGTGTGTGTTATATTTAAGACACTAGTATATCTTCATTCAGTAGAGTCTTTTGGAATACACTGCCTGAAATCTTGTTGTTTAATATTGTAAGTTGTACTAGAGTAGAGTCATTGAATCAGTGAAGATTTGATGGGTCAACTCTTCCATAAATTCAATTGATTCAAATGGGCCTACTCTAGTGTTACTTACTATGCTAAACAACAGGATTTTGGTCAGTGTGTTGTATTGTTTGCCTTTATTCAAATAGAATTTGCTGTGACAAACAATAGAATATAATACATGATTTCTGTAGCTATTACTTTCCAGATATTTCTTATCTATTAAATCTGCATTATGCCTTTATACTACTGAGCTGAGGAGGTACCCAAAGCAATTCTGTCCCTACTCTATTCTCAGAATGGCCTTGTAAAGTCAATCAGACTGTGAAGTCAGGCTTTCATGGGGAACTACAAACGGTATCTCCCAAATCCTAGTCTATCCACCACTTCATTTCACTGGTTCTTATACTGTAATTGTTATATCATGAGAGAGAGTCAGGTTCAGTTTCTTTAAAATATGCTGAGAGTCAGAGCAAGAGAATAAATAGAAAAGGGGAAAAACACACACAGTATGAATATAATTTAAAATCTTATATATCCTGTAATGTGAGTGGTAATTAACTTACCTGAATGGTAGCTACGGAGGCCAAGTTAACAAATTGAAGATGACATTCAGATGTTGTTGCTTAAAAAGCTGAGTATTGAAAGACTGTCTTCCATCAATGAACTGAGGAGAATGGTTATGAGGGAAGGCTCTTTCATATACTCAAAATGCAGGTTATTTGGACGGCTACTTAGGTTGGACCCAGGTGTGAATAAGTAGCCACTGTAGTTCTTTTAAGATGGATATAAAATGAACAAACCTGGGAGTTTTGATTAAAATTCTGGCAGTCTTAATCTGTACTGATTATAGCTTCTGAGATTTCTTTCAGGGCAACCCTACATATAATATATTTTATGTTATGTGCTGCTAAGTTGTTTCAGACTTATGGCTGCCCTAGTAAGTTCGTGAGATATTTAAGGAATGGTTTGCCTATTGTCCCTCCCCATTTGAATTTCCATGGCTAAGCAAGGATTTGAACTCAGGTCTCCTCAGGTCCCCTAGTCCAATGCTCTCTCCTCTACACTTCACTGTCTCTCAGAAAATAGAACAGGGGTCATCAGACTTGGCTCTCCAGATGTTCTTGGACTTCAATTCCCAGAAGTCCTGATTAGCAGGTGTATTGACTTGGGCTTCTGGGAATTGAAGTCCAAGAACCCACACATAAATATAGCTGAGCAGGACAGGGTTGTTCTTAACATTGTTCCTACCTAAGATTACTGCAGTTGTCACAAATTCTTTCCCTTTTTTGTCTCCTGTGTTTATTGGCTTTAAGCTTTTACAAGTGCTGTAGATGACCCACAATCGCTCCCAATACCAGATGCAGAAGACATGGAGGTTCAGAAAAACTGGTCACAAACTACATGAGAAGCTTCTGGCTAAGACTTCCTTGATATTTTAATTTTTAAAAACAAGAAAACCATGCTGATTTGTTAATGTGATATATACAAATTGTATTGCAAGATTTTAGTAATGTAGCTGGTTGGTTCGGCACAGATTACTTTCTAGGCTTGGAATTGAGACCTGATTGTTTGATAAACTAGTTGAGGAACATGATTTAACTCTGGAACAGTCATCAAAGAAATGTCTGAGTTGCATACTGTGGGCAGATTTCTTCTTCACAGTCGCTTCACCTTCCCAGGAAGAGAAATCTGTGCTTACTCCCCTGCCCCCACTTTTTTCTTTTTGGAATGTGGGATGAACTTCAGATAGTGCTTGTTTTATGTGTTTTTCTTTTTGCTGAGTTTGTTCTGGAATCTCTTTTGAGGCATTGTAGATTGTTTCCCTACTGTAATTTATCTTTTAAAAAATCCACTGAAAGCTGCTTCTGTTAAAAGCTGCCTTTCATTGCTTTACTGTAGTAGCTGACTTCTAACTAATATAAGTACAGTACAGTATAAAGTGTGCATTCCTTGGACTAATTGTGAACCTTTTAAGATAGCTGTTATTGGAAATTTGGGATTCTTCTTCTGCCATCTCCAAATCCGAATATAGCCATGATGACTATTCTGAGAATATAATGCAGTGGCCTTTCATCTGCCTCCCGCATCACAGAATGACACCCATACTACTGATCCAGTTCTTTGAGTCACTTTCTGGTCCTGAGCCCTTTTGGTATACAAAGTCCTGCTCAGCCCCAGGCCAGTATTGATGACGCTGTTGCCCTCCGAGATGGATTCAAGTGGGATTTATATATAGCGACTCAGTGCTAAGTGGTCTAACCATATGAGTTTTGTCAGTTTTTTAAACTTTTACCCACTCAGCTGTTAAGGCATCTCTGTACCACTTTCCATTGGAAAATACCAAATTGTTTTGCAAATATTGCAATGTTAAATCACCAAATGATTACAAGATTAGGTTGTACAACAGCAATAGAACAATACATTAAAAGCATGAGCGATGAGTGATGCTTGAATTATCAGGAAAGTATATGCAGAAAAAACTATGATTTCAGTCAATAGTGGAGATGCCATTTATTTAGAGTCAAGCTAATATCAATTGGGAGATTCACAGTTGGCAAAATTTAGTAGCTTTGCTCACCAGATTTCTCCCCTTGCAATTTTGTGTTGCAATTTAGAATCACATTTGTTGGTCTGTCATCAAGATAAATTAACCCAGAGGTCCTTTGGGGTAGGACCAGTCGTGGGTTGTTGCCGGTTCGCACCGGTTCACCCAAACCGGTAGCAACAATCCTGGGTGGTTCTCCGGTGTGTGTGTGTGTGTGTGTGTGTGTGTGTGTGTGTGTGTGTGTGTGTGTGTGTGTGTGTGTGTGTGTGTGTGTAGTAACCACCAGGGATTAGTGTTGGGTTTTTTTGAAGCGTCTGGTTCGGACGCCTCACTGGCAAAAATAAAATAAAATAAAATTGGAGCCAAAATGGCTCACGGGAACTGTGCATGCGTCAAACACTTCTATTTTTTACTGCACATGCATCAAATGGAGGTTTGATGCATGCAAAGTTCCTGGCAGCCAAAATGGCTGCCGGGAAAGGAAGGGTTCAGTCAGCGCCTGAAGCAGCAGCAGCGGCGGCCTTTCCTTGCTGGGCCATGCATGCCACGCTGCCCGGCCACCACGCCATTGCAGCGGTTTGTCGCCGTGTCGCTACCTCTGCTGCTCCCCGACGAGGTGACCCAGAGCAAGTGACCCAGAGTTTCTGTTTGGAGTGGGCGGGTTGATTTGTGTTTGGGATGGGTGGGTGTATTTTTATGTAATTTTTGAAATCAGACAGCTGGGTGCTTGCTCAGTGAGTAAATAAAGAACTATAGTCTATTGTGGTTCTTATTTAACCACCACAACTTAATCTAGGAATAGTACTTTACATACTGCCTAATCTTATTAATAGATTTGATGCATTTGAGGACATTGATATACAAAGGTACCTCGAGTTACAAACACCTCGGGTAACGAAATTTCCGGGTTACAAATGAAAATCCATTGAAAATAATTCCTCAGGTTAAGAATTATTTTCGGAATACGAAGCAAGTTTCTCCAGAAACTTGTGCATTACCAGAGCTGGACACTAGAGGGCACTGCCTGCAATGTAAAATACAGTGGTACTTCGGGTTATGAATTTTTCGTGACATGAAACATCCCAGAGAATGCATTAAATTCGTAACCCAAGGTACCACTGTACTTCTTGTGTGTACATCAATTCACAATCATACATGGAAGAAGAAATAAATGTATTTCATTAGTCTAGGAATAAGTGGAATACACTAGTACCCCGGATAACGTTATGACTTGGTTCCACAAGTCATGTTGTTATCCGGTTTTTAGCGTTGTCCGGGGTATACACCGAACAATGCTAAAAAACATCAGGCGCATTGGTGCGCGCACATGTTAAATGCAGTTTGGGGAGGATACGGAGATTTTCTCCGTATCCTCCCCAAGCCACGCTTGACAGGCGCGTGCTTGCACGACGTTTGGAAAGGGTATGGGGACCCATACCCTTTCCAAACATCGTGCGGGTGGGCCCTGGTGGGTGGGTGGGTGGGTTGGATTGGGTAGATGTTCTCCTTTCAACCACCCTCAGCCTTAAATGATTTGGCATTGTGTTAAGTCAGAGGAGGGATCATTATAAATATGTTCGGGTTTGGTAGCAAAAGGTCTAGATATCCTTGGCATTTAACATTAAAGGAACTAGACATCAAGCAGTGGAAAAGAGCTACTTGAGATTGTGGAAAGGTAGTACTGAAAACCAGAGTAAAAACATGCTGCACTAAATTGGCAAACTGACTGCCTTGGCATAAGATGTTTTTGCTTGAATAATTTATTAATGATGGCTTGTTGATTGATTGATTGATTATCCTTGCATACTGCTCTTTTGGAGCTCTTCCCACTCTGGTTGGTTCACATATTTAAGGGGAGGAGAGGAGTGAAAGCAAAATGTCAACTTTTTTGGAGCATACTTTTCGTGCTGCAAACTGATAACTTTGCTTCTGCAATTTCTTTTTTATCTTTTAGTCCAATAATGGCCAATCAAAGTGAAATCAAGAGATAAGATTTCAAATCTTAGATTGGGAACAGAGTTAGAGATAGGAACTAAGCAAATTGGCATCAGACATTTTACAATGAGATATATCTTGGCCATGGACAAACAAAAGGAATGGCAAAAGCAGAGCCAACAGTACGTAGAAACAAACCCTATGAGGGAGGGGCCAGAAGTCCTTATCACCTAACAAAACTTAAGAACAGTTTCACTTACAAAATTATCCATTCCATTTTTGCCCATGGAATTGCTCTTAAGCAAAGCCCCAACTATTTTTCAAGATGACTCTTCATAGTCCTCTTCTATTTCCTCACCTCTGTTGGAAACTGGAATTTCAGATCTGCCATTCTCCAACCAGCATTTCCATTGATGAGTTTCCTTGAAGAAGCATGCATGGCCAACATGACAACCAGGCTGTGGTGTCAATAGTCCAGTGTGTAGCCAGGTCATGTACACTTCTGAACAACCAGGATGAATGTGGTGGACTATTCCAACTAGAAATAAGAAATATGACTATTTTGGTGCCAGTGACAGTCATGAATATTATAAACCATAGGCAACCTAGCTTCTTCGATATAGCACTAGAATGGTTATCCTCCCTACATTCCATGTATATCCTTAAATGTATAAGACTTTTCCTTCTAGAAATATTTTTCCACCATTGTGGGCTTTTTTTTAAGTAAACAGTCTTTATATATATATACACACGCACACACATGAGATGATAAGGGAGGAGACAAGTCTAATAGCAAAGACCAAGGATATATGACTATTAGACTTTTGGAAATTGCCCATCCTACAATCCATCCATCCATCAATAAATGCAGTTGTTTATATAGTGCTAAAATACTTTCTGGGCAGCTCACAAAGTAACTATGCATACTACAGTCTGCTCCCAACAAGCTGGTTATTTATTTTACTGACCTTGGATGGAAAACAGTCAACCTTGGATGGAAGGCTGTGTTGACCTTGAGTCTGTGGGTATCTAATACTGATCATGAACAGGGTTTTGACTGCTGTGTTGAAGCTTAACCTAGACAGAAGGAGCTGGGGTATGTATGGATTTGACTATTAATGTGGGAAAAGAAAAGAAAAAACCAAAACATATGGGCTAGGATCTATTAGGGTGTGCCATTGATAGAATGGCTCCCATTGGTGGACCCATGGAGATAGGAACTCTCTTTGTTTCTGCAGCTCCCCATGCACACAAAATATATGCTCTGAGGGTGTGAGACTCATCCCTCCTGGGCTGATCCGTAAATGATGTGGAAGGCTCAGAACAACTCCCAATTCATCACAGTCTGTGCAGCTCTAGGTGCCAACCCCGAGGATGACTAGAAAGTCTATAACTAGAAATAGAGCCTTCTTGGTGGCGACGGCAGCGCTATGGAACATGCTACCAGTGGAGCTGCGCCAGACCCCATCACTGACTATCTTCAAAAACAATTAAAAGCTCTCTTGTTCAAGGAGACATTTCAGGGTGTTGTCCCTTTAGCTATAAATCAGTCAATCAGTTGATCCTCTCTGCCATCAGTCACCAATTATTTTATTTTATTTTTGGACATATTTGTTTGGTTGGTCTGTTTTTGATTTGTTATATCTTTTATTGTGTTATCTGATATTTGTTTGTACACCATCCAGAGTGGGAAATCTCCCAAATGGGTGGTATAAAAATGTAATAAATATAAATAAAGGCTGCAGTACAACAGCAAAGGGACAATTCTTTATTGTGCCAGTAATTAGCTGCTAGTGCAATGCTGCCTTAGTCTAAGCTAGGCCATTTTTAGTGGTTTAATGCTGAGCTTGATGACTGGAAGGTTGGAAGGTCAGCAATTCAAGACCTGTGTGCTGCATGACTGAGTGAGCTCCCATTGTCTGCCCAAGCTCCTGCCAACCTAGCAGTTCGAAAGCAAGACATTGTAGATAGATAAATATGTACTGCTTTGGTGGTAAAGGTTACAGCGTTCTGTGTGCTTTGGTGTCTAGTCATGCTTTATTTATTTATTTATTTATTCATATTTATCCACCGCCCTCCTCACCGAGGTAACTCAGGGCGGTTTACAAGTCATAAAAACACCACAATAAAGACATAAAACCATTTCCTAAAAACCTCAAATTTAAAACTATTGAAGATTAAAAATTTAAAATCTTAAAAAAATTAAAACATCACCAATTTGCTATGTCTTACTGATTAAGAAGTTGAGGGAGAGAGGGTGCTTAAACCATCCAGGGAGCTGGGGTCATTGTGCTTCCTATACCTGCCCCACCAGCCATGTTTTTAGATTCTTCCTAAAGGGCAGCAACTCCGTCTGGACACGTAGCTCCATTGGCAGGAGGTTGCTTGCTACATGACTATGGAAACATCTGCAGATGCAGACAGCTATAAATGGAGATGAGCACTTCCCCCTAGAGTCAGAGATGACTGGCTGTCAAGCAAGGGAGATCTTTACTATTATTTAATTAAATGTTAATATGAAGAGATTTGTGAAAAGAAAAGAGGGAAGGCAGTATCTGTTTGTCAAATTGTGCAGAGAACAAACTTTTACTTTTAAACAATTCCCTCTCTCTTTTCTTCTAGACACACTATTTTGGCCTTTGGTTTCATAGCAAGAGTCAGCAAGTGCGATGGGTCGAATTGGAGAAACCGTTGAAAAAGCAATTGGACAAGTTTGCCAGTGAGCCTCTGCTTTTCTTTGGGGTCATGTTCTATGTGCCTAGCATTGCCCAACTACAGCAAGAAATCACAAGGTATCTTGGGCTCTCTTTCTTCACTTTTTGCTGCTAAGTGTATTTTACTTATTGTAAATTGTGACAGGCTCTTCACAAGCCATTCTTTGCAGATGGGAAGCAAACTCAGCAACATAATCTTCCTCTCTGTTTTAAGTTCCCCCTGCCTTTTGTTGTCCTTACTGAATTTGAACATCTGGCACCTTAAACTATATGGTAAATGCCATGTGGATTCTTTCTTAATCAATTTTTCCAAACACATGTAAAATTCAGGTTTCAGAACCACCACTGATAGAAAGCTAATAGGCCTGTGTGAATAGAGTTACATAATTCTCCTTCAACCAGGATGTTATCAAGTTCTTTGATCTATGGTTTGTATTTAATCTTCTATATTTAGCTAAAACTTTTTAAGTTTGGGTTTTTTTGAGGGGGAGGAGTGTAAGGTTGTATTAGATTTGTACTTAAGTTTCTCTGCCAGTCTTGGGTAAACCCAGTGATGGGATGCAACAGGTTTGCCAGAACCAGTAGTAACTTTTCCCAGTGTCCCGGAGAACTGGTAGCAGCTTTTGGGGGGAACCACCTTCGGGGCTTACCTTTTCACTGGTTCCCCCACTGCACATGCGCACCAAGCACTTGGTGTGCATGCACGGCCTCCTTGCTGTCCTCCCAAGCAGGGAGGAGGAAGAGAAGCTGCTAGCCTGAAGCTCACTATAGCCTGCTTCCCAGGGTAAGTGACTCACCTTTGGATGTGGTGTGTCTGTGTGTATTTTAATGTGTATTTAATACCATTACCTATATTGACGTACTACCATCTTGTGGTGAGTTCATTCTGTATTTCCTTCCATCTGACCTAGTGTGAGAAAGATTAGCCAGAATAAGCTTTAAGCTATGGTTTAAAAGCTCTGGTTGATTTGTGTTTGGGGTGGGGTTGGGTGGGGGGTGTATTTTAATGTATTTTTATTTATTTATTTAATTTATTTACGGGTTTGTGTTGTGGGTGGAGGTGGGTTGACGTGTGTGTGTGTGCACCCTTTGCAACCCCACGGACCACTGTTCGCCAGGCACTCCTGTCCTCCACCATCCCCCTCAACTCGCTCAGCTCTGTGCCCATTGTCTCTACAATACCATCTACCCATCTCATCTTGGGCCGTCCCCTTCTTCTCAGTTGCTGCAGAATGAACTCACCTTCATTTTGACAGTTTCATGTCTGGCCTAGACATGGAAGAAGAAAAAGGTTGTGGTAAGGAAATCGGGCGGGAAGGGATTCCCCACCTAGTGAGTGTGACTGGATAACATCATTTCTAGGTAAACATGCCCATGAACTAAGATGACAATATGGGTCTTTTGTTGCATTTTGCAGGAGGACTCATGCCAGAGCTGCCAAGCAAACATTTAACAAAAGGATAATTTCTAAAGAAAGGAAATATGCTTTGTTGGTGCGATTTATGTTTGTATTGACTTGAAAAATGAATCAGAAAGCTCGAGAAAATATCTGTATTAAAACATAGTTTACTTTAGAATGACTAAATTTTTTTTTGCAAAATTATGGAATACAGTTTGAGAACATAACATACACACAAATAGTGTTACAAGTAGCAAAAAATATATATGCTGGGCTTCCAAGATGATTTTAAAAGAAATTTGTCCTTTAAAAATAAAACCCTTTTACCTAAATTATCTTCCTAATCTTTTATTTTTCTGGCCAAAAAAGAAAAAGGTGGGACAGATATTCCTATGCTGGAAATTCTCTGAGTTGACTAGAAAATTAATGCTGAATTGTTAATATCTCGTGGAAATAACTGCCTGATTAAAAGTGTGAAGGAGGGGAACCCTTTGTTTATCACTTTTAAACTATGAACTCTCAGAAGGTGGATTTGTAACTTGAAAAGATATGTTAAACAATACATTTCCCAGAAGGGACAGGAAAATAACTAGCACAGCTTATCCAAGTTTTCATTTATCAGGGACAGAAATATAGCAAATAGAGGCTTTTGGGGATTTTTTTTTATTTGCGAGCACTATGATTAGTAAACACAGAGAAGAAAAAACTGCTAGCCATAATAAGGTGAATTAGCTAGATTACAACAGAATTTAAGAAAAGTTAAGTGTTATTTATATTTTGCACTTTTTAAAATACCCCTTATGGGAAGGAAGGCACCAAGCCCTCCAGTCATAAGAGAAAGATTACTGAGAGAGCTGTTTATGCAGCAAAAATTTAAGGAAGACGGATTTTAAATGGGACAAATTGAACCATTGAATAGAAATCCAAAACATTCATGCAGATTTGTTCTGGTGCCTCATCTCTCAAAGGTCAAATGCCTTGGTGCTCCCAGCATGGGCCTCAGTCGCCCACATCCATGAACCTGGAGACAAATTCATTTTGCTTTGGTCCCCAGGTAGAAGCTGTTAACTTTGTTTCAATTTTTCATGAAATATAATTGCACTCTTTATTATGCAGATAGTGCAATCTTAAAACTATTAAATGCAATAATATATGAATAAAATTTTACAAGTACCTTCCCAGATGTAAGCCCTGTGGCATTTGGCAGCACTTGCTTATAAGTAAGCACATATAGCAGGGGTTCCCAGCCTAAGGCCCATGGGATGAATTCAGCCCATGGCACCATTTCATGTGGTTCCCCCACTCCTCCAAGGGCATTTGAAGCTAATGGGACAAAATGGCCACCCCCATTGTGCAGGAAGGGCAAAATGGCCATCTGGTTCTCAAAGCTGACTGAGAGAATGTGACCCGGCTCCCAGCTTGAAAAGGTTGGGAACCTCTGACATATACAATTTCACTCTGAATTGCTTTGTACTTTATCCTTGTGTCAGCCCTAAATAAATGGAAATGTGGCTGTGTCCTTGTCATAAAGGCAGAAATCACAAGACATTTTCCCCATTTAGGTTCCTTCCTAGACTAAATAATAATAATAATCATAGATGAGATTTTGAGCATCAGTACCTTTGTAAACGCATTGAGGATTTTTTTTGGTTCTTATTTGTGGATACCCCTCCTTTAATCATTTACTTGGAAGTGAATAATATTCAAAAATGAAATCTTCAGTAATGTTTATTGAAGCAAAGCAGAAGTGAATGATGGTTAGGCAATCTGTAACATAATTTTCTCAGTACAGTATATATTTTAACGTCTTAATAGACTAACACAATTATTTTCCATGAAAAAAGTAAAAGTTTTAAAACACCTTAATTAAAATCCATATGATTTACCTTCAGAAAGGTTATAAGAACCAATCTAAGGCACAATGTCTATTTTTAAAAATACAGATCTCAAGAGATATGAAAAACTAGTATATATACTTTTCATTACTGATCCTGTAGGTATCAGTTTTTTTTCTGAATTTTTCCCAAACCAACTGCCTAAAACCTTTGCACAGTACCATATGTCTTCTTATTTTATAGTTCTCAGTCCAGTTATTGCTTGCTTCCTTTTTGGATCAGTGGTGAGAGGTCTGTCAGGTACAGTTTAACCTGTTTACACCTCACAGGTGTTCAGGTAGGGAATGAGCAACCATCCATAGACTTGCTCTAGTCCTGAATTTTGAAGTTGATGTTGGTGACTTATAGAAGCTCTTCCAATTCTGTGATTCTTTCTTCCAGTTGTTTCTGTTAACCTGATTAAGTTGTGTCATCTACTGTTTCAGACTAATTTTTGGGGAGAGTGGGGGAATCCAGCAGTGGTGTAAAACTGTGATTGATGTGAACAGCACCCATCAAAGTATTTTGCATTTTAGACTTGTTCACATCACTTCCCTTTTGGCTGAGAAAGAAAGAATACCTTTGCATGTCTCAAAATTTTCAAGCAGAGTAATTGGTTTATGCAAATCATCTTGCATATCTCTTTAAAAAGGAGCCTGTCCACCTTGTTTTATGTGTCAAGAAAATGGCAGGATGTTTTTAATGATCAGCAAGAATGTACTTGCGTAAAGTAATAAGGCATGACTGCTTGCATGATAGCATTCATTCGCATGTTTGGCCAGTAGTGTTTATTCCATTTAATTTATTAGCTTTATGTTCTTCCTTTCTTCAAAACTGGGTCTCAGATAGACTTGTAACCAGATTGAAGACAGGTTTTTAATAATCATAACTGAGTTCCTGGGTGGGGATTTTTGGCTAAGTAAGTTTGTTAATACAGTATAGTTTTAAATGTTTTAACCACTTAGTGTATTTTAAACATTACTATTATAATTTAATTGGCTTTTTTTCATGTACCATATATTATGCTTTTATTTTTACTTGTTTTACAACTGTGAGCCACCTTGATTCCCCTCATCAGGAGAAAGGCAGCTGATAAATAAAATAAATAACATAAAATAAAAATATGAAAAGCTATGAAAACCTAGTTCAGCACACTATAGTATTAAAATGCAATTGAAAAAATTCAGAAGCATGCCAGTGAAAAAGAAGAGCAGCCACAAGTTCAAAGCCCTCTTTTTAGCAACCAGTGAGTTTGCTCTCTGTCATTTCCCCACAACCAAATATTTCTTCTTGGATGTTGAGATTAAGAGAAGTCTCCTTCCTTGATAATTAGGCGTACAGTGGAACCTCATACAACAATCACCCCATATAGCAATGAAATTGCATAACAATTAGGTTTTGGGGGGAAATGTTGTCCCCCATAACAATTTTCCCTATGGAAAAAAATCGTACAACAATTTTTCAATGGGAAAAACCACTTAGCGAAAAAAATCGTTGTACGATGAATCCCATATGGAAAATCACTATACGATGCATACATTGTATATCAATTGTTTCATACAACAACAAGCCCCATGGAATGGATTAAAATCGTTGTACGAGGTACCACGGTATATTTCTCCAGATAATCTGCACTTGAGCTGTACACTAAATTTAAACAAATCCCTTTTGAACAAGGCTCAGAACAAAGCAAAATGGCCTGATTTGGTTCTGGACCAGTTGTTACCACAATTTGTTCTCCCTGGGACTGTCAGTACTGTATATCTATACAACACATTTATGTTAGCTTGGTAATTCTTTAATTGCCATAGCTTCATACTGCATTAGGAGTTTGTTTCAATTTCTCTGCTAAATTTGTTTCTGATATTGTGATTTAAGGAGCACATTCAGTTGGTCTTTTTAGCAGAGAACAAAATTTCAGGCCTCAGAATTGCAAACTAAACATCCCAGGATTCTGTAAGATGGGTGTGTGGTTGTTAAAGAGATATCAAATTTTTGTAACTGTGTGAAATAAATAGACTGGGATCTGACCTTTATTTTTGTCAGCTTTCATTCAACAACTAGAGCTGATAGTTAGAAGAAGCTGTGCGTCTGCTCCTTCTTCTGTGTGTTCATGGTTAAGATCTGAGCAGGACTAAAATTGGAAAACTTGGAACAGAACAGTTTAAGTCAGTCTTCCTTTGCAAATTAGCCAATTTATTTATTCTTCTTCTGCAGTATCCGATTCTGAATATTGGCCATCTTCATGGCGATCAGCCATGAAGACTGTCCTGAGAATATAATGGAGTGGCCTTTCATCTGCCTTCCGCATCGCAGCATGACCCCCATACCACTGATCAGTTCCTTGAGTCACTTTCTGGTCCTGATCCCTTTTGGCACACAAAGTCCTCATCAGCCTCAGACCAGTATTGATGAAGCTATTGCCCTCCATCAAGATGGATTCAAGTGGGATTTAATCCATTTAGGGACTATCACCCTTCCCTGTGTACTTTGGCACTTGTTAGTCCTCAGGGTTGTCAGGTTAGTTAAGCACCGCCTGACACTTGGTGTTGAGTTGTTTTCAGTACGGTCTACTATATTCCCAAAGCAGGATAACCTGGCCAGGCTGGTTTATAGGAGATATTTTTTAGTAGAGGTTGTGGTATGTTGAATTTTATGTAATGTTTTGTACATTCACCTCTTCCTCGACTGCCACATTATTTTGACTTTGTCAGAATTTTCTGTCATGGGCTTCAGAACAAGAATGTTTTTGTGGCTTTAATTTTCTGTTTATAAAATAAATGACCGGGGAGGGCAAGCCCATCTCCCTGCTGACTCTTTTCATTGAATGGAGAGCTTGTTCTCATTGTGTCATTTACTGAAAACGGAGCTCTTTGCACCAGATATTTTAACATGCCATTGATGCTTTGCTAGATTTTCTGCCTTGACTGGGTGGGGGAGAACCAACTGTTTAGTGAATGTGGCGGAAGTACAGGTAGAGCGTAGTTCAAATATTTTGAAATGCCTAACATAGTACTGTAAGGCAGAAAATATCTTGTAGCAACAAGCTCCACTGTAGGGAAGAGAATACTTTCATGTTGGTAGTTAGATTTCATTTATTATATCCAGGTGAACGGCTAAGCCATGAGAGACAGTTTGAGGAGATCCATCAACTGAAATCATGAATCAAACCACTAGAATCAAGTCTAGAAAGTAGGTTTGGAGGAATCAAGACCTCATAGTAACTGAGGGTAGAGCTGGGGAAGATTATTTTGCTCAAGTGAGACTCAGCTGAAGCAGAAGTCACTTTATTAGTGTATGACAATTCTGTCAATGTCTGTTTCTCTCTGTTTCTTATTTTATCATTTGCATTCAGTTGATCCTATTCCCATAGCAGTGTGAGTCTTAAAAATATTCTTATGTATTTTTGTGTTCATTTCTCCTGTCATGTACATCTTATTGCACATGATTTTGATGAATAAAGGCATTTTGGCAACCCATTTTCTGTATCAGAAGGCATTTTTGCATCATTAATTTTACCTATATATGCTTTTATTTACAAATCATATTCCTTGGATACCTTGGAGTCATTCTGGCCATTTTTATTTTTATTTGAAGAACTGAATTGCATTTGGCAGAAAAGTGCAAATCTCATTTTGATTCATGTATTTCTGCTTTGATCCATGTATTTCTTCAAAAGTGCTAAGTTGGGTAAGTTTGCACTGAAATGAGAACCAGACAGATTTGTCCTTCATGCCTACTCTTTACATCTTTACTTGTCCAGAATGATCCAGTGGCCAGTCTATCTGAGTGAAAGAGTTGGAAGATCATGCCAGCATGAGTCTGTTAGTTTTCAAGGTGCCATAATACTTTTTAAAGTATTTTTTGTTCTTGTTACACACCCAGAACTGAAATTCTTTGTTCAAAAGCTGTCTCTTGCGGACAAGCAACTCATAGAAAGTGCCTCCAGTTCTAGCATTGGATAAGTTGAGGGTAACATTGTGCTACTTAACCTACAATCAAGACTCTCAATTATGTGTTATGTCGCCAGTAGATCATTTTCAGAATTGCTTTGTCTGTGTTTATCAAGAGGAGATGTATTTAGCTAATCTTAGAAAAGGACTTTGGAAAGTTTGGAAGTCCCTAGAATGAGATTTATCAGAGATGGATGGGGTTCTTTTTACTAGAAGAGCTCCCTTGGGCTCTCGAGTGAGCTAAATACATTACAATTTTTTTTAAAAAAAAGAAATGCTGGGAATGTGGGTCAGGGATGCTGAGGGGGTTTTCAAAACACAGAAACACTTTCTTTCACACACATCTAGAGAGCATGAAAGGTTTTTTGAGCCCTTTTTAGAAAATATTTTTTTGGTATGTATGGAAGCTGCCTCTGGGTGCCTTACATGCAGCTTGTAGGTCATGTGTTACCCCATACCCCCTCTAGAATATAGACACATTATAAGATATGGAAGCTGGGAGAAGAACCTAGAAAATGGATCAAACAGTTCATTGTAAGCAAACTTTGTGAAATCTCCGATATGCCATCAGCATGAGTCATAACCTGAGGTTGTATGATTTCCTTCCTGTAGACTTGATGGGAACATAACTGGTGATCATAGCCAGGCTTTGTTTGAGCCAGTCCAGGAGGACCGGAAAACTGCTTATCATTCAAGGCTTTTCAGCAGTGTGTTGTATTTATAATGGAAACAGGAGGGCAGTTTAAACTTTGGATCTAAGCTGTAGAGCTGAGGTTGCTTCCCAAGGCATTCAAAAACAAAATGAAACAATTCCAGTAGAGTTGTGCATCTTTGCAACACCTTGCTATGATTAGTGTTATAGTACCAGAGAAAGTTCAGTTTCAAATGGAATTTTCTTTCTTTTCTTTTTAAAATCAGTGTAAGGTCTTCTTATTACTTATTTTGAGAAAAATGATTGTGCCCTAAAAAAAAAAATCAAGAGTGGTTGCATAGATACCATATTTGCTGGTGTCCAAGACCAACTTTCCCCCTTAAAATAAACTATATACTGTATATAGTGGTCTATGGTAGGCTATTTTGGTAATAATGGGGTGCGTCTTATACTCATATGTGTCTTATATGCTGGCACCTGCGGTACCTAGTAGATGGAGAGTGTATATAGAGTTGCTTTTTGTGTCATACTTTGATGTACATGTTTCTAAAAAAGGGTTGAAAATAGAACCGTGAAAGAATCCCTCATAACATTTCCAATGATAAAAATAATTGTGTGCTGTCAAGTACTGTATCACTGATGACTATCCTTTCCAGTGTTTTCTAGGCAGAGAAACTTCTGACCATGTTGGCGGATTCTTCTCCTGGGTGGGTCAGTGGGAAATTGAACTCCCAACTTCTGGAATTGCAGCCAAATACTGAGCTATGTAGCCAGCTAATAATTGTGTGCCATCATGTCAGTTCTGACTTATGGTGACCCTTTCCTGGGTTTTCTAGGTATATAAAACATACAGAAGTTGTTTACCATTCCTTTCTTCTGAGGGCATCCCGGGACTGAGCAGTTTGCCCACTAGATAAGTTGGCTCTTTTTCCAAGAGGAAAGGGGTGGATTCAAACTCCCAAACTCTAGCTCTGGAGCCCAAATCACTGAGTGTTCTATTCAGGTCTCATACTGTTCATCCTGATTTGATCTGGTCCAGTCCAATTTGGTCCTGAATCCTAGGTGAAAGCTTGACACCTGAATTTTGACACCTCCTGCTGATCTACAGTATGTTAGGAAGTTACAATAGTATTAGCTTTGCTTGTGGATATATGAGAATTTTGGAAGCATTATGACAAGATCTCTTTAGTACTCTAGAGTCTAGACAATTTAAAAACTTTCCTTTAGAATTGCATATTTTCATTAGTTAATTCACAGATATATAAAGTATTTGGGGACTTTATAGCCTTTTCTGAGTTTCTGATTCCTGAAAAGTTTCATATAGAGGGACTTTTATGCTGCACAACTTTAAAATTTTCTTTAATGTGTCCGACATTTTCTAACATGTAGAACTCCTTTTCTGCATTATGGTAGTGTCTGTGATTTATGTGGAGTGCTTGTATGTTAAGACTGTGTGAAGACTGAATAAACATGTCAAGCAACATAGAGGAAATAAAATTCAAGTGAAAGCTTTTTTAATAGGGCTGGCATACATGTGGATGGAGCAAAGGAGATGAATTAAGTGTCACTGGTGAATAAAAGTACTACTAAATATTGTGACCAATGACTTTCTGAATTAAGCAAGAAGCAAAAAGTTCACTTGTAAAAGCAGAGACACTTTAAAAATATAGTCACAACATAGGCCAGTGATGGCGAACCTTGGCACTCCAGCTGTTCTTGAACTTCAATTCCCAGAAGCCCAAGTCTCTGTGAATCCACATGAATGGGTTTACATTTGTGTGGATTCACAGAGACTTGGGCTTCTGGGAACCGAAGTCCAAGAACAGCTGGAGTACCAAGGCTTGCCATCATGGACATAGGCCATGGCAGATTACAATGGGGTTCAAGGAAGGTGTGCTGTTATGAGTACCATTATGAGTTCTCTTTAAAATCAATAGGACCTTAGCTATTCCAGCTTAATTTTGCAAAGCAGGCCGAGCTTAAAATAGTGCTCAAGGCAAGCTTTGTAAATATGTAACAATTTAAATCCATGTCTATCCAGTCAAATTCTAGTACTCTAAAAGCTACACTAAAATTGACACTTAGCACTTCTTTAATACTTCTTTTAGAGCAGATTGTTCATAATTTTAAAATCTATGAAGACAGTTTGCCAGTCTCTCTCCAAAGGGTGTGCGTGGAACTGGAGAACAAGTCTAAACTAAGGTATAATTACAAAATAGTTATTTCCCTCCAACAAAAAACATGAGCAGCAATCATGTGAGTAATCCAGTGAATAGTACTGTACTATGTTTTACTATTATTTTACAGTACAATGACAGAATAACATTGGAGAAGTGGGAGAGGGCAAAAAAGTTGATCGGATTCAAGACAGAACCATCTTCTTGAGCATGAAACTCTGCAAGATACTCTACTTCTATTACATTTGCGAGGAATGAATATTCCAACAGTGACAGTATTTGCTAGCAGGAGATATACTATGTGAATAACATTTTTTCTTGATGTTAAGACCTTCAGAAGATGCATGTCCGAAAATACCGGGATCAGGAATACTCAAAAATCCTCTGCATGCACTACACTTCACTTTACCAAACTCTACTTTGGCCTAAAACATCAGGAAGTGAAGTAGGAAGAAACATATTATATTAAAGTCTGTTTTCTTTTGTTTTTGTTTTAATTTTTAGAGGCAGTCATATTATACGCTTTTTGCAACAAAAAGGGAATCAGCCTCAATCCAATTTTTATTTACTGTTCTTTATCTCTTGAATTAACTACTAGAGCAAGAGGTCAAGAACATTTTATACACACATGAATTTTCCTTCAGAACCATCAATAATTTAATTAGGGCTAATTCAAAATATGAGTAAAAATATTCAACAGAGTAACAAAGAGACGTGTTTTAAAACTGAGAGACAGACAGAGAGCTACACTCAGAAACATGTTGCTTAGTGTAGTAAATCTCAGCTAGAATAGGGTCAATGAGTCAAAGCAGAATTTATATAACAGTTGGTTCACTAAATCCCCACTGATTCAGTGAGCCTACTCTAGTTCTGACTTACTACACCATGCAACAGGATTTAGCTGTTGCTTCAAAATAACCATTAAAAGTGCACCATTTTGAAACTTCTTCCTAATTTTGGAGATTTTCACCTGCATTCTTCAGCAAAGCTCAGGTTGACAATCAATTTAAAAATTAAAAATAATGTTTTTAAAATCCTACATAGTCCAATACCATTGATAAAATTGGTTGGTCTTCAACTGGGATGTGGAAAATACTTTAAGAAAGAAAGGAAGGAAGGAAAATCGTATTAGAATGCATAGGAGAGGAAGAATCGAGGGAGGAAAAAAAAGCATATTTCAAAAGTATTAGCTGAATGTTAGGGACTATAAGTGTTCACCTCACATCCTAACTGATTGCAAGGCATATTGTGTCTGTGAAGCCTTTAAGACCCTACTACAGGGACACACCGGTGTTGGGACTTTTCCCTGGTGTATTCCATGGTCCATTGTATTTAAGTCAAAGCAGACTTGCAGATACCTAGCTGTTTCTACAAAACTCAAATGCTCCAACTCAATTGCTGCCACAAGGCTCAGATGGGGATACAATGCCTGCAGCTACAATGCTGAACTTGTTTGAGCTTCAATGCTGAATGTGACTGAGGTTTCTGCTAACAGTCTGGACAAAGATTCTTGTGCATCCCAGAACCTGCTATGAGGACTGAATCTTTGCAATGATCCTGATGATGGCTTTTGCCTGCTACATGGGGTAATAAGCCTCCACCAGGAGGACAGAAGCTGTAGGACTCTTTGGCTTTGTCTTTAATTACAGCTTGCATTTGCCCGACTGGACTGGACTCAACTGTATATAGCACAATTGAACTGTCTCAGTGAGGTCAAATGAGCAGCCCAAGAGAAGATTTCTGTTTTGTGTTTCAGTTGTTGTACTGTATATACTTGCACCTTTTAACTTCCTAAGTAAATCTATGTTGAATTCTTCTTCTGCACCAAGATCTGTCTGCCAGTTTTTTCCACAAGGGACCACCTTGCCAGGTGTGAACCTCTAGTTGGCTGCTGCATACCACTCTGCTAACCATTTACACCAGCAATGTTGTATGTTCCTTAGAACCAGAGTGGTTGAAGCAGCTGTATTGGGCATTAATGAAATCAGTGCAAGCAACTCAGAATGATCAGTTGGATTACATATGCCAAATATATCACATTAACTCTATATTTTGCATTTAGTGTGTTGTTTTTTTGTGTCTGGTCAGCAGATCACAGTATATGCCCCAGCATTCAGGCACAGGTGTAGGTTCTGGGGCATGTAATTAAAATCCCACCACAGGTAGAAGAACTAAATAATTGCAAGGGATACATTGTACCCTGGCCATTAAGATCAACTATGAGACTTTTTGTCTCAAGCAGTCTAATATTTACATACCAATTATTACAACTGTTTTAGGGATATGTATTTGGAAGCTGGGACTGCGGTGGCTTAATGTTTAAAATGACTGGAATGTCAGCAGGTCAGCTGTTTGAGAACTGAGTGCTGGATGATGGAATGAACTCTCGTCTCTGTCCCAGCTCCTGCTAAACTAGCAGTTCAAAAGCAAGAAAATGCAAGTCAATAAATGGTACCACTTTAACGAAAAAGTTAACAGCATTCCATGCATTTCGGCATCTAGTCATGTCTGCCACATGGCCATGGAAATGCCTGAAGACATAGATATTTCAGTGGCCTGTAAATGGAGATGAGCACAACCCCCTAGATTTGGATGCAACTGGCTTTTGAGAAAGGTGACATTTACATTTCCTACTTGGCAACTATGCTCCACTATGATCATCTGGCATTTCTCCTGAGTCACAGCTCTTGGTCTGCAGCCTTGGGTGCTGGGGAACGCCTTTTGCAATACTGAGCGAGCACAGGTCAGCTCTCAAAGGTTATGTAAAAGTGACATCTTACTCAGCAATTTGGCTCAGGTATGTGCTTGCAGCTATCTATAGCAGCAAGCTCAAGGGGAAAAAATGCCACAGGTCTGGGCAAGTGAACAGAATTCTTTTATGACTCACAGATTAACAGCATGGTTAACCAAACCTCCATTTCAGAGGTGACTGCACAACAAGATTGCTCTCTAAGTATACATTCAACATAGTGCCCTCGTTCCATTCATGGAAGGCATGTCTATAGCTGGCAATGCAATCTCAAAACAATGGGGTGGAATCCCAACATTATAATGGAAAAGGAAAGGGCCTTTGTAACAGATGTGCTTAAACTCATTTTAATTATTGCTTTGATCCCCCCCAAGAGAGTTAATTGAGAAAAAAACAAGACACAAGGAAATACAAAGGAATCTGTGATACACATGGAAACTCCCCTCTCATTTGGATTGTTTGCATATTACAAGTGCTATACAAATACAGATAATCATATTAACTTAACAGTTTAAATGAGAAATGACTAGCCCTGATAAATGTCACCTACCTTAGCTATCAGGAGTCTGATATTCCTGGCAATTAGTGAAGCTCCCAATGGATGTCTGAGGGTCATGGGTATACAGTACAGTACTTTATAACATGACGTCTCCAAAATATAGCCAACTTCTACAGCTGAGTGACAAACAAGTCATGATTAAGATGAAAAAGCGTAGGAGCAGGTTTGACACACAATTACTTAGACTTAAGGCTTAGATTCTCCCATGCTATGTGTCATATCAGGCAGCAAGGAAACTCCAATGGTTTTGATTTTGGGCGAGTACTTTGGCATCATCCCATGTCATTTTCAGGATCTTTAAATCTACCATGACTATGTATTTTGACAACGTCTAAATGAGATTGCCCTTGCTGTCATTTAGCATTAAGAGGGGTACACTTTATTGTCAACTTAGGGATCCTGTTATTCTCCACACGAAAATATTTCTTCATGCAATAAGACTTTGAAATATGCACAGGCCATTCCTTCAAAGCACCTCCTCATTGGAGATTGCAGCTAAGAAACTCAAAAGATGACTGACTGTTTGAAAGCCAAGTATGAAGAAACTAGAAAAAACAAGCATAGGATGTGTTGCTAAAGGTTAAGGCCATGTTCATCTATATGTTATGATATTCCCAGACAGAATATATGGACATGAAAACTGGACCATTAAAAGAAAACTGAGAAGAGAAATAGCAATTCATAATAATTGTGGTATTTATAGGTACCATGGATGGTCAGCAAGACACCTAGGTTGCTCAAAAGCAAATCAAGCCTCATTCCCCACTAGAAGCTAAAATAATTGAATGGAGGCTATCATACTTTTGACATGTCATGAAAAGCCAAGACTCACAGCATAAGCTAGGGGAAGTTAAAAGCAGCAGAAAAAGAAAATATAAACCTGAATCAATCAATCAATCAATCAATCAATCAATCAATCAAGGACTGAACATTAGGTAAAGGAAACCATGGCCTTAGCTAGCAAAATCTGAGCAGGGCTATTAATAATCAGTAATTGATAAGAAGTCACTAGCTGATAGTAGCCATAAATTGGAAACAATGTGACAATCCATAGGAACAAATAGTAAATATGTACGGTAACTATAAAAAGGGAACTGAGTATAGTTATTATGTTTCCTTTCATTATTTAAGTATTTTAAAAAATTGCTCTGAGAAATTTTTTGATGAGAGTGAAATTGCAGGTACACTTTATATACTGTCCCATAGCACTTACTGCACTCTCTGGGCAGTTCACAAGTTAATTAGCATTTTGCCCCCAACATGCTAAGTACTCATTTTATCAATCTCAGAGGGAAGGAAAGTTGACTCAATCTCAATCCCTGTTAGGATCAAACTCACAGCATTTTGGCTGCAGTACAGCACTTTACAATGACTACTCTCCTTGCACTGTGGTGAGGATTCAGAGATTCTATTTTTGAAGTGGTAGCTGTGTTAGTCCATCCAAGCATATCCAAGAGTAAACAAAATGAAGTGGATTTGATTCACAAAGATCACATTTAAATACAGAAGTTAGTCTTCAATGTGTCACAACTTTTTTTGCCTTTTTTGTTTTATTTTCTTTTGTTTGCTCTGATATATTTTCAGCATGTAAGTTCATACCCATGGTTGATGACCCAGGTCGCTAACAGTGTGCATGTGACCAACAAAATGTCACCTAGCATTCAAAGCATTAAGATTATGAGAACTGTTATATGTTTTTTTATTTCCAAAAAAGAACAAGGTGAAGAAAGATGTACTTCATTGCTCATTAATGCTGCCCAAAACATGCCCGTGGCAAGTACCCACATTCTCCACTAGCTCTTTTGATGAACGTGCTCTTAAGGTGAAGAAAAAAGAATCACCTTGGGCTGGTTTTTGACCTCTTATTCATGTTACCTGTCAGCTTTGAAAGAACCATTAGGTTCCAATGTCCATATTATCCTAGGCACCTGTGGCTGTCGTTCCATTTTCTCCCATCATTAGAATAGACTTAGAGCAGACGGGCTTATATTCCAGGTTCCTGGCTTTATCTTTTCTTTCTGCAGGCATCTTGATTCAGAACATTTCCCCCAGACTTTCAGAAATATAAGATCTAGTAAAACCCAACTGTTCTGGAAGCATGCAGCACTTTTCTTCCCATTTGCAGTGAAAATTTTCATTGTCCATGGCCATTACAGTGTTATGACTGTGTTACAAGCTGGTGAATCAAGCTTTGTTTAGAACATTGGTGCTGTCTAGTGGCAGGCTATTGTATCTTTCATGCATGGGATTACTTTGGATTTACTTATGTTTTCTCATGTGCCTGAAACACAGACTAAAATGGTTACTATTCCAAAAAAAAAATTCATGTATAAATTAAGTTCTATTAAGAAAAAGAAGATACTGTAATCCAAATCTGGGGACTGTTGGTTTCACTTTGTTGTATCTCTTGTTTTCAGGTATCAATATTACCTGCAGGTAAAAAAAGATGTTCTTGATGGACGATTGCAACCTTCACATGAACAAGGGATAAGATTAGCTGCATTGGCAGTTCAAGGTATGGTGAGCACACCTGCAGACACTTCTTTTACCTATTTTTTTTACTCCGTAATAGCCATACTTTCCAGTTAAACTAGAGGTAGTGGCCTGTTCAGCATGGAAGCAGACATATTTCAGATGGTTTACAGTCTTTTAAAAATATGATTCTATGTAGTTTGGAAATAGGTATATTTCTAGCATAGTTAATAAATTTCTAGAGGGGTAGTTTTGTTAGTCTGTAGGCTGTGTTAACAGAAACAAGAAAGTGTCTTGGACTATTTAAATGACCAAAATGTTGTACTTGGTGCATGTCTTCATGTACTGTGTCTCATCTTCAAATAAGTGTAAATCATAGAAATTGATTTCTCCAAAGTAAAGGAAAATAAAGTTCTCGAGGTTCTTGCTTGAGCTCAGGCTAAGCTCCACAATAAATGGTCAAAGTGGGATTCCCATTCAACTGTGTTCCTTCTCCCTCTTCCCTGCATGGCAGCAACTCCTCTTAGTCATGCACAAGGAGAAAACAAAGTGAGCAGACTGCTGCCTGTAGGAGTGGTTCTCCTTCTTGCAAGAAAGAAGGATCCATGGCTGAGGAGATGCTTTCTGCACTTTGTCTGGGAACCTGCTGACATCAACTGAGCATGGCCATGCGCAACACCACCTTATTATTGCCTGACTACAGAGAGCTGCAGATGAGGGAGTCCAGCTACCAACCACATTTTTAATTCCTCACCCTTGCTGTAGGTTTATGTCTATGGCCCAGGGACAGTTTACATTTTCATTTAGGCAAGAATTAACGATTCACATTCATTTCCTTACCCTGTGTTTCTAGGGTGAAATTTGAATTGTGAATCATTGTAAAACAGTGCCTTTCCTCTATCTTGGTGACAAAAATGGCTGAGAACATAACATCCATGGCAACTGGTTATAGAAGTCTTCTCTTTGGTTTGGTTTTTCTTTTTGGTTCTTCTGTGTCAAAGATTTGAGACTCTCATATTTGCATGTATTTGCCATATGGTTAACAATTAACTAAAATGAGTTAATATGGAAATTAAATTAGTGTGGTTTCTCTCCCCCCCCCCCTTTAATACAGCTGATTTTGGAGACTATCATCAATTCGAATCTCATGATTTTCTACGGGAATATGTACTGTTTCCTATGGTGAGTTATTACACCCTGATTTTTTTCTCCTTCTCAAGTTTTTGTTCAATCCAGTCCTGCTTTGGACTTAAAAATAAAATTAAAAAGGAGCTTTATTAGATACTTAAATGTTGCAATGGCAGTGTGTAACACAACAAAATGGCATAGGTGCTGCACACAGAGTAAACTGCAATAATAACAGTGACAGAAATGGTTTGCACAATAGTTTAGTAAAGTGTTATCCCTCTGTTTAGAAGATGGGAAGACCAGCTTTACTTTATTTTTTAAAAATTGTTTGCACTGTTTTAATTTGTTCCAGGGGAATCCTATCTAAATGACATTTTTCTTCTTTCATGTCCAAATCAAACTTTGAATTGCCAGAATGATGCCACTTTCTTGGCTTTGTCATTGGCCAAAATTAAATCTTCATTGGTACATGTTTCTGGTAACAATTAGCAGACCAGTAGATGATTTGGATTCTGTATCTCTACATGTTCACACAGTGTTATTGTTGTTGTCGGCCAGTAGGCCCCCTTGAGTATGTTGGTCTTACATTTAGGGACTCCAACCCTCAGCCTAATCAGTTTCCTCCAAGTGACATTGTGGAAGAATAGAACCTCTAGAACCATGGCTGGGGGATTTGGGATGCTGAAATCAAAAAATATATTTCTGATGAAATCTTCCACTGGAAAATGTTAGATATCCAAGCAAGGGAGTCTAGTTCATTCCCTAATGTCATGCACTTATTGACTACATAGCTGGTGAATGAAGGACTTTGCAATGGGAGAGGGGTAGCAGTGTGGGGGGAAATCCCCTCTTCCCATGTTCTTAAAGGCTGGCTGAGAGGCTTGCTGTGTTTGACCTTATACATCTACATTATGTGTCAAACGGCATTTCTTCAGCAGTGAAAAGAACAAAGTTATGTACACAGAACGCCTTGCAGGTGCGTAGCTGTGTACAGGCACGTACCATGCCATTTTTCATTAGCACGCTACCGCTCTTGCATTTTTCAGTGTCAGGAGCAAATATTAGGGTGAGGCCCCCAGTGAGCAAGAAGCAAGATACTGTAGTTTGGTTAAGTATAAATACACATTGCCCTGAGGCATTCCACTCAAGAGAGTTTGCTGGGTCTTATTTTGATAATTGCTAAACTATGAAATGAGGAATAGATTCCATTTCTGCCGTTGTACCAAAATGCCTTTGAAAAGAGTCATTCGTGCCACATGCAAGCCATGTTGACAAAACAGACGAAGCCCCCCCCCCACACACACACACACCGATGAGATTGTATGTGTATTGTGTTGAATATTATAAAATACATTGCTAGCAAAACTTTTCATCACCTAATTCCGACAAAGTGATGAAAGAAAAGTGAGCATACCCACAATCCTGCAATTCTAGCTCTTTCTGCATCAGTATTGTGGGGTTTTCCCCAAACCTGTCAGCTTCAATACAGTTTCTCTTGGATGCCTGAATTAGGTTGGAAAGCAATTTCCACCCCAACAGAGAATAGCTGGAGCTAGGTGATAAAACACTTCTCTTGTGGGGGAAATGCCACTTGTGTAGTCCTTAACATGTCCAGGTAGTACACAGAAAGCATCCAGTCGGTGAGCAGCTATAATCAGAAATAAAGACAGTGATCAGCTGACCCTGGTTTCTTACATTCTTGATGGATTGGCTTAATGAAGTGAGCAACAGTGATTTTCTTGCAGCAGATGCAGCATGATTGGACAAGTTACATCAGACTGTTTGCTCTAGAAGGTCTTATTTCCCCCCCTCTCCCAGCTTTCTAATTTTGGTGCCAAAGTTTATACATATTGCTTTTTGTGGGGGATTTATACTTCATTGGCTTTGCCCTAGGTAGCTTCTACCTAAGTTAACAGTGCAGAATCATGTTAAAAAAGCAGGAGGAGTTCTGGGCTAAACCCAACATTAGTTGCATCTAGAGAGTAGACCTACTGACCCCTGTTGGTTAGTTGGTTGGTTGTAGAAGCCCTGATGGTGCAGTGGTTAAACTGCTGTATTGTAACCAAAAGGTTGTAAGTTTGATCCTGACCAGGAATCAAGGTTGACTATACCTTCCATCCTTCCAAGGTTAGTAAAATTAGTACCCAGCATGTTAGGGGCAAAATGCTAATTAGCTTGTGAACCGCCCAGAGAGTGGACTAAGTGCTATGGGGTGCTATATAAGTGTTATTGCTTTGCACTTTTATATTATCCCCCTGTCCGAAGCCATTAGCACACACAGTTAAAAACACAGGAAAAACAACAGTCATAAGTGAATAGGTAATAAAATAATCTAAACAAACAAACAACAGTTCCAGATGGGCCAAATACAGCAAGTAATAATAATAACAACAAAATCACCAAGTGCATTGATTTAGTATTAAATGCCTCCCTATACGGTTCAGCCTTCAAAAATACTCGGAGGGAGGGGGCCTGGCTTATGTAAGATGGAAGGCCATTCCACAAAGATTGGGCTACCACTGAGAAGGCCTGACTCCTTATAGCAGCTTTTCGAGCCTCCCTCAGGGTGGAGACCCAAAGTCATAACACCTAGGAGGACTGGGAGATGTTGGACATATTTAATTAGAAGAGATACTTCTGCCAGAGTCTGCTTCTTCTGTCAGTATCTGTGGATCCCCCTCTTCTTGTGCACCCTAAAAAGCTGCTCCAGAACTCTGCCCTAATTTCTCCAGTCTTTTTGTCACTATTTAAGACTGTAGCAAGAAGGGAAGAAAATCTCAGTTTTGCTTATGTTGGATATTCATGGGCTGTAACCACTGAAATCAGAACTGAAAGTAATCACGAATAAGAGGTTTCCTCAATTTCAGTAGGTCTCTCCTAAATAAGAATTATACTGTGTTTAGCCCACTGGTTCCCAACGTCGGCCCCATGCCCCACAGGGCGACTTCAATTCCCAGAAGCCCAAATCAGTAGATTGGCTGAGCATTGCTTTGGGGAATTGACTTAAGCTTCTAGGAATTGAAGTCCAAAAACCAAAGGTTAGGAAACACTGGTTTAGCCCATTGCCACTTGAACGTGAAACTGATCAGGTCTGCAGACTTAAATATATTCCTCTGTCTACACAAATTGGCCACCTCACCTTTGTGTGGAGAGCAACCCTAGTTATCCAAAGAGAGGAGTTCCTTTATAATATTTGCTTATGGGAGAGAAATCATCATTGCAATTCTACCACCTGCAATTTAAAATAGCTAATCTAAGAAATCTACCCTCATGATTCTGCTCAATGTATTAATCAGCCCTGTGACTGATTAATTATTATGATAATATTTTTGTCACCTTGGCCTTCTTTTATCCAGTGTTTCTATCTTTAACTCACTCATATTCTTCATTATCTGAAGTGTCTCCTCTCCTGAATTGCCAGTCTTCCTTGACTCCCCTGCTGGTAGCATCAAGCTGCTTTTAGTTCATTAAAATGCTATAAATAATTACTTTCTTGTGCCTCATAATCTTTGGCTTCCTTTGTTTATTGAATCTGGTCCATATTTACAGCTGGGAAATTTTTTGAGATGAACCTCTTTGTGCAAGATGTGACCGAAGAATGTAAGCAGGCTGTCGTAGTAACACGTTAATGTATCCCAAAATAAACATAACATTAGCTGTGACATTCAAAGCACTGCAGGTTTAATTTCTTAAATTCCCCCTTCTTACATACTCTCACTCATGGGCACATAGTCAATAAGCACCATACTTTGATTGCTTTTCTACAGGATTTAACTCAAGATGAACACATTCTGGAAGAATTAACCCAGAAAGTGGCCCGTGAGCACAAAAATCACAGGTGAGTCACAGGTATGGCAGGGTGTAGATCAGGGATTTTTAACATACATTCTGCAGGCCAACCCTGGGTCATGGCGCCATTTCATGTGGCCCACTGCCCTCACTCCTGCTGCTGCTGCCACCGGAAGCAGCAAAAACAGCCAAAAAAATGTGGTGCCGCCAGTGCCAGAAATGATGGAAGTGGCAAAACCAGCCAAAAATGCACCATAAATGAACCCATGGCTGTCATAAACACATTTACATTTATTTATTTATTTATTTATTTATTTGTTCGCATTTAATACCCCGCCCCACTCGGGAAGACCCAACACTGGTGCCTACCAAACCTGTGTGGATGTTTTTTATGGCAGCGTTTATGGTGGGGGAACCGTGTGTCCGGCTCACTCAGCTGTCTGAGGGGGTGTGGTCTGACCAATGGCACAGAAACATTGAGAACCACTGGTGTAGATGGTTGCCAAGGTAGGGAGTGAGTATGTCAATATTGTCATTCATGGGGTACAATTTGCCCATGGTGCTAAGTATCACAAAATGCTCTTCTAATTTGTCCAGTGGCTTTTGTGTGTGTGTGTTGTTGTCTGAAACTACTGGTAATCTTTTTTGGCAAAAGGTGCTGCTCCTCTTTCTAGCTAAATGAAATTTCCAGAGTCTAAAATCCTGATATGTGTGGTTTTTTTAAAAAAGTATCTTGTTATATGATAGTTATATTTGTTACAGTGTTGAGATACTGAATATTGTTTAAAAAATGGAAAGTAGATTGTGACTTTGAATTGGATGATTGATATAAAGCAATATGGAAAATAACTATAAGTGATAAATTAACATGTGAGTTGAAGGTAAGGTTTAAGGTAAAGGTTGCCCTTGCTCAAAAGCTGTTCGTATACGGCTCTAGGGTTCAGTGCTCATCTCTGTTTATAGCTTTTTTAAAAGTTTTTAATTTTTAAAGTGTTTTTAAAATTGTTGGAAATCGCCCAGGGTCCCTTCGGGGAGGAGGGCGATAGATAGATAGATAGATAGATAGATAGATAGATAGATAGATAGATAGATAGATAGATAGATAGATAGATAGATAGATAGATAGATAGATAGATAGATAGATAGATAGATAGCCAGTGCTGTCTGCATCTGCAGACATTTCCGTAGACATGTGGCAGGCATGCCTAGACACTGGAGTGCATGGAATGCTGTTTGCCTTCCCACCAAAGTCATCCCTATTTATCTACTTGCAATTTCTTGCTTTCAAACTGCTAGGTTGGCAGGACCTCAGAGACAGAAGCTCTCTCTGTCATGCATATTCGAGTACAGTTGTACCTCGCTTAAAGAGCATAATATGTTCCACAGGATTGCTCTTTAAGCAAGTTTGCTCTTTAAGTGCAAACTTAAGTTCTTTAAGTTCTAAACAGGAGGCACTGGATAGTCTGGATTTATCTACAGGAACGCATAGTAGTATCTCTGCCTTTCAGTAAGGTTTTGATTGGATTGATTCCCTTTGGCCTAAGAAAGTTATACTTATCTGGGGAACTTCCAAGTTAACAAAACCCCTAGACACCCAGTGGTAGGCATCAGCCGGTTCGCACCAGTTCACCAGAAATGGTAGCAGAAATTCTGGCTGGCCTCACCCATCCAAATTTTGAAATAAAGTAGTCCTAATTCAGATGCAATGCAGGGCTTTCCCTCTGGCCACACCCACCATACCACGCCCACTGTGTAGTAGTAAATTTTTTTGGAGCCCATCACTGTAGACATCCACACAGAATTCTCAATCGTCTCTAAAGCAATCAGAAGCCACATTTTTCTTTACTTTATTTGCAGTGGTATCTCTGCAGCAGAAGCAGAATTTCTTTATATTAGTGAAGTGGAACGATTAGATGGGTTTGGCCAGGAAAGCTTCCCAACAAAGGTAAGATGTTGCTACAAAAACTATATTTTGCTTTCTAGCAGAGGATGAAGGGGAGAAGATGTCATCCACATAGATCAGGGATTCTCAACTTGTGGCCCACCGGCTGGCTGCTGCCCGTGGCACCATTTCATGTGCCACCCCCGCCTCCACCACACCAGGAAGTGCCATGTGGTGGAGGAAGGACAAAATTGCCATCCAGCCCCCGAAGCTGTCTGAGGTAGCCTGATCTGGCCCCCGGCTTAAAAAGGTTGAGAACTCTTGACATAGATGAACAATCGTGTGTTGTCAGGAACTGATCATTTGTGTATATATTACACAATGTTGGAGACAATACACTTCCTTGTGGCAGTCCATTCTCAATGTTTTGGGTAAGGTTCAGAATTTGGCCGCAACACAACCTACATAGCCTAAAGACTGCTTGTTCCTCCATGATCTTTTCCTTAATAAATTCTGAAATACGATTGAAATAACATAAACATGACAGTTGATATTAATTTAATGTAAGCGAGTCTGTTGCTTTGATATTGCTTTGACATCACTTGCTCTGGTAGTTATGAACAGAACATTTTGGCTTGCGGAATAATTCAAAAGAATGTGGCTTTTCGCTGTAAAAATCTCTGGTTGCAGAGTTGATCTGTAACTGTATGTGCCACAGGCTGTTTTGTTCCTACCCTGAGGCATATCCCAGATCAAGATCTGCCTGCCTCTGCTGGAGCCAATGCAGAGAATCAGGACCACCCTCAAATTTGCCTGAAGGCACAGAAGGAAATAAATAATTTGACTAGCTTCCGCACTCTGCATCTTGTGACAGTCCACATCAAAGTTAATGACTTTTGCATGGGAGGGCACAAATGTGTGCCGCCTTCCGTGTCTGCTCTTTAGATAACTGCCAGAAATCTAAGGTTTACAGCATACTGTCAGCTGTAGCTGATCAATTCTGTTGTATAATTCCTTTTCCATCGCTTCACATTTGCAATATTTGGTAGGCACCAGAACAAGTTTAGGGCAGGGGTGCCCAAACTATGGCCCATGGGCTGGATCTGGCCCCTGACACCAATTCATCCAGCCCAGGCTGGCCTCCTTGGTCCCAGAAGCAGAAGTAAAACATGCCTAGGTGTGCTTTTCTTCCACTTCTGGGAGCAATGTGGGTGGCAATTGGTGTTGGAGGCCAGATCTGGTCCATGGGTTGTAGATTGAGCACCCCTGGTTTAAGCAGAGAAAATGGCAGCCTAAAAAAATTTCTATCTCCTGTTGCAAAACATATCTGTTGCAAAACCAGATTTCATGTTTTCTTCCGCTTCCAGTGGGAGGAACCACATGACCAGCCCACTGAACCATGTGACCGGCCCACAGCCTGAAAAGTTTGGGCACCACTAATTTAGTGCTATGCAAGACAAATTGGAATACTGCACTGAGAATTGCTTGTGAGAACTAACCTACCACAGTGGGGTGGCCAGAAAAGAAGACTTAATCCTTTGTGCTAATATTATATGTGGTATATCAGTAGTGGTGCGCGCCAAAACTCTCAGGCCAAATGCTGTCCATTTGGAATCTCCATAAGAACCACATCTTTCCCTCCAGGATCCCACATTTGTGTGATTCCCCAGCTTTTGTGCAGAGTTTCTCCCATTTTAAACAACAGAAATCTCCTTTCAGTGGCTTATGCCCTGACAGGAAGCTAAAAGAAACTGTTAGTTCTGGCTCAAGAATGGACCCACTTAGAGGATTTTGGAAATTTTATTTGGCTCTTGGACTGGAATAAGGTCCTCATCTTTTTGGTAGCTTTTTCCTATATCCACATGCCTGGAAGCTAAGATTCACCGTGAAGTTACACCACTGGGTTTCATCATTGAGAGCCGTACATTATGTGATAATACATTGGGCATGGCACAATGGTTGTAGAATGCACTCTCCTGTGGCCTGAGTGGGGCAGATCCTTCCTCATTTCAGCACTAAGTTAGGACTTAGTAACTTACTAGGATTTTGTGTCTTAATGACAACCACTTGCTTCTATCTATCGTAAGAATCCAAATAAATAAATGGGATTTCTGGATGTTGTTAGGCTACAGGTCCCATCATTCCTCACATTTGACATGGCTGATTAGAGTTACAATCCAACAATGTCTAGAGCACCATGGACTGTAGGTTTTTGTTATGTGTTAGATTTTACATTAAATAGTTTAAAAATTGTTCCTGAACTATAGGTAAAGGTTGCCCTTGCTCGAAAGCTATCGTATCCAACTCTAGGGCTCAATGCTCATCTCTCTTTATAGCCAAAGAGCCAGTGCTGTGGCATAGACACTGGAGGGCATGATGGGGTATTTATCTTCCCACTGAAGGTACCTATTTATCTACTTGCAATTTCTTGCTTTCGAGCTGCTAGGTTGGCAGGACTTGGGACAGAGATGGAAGCTCACTCCATCATGCAGCATTCAAGTCTCAAACTGCTGACTTTCCAGTCATCAAATTCAGCATCTTAACCACTAAGCTATAACAGTTCCTTCTTGAACTATAGGAATCTATTAAACAAACATACAAACAAACAGTTTTATTGTTTTTCACCCTGATTGTCTCTGTGTGTAGACAGATGTAAAGGACTAAATCAACAAAATAGTTTTTACAATGTTTCTTGAACTATCTAATGAGAAAGAAGCAAGCATCTGGTGGGTTTAATTTAAATATAATAGATTTATATCAACCATATTACAACTTCTGCTGTAACTATATATCACACTTGTCACCCATTTAAGGGTTACAGTTGGTACAATTAAGCTGAACACTCTCATTTTCCCTGAATAGGACAATCAAGGAAATGATATGCATCTTGGAATCTTCTGCATGGGGATTTTTGTAAAGAATAGAATGGGAAGACCCACAGTGATATACAGGTAAAATCAGGAGACCTTACATTTCATCTAAGCAGTTTCAGCCTTTTATTCTGAATGATTTCCGGGGGTGGGGTGGGGAGGCACTTGAGGTGGTGAAATTTCCGCCATGCACTGGCTTCTGAACATGTGGTTGACATGGAATGGAGAGCCTTTACAGATCTACTTCTTCATGTGGGAGAGTCTGTGGAGGAACACTGGGGATGGGACTCACATTTTGTTGTGAGTTATAAGTTCACATAAAGAAAGCTGAACTATAATCAATCAAATCAAATCTTACAGACCTTTTAATTTATGTTTCAGCAACTCTTTTTCCCTATTGAAAGATTTTTTTAGCTTGTGTTACCAGGGGTGATCAGATGCCTTCATCTGCGATGAACCAATATAACGATGATACAAACAGTAAGATCCTCAGGGAAGATCCTTTTTCAGTCCCACATCTTTTGGGAGCAGGCCTGGTGAGGACTTGGGAGCGAGCTTTTTCTGCAGCTACTCCCTGATTAAGGAGAACACGTTCTAGGGAAGGACAGTTGGCAGGCCCTATCTTCTTCCTTTCCATAGGCAAAGGAAAACTTATCTCTTTGAAAAGTTTTTTTGGGGACTCAGCAGGCTTTTAAAATCTGATCCATCATTTTAAAACAATGTTTTCAAATACAAGGTGTCCCCCAAATCTCCATACATTGGGAAAGGGGAAATTGTAGTTAAGCGTATCTTTATTGACAAAATATTCATTACAAAATATTTACAAAATATCCTCTATGTGTTGATCACCTCTTTGTACACACATACATACCGCACACGCACGCGCGGGCACACAAGGTCTTCTCCCCCCCCCCCCCATAGTGAACATGTTCCAATATATCTATTGTTATACAATTTTGCCAACTATGGTGACTTTTGGGACATCCTGTGTTTGCATATATACTTCTAAATTTAGATTGTTATGCTTTTATCATTAATTTTAAATGCTTTAAATATTTATTTACACTGCCTTGGGTTTCAACTAGGAAAGAAAAAAAGAATAAAAATTAATTATTATTAATATTAAAATGCACACAACAAAAACAATTGAAAGTTAAAACTGGCATTGTGTTGCATCCGTTTGAGCAAAATTGCTTTTCTACAGGTGGAATGACATTGGAAATATAACACACAACAAGTCTTCAATTGTTGTGGAACTCTTCAACAAAGAAGAAACAGTGCTCTTTCATACGGTAAGCAATGCCTGGAAAGGTCAACAGCCAGAGGAGGGACAGGGAATCAGACTACTTCATGTGGAAGGTGTTCTGTGCTACAGTTTTCCCTCACCCAAAATAATCTTTCTCAGAGAGGGTGTCTCTCTTCAGTATTCTGATAGATTCGAGAGCAGCCAACAGGCTTCTTCAGGCATGTAGATGCCATTCTTCATCCTTTGTGCAGTATCATCTGAGGCAAGTGCCTCACTCTGACTTTTTGTTATTCAGTCGCAGTCGATTCCGACCCTCTGCGACCCTATAGACCACTGTCCGCCAGGCACTTCTGTCCTCCACCATCCTCCTCAACTCGCTCAACTCTGTGCCCATTGCGTCCACAATACCATCTAGCCATCTCATTTTTGGCCGCCCCCTTCTTTTGCCCTCCACCTTTCCCAGCATCAAGGCCTTCTCAAGTGAATCTTCTCTTATTTGATGTCCAAAGTACTTTAGCTTCATCTTTACAATTTGACGTAAGGAGCAGTCAGGGTTGATTTCTTCTAAGATTGACCTATTTGTTCTCCTCGCTGTCCAGGGGACTCTCAAAACTGTCCTCCAACACCACATCTCAAAGGCATCTATTCTTCTGCGCTCAGCTTTCCTAATGGTCCAGCTGTCACAACCATACATTGCCACAGAGAATACCATTGCTTCGACTATGTGAATTTTTGTTTGCAATTTTACATCTCTACTTTTCACTATGCTCCCCAGGTTTCTCATTGCTTGCCTCCCAAGAATCAGTCGCCTTTTTATTTCATGGCTGCAATCACCATCTGCAGTGAGCTTAGATCCTAAGAAAGTAAAATCTGTCACTGCTTCTACTTCTTCCCCATCTATTTTCCAGGGACTGATAGGGCCTGTTGCCATGATCTTTGTTTTCTTTATATTGAGTCTCAAGCCAGCTTTTTCACTCTCTTCTTTCAACCTAATCAGGAGCTTCTTTGGGTCCTCCTCACTTTCTGCCATTAGGGTAGTATCACCTGCGTATCTCAAATTGTTAATGTTTCTCCCAGCAATTTTGATCCCAATTTGTGATTCTTCCATCCCTGCATTGCGCATTATGTGCTCTGTGTATAAGTCGAATTAGCATGGTGATAAAATGCAGCCTTGTCTTACTCCTTTTCCTATACCAAAGCACACAGTCATTCCATATTCAGTCCTAACTGTTGCTTCTTGATTCATGTACAGATTTCTCATGAGGCATATAAGGTGTTCTGGTATTCCCATCTCTTTAATTACTTGCCACATTTTGTTGTGGTCCACACAGTCAAAGGCCTTAGTGTAATCAATGAAACAGAAGTAGACTTGTTTCTGATATTCCTTTGTTTTTCCCATGATCCATCTTATGTTGGCGATGTGGTCTCTAGTCCCCCTGCCTCTTCTGAACCCCGCCTGCACTTCTGGTAATTTTCTCTCCACATGCTGTTGCAGTCTATCCTGTATTATCTTGAGCATCACCTTGCTAGCGTTTGGGATGAGTGCATTTGTTCGATAATTTGAACATTCTTTGGCATTTCCCTTTTTTGGGGATTGGAACATATACTGATCTTTTCCAATCCTGTGGCCATTGTTGTGTTTTCCAAATCTGCTGGCATATAGAATGTAATAATTTGATTCCATCATCTTTTAGGGCTTTGAAAAGTTCAACCTGGATACCATCATCTCCGCTGTCTTTGTTGTTTGCAGTGCTTTTTAGGGCCTTTCTGACTTCACTCTCTAGGATGTCTGGCTCATGTTCAATGTTCTCATCATTGTGATTATCAGGGCTGCTGAGGTCCTTTTTGTACAGTTCCTCTGTGTACTCTTTCCATCTTTTCTTAATTTCTTCTGCATCTGCTAACTCCTAGCCATCTTTGTCCTTTATCGTGGTCATTTTTGCTTTAAACGTTCCCTTGATTTCCCCAATTTTTTTTAAAAAAGATCTCTAGTCCTACCCCTGATATTGTTTTGCTCCATTTCTTTGCACTGTTCATTCAGGTAGGTTTCCTTATCTCTCCTTGCTTTTCTTTGAAATTCTGTATTCAAGTGATTGTATTTTTCCCTTTCTCCTTTGCCTTTTGTGTCCCTTCTTCCTTTACTATTTTAAGAGCCTCATCGGACAACCACTCTGACTAATGACTGGGAAAATAAATGGGGTCTTTATTGTGCAAATGAGGCTGTGTCCTTCATTTCAAGACATGTTCTTGCAGTGAGTTTACAAAATGCTATTTTGACATTCTGATAGGTGGCCTAGAAACTTGGAGATGGATTTTGAGAAATGATGGTGGTCACAGTGGTTGGCTACGAAGAGCTTTGTTCAGATGTTTTAGACCAGTGGTTCTTAACCTGGGTTCGACCAAACCCCAGGGGTTCGATGAGTCAGTCTAGGTTCAGTCGAACACGAGGGGTTCAGTGAGTCAGTCTCAGAGGGGCGGGGAGCGGCGGCGGCACGTGTGTCTGTTCCATTCACCAGGGTATTTATGGCAAATTCTACAGTGAATAGAAGTGTCAAAGAAAGATCTGTTACCCAGATGAAATGTTAAAATCTCTGACCGGATGACAAATAATGCTTCTGTTGTGTGTTTAATTCTTTTGTCCCACTTCTGGAAGCAGCTTGGCTAGTTGGAGCCATAATGGGACATGTTCTTCTGATGATCCACCCTGGCCTTCAGGTGGAACTGCTCTGCACATTGCATGAGAGTCTTCTGGCTTGAATATCCCTATGGGTGATTTAGCGAGAGGCATTATGTACACAATCCAGAGAATGTAAACTTTTCCATGTACAGTAAAACCTCATATAACACTAAAACCTGGTTCTACAAGTCTTGGTGTTATATGATTTTTAGTGTTATCTGATGCATGTTAAAATCCTATGGGATCCATAGAGATACATTGTAACCACACAGGCTTTAGCGGTTGTTATCTGAAGCATCCCATAGGATCTTAATGTTATCTGATGCAATTCTTTTCCCCAGATTCCTTAATGTTATGCGATTTTAGTGTTATTCGATACTAATGTTATATGAGGTATTACTGTACTTCCACTCTCTTTCTTTGGGCAGACCAGAGAAGAGAAATCAGTACATGAGGTTGCTGGATCATTTTCCATTCATATATCAAACTATTGAAAGTTAGCAGTCTTACCAATGTTTAATATTTATCAATGTTTGTCAGTCCATTCTCCAAACCCAGTTGGTATCACAAGGTAATAATAACATCCCTATCATACAGATAACTTGGATACTTATCACTTCTGTTTTTACATGATTGAAATTTGTTATTTTGGGAGAATAGGGTCATTGTTACACAACTCTTTACTACGCTAGTCATGGTGTAATTAATGTATTTTTCCCTTTGTTCTCTCTCTTTCAATCCCCACCACTCTGCTTCTGAAGGATGACCTTGAAAATGCCAAGTATATTTCACGGTTATTTGCTGCAAAGCACAAGTTTTACAAACAAAATAAAATCTGCACAGAGTGAGTATATACCTTTTGCAAGTTGTTGCCTTGTGTGCATGTAAACCAGTCTCATTTCTGCATAGGCTTGTGGCTTATTGAGGACATCTCTATTAATTATTCTCCATCTGTTTTCTGAAGCTATAGCAAATATAAAGATTTTCATTAAGAAGTTCAAAATAAAATAAGACCAGTATAAAGCTGACATGTGTTCTTGATTGCATGTTGAAGAGTTAAAGGACCTTTTATTACTCATTAAAAAGTAAAGGTAAAGCTTTTCCTTGCTCAAAAGCCAGTTGTATCCAACTCTAGGGTTCAGTGTTCATCTCTGTTTCAAAGCTGAAGAGCCAGCGCTGTCTACTTCTGCAGACGTTTCCGTGATCATGTGGCAGGCATGACTAAACCAAAAATGTAACAAATTTGTTGCTTGCATTTTCTTTGTCTTCTTGTTTTTTAATAATAGGATTAATGAAAGACTAGTATACAACTTGGAGAATTTAGCAAAATTCATCTAAAATGCCCTTTAAAAGTAATCTCATACGATACTTGCAAAATATTTCACTATGCCTGCTCTCAATATCATAAAAAAAGTATGAAGTATTTCAGTTATCGCTGGAATACAGCGCAGAATCCCTGATTGGTTGGTCATTTGGTCTGTCAGTCGATCAGTTTCTCTATCTATCCATGCATATACTGATCTTTCCTATCTCCATGTAAGTTGATAAATGAATGGCGAAAATGGTAACAAATGTTGCACGCCAAGAATAGCAGAATTGTGGTCTTCCAGACATTCATTTTCAACTCCATCAGCTCCAGCATGTATAACCAGGAATGATGGGAAATGTAGTCTAACTTTGGAGCTGCATTTTTCCTATTCACAACATAAGCAATCTACAGCTAATCGTGTCTTGTTTAAGACCGTGATTCTGTATACAGGTACAAACATTTGTAAGTCCAACTTGGACTCAACAGAACCTACTTCTCAGCATCTCTTGAAGTATTGTTCCAAAGCAGGCCAGATCCTTTTTTTTCTAGCATAAAACAAACAATATGTTGTAAAATTAGTTAAGAATACAGCTGGACAGAAGTTCTCAATGACCTTGACACCCGATTTACAAACTGAACAGCCACATCTGTGTTAGCACTGTTGCCATCTGTTGAGTTTGTGTAACTGAGGGAAGAGAGCTGAGGATGCAGCCCTGCTGTTGAGCTGATTTAAGCATTTAGTGGTTATCAGCTGAAGACCTTTCCACAGACAAGGTTGATTTTAATCTGTCTCTCTGCTAATAATTCATAAGGAGTAAAGGGAAGGTTGGCTGCCAGAAGAAAAATGGGGAGGGGTGGGGAACTTCAGGTCTTTGGGTGAAAATTGGCCTGCCTGGGTTCCAGTCTTAGCCCTCCAGGGTTTCCAGAGACCCATGGTCTCTTTCATCTTTGGGTCTTTTCACAAACTATTTTATGGCTCCCTCACTTCCCAATCTCAACATCCCTCTCCTCAGGCTTCCTTGCAGTTAAAAATACAGTGGTATTTCTGGTATTTCCCATCCTTTTGTGCATGTGGTCCCACCCGCCACTGTGGTCTCTGAGAAGTCCTCTGAAATGGAATTCAGCCTTCAGGCTAAAAGTGGTTCCACACCTTTAGGCAAAGGAATGTCCGATTTCTAGCAGTTCATTTAATTCTGAGCTCAAAGCAGGGCCTGCACACACAGTCCCACTTGTGCCGGTTTACTCCTTCGGCAACATGCATGTGGTTCCTACTTGCCTGCGTCTAGCCAATAAATGCTCAAAAACAAGACTGCTTTAAAAATGGAAGGGGCCTTATACTGAGCTACCGGGACTTATTATACACTGGAAGACACCATTGCTTCATCCAGTGTGAGATAATCATTACTGACAGTATCCCTGACTTTAAGATCTGTCTGAAGATTGAACCAGGGATAGCATGCAAGGCTACGGAGCTACCATCTGTGGGGACAGTGGGGATTGTGAGACCTAAGGCTTCCCTACTAGCAGCACTGCAGGCATTTCATGCATTGTGTGTGTGTGTGCGTGCGTGCGTGCGTGCGTGCGTGCGTGCGTGCGTGCGTGCGTGCGTGCGTGCGTGCGTGAGAGAGTCTTGATATACTTTTCAAATACAAATGAAGACATTGTGGAAAGGTTCTTGCATTTCAAAGTAGGCATATGTAGTTTACAGAAATTTGAAGATTTTTCCCTGTTGTTCTTTTAAATCTGTAGTTGGGATTACATGCTTTGCTGTTTCTTGCTCTTTTTAAGATTTGCAACCTTATTGCATTTTGCCCTTTCCCTTCTTGTTTTGTTATCTGCTTCGGCTGAGAGACGGCTTATCCTTTGAGAAATACAGTAGATAAAATAAACAGGCGAGATGGTATACCACGTTTACTTGCACATGGTGGCTTTTCGTAATGGGCGCATTTTCAAAATGGTTCTGCTGTTTTGCTTTTCTTCTTGTACACGTGTGTTTTCTAATTTGCACATCACATCGTTCACCAGATCAACAAAAGTAACAGGAGAAATCCAACCTTTCCTCTCTACACGTAAGCACTTTACTCCTGCTGTTTCCTGTGAATGTGGTTCTTCCCCTTCTCTCAATTTCCTCCTTGTCTGATTCTTCTTAAGGTCAGCCACCATGCATCTTGATAGTTTAACATACAATGTCCACCATTTCATTTTATCCATTGCCCTCTCTGATGTGTTATGTACATTGCCTTGCAGCTTTGCTATGCTGTTTGCACTGTTATGTCTTTCTGGTTCGTCTAAAACCAATCTTCCCTAATCTGGTGTATTCCAAACATGTTTAACTACACTTCCCCTTGTGTTGGCAGAACTAGAGATTAGGGAAGGTTGATCTAAACCACTTTTCACTGACTGTAAGACTTGTTCTGTGCTCATTCTTTTAGTTTTTTCTGTTTAATATTTTTCTTATTTAGGATATAATTAGATCATTCTGAAAAGGCATGTGTGTTACAAAATATTAATGACGTTATAAATAAGGAGCAGTTTGAATCCTTCTTGTTTCAATTTCATATTTTTGCATCTTTTGTAAAAAAAAAATTAAAATAAATATATGTTGCAAGGGCTTTTTCATGCTTCTTGTACTGTATATGCAAATGTACTCTTCATAGAATTATGACAATTAAGTCTATGTCTCAATTTTTCTTCCCAGACAATCAAATTCTCCTCCTCCTATCAGACGGCGACCCACCTGGAGTAAATCATCCTTGGTAAGTATCACGGAATAAGTGAGAGGAAAGAAATGAAAATCAAACCATCTAGGAATAAAAAAAAAATATTCTAGAGCTTTTCCAACAGCCACTGAGATTTAACATAGTAGTACAGTCAAACCTCGCATAAAGAGCGTTTCGCTTAAAGAGCGTTTCGCTTAAAGAGCAGAATTTTCTCTGAATGGTCGCTTCGCTTAACAAATAAAAACAATCAAAAACTCGCTTAACAAATAAATTGCGGTTCGCAATCCCCCCCACAGCTGGTCACTTACAATGGTGTTTCGCTTAAAGAGCAAACTCGCTTAAAGAGCAATCCTGTGGAACGCATTATGCTCTTTAAGCGAGGTACAACTGTGTCAGGGATTCCCCTAGCGATATGTGTGTCTCGATAGCAGAGTAGCACCTTTAAGCTGTTACACAGCAAAAGCCTTAGTGCAGTAACACACATATGCATTCCGTGAAACAAGGGTGCGCTTTACCTAACAGTGAAGGGAAGACAGACATACACCAGTTCTATATACAACAGTCTCTCTCACTCCAAGCCCCACAGTAGGTAGACAGCTTGGATTCATCTGTTGGCTCCAATCCCAGGAGCATGCGAAGAGTCCAGGTATTCTTCAGTAGTTCTTCTCAGTTGAAGAAGCTCTCAACAACAGCAGGACCTCCTTCAGCAGTCTCTGTCTGTAGACTCTCAGTTCAGTCCTTCTCTTCAGTATGACGACCTCCTCAGAATGATAACCTCCTCCAGAATGATGACCTCCTCCACAGTGGACCCTTCCCAGAGGGCCACAGTTATACCCTGGTGTTGCTGGGCAGATTCTCTAATCAGCCACAGCTGGGCTGTTACAGGAGCACGTGGACCAAGCATGCACAGCCTGGCAATCAGTTTGAGGCTCTATTATGTACACCTGTGTTCAGAACACATGGAGGGCCTTAAAGTTGTACTATTCCACTGGGCAGCAATCTCTGTATAATACCCCCAAATGAAAAATGTCCTAACATGCTCCTCCTATTGTTCAAGATGGATGCCACAATATACAGGTCAAAATACATATCCAATATATACAAAGACACAGTTACAGTACAGCATTCTTTACAGTACACTCAGTTTCAGTATTTACAACATCAGCTTACACTCTTCACATGCCTATTGGCATCAGTAGGAAACAGTTTATTACATTTTCTTGCACCTTTGAGATACCTTGGTCTCCTAGACCCACGCACCCTATGCCTTTCAGATTCTGGCATACACTCAGACAGGTCCCCAGGTGGGTGTACCTCCCTGTCTAGTTCTGCCTGCCCTGCGCACAACTTTGCACCTGGCAGTGCAGCTGCCTCAGTAGGGGTTTCTGGCTTTGCTTTATCCATTAACGCCACAGTGGCCTGATATCTATCAGGTGGCCTTCTAGTCCGACTGGACCTTCGTGGCAGGACTCTATCAGTGGTATCTCCCCCAGACTCCCCAGACATGTCAGACTCTTCTGATTCACTTTTTATTTCTTGTTTTACCCCAGCTTCCCCATCAGTGGGACTCTTGCTAACAAACTTACTACTGCTGGGTTGAAAGACAGGCTGCTCTGCCTCCTCCTCCTCAAACAGGAGTCCAGGAATGTGGACACTTTCCACATGTTGCCACCGGGAGTGCTCCAGGAACTTGGCACTCTTGCTTTTTGTAACTTGGTTGGATCCTGGCATCCAAAACCTATACTCCCTATGGTTCACCTCATACCCTATGAAGATCAGTTTGCGAGGGCGAGGCTGCCCCGGGATGCATACCCAGGCAGGAGAGCCAAAGACTCGAAGATAGCCCAAGATTGGCTTCCTTCCATGCCACCTACTTGCTGGGATGTCCCCAATTCCAGAGTGATAAACGTTATTCAGCAGATGGTTCACACACTTCATAGCCTCTGCCCAGAGTGTGCAAGGGAGACCTGCATCACTTAGCATAGCCCTTGTCATGGCCTGCAGAGTTTGACCTCTCCCCTCTACAGTTGAGTTATGCTGAGGTCTGTCGTGGACTATCCCGTGCTTAGCCAAGAAATCAGTGTTGGCTTTATTTGAGAACACTGTCCCATCAGTTATTAGGGTCTTTACCTGTGTGTTTGCCTTGTTCTGGGCCAGTGGCCTGCAAATGTGGCTCTCCAGATGTTCTTGGACTTGAATTACCAGGAGCCCAAGTCAGCACTCCTGCTGATTGGGGCTTCTGGGAATTGAAGTCCAAGAACATCTGGAGAGCCACATTTGCAGACCAAGGTTCTGGGCGAACCTTACCGATCTGGTTAAAGTTGAGCAGATCTCACCCTTGGACTTCAGCAAATACACCAAACCCATATCTTGTGTGGTGATCTACGATGCACAGGGCATACCTTGAGCCACCAAGGCTCGAGCTCATGGGACCTATTAAATCAGCAGACACCACCTCTAAGGGCCGGGTAGTATGAAAGCCACCCACTCTATTTGCAGGAGTGACCTTAGACTTCTCCTCATTACAAGGATTACAGCTCAGAAATCTGCTGCATGGTTTCACTGTTATGCCCTCAGCCAGATCAATGGTCCTTCTCAAATCTTGAAAATTTACATGGCCCAAACGTCTATGCATCAAGTGTATGCAATTGTCATGGGGGAGCTTGTTGCTAAATCCTTTATCAGCCAGATTCGCACGGTGCACGGGAGCCTAACACAAATAGATCATTGTGTAGTGGCACAGTTAACTCCTTATCTCATCCCTTAAGGACACATTCCTTCCCCTGGAATGTCACTAACCCATGTTCAGTAGGGTCCTGACAGACAACAAATTATGCTTCATCTCAGGGATATAGAGCATTTCTAGCTCTTCACCCAGAGCTTCACATCTTACCTGGCCTTTACCCACTGCACGGACTCGTGGCCCCTTGGCTAACGTGACAGTCTGGTTTGTTTTAGACATTTCAGTAAACAATTTCTTATTTTTACAGATGGAAAAAGATGCACCAGAATCAATTAACCAGGTGCCAGGTTCAACATAAGTAAAAGCAGCTACAGAGAGGCTAGCATTTCTACTTCTCTTGTTGTTATCTGGGCTTGACCTTGCCTTACAGAACTTGGCAATATGCCCAGACTTCTGGCATCTAAAACATCTCTTTGCTACACACACAGTGGGAGGAGGGGGTGATTTGCTTCTACTACTCTCAGTATGAACTTCTGGTTTTCTGAACTCCTTCAGAGAACCCCTTAATCTGTCTTGCTCCAAGAGGTGACCTTGGACCATCAAAAAGTTTAACTCACTCCTGGGCAAAATGTCCAGGGAGGAAACATAAGCATCATATTCTTCGTTCAGAGACGAAAGGAGAATATATGCTTTTTGTTCTTCAGTAAAGAACAAGTTTGTTTCAGCAAGACGCTGTAGCAAATCACTAATTGAGTGGAGGTGCTGAGCCATATCTCCACCAGGCTTTAGACGTAATCTAAACAAGCTTCTGGTGAGGGATATTTGGGAACCGACTGAGTCCCTTACATATAACTGCTTAAACCTCTGCCAACTTGTGGCAGCTGAATTCTCCCCTCTCAGATATGTTAACTGACTCTCTGCCACAGTTAACCCAATTATTGCCAAAGCCCTTTGATTATCATACTCAAGTCTGTCCCTTTTGTCAGTGTCCTCTTCATCCAAGGCTTCTAGCTTCTGGGGATTCTCAGCAATGTCCCAGAGCCCTTCCTTGCGCAGAAGCAGACTGCACTTGGTTGACCACATCTGGTAGTTGGTGCCATCAAGCAGGGGCACCAGTGAGAGAGTGGAAACAACCATTCTTCCCTCACTTGCAGACTCACAAAACATGCAGCTGGCAGGAACACACGACGCAAGGTGGACGTCTCCTGGACCTCTGTTTTGGCGTCTGGTTGTGTGGGGGCGTTGTCCTGCAGGCGATGAGTCCTCTAGGGAACGCAGCTCCTCCGAATGCTGATCAGGGCTCCACAGCTTGAGTCCAGGCACACAGCACTTCTGGGCTTGACAGGCGAAGACTCCCGGGCGCAGTCAGGTCGTCGGGCGTAGCTGTTAGGCGCACCCTGGGCCCATAACCCATTGTCAGGGATTACCCTAGCGATATGTGTGTCTCGATAGCAGAGTAGCACCTTTAAGCTGTTACACAGCGAAAGCCTTAGTGCAGTAACACACACACATATGCATTCCGTGAAACAAGGGTGCATTTTACTTAACAGTGAAGGGAAGACAGACATACACCAGTTCTATATACAACAGTCTCTCTCACTCCAAGCCCCACAGTAGGTAGACAGCTTGGATTCCTCTGTTGGCTCCAATCCCAGGAGCATGCGAAGAGTCCAGGTATTCTTCAGTAGTTCTTCTCAGTTGAAGAAGCTCTCAACAATAGCAAGACCTCCTTCAGCAGTCTCTGTCTGTAGACTCTCAGTTCAGTCCTTCTCTTCAGTATGACGACCTCCTCAGAATGATGACCTCCTCCAGAATGATGACCTCCTCCACAGTGGACCCTTCCCAGAGGGCCACAGTTATACCCTGGTGTTGCTGGGCAGATTCTCTAATCAGCCACAGCTGGGCTGTTACAGGAGCACGTGGACCAAGCATGCACAGCCTGGCAATCAGTTTGAGGCTCTATTATGTACACCTGTGTTCAGAACACATGGAGGGCCTTAAAGTTGTACTATTCCACTGGGCAGCAATCTCTGTACAATACCCCCAAATGAAAAATGTGCTAACAAACTGTATTATGTTAAATTAGTGTTATTCATTCATTCATTCATTTATTCAATTTGTATACCGCCCTACTCGGTGCAACCGACTCAGGGCGGTTCACAGAGACCACACACGTAAGACAATCAAAAGAGTACAACATAATCAAGGTCATTCAACTTAATACAATACAATACAACAATGCAATACAGTAGTGCAGTAAAGCACAACCACACTACGAAATAAAGTTACAATACAGTATAATGAAGCAAAATCACACTGCAAAAAGGTTACAAATCATAAGTTACAAGATATGAAGTTACAAAATAAATTCCAATACATATACAGTATATGACATAGCAAATAAATAATAACATAACAGTAACAGTCTCACAAGCAAGGGCCGGAGGAAGGTCGGGAGTGTCTTCCGCCGCCTGCCGCCGCTGGTCTTTATCGGCTCTCCGGGACAAGGTGAATGAGCCCGGAGGGAAGGCGGGGGCAGGAGCTCAACCAGCCGCAGCTGCGCTGGCGTCCTCAGGCTCCGGCCACGGTGGAAGAGGGCCGGAGGAAGGTCAGGAGCGTCTTCCGCCGCCCGCCGCCGCTGGTCTTTATCGGCTCTCCGGGTGAGTTGAACGAGCCCGGAGGGAAGGCGGGGGCAGGAGCTCAACCGGCCGCAGCTGCGCTGGCGTCCTCAGGCTCCGGCCACGGTGGAAGAGGGCCGGAGGAAGGTCGGGAGCGTCTTCTGCCACCCGCCGCCGCTGGTCTTTATCGGCTCTCCGGGCGAGGTGGACGAGCCCGGAGGGAAGGCGGGGGCAGGAGCTCAACTGGCCGCAGCTGCGCTGGCGTCCTCAGGCTCCGGCCACGGTGGAAGAGGGCCAGAGGAAGGTCGGGAGCGTCTTCCGCCGCCCGCCGCCGCTGGTCTTTTATCGGCTCTCCGGGACAAGGTGAACGAGCCCGGAGGGAAGGCGGGGGCAGGAGCTCAACCGGCCGCAGCTGCGCTGGCGTCCTCAGGCTCCGGCCACGGTGGAAGAGGGCCGGAGGAAGGTCGGGAGCGTCTTCCGCCGCCCGCCGCCACTGGTCTTTATCGGCTCTCTGGGCGAGGTGGACGAGCCCGGAGGGAAGGCAGGGGCAGGAGCTCAACCGGCCGCAGCTGCACTGGCGTCCTCAGGCTCCGGCCACGGTGGAAGAGGGCCGGAGGAAGGTCAGGAGCGTTATGGAAGAATTGTTGAAGAGTCACTACTAAATTTATTCCAAAAATATATGTCAAGTTCCATTTTTGTTTTTCTTTTAGCCAAGACAACATCCGTTTATTCTGCCTCCTATGCATATCCAGTGTGGCGAACACTATACTGAAACTCACAATTCACAAGGTATTTTGATAATAACAATTAGTAACAATAGATAGTACATAGTGTCCCCCCCCCTTCAAAAAGCCATTTAAACTTGCAGTAATGGTATAATCTAGGCCACAACTCTCATATCAGTACATTGAAGGTATAAGAAAGGATTTGAGGTTACAGAACAGCACCTTGACCCAAAGGAAGGGTGAGGAACTTATTGTTTCTCAGGATTTGCATTATCTTGGCCAACAGATGTCTTGGTCAACAGCAGTCGGCCTGATCAGAACAAAATAGGATTTATGACTCTTCCAAGGCAGGGGTGTTCTCACTTAGGCCTTCCCGCTTTCCAGTGCTTATTCCATTTATGTTGTACCTTTCCTCCAGGAAGCTTGAGTCAGTTTTCCTGGCTATCCCTCTCCCTGTTTATCCTTGCAACAACCCTTTGGAATAGGTCAAGGTAAGAGAGAGTGACTGAGCCAGGAGCACCCAGTGAGTTTTGTGGGCCACTGAAGATTTGAACCCAGTGGTGGGAAGCAACAGGTTTTCACACCCGGGGAGGGGGAAAAAAACAAAATTGGGTGGCCTTTGGGCAGGATGGTGGTGAAATTGGGTGGCCTTCAGGCGGGGGGTGGGGGAGCGAAATTGGGTGGCCACTCCCACTTCCTGCCCTGCCCCATCAGGTTTTGTCCCTGCAAGTGGTTCAAGGTCTCCCTTGCTCAAAAGCCAGTCATATCCAACTCTAGGGTGCAGTGCTCATCTCCATTTACAGCCAAAGAGCCAGTGCTGCCTGTGTTTGCAGATGAATACATGGCCATATAGAAGGCATGACTAGATCGTCCATGACGTAGGCTCTGTCTATGACATAGGCTCCACCCATGACATAGGCTCCACTCATGACATAGGCTCCACCCATGACATAGGCTCCGCCCATGGTGTGGTAGCAAAATTTTTTGCTGCCCACCACTGCTTGAACCTAGAACTCTAACGTCCTAGTCCAAAACTCTGACCACTTACGCCACACTCTATCAGCTTCACAGTTGGAAGGCAGAATATGAATTATATACTTGAGTGTTGTCCTGTGAGAGGGAATAGCTTTTGGTTACTCTGGAACAGCATTTCCCAAACTCTGTTCTGGTGGACTTCAATTCCCAGAAACCTTAGTCAGTACTCTTTCTTTCTTTCTTTCAATCCTGCATGTATGGGAAAGGAGGAGGTTTTTAAAAGGTACAGTGAGCCTATTAAAAGCTCTGTACCTTTGAAAAAATTGTTAGATTATATCCATACCGATAAATTTGTAATGAAAGAGGAAATTCTGCTTTTGACGCTTCCTCTTCCACAGCTAGCAGTGAGGAAATCCTGTTTCTGCAAACAGAACTGCTATGTTTCAAACTGAGATGTAGTCAGGCAAATGTTTCTAAATCTTATTTGCGACATTTATTCTTGTACCCTCCTCATTCATTACATTTTCTGTTGGTTTCTCCTTTCCATTGACAGATAGCATATTTCATGGAAATGAGGAAATGTTTTACGGTCGATCTCAGACTAGCTTGGACAGATGTGCAATGGATTTCAGCTACTTGAACGGCAACCTCCCAAATGGCAGCATGTGCAGTGCCCAGAGTATGAACTCTCTTAACCATTCTCAGAACTTTATTCAAGCTTCTCCAATGTCTTCCAACCTCAGCATCCCTGGAAATGACATTATGAGAGCTGACTACATCCCAAGCCATAGACACAGTGCAATCATTGTGCCTTCCTATAGGCCAACGCCAGATTATGAAACTGTAATGAGGCAAATGAAGAGAGGAGTCATTCACACAGACAGCCAAAGTCAGTCCTTGAGAAACCTCAATATTGGAAACGCTCATGCTTACAATCAACCTAAGGACCTTGTGTACAGCCAGCCAGAGATTCAGGAGAGACCTCCTTATGCCATTACATATGGATCTCAGGGTACTTACAAAAAACATATTGTTCCTTCTGAACAAGTAAACCTCCACCCCCACGTGGCACAGACAAAAACAGCTGCCAGTGCTATTTCCCACACGGTGAGCACTCCAGAGCTAACCAACATGCAGCTCCCCAATAGTCAGAGATCTGGTACTGTGCATGTACTCAAGAACTACCTTTCTCGGCCACCCCCACCCTATCCCCGCCCACGCCCTGCTACCAGTACCCCAGACCTCGCAAGTCACCGTCACAAGTATGTGAGCAGCAGCAGCCCTGACTTAGTCACCAGGAAAGTCCAGCTTTTGGTGAAGACCTTTCAAGAGGATAGCTCTCCTGTTGTCCATCAGTCTCTCCAAGAAGTGAGCGAACCCCTCATGGCAGCCACACATCACACTGCAGCCAACAAACGCCACAGCTTGGAAGTGATCAGCAACATGGTCCGTGGTATGGAAGCCATGGCTCTCAAGAGCCTCAATGCACCCTTACCACGCAGGAATACCTTACGTGAGCAGGTGCAACCGGAGGAGGTGATGCCAAGGCCCCATGAGGTCCAGCAGTTCCCCTGCTACCACCACAAGAAGACCTTCTCAGATGCCACAATGCTGATTCACAGCAGCGAGAGCGAAGAAGAGGAAGAAGCTGTCCAACCTGTGTCGTCTATGGCCGCACTCCACGAAAACATGGAGTATAGTGTTCAGCTGCAAGCAGCCTTGGCGAGAATACCAAATAAACCTCCACCTGAGTATCCTGGGCCAAGGAAGAGCATTAGTAATGGAGCCTTGCGGCATAACCAAATCAACGTTCCTTTGGCTGTCTCTAGAGTCAGGGCCATGAGGCAAGGGCCTGCGAAGGCAATTAGCATCTCTCGAACTGATCAAACCGGGGCCAATGGGCCTTCCCTTGGCCCGTCTATCTCTGAGCCAGACCTCACAAGTGTTAAAGAAAGAGTCAAGAAGGAACCAGTGAAGGAGAGGCCCGTGTCTGAAATGTTCTCTATTGAGGACAGCATAATTGAAAGAGAGATGAGGGTAAGTATATGTTACATTAGGACGGCAGTGTCTCTAAGTGTTTTCATAGGGGAAAAGGTGACTCTTGTATGACTGCAAAGTGAAGGACTTTTTTAAGCCGATTGAAAAGATTGCTGCTGCCTCTCTTTAAACTTGTAAATGGCCAGAGAGAAATCATGGGATCTAGATCAGGGGTTCCCAACCTTTTTACGCTGTAGGCCAGACCATGCCCTCCGGACAGCTGAGCAGGCCAGACTGGTGGTTTCTCCTGGCGTAAACACTACCATAAAACACCCCCATGGCTGCCATAAATTCATTTACCGCAGCTGCATTTATGGCTGTTGTAATTGTGTCTATTTATTTATTTATTTATTTATTTCCTTCAACTTATTATCCCGCCCAATCGGGTAAAAAACCCAACTCTGGGCGGCTTACATACACAATTTAAAAATAAATAGCTAAACCACAACTCAATATAAAACCACAAATCAATCTACGATACCCTATTCACAGTTAAAATATAAATTAATACAATAATTAAAAGTTAAGCTAAAAGAAATTAAAACAGTTCCAAGTTATAAAATTATGTAATTATTAAAAAACAGAACCAGGGTAGGAAGGTAAGAACAACGGGTGGCTGTCTCATCTGATAAGCCACCCAACATGAGATCCGGTATTTCCGGATCCCCAAACTTGTCCTGCCAGCCAGGTTTTAAGGCCTTTCCGGAAGGGCAGGAGCTCTGTTTGTTGACGTAGATCGATAGGCAGGAGGTTCCACAGGGCTGGGGCGGTCACGGAGAAGGCCCTCCTCCTGGTGCTAGAGAGGCGAGCCTCTCTAGCTGATGGAATTGCAAGGGAGCCTCTCCGATCCGCCCTGGTGGGACGGACAGACGTTCTTGGGGTGACGCGGTCTCTGAGGTATCCTGGCCCACTACCATATAGGGCTTTAAAGGTAATGACCAGCACCTTGAATTGCACACGGAGACATACTGGCAACCAGTGCAGCTGCCGAAGCAGTGGTGAGGCACGAGCGTAACGCCCGCACCCCATCACTACCCGAGCAGCCGCATTCTGGGCCAGCTGGAGTTTCCGAATGGTCACCAAGGGCAGCCCCATGTAGAGCGCATTACAATAATCAAGTCTGGAGGTGACCAGTGCATGTGTGACCCTGAGCAAGGAGTCCCGATCCAGGAGTGGGCGTAACTGGTATATTACACGAAGTTGTGCAAAAACCCTCCTGGCCACGCCTGCCACCTGTTCTTCGAACAGTAGTCGTGAGTCCAGGAGGACCCCCAGATTACGCACCGGATCTGTCTGGGGCAAAACTGCCCCATCCAGAACCAAAGCTGGAAGCTCCCGGGATAACACAGGGCCCCTCACCCATAGCCACTCAGTCTTGCCGGGATTCAGCTGAAGCCCGTTTTCCCCCATCCAGACCCTAACAGCCTCCAGGCACCTGGAGAGGACTTCTACTGCACCGCTTGGGTCCCCACGGGCTGAGATGTACAGTTGGGTATCATCAGCATATTGATGGTACCTTACCCCGTGGGAACGGATGATCTCACCCAGCGGCTTCATATAGATGTTGAACAGGAGGGGTGAGAGTACCGAGCCCTGAGGCACCCCGTATTGGAGGAGCCTAGGGCTGGACCTCTCATTCTCCAGACATACCGTCTGGGTCCTGCCCCTCAGAAATGAGGAAAACCAGGCCAACACAGTGCTTCCACTTCTGGTGCGCTGGTGGCATGGGCCACATGAAATGGGGCTATGGACCAGGTCTGGCCTACAAGTCGTGGGTTGGGAACCCCTGATCTAGATAGTCAATTAAAAAAAAACTTCAGTAGAAATCATGTTGACTAGATACCATTTGAAATAAATGTTCTGACAATCCAGTGATGCCCTTTCCAAGCTCCCTGACTATTGTGCCCCACAAACTCTCTTCCTCTGTTCATGCAGATGTTCAGACCTCCCCATTATACCTCTGTGAAAGACACATTTTAAGATAACATGCCTTTGGGCTGGTAATCATTAAGAATCCACAGAATAGTTTGAGTTTCTAAATGTGCAGAGGAAAACTGCGAGTTATATACAGCTCTGCCTGGTAAGAATTCAGGTTGTTACAAGGTTAGGTCACTGTTTTATAGAATCGTAGAATCAGTAAAAGGGGCCTTTTATGCTATTGAGTCCAATCTCCTGGTTCAAAACTCTTGTGAGTATTCTAGCATGTTATGGAGTTCCCAAACGCCTCTAGCTACTCCATGCAATCCCAGGTTTCAAAAATCATTTTAACCACTAGAGGGCCCAAAAAGGCTTTTTTCAGTTTTTTAAAAAAACTTCAATTTCTATAAGAAAAGTTTCTTGGTGCTGTGGATGATGTGAACTGGGGCGAGCCTCCCTGGGGATCACCCCATGGCCTATACAATAGCTTTTTTTTTACAACAGCATAATACTATAGAGCTTTGTTGTAATTCTCCAGTGTTGAACCTAGACACAAAATTCCATAACTCCATTTAGGAGAATTGGTGTATGCTACTTAGTAATATTTTTGAGAACTCATGTATTTAGAAGGTAGGAACAAACTATTGCTATACTTAAATGGGGGAAGATGAGACATTTCATCACTGGCCTCCCCCACAGTGTTTTATGCATCCAGGGAGAGGGACACATAAAGAGCCACAGAGCTGCCTGTGATGTCTTTGTTTGCCTCTACTTTGAAGAAAAATGGATAGTAGTTTTTATTTGCTTCTGAATTCCATTTACAAGTAAAAAGAGGAAGGAAAAAATTACCTAAAATATCCTATCAAGTCTGGCAGAATTCTCATTTTGTTTTCTAAATGTTGCCATGAGATGCAGAAATGACTTACTAAAAATGTGTCATTGTCTCCCAGTGGTACATTTTCAGTAAGTTATTTGTATTTGAGATAGATGGATGAATGGACGGATGGACATTTCATATGACACGTCATCCAAGTTTCAGTGTAACCACATGGATGAAAAAACAAAACAAAAATCCAGGGCTTATTTATCATCCTTTCAGATTGCTTAGCTTACTACTTTTTCTGCCAAACACACAGATTGCATGTGTGTGTGTCTGTGTGTGTGTCTGTGTGCGCGTGTGCGTGCACATGTGCATGCATACATACACGTGCATATGAGATATATATACTCAGCCTTTGATGAGTACTGCTTTGTGTCTTGGAACTATTTCACTCAAATTAATATTCTGAACTCAAGTATGAACATCCCTGTACCTTCCGCTGAGAGAAACAACACAACATCTAGGAAATGTTTTCTAGCTTTGTTCTGTTAATGGTGATCATCTCCACCTCTCAACTGGCATTGTAGATTTTGTGGGAGATTAAAAAGACATTCCAACATTCTACTGGCATGGTTTCTAATCACTCTGAGATGAAAGCGTGCTTTTTCTTGCCAAAAGTATCTAGAGAAACAGAAGATGGCAGGCCTGGAGGCCCAGAAGAGGCCCTTGATGTTGGCAGCGCTCAATGGTCTCTCCGTTGCTCGAGTTCCAGTGCCTGAGGACAGCCAGGATGAAGGAGCCAAGGTGCCAATGGATGAGCGGGTAAGAACAGGACTTAGAAAACAAAGAGATCTTTTTTGCTGTTTGTCAGCGACAGCTGTGGCTAGAGTATGAAGGACAAGGTAAGCATAGAATACAACTCTGATAACACTTGGCTTCTGAATCACGGTTTTTTGCATAAAATCAGCAAAGGAACTGGGTAGGGAAGTGCTGGGTCATAAAATCCTGCCCAATGCATAAGCCCCATAGCAAACCCATTTGCTTCAAAAGAGGAAGGTTTTGAAAACTTGATTGATACAGCACACTTTTCTGTCTAGGTGACAGGCATAGGTGAGAGTGTGTCCTCCCTCCCAAAGCCCTTTGAAGTACATTAAGCTACTTAATCTAACAACCTTGGATCTGGATCAAGTTCACACCTTTTTGGCCACAATGTCTTACCTCCCTAGTCAGTGCAATATGAATGAGCACATGGTTACTTCAGAAGAGCATGTGTTCTAACACAGAGTTTTGATGTGCAGGGATAGGGTTGTCAAAGTCTGGCTCCTGACTTGATTAATATATACTGTTAATATATACAGTGTCATGATAGGGGGTTGTTGTGTAGTTGGCCGAGGTGAAAAACACTCCAAGGGCCTTTCATTGGGGAGACCCCATGCTTGGGGTTCCCTCTCACAGGCATAGCCTTCTTTTCTAAGTTCAACTGCCTGTCTGCCCTCAGAATACACTCTCCTTCACCTACCCACCCTCTTCACGATGCTTCTGGATTGGGAAGTGGCACTCCTGCTCTAAGCAGGGAAGTTGGTAACTTATATCAGCGAACAAAGCTGAAAAACAGTCTTGTTTACATTACACCACCTTTCCCACACAAACACAGTCTCTCACACACAGAGAGAGCAGAGTTGCAGAGCTGTCCCTGGGAAGATGTCTCTGGCCTGACACTTTGCGGTTACCTTCAAAGCTGGGATAGTCTGACAAATGTTCTTTCCCAGGCCACTAATAAGGAACGCAGGTGTCCTCTCTCCATTCTCCATGGAGACGGCTTATCAAGGCTAAAAAGAGTCCCCCGTCTTCCATGATGGCTCTGCTCTGAAGAAATTTCTAATCTTTAGTTTGGTAGTCAAAGACCAAACCTGGATTGTCTTTCTCCATTTATTGAAAAATAATATAAATCCATGTATAAGCAGGATACATAATGAAGAAACTAAGGTAATCTACTCCACACTTAGTAAGCTAATAAAATAACAAGGCAAGATAGTAACTTTCCTCACCAAAGAAGGCATCTATGATCTGCGGGCTGGAAGCCCTCATCTAGATCTTCCTTCATGAATTTATGTCCTTGGTTCAAAGCGACGTGATGTTGAGCCTCTTCAAGAGTTGGCTATCGAGCAGCCAAAAGTCACTGCTTTTATGTGGTTTTTGGTCCTCACACTTCCCCACTAGAATGTCCAGTACAGTAATACCTCGGATAATGTTTACCTCGGATAATGCTAAAATCGCATAACGTTAAGTAATCTGGGGAGGAGAATTGGATCGAATAACGTTAAGGTCCTATGGGATGTATCAGATAACAACCGCTAAAGCCCGTGCGGTTACAATGTATCTCTATGGAGCTTTAACGTTATCCAATACATCCCATAGGATTTTAACATGCATCGGATAACACTAAAAATCGGATAACACCAAGACTTGTGGAACCAAGTCTTAGCGTTATCTGAGGTATTACTGTATGTGAGTATATTCTAACTATTTGATAGTTATTTCTTTGATGTACTATGTTCCCAGACTGGGATTGATGTAGTTGAACAGATGTTTCTTTGATGTGCTGCATTCTCAGGTGTCTGGTGATGTCATTATCATGCTGTCCTCACAGGTGCATTACATCATGTGGTGACTTTCCTGTGTGAAAGTCAGTGTTTCCCTTTCTCAGAAATGAAAGGAATCTAAATGATGTAACTCTGGGAAAATCCCTTATTCTGCAAGTGTGACCTCACTCACGGATGTCTTAAGTGATTGACCTTGCCACTTAGCCATCCCTGGCATGTGTGACATAATGTTATCTAAAATGCCTAGCAGGTGGAATGGAATGTGACTGACACAAGAGTGCTTCCATTTTGAGTTCAGCTATACTCAAATTTACAAAGAGAATATGATATATAAATCCTAACATCTATTAAATGTAAATGTGAATATTAAAATATGAATTCATCCATTGTATGATTTCATGACATAGAGTATATATAAAAACACTGTTATGAACCCATCATGGTCCATAGGAGAACTTATGAAACTTTTCAGCCATATAGTAAATACACTATATTTACCATATAAAGTCGTATACATGGAGCTACTGTTGCACAAAACATTTTCTTTATCCCCTTTAAAAATTGGAAAAATAGTGCAGACTCCTGAGACGAAAACTAGAAGAAGGAATGGTATTTACTGAATATGAGCAGATTCCAAAGAAGAAGCCAGATGGAATATTTACTACAGCGTTGCTCCCAGAGAACATAGAGCGTAACCGTGTAAGAGAAGTCATTCCATATGAGGAGAACCGGGTTGAGCTGGTACCAACCAAAGAAAACAATACAGGCTACATCAATGCCTCACACATAAAGGTAATAAACAGGGTACAGTGTAGAGGGAAGAAATGCTAAGTTAAGGGGTATAGTTGTTGGACTTGAGTTCTGAGAGATCAGAACGCCTATCTGTGCAGTGGTGTGAACTCAGTGGCTCAACGGGCAGGCCATTCACACTGTCATGACCTTGGTTGATCAAGTGTATGACCTGTTGTTATTGAAGCATAGTTATTATTCAGGATTTATTGAGCCAGTGTTTTAAGGGCAAAGGGTGGATCTAGGTTCAATCTTGTATTAAGTAGATCCACTGAGATCAGAGGGGTAAATTAGTCACAACACACTTAGGTTTTGTTAATTGCAGCCCAGCTGTTTAAAGGAAGATTAGATCTGAATCTGAGCCTAAGTGTTTTTCATTGCTTGTTCATTTGCAAAATGAGCTTTTGCTGCAGTGCAATTCTGCACTAATTTACCTGGTATTAAGTCCTATTTACCCTAATAAGGCTTACTTCAAGTTAGATATATATGGAGGTTTGCATTGTGTGAGCCCATGAGAAGGCAAACTGGAGAATCTGGATTCAATTTCACTGACTTATCAGACTTGATTAAGTGGGTCTACCAAGTTGGGACTAACAGCAGGATTTTGCCCTTAGTTCTCGGGTGGCCAACCTTGGCACTCCAACTGTTCTTGGACTTCAATTTCCAGAAGCCCAGATCAGTAGGTGTACTGACTTGGGCTTCTGGTAATTGAAGTACAAGAACAGCTGGAGTGCCAAGGTTGGCCACCAGGGCCCTAGTTGGACAATCTAAATGTATTGCCTCATGATGGTGAACCTTGGGACTCCAGGTGTTCTAGGACTTCAATTACCACAAGCCCAAGTCAGCACTTCTGCTGATCAAGGCTTCTGGGAATTGAAGTTCAAGAACATCTAGAATGCCAAAGTTCACCATCACTGGTATAACCCTTTAAATAAAATTATTTTCCTTGTGTGTCCATCTGATCATATTCCTGCATGTACATTACATGTGCAATACATATAATTGCATACTCTTAAACACATTACCCCACCCCTGGCTGGTTTGCTTTGACTTTCCATTGCTTACCATGTCAGATACATGGTTACAATGTTAATTCATAAGGCCCTAAAGGCCTAAACAGTTAAGGACCTAGCTACCCTGGCTCTCCGAAAATAAGACATACCTATAAAATAAGTCATAGCAGGATTTCTCAGCAGTTGCTCAATATAAGCCATAGCATGAAAAGAAGACATAGTGATAGGCGTGGCTATGCAGCGTCCTGGGGTGGAGCGGTAAAGAAGACGGGCAGCCAGTGGTGTAATAAAAATAAGACATCCCCTGAAAATAAGGCATAGTGTGTCTTCTTGAGGAAAAATAAATATAAGACAGTGTCTTATTTTCAGGGAAACACGGTACCCGGTGGAGCTCCTTTCCCACAAATCTAAAGCTCGTGCCTCATGTTCCTCACAGACCTTCTCAGGGCCTTTTCAGTGGCAGCACCCACAATTTGGAATGATCTCCCAACAGAGCAGCATCAGCCTTTTTCAAACTTTATCTTCAAGAAACTCTTGAAGACACAGTTATTTAATGAAGCTTACAGAGATATTCTCCCTCTGGGAAAGTAACAGTCCTAAACAATTGGTGGAGTTACAGAAACCCCTTTCCAGGGCTAATGTATTTATTTACTATCGAGTGTGATTATGTCTGGAAATAATGCTACAGCTGCCAAACCTCAAATGTAGTTTTTTTGTTGTTTTGTAATTGTATTTTTTTTAAAAACAACAACAACAACCCTGTGCAATTTTGTAAGCCACCTAGAATAGGAACTCTTGTACTGTACCTGGCTAGGCGGGGTACGAATACATCAAATAAAAATATATAATAAAAAAAAATAACTTGTCATATTTAGAATTGAGACCTTTAGAAGGAAACAGTTCTCTCTTGCTATTCAGCAGCGAAGTTGAATAGAATTTGAGCTGGCCTGCTTTTATTATTGTTCATCAAAGCCTGTCAAAATAATTTTAAATTATAGCCATCTCTTACTGCAAGCTTTATTGAATTCCAAGAGCAGTTTGGTCATAATTTACAATGTAAAACCCTTGCTGAGTTAAAACACCTTTCTAAACCAGCCTTCTATCAGATTTCTGCCAAAGGCCTGCTGGGTAGAAGATACTGGATGTTTCTGGCATCATTTGCTCTGGCTTGGACAACTAATGACTGACTCAAACATTTTCCATCCCTTTGTGGGCACGTGGGGGGGGGGGAATCATTTCTGGAGGCATAATTTCTCCCTATCAGGTGACAAGGGCTGAGAAAGAATTCTACCATGCCAGTTTTAAGAGCTCATATTTCATTCTGTAAGTCAGTATTAGACTTATGTGCATTGTTCCATAAGAACACGTGCTGTGGTTTGGTAGGATGCTCCTCCGTACCTTGCCAGCACATTGAGCTTCACCCCCTCACAGTGGCTGTTACAGAAGCCAAGCAGATGTTATTTCACTCAGAAGGTGAAATTGCATCTGCAGATTATACCTCCATCACACCACGAGTAGGTTTTTTGCCCACTTATCAATTTTTAATATCCTGCAGTCAGGGCAGAAGAGCACTGCCAGGTTCCAGGCACGGCACTCCCTAGACTATTTATGCCATTTTCTTCATGCCTTGCGCCAAAAGGCCAAACAACAGAGCAGGCAAAGCCTGACTCCCAACAACATTCCAGGTAGATTTTGGCTTAGATTCCTACACTTGCATTTTATTAAACTGTATTTCCAGCTATCAAGCTTCTATGGGACTGTGGTGGCTTAGTGATTAAGAAGCTGGACTTGATTACTGGAAGGTCGGCATGTCAGCAGTTCAAGACCCGAGTTCTGCATGATGTAGAGAGGTCCCTTCTCTGTCCCAGTTCTTTCCAACCTAGCAGTTGGAAAGTAAGAAATCACAAGTAGATAAATAGGTAGCACTTCGATGGGAATGTAAACAGTATTCTGTGCATTCTGGTGTCTAGCCATGCCTGGCACATGTCCACAAAATTGTCTGCAGACACAGACAGCCCTGGCTTTTTGGCTATAAACAGAGTTATAGCCAAAGAGTACCACTGAACTCTAGAGTTGGATACAACTGGCTTTCAAACAAGGGCGACCTTTACCTTTACTATTAAGCTTCTCTCTGTATGTTACTCCCAGTTTCCAGGATATACATTCTTATAGCCCATCAAAATATAACTTTCTCTCCTTTGTTTTAACCAAGAACATCAAAGTCTTGATTATGACACTCCTTGAAATTGGCAGGATTTACTTTTCCTGATATTAATAGGCTCTGGAGTTTCTAATAATATTTCATATGACATAAACATGTTTGGTCATGTTTATTTGGGGGTTCTTCATGCCTCACAGCTATATACCTGAGTATAACTGGTTCTACATGAGACAGAAACAGACTTGTTTCTTCTGATACATGTTGCCACAACACCTAGTAAAATACATTGAGAGCTGGAGAAAAAGTTGCTGGAAAAGCCTTGGCCAAATTCAGTTCTGTTATTTTCTGAGAAAAAGCAATGCTTGAATCTCTAACTGTCTGAGTGGGAAATGCTGTGAGGCATGGCCTGCAAACTCCTTTATCTACTACATTTGATTCTTACTCTCATGCCCTCCTCAGAGTTCAAAGCAATATATACACACATGCAAGCATTTTTGTTGTTGTTCAGTCACACAGTCGATTCCGACACTTTGCAACCCCATGGACCACTGCCCTCCAGGCACCTCTGTCCTCCACCGTCCTCCTCAGCCCACCCAGCTCTGTGCCCATCGCTTCTACAATACCATCTAGCCATCTCATTTTTGGCTGCCCCCTTCTTTTGCCCACCACCTTTCCCAACATCAAGGCTTTCTCAAGTGAATCCTCTCTTCTCATTTGATGTCCAAAGTACTTTAGCTTCGTCTTTACTATTTGACCTTCTAATGAGCAATCAGGGTTGATTTCTTCTAAGATTGACCTGTTTGTTCTCCTCACTCTCCAGGGGACTCTCAAAACTCTCCTCCAATACCACATCTCAAAGGTGTCTATTCTTGTGCGCTCAGCTTTCCTAACGGTCCAGCTCTCACAACAATACATTACAATCAGGAATACCATTGCTTTGACTAGATGAATTTTTGTTTGCAAAGTAATGTCTCTACTTTTAACTATGTTCCCCAGGTTTCTCATGGGTTGTCTCCCAAGCACCAGTCTCCTTTTTATTTCATGGTTGTAATCACCATCTGCAGTGATCTTGGATCCTAAGAATATAAAGTCTGTCACTGCTTCTACTTCTTCCCCACCTATTTTCCAGGGACTGATAGGGCCTGTTGCCATTATCTTGGTTTTCTTGATGTTGAGTCTCAAGCCAGCTTTAGCACTTTTTTCTTTCAACCTAAGCAGCAGCTTCTTTAAGTCTTCCTCACTTTCTGCCATTAGGGTGGTATCATCTGTGTATCTCAAATTGTTGATGTTTCTCCCACCAATTTTGATCCCAACTTGTGATTCGTCCAACCCTGCATTGCGCATTATGTGCTCTGTGTATAAGTTGAATAAGCAGGGTGACAAAATGCAGCCTTGTCCTTTTCCTATTCCAAACTATTCTGTTATTCCGTATTCTGTCCTAACCGTTGCTTCTTGACTCTTGTACAAATTTCTCATGAGGCATATAAGGTGTTCTGGTATTCCCATCTCTTTAATTACTTGCTACATTTTGTTGCGGTCCACACGGTCAAAGGCCTTGGTGTAGTCAATGATACAGAAGAAGACTTGTTTCTGATATTCCTTTGTTTTTTCCATGATCCATCTTATGTTGGCAATGTGGTCTCTAGTCCTCCTGCCTCTTTGGAACCCAGCCTGCACTTCTGGTAATTCTCTCTCCAAGTGCTGCTGCACTCTATCCTGTATTATCTTGAGCATCACCATGCTAGTGTGTGGGATGAGTGCAATAGTTCGATAATTTGAACATTCTTTGGCATTACCCTTTTTGGGGATTGGAACGTATACTGATATTTTCCAATCCTGTGGCCATTGTTGTGTTGTCCAAATCTGCTGGCATATAGAATCCAATAATTTGATTCCATCATCTTTTAGGGCTTTGAAAAATTCAACTGGGATACCATCATCTCCACTGTTTGCAGTGCTTTTTAGGGCCTTTCTGACTTCACTCTCTAGGATGTCTGGCTCAAGTTCAATGTTCTCGTCCTTATGATTATCCGGGTTGTTGAGGTCCTTTTTGTAGAGTTCCTCTGTGTACTCTTTCCATCTTTTCTTAATCTCTTCTGCATCAGCTAACTCCTTGCTGTTTCTGTTCCTTATGGTCATTTTTGCTTTAAACGTTCCCTTGATTTTCCCATTATTATTTTTTTTTGAAAAGCTCTCTAGTCCTACGTCTTATGTTGTTTTCCTCTGTTTCTTTGCACTGTTCATTCAGGTAGGTTTCCTTATCTCTCCTTTCTTTTCTTTGAAATCCTGTATTCAATTGATTGAATTTTTTCCTTTCTCCTTTGCCTTTTGGATTCCTTCTTTCCTCTGCTATCTTAAGAGCATCATCGGACAACCACTTTGCTTTCTTAAGCTTCTTTTCTTTTGGTATGGCTTTTTTTGCTGCCTCCTGTATGATGTCCCGCACCTCTGTCCATAAGTCTTCTGGCACTCTATCCATTGGGTCTAAGCCATTAAATCTGTTCCATACCTCCACTGTATATTCCTTAGAGATGTTGACTATGTCATACCTATCTGGCCTAATTGTTTCCCCTATTTTCTTTAGTCTAAGCCTGAATTTTGCAATCAGTAGATTATTATCTCAGCCACAGTCTGCTCCAGGTCTCATTTTTGTTGACTGTATGGAGGTTCTCCATCTTTGGCTGCAGATTATGTAATCAATCTGGTTTTGATGTTGACCATCTGGTGATGTCCACGTGTAAAGTCTCCTCTTGTGATGCTGGAAGATGGTGTTTGCTGTGACCAGTGCATTATCTTGGCAGAACTCTCTCAATCTTTCCCCTGCTTCATTCTGTGTTCCAAGACCTAACTTGCCTGTTATTCCATTTACTTTTTGATTTCCTAATTTGACATTACAATCTCCTATGATAATGTGGACATCATTTCTTGTTGTCTGTTCTATTGAGTGGGGTAGAAATATGATAAATAAAGGATAGCATTTTATGCATATCAGTAACAACTGTTATCAAATCTTTCTGAAATATGTAAAACTGTATAAGCAGTTGACGAGCTATAGAACACTGAGACAGAGGTATTTAATTGTGACAGGAACTTAATCTGGTGTTGGTGTTGTTTCAGACTTTATTTTACTCTCCCTCTCTGTCTCTGTCATACAGGTTGCCATAAGTGGAGAAGAATGGCATTACATTGCCACACAAGGACCTTTACCCCAAACCTGCCATGATTTTTGGCAAATGGTGTGGGAAGAAGGGGTGAACGTGATAGCTATGGTGACAGCAGAAGAGGTATGTAATGGTAGGAAAGTCCTGGGATTGAATGCAGACAAACTACCAGCTGCTGTTTCTGCAAAGTACTGTTATGCAAGATGAGAGGAGTCCTTTTTTTCCCCCTGGGGAGACTGAAACAAATGACAGGAGATCCACAGCCTCTATAGAGACACCATGTAAGGCAGCTGTACCTAGACTTGGGTCTCCACAACATGTTGGAACACAACTCCCCAGAACCCCATCCAGCATGGTCAGGGATACTAAAAGCAGTCATTCAGCAGTTTCTTGGAAGTCAAGTCAGGAAACCACAAGGCTTACTGTAGTGTAATGAGAGGTGGATGATGCTAGACTTGTCCCAGGCCTGTATGGTCTTCTTCCTTCACCACAGCCTTAGGGTGAGAAAGAATCATCCAACAAGCTGCATGGCTAAGGAAAGACTTGAACATGAGACTCTCCAGTCTTAGGTCAGCACGTGCTGGTCAAAAAGCATCCCGTTTGCCAGCTTGGCCCCAGGGGAATGCCGGTTTGGGATGCCATTCTTCTTTTATGCAAAATGGATCCAATTGGAAAGCGAAGAAGCAGGATTCATAACATGAGAGTAACAGCATATTTGTGGTTTTACTCATGAGTAGCTGCATGTTGTGACCTGTCTTGGGATCAAGGCTGGAGTAGAAGACGAGGAGACTGTTTACTTCATTATCATCTAGTTTATTCTTTGGAATGCCATTGAAACAACAGTTTATCAAAGTTTTGGTTGATGGCTTGGTTTTCAGGAAGCTGCTGCTTCCAGAATCCCCTGTGGCTGTGTTGACTAGGAGATTGTGGAAACTGTGGCCCTGAAAAGTAGTTTTTATTGGCTGTGGTTCACACAAGCAAACCTGCTACTTGACCCCTTGCCTGTTCTCATTGTTCATGCTGCAAACATTCAGCTGCTTGCAGTCACTTAGTTATCTAAAGTTTTCCTTCCACACCTATTTCTTCAAGCTTTGCAGCATGCTTTTGATCCTTGTGTCCTCTTATCAAAGGGAAGCACTGAACACTCTGTGATCATACCTTGCATTATCTTGGGTTCTCTTATGGAGGCTTAAATGTGTGTCTGTGTGTGTTTCTGTAATACACAAGGGCCTTGCCACAACCATCTGCTTGTATTTGCTGGCCTCTCCCTGCAGCCTACGTCCTTTTAGTCTTATATTTTGTTTGTGGGTTTGTTTGATTTTTTTTTTAAAAAACCTTTGAACTGTTGCCTAGCATGACTCAACTCTTCCAACCTTGAGTGTACTGCTGTAGCTGGCCAGAGCTATAAGAGTGGAAGTTTAGCACCATTACAAGATTGTGCCCTGCCAAACAAAGCAAAAGAGCATTCCAGTGAATTCTGAGAACATTAAGTTGCTACTTCTTTGGAAAAAATGGCATTCTTTGTTCATCCAAGGCCACGTATGCATACGAGCATCCTTATCATTGAGAAAGAGACCAGAAATTGTTCTTCCCCTTGAATATCCCATATTTATTTATTTATTTATTTATTTAAAAAAATCTGTATTCCCATGCCAAGGTAGAATTTTGTAATTCCAAAACTCTACATTATGCGTAAAACACATGCCAATAAACATCCTTATATTATGTGTGGAATGACTGTGTCTTTACAAGCACATGGAGATAGCCATTATCTTTTCGAAAAAGTGTGACTCAAATTTTTCCTCTTTTAAACATTGGCCATTATTAGCTGTTCAGAAGGGGGAGCAAGAGTCCATTAAATGCACAGTTACAAGATAATTTGACCATGGAGAAAGCCTTCTGCTAAACAGCAGCCGACAGCAGGCCTGTCTTATGATCCAGATTGTGATTCTATGTGTGCATTCATATTAAGACTACTTTGGCTGGCTTATATGAACGTTGGTTTATCCCTTGATAAGAGATGGTGGACTTTTTCCTCACAGTAATGGGAATTTGATTGCATAATCTATGTTAAAATATTACCCTGGAATAATCCTGCATCTTTACATGCCTGGAAGCAAGATGTTTGCTGTTAAAGAAAACGAGCGAGCAGTTAAACAGTATCAGTTCCCCAATGACCCTCACTTACCTTCTGAGAGGTGACAAAACGATGCCCTGCGGTGGCTGGCTGAACCGCGTGGCTGCCAGTCATTTCCTCACAGCTAAACTCATCTCATGATGTGATACATGCCATACAGTTTCATACTGATGAAATTGTGCTCTCTAGCAATTATCTAATTAAAATATTCTGCATTGTTCATGGGATGTTACATATTGTTGTGCAGTTGTTCACTCATCTCAATCAGTGCAGCCTTTACAGGCATGCTACGTACTTGTCATTATGGGCCATCAAGTTGTTTCTGACTGGCACTGGCTATGAATTAGTGACCTTTTTTTTTTTTTTTTTTGGAATAGTAGCCGTGTTAGTCTGTGGTTCAGGCATCTCAGAAAACAACAAAATAAAATAAAATAAAATAAAAACACTGTAGCACTTTAAAGACTAACTGCTATATTTTTTATCTAAAATAAAAATATAGCAGTTAGTCTTTAAAGTGCTGCAGTGTTTTTTATTTTATTTTATTTTGTTTATTTTGTTGTTTTGTTTTGTTTTCTGAGATGCCTGACCTAAAAAAAATCCTGTTGTGCAGTTCTGCAAAGGCAATGCCACTATTTATTTAGTTTTAGTCCATCCTCTTTTCTTGCTGCCTTCAGCTTTTGCTGGCATTCTTGGCTTTTTCCAGGAAGTCTTGTTGCTTCGTGATATGTCCAAATTGAGGTGGCCTTAGTTTAGTCATTTCTGGTTCTAGAGCAAGTTCAGGCTTGATTTATCTTTCTGTCAGCCCATGGTGTCCACAAAGCTGTCCTCTCACATCACATTTCAAATATATAGATATTTTCCCCTCACTGTCCTTTTCCTTTCTTCATTGTCCACCTTCCCCATTCAACCATAGTACATACAAGTTTAATTTTAAGAGGATGATTTATTCTCCCCTTACACCATCTCTTAATCCCAGTGTCTTCTAATGCATTCATTTAATTGAGGCATTGCTCCATGCCTAAGGGTTGTAAAGTGTGGTGTAGGCTACCCTTTTGTGTCCTCCAGTCATGGTCTTAAGGAACTGTGTGTCATGTGTGATTTATGCTGTTTCACATTCCATGAGATATATCAGGCTGAAAAGGAACAATCAGCTCAAAGTTGCCCAGAGAGCTTCATAGTCAAGTATGGTTTTGAGCTTTAGTTGCTCCTGTCCAGTTAAATGTGCTCTAGACCAAGGTGGGTAGCTTGCAGAAATCCAGGAACCATACATAACAACCCTTGGAACAGCACCTGTGCCATCCCCAAATATAATTGTTAGCATTTGTTAATGGTTTTTAATGGCTTTTAAAGTTTTAAGGGGGGTGATTTTATGTTTTCATTATGTTGTGAGCCTCCTAGAGTCGCTTGCTGAGAAGGCGGCAATACAAATGTGATTAGATAGATAGCTAGATAGATAGCTAGATAGATAGATAGATAAACTTTTTAATTCTGAAAACGTCAATCTCTGCCCTCTAGCAACAAATAAATTAGTAAGGGCAGAGTGTTGGCAACAAAATTGTTCCCCTTACCCTTTTCCAGCAACATTTTAAAGGAGGTGTATGGTTGGTGACTCCTGCCAATCTAGCAGTTTTAAAGCAAGAAATTGCAAGTAGATAAATAGGTACTATTTTGGCATAAAAGGTAACATTGCTCTGTTTGCTCCTGTGTCTAGTCATCCCTGCCACATGACCACAAAAAGGAGCAGATAGTGCCAGCTCTTTGGCTGTAAACGGAGATTATCAGTGCTCCCCCCTCCTTGTCATGATGGCTTTCCTTCATTTATATTTGTGTTTTGTAATTAGTGTTCAACCCTATACTCCTTTAAAATTGTCTAACAGGATTTGGCACTGGTGTTTAATACTGTGAACATCTGTAAATTCTATGTGTATTGCATCTACTTGCTTAGGTAAAAGGCTTGTTTTTGTATTTCAATAGAGAACAAAATGTAAAAGATTTCCTATTCATTCCATTTTATTGTAGCTTTCCTCCATGGAACCCTGGGAAATTTATGTTGTTCATTTTCTCTTGACATCAGTTTGGTAGAAGTATAGCAATGGCTCAAAAAGACAAAAAAAATTATGGTACCTTATAGACGGACTGCTTAATTTTAATTTTCGTGGATCAAATCCACTTCATCAGATATAAGAGTGAGACTTCATGGCATCAATTTATACACATCAGGTACAAAAGCACACAATGGTTGTCTTGCACAACAGAGAAGTATACAAATCAATGTGGCTTTTTACAACTGGTAATAACAGAAGATCCCTGGTTGGTATTAAGATTTACTGTGAAGTTTGGCCCTGTTAAGTTGCAAATGGTTAGTAGTTAGATGCAAACGAAGTGGAGTTGATCCATGAAAACTAACATTAAAGTACAGCAGTTACCTTAAAGATACCACAACATTTTTTGTCTTTTTGTTTTGTTTACTCTCTGCTTGTATAGACTAACATGGCTACCACTTCAAAAATTTCAACTATAATGTCTCAAACTAATCCAGTGGGCATCTTCAGGAGGTGAACCTACTGATCCTTTAGCCTAAATTTAGTTTTGCAACCACTCCACTCCATTGACTCTGTGCTTCATGTATCAGAAGAGTTGATTGTTTCTTTCATGTAACTTTGTCTGTTAACAGCAAACTGCTCATGTTGCTTTCATTTTTCATTGAATTTCATTTTTTTGTGGGCTAGGAAAGAGGAAGAAGCAAGAGCCATCGTTACTGGCCAAAACTTGGTTCTAAGCACAGTTCAGCCACTTATGGGAAGTTCAAAGTGACTACCAAATTCCGCACCGATTCTGGTTGCTATGCCACAACAGGTCTGAAGGTCAAGCACCTTTTGTTAGGACAGGAGAAAACAGTGTGGCACTTGCAGTATACCGACTGGCCGGATCATGGTTGTCCAGAAGAACAAGGTTTCCTATGTAAGACTTTTTGCTTGTTAATATGAAGATGATTGAAAAATAGAGTTACATTTTCCCTCCTTTTTCCAGAATGAGCACATAAAGTATGATGAAGAGAGGCTTTCCAGTGAGGCTAATATATGATTGTTGCATTTTCTTGATGATGGGGCAGCATACAAGTTGAACAAATAAAATGATACTATTTATTCTGATACTATTTATTGCTGTGATTTGCTTACTTCTCTTGGCTTGATAATGTTGGGGAAAACATAAATTTAGGACTGGCCAGCAACTGGAGTTTCTAGAGCAGTGATGGCCAGCCTTGGCATTCCGTGTTCTTGGACTTCAGTTACCAGAAGTCCAAGTCAGCACTCCTGCTCATCGGAGCATCCGGGAATTGAAGTTCCAGAACACCTGGAGTGCCAAGGTTGGCCATCATTGTTCTAGAATCTGACTTGGCTGCTCGGCTGCAAACCTGCCTTGACTTCCAAGAATATTTTCACCTGAAGTTATAGTCAGTGTGAAATAATTAAGGCAGTATTTAGCACAAGAGAAGTTCTTAGAAAGTTGCTTGCAGGATGAGAATTAAAGTGTTGGCAACATCTATTGCTCAAAGTTTTAAGGTTACATCTCTAGCTTATCGAGGGAGAGACAAGATGGATCACCAGGTTTCAACAAGCCAACCATGGCAGAAGACTTGTGGTTTGTTTAGCCATTCCTGATTGCAGTGGCAGGGATCAACCAGGTTGTACATGCCCATGTGAACAAAATCGAATATGTTAATTGTTACTGTATAGGTGAGTAAGGATGCAAATGTTGAATTTGTTTTCCTCTGCGTTGCTCTCCCTGGGGAAGGAGATGGAATTTGAATTAGATCTAACTTATGCTGGCAAAAGAGGAAGTGCAGGAAAGCAAAGTTGGAATTCAAGCTGATTCTGCAAGGTAAGGCAAGGAAAGAAGGCCAGATAAATATTCCCTTAGCATCTAGCTCAGACAAGCATTTGTTTCAAGGGGACCTTGCTGATGTTCTGATCCCAGCCTATTAATAGAAGGAATTGCTGTAAGTAATGTCTACAGTCATCTGCTTAAGGGACTTGGGGATTTGCAGAGGGGAAACACTGTCTCTCTGTGTGTGTTTTAAAAAGCACTGTTTGATTGAAAGAACTAGATTCCCAAATAATAATTGACACCCTGCTGGTATTTGCTGGATTCAATGCCGTCTGCTGTCCAGAGGCCAAATAATTAGTGTCTTCTAAGAACTGCATTTTCATGACTTAAATAGAAATGTACTTCTCTTGCCATACTCTTGTCACCATTTATGCAAATCTAGTGAATATGAAGGGGAAATGTAATTTTCACTTTATTCTCACCTTGCAGCTTACTTGGAAGAGATCCAGTCTGTGCGTCGGCATACCAACAGTGTTCTGGACAGCAGGAACAACTGCAACCCCCCAGTTGTCGTACACTGTAGCGCTGGCGTAGGGAGAACAGGTGTGGTTATTTTGACAGAACTCATGATCGGCTGCCTAGAACACAATGAAGTAAGTAAAATTGTCTTTCTGAAGATGTTTCCCTCCCCCCACAAGAGTGGCCCAGTGAACTTAAATCTATTTCACTTACCTGAAAGAGCAGGAAAGGGTCGGTCATAGCCTTCTACATCACAGCCATTCCTTCAAACTAGAAGAAAGCTGTGTGATCTTTGTACACAACCTGCAAGCAAGGATCAGTGTAGCAGGAATGTTCACCCACCTTCCTCTACCTGCTGTACATCACTAATGAATGATAGCCAATCCCAAACAGCTTCGTTGAGGTTGTGGTTGTTATTTAACTTGTAGTAGGGTCTATGTCTGGATTTTCCTTTTTCCCACCCAAATAAGGCATCCGCGTCCTCTTTCCACTGCTATTTAAATAGTGTCAGACTGAGTGTACCAAGTGCTCTTTTGAAAAATACTAAGAACACTTTTAGTAAGACATACGTACCATGTGTTAATTTGGCATCACAGCCTTGACTGTGTGCCCTAGCATTGGCCAGTAGTATGCGTAGGATGATATTTTATGAATGCTATTTTAAAAAATGCCGTGAGTAGGGCAGCATACAAGTTTGAACAAATAAATAAATAAATTTTAACCAAAAAAATTGAAAAAAACTCAAAAAGTTAAAAATGTTCACTGTTACAAGTTGTCATATTTTTATGATACATCCAAAGTCATTTTACTTCACACTCCATTGGAATCCCCCAGGGGCTGCTCAGCATATTTTACACCAGGGGTCGGTAACCTTATTAAGTTGGGGGCTGGGTCACACTCCACCAGACAGTTGAGGGGGGGCAAACAGGTGGTCCCCCTTCCTGCTGTAAACGCTGCCATAAACGTGTCTGTGACTCTCGTACATGCATTTACGACTGTCGTAAATGTGTTTGTGGCTGCTGTAAATGCATCCTTGACTGTCATAGATGCATTTACATCTGTTGTAAATGCATCCACAGCTGTCATTAAACACGTCTGCTTCTGGCAGCGACAGCAGTTGGAGCAAAGGTGAGGGCTGGATTATTTAGCACCACAAGTCAGTTTTGGCCCATGCTTTCCAACCTATTTGTAGATGAGCCTTCAGAAGACACTTCAGCACACCTTGCCAAGCATCATATCTTCAATAAATGTGTTCTTGAATGATAATATACATTACACAAATTATTTTTGCAATCAAAAATAAAAAAAATGTTCAAGAAACATTCTTATGTTACATTATAGCAATAACTACAATAGATGGTAACAGTTATGGAATGCGATACTGGCCAAAATCCCATTGTGTAGTGTACTGAAGGAGTCCTGGTGGTGCATTGGTTAAACTGCTGTACTTCAGTCAAAAGGTTGTGAGTTTGATCCTGACCAGGAATCAAGGTCGACTCAGCCTTTCATCATAGTGAGGTTGATAAAATGAGTACCTAGCATGTTGGGGGCAAAATGCTAATTAACTTGTGAACTGCCCAGAGAGTGCACTAAGCGCTGTGGGGCAGTATATAAGTGCAATTGCTTTGCTTTGCTTTAAATTGCACTAGAGTATGTCTGTTGAAACATTGGGGGTTTTATTGAGTCAACTCGTCCATAAGTTACATTGATTCAGCAGGCCTACTTTACCGTGGCTTATGACAGTAAGTAACAGGATTTTTGCCATTGGTTTTTCATGTAATCATTGCAAAATATTTAAACTAGCATTCTGAATATTAAATAGTTTGTGGAAAAGTTAGCCATATGTTGTGTCTGTTCACCAATATAATTTATCAGTCAGTGATCAGTCATTTATTGACTGACATCTATTCTAGCTTTTTATATCTCTGTCTATCTAAGATCCTGATAGTAAGATCAAAATGAGGTCCATGTCTTATTTTTTTTTCAACAGAGCAGCCACTTAATATTTTAACAAAATGTAAAATGGTCCAATGGACCCATATATGAAATTATTTCGTAGAATATTTCCAGTCATAGGAGTAGATTGGCATGTCTGTTTTTATCCTTGGGTACTGGCATGTTTGAGGCCATGGTGGCTTAGTGGTTAAGATGCTGAGCTTGACAACCGAAAGATCAGCAGTTTGAGATCCAAGTGCTGTGTGATGGAGTGAGCTCCCATCAATGTCCCAGCTCCTGCTAACCAAGCAATTCAAAAAACAAGAAATTGCAAGTAGATAAATAGGTACTGTTTAGGTGGGAAGGGTAACAGCATTCTGTGCAGTCTTGTGTTATGTTGGGTGGGGATTTGGGGGTTGTAGTCTGACAAAGTGACCTTTCTCAGTTCCATAAGTGGCACTGTTGTGTTCTTAACCATATAAAGTTTTGCATGTGCCTTTTACAAGTAGCACATTTTACACAGTATTATGTGATCCCTTTTAAGTAGATTTTGCAATCCAATACAAAGCACATTTGTAGGGAATGCTATTGCTTTGGGCAGAAGTTACTTTCTGATAAGAATAGGATTGATATTTCCTCCTGTTCTCAAAATACAAAATCCCCCCCCCAAAAAAAAGTTACTAAGGCAATCAGAGAAAGATCAGTAAGTTTTAAAACAAGTCATTGCAATGCTAAATTTTCATTTATGTCCTTGATAAGATATGCCATCCCAATGTATTTGTCCCAGACCTTTAAACAGCATAGAAACTTGGAATGGAAAACAAAGATATAGCAACTTACTATTTCTCCATTGTGTAGTAAAAGAGGAGGGGGAAATCATGTCAAATGTTAAACTATTTAGAATTGGGCTGGGCTCAGCGAGTCCAAACTAGTCTGCATTTCCCCCTACTTAGACAGGGCCATGTTCAGACTGGCTTAGCAAAGCAATTAGGTCATGAGCTTGAAGGAGAGATTGTATATTGCTGCAGTCTTTGTTGGATTGAACAAAAATGTAGCAGCATTTAGAACAGGGGTGCCCAAACTATGGCCCGAGGGCCCAACCCAGCCCTCAATGCCAATTCATCCGGCCCATGAAGCCCCCATCACTCCTGGAAGCAGAAGTAAAATGTGTTTTACTTCTGCTCCCAGGAGTGACAAAGCTTTTGTGGGCCAGATGAATTGGCATTGGGGGCTGGATCTGGCCCCCAGGCCATAAGGACCAGCTCCCTGAACCACATGACCAGTCCATGTCCCAAAAAGTTTAGGCAACCTTGGTTTAGAAGAACAAGCAGGCACTTCCCCTGCATGTGTTTGAACTGAGAATAGATTGACCCCAGATGGACTGTTGTGTAAAGATTCCTGGGGGAGACTGAGCCTTCTGTGGCCCTATTTAGGATTTGCATTTTGGTAAGAACTGAAGCATATGCCTGTGTGTGCTTGCCACTGCCCTTCCCTGATTGGGTAGAAATAGCAAACAAACCAGGCCTTTACAGATTCATTAAGGAGGACCATAGTTCAGCACTAGAGCACATGCTTCCCATGTGCTAGATCCCAGGTGTTATTGACTCTCTAGTTCATGAGAAAGATCTCTTCATGAGATCCTATAGCACCACTGTCTGTAACTGTACAACCTGCTGTCCCATAGTGATAGCTGCCAACATAGCTAGCTTTGAACAGAGATTTTTAGACACATTCCAGGATGGCGAGGATGTTGGTGGCAGTCTGCTTCTCAACACCAGGTGCCACTGATCTCAAGTGTGGGGAGAGATATGTGTGAGAAATAAAGATTAATAGCGATTTCAGAGATTCTTCCAGAATCCAGCTTCTTGACTATCCCTGTGATAATGGGACATGGCTAGTTAGAGCACCTGTCTGGCAGACAGTCTCCTATCTCAACAATAAAAGAAAGCGATAATGGTTTTGCTGCATTGGCACAGGCAGTGTGGGGAAAAAAGTTTCAAAAATGGAATGGTCTCAGGATTGGGGTAGATGAATATATTTTAGTGACAAATAAGGCCAGTTATAAATGAGGTAATTTTAGAGAGGAAGCACTGTCTAATCCTAAAGACCATAAGCTCTTGACTTTTTCAAGGTACAGTATTTCTTTGGAAATATGGGTGCCATTGTGAGGAAAATACTAGCAGTTTTCAGTAGAGTGACATCCAAGGGAGGAAGAGTTTGGCTGACTTGTAGAGAGATTTACAAGTCCCCTGGTGACCTAGGCAGTGGGAAAAGACTGTAGAGCCATTGTCACCGTTTGAACAAATCTCCACATTGTCAGGTGACTGGACAGCAGCCTGGAATAAGGAACTGTCTATTGTTCAGGAGCAGATGTTGTCATTCACTGGCTTTGATTTCCAAGCTTGTTGTCAAACAAGCCATTCTACTATTTCTGTTCTTCTTTTCTCACATAAGAGCAATAATAAATGCTGTTACTAGCTACCAGATTTGTGCTCTCTCCTGGTTTTCCTTCATATTAAATGTCTCTTTGGTTCCTGTAGCTTCATTCATATCCCAGCACTGATAGCTACAGAATGTTATGCGTTGTTTTTCAACCTCAAAATTTCAAGATGGTTATTTGTTTGGAATATCTCCATGCCATCCTTCAGCCATAAGTTATTAGAGAGGGTTATGTAATAAAATAGAAGAAATATTCAAACCACTAAAGTATCTTGATTGTGAACTTATGATACATCCTTCTTTGGACCTTGAAAGATTTGTTTGGCAGATGTTACCAGCAGTTCCTTTTAAAGAAAACAACACTTACTGGCTGGGGAAGCAATGGGTTTGGATGAGAATCTTGTTGGTTTTGCTTGTGTATCCAAATTAAAAGGTGTCCTTGCTCAAAAGCTAATTGTATCCAACTCACTTCAGTTTATAGCCAAAGAGCAAGTGTTGAATCCACAGACATTTCCTTGGTCATGTGGCAGGCATGACTAGGCACCCGAGGGCATAGAACACTGTTTACTTTCCCACTATTTATCTACAGTACTTGCAATTTCTTGCTTTCAAACTGCTAACTTGGCAGGAGCTGGGCAGAGACAGGAGCTCATTCCGTCCTGTAGCACTCGGGTCTTGAACTGCTGACCTGCCAACCTTCCTATAATCATACTCACTGTCTTAACCACTATGCCAGTGCAGGCTCCCTTTGTTACTACTATTTCTACTTTAACATAGCTAAGACATAAAAAGTAGTTCAAAACCCTGGAACCTGTTACATAGAACAGAGTTCTGCTATGGCTCACAGGAAACTGTGGAATTCAGCCGTGCTTTGCAGTCCAAGCCACCCCAGTGTCCTGTGCACAAATGAAATTATCCACCCTACTTGTGAGAAGGAGAAAGTCTTCAGCTGCTTCTCAGGGGCAGTGTTCACAGTTTGTAGGAGCTGTCTCAAAACAGGTTTTGTACTGTTACTGCAGGTGGCAACAACTATCAAATGTGTTAGAGTTCAGACCTCCATTTCTTCTTTCTCCACAGTGCTATCTACCCAGTGTCATTCTAGGACAGTGAAAGTGAACCTTGGCACTCCAGATATTCTTGAACTTCAATTCCCAGAAGCCCTGATCAGCAGGAGTGCTGACTTGGGCTTCTGGTAATTGATGTCCAAGAACACCTGGAGTGCCAAGGTTCGCCATCACATATCTAGGACATTGTAAGGGCAGAGACAGCTACCCTAAGACGGTGGAGAGATTCTAGAAACAATTCTTCAGATTGCCCTTATATCTCTAGGGAATAATCTAAGCAATAAACTCTCTGTGTTTCTTAGAAAAAAAGTCTTCTGAAATATCTTTGGCTACCCTTTGGCTTTACCAAGGATTCTGCATTTGCCCCACTATGTGGGGGGAAAAGGGGTCATTGAAGGTAAACTGTTTATATTACAGAGGCTTGTAATACACCTCCTTCTCTGGAAGCTCCATAGCAGTTCTGAAGGAGGTTATTGTTGTGTCTTGCCCTAGCAAAAGGGTTTGCTGTATATAATTTTGTTCTATGATTTCCAAATGTTTAAATACCTTTTCCCAACCTCATCTCAAGGCCATTTTGATTTTTCTTTGTCATATTTTTGAACTTATCACAACGTTGTATGGTAGCCAATGATATTATATTTGTTCTTCTTTTCTGTTGACATATTTCTTTATCAGTTTGCCACTTTTCTAGCTGCTCACTTGTCCTGATCTGTAAAACGTTTGCTGGGGGTATTTCCATAAGACATTTTCCTCTGTGATTGAACTGAAGTCTGGAGACCTAGGGGAGATTCCAGGTTGCCTTAGTGCTTGTTATACAATAAGAGGTAAAACTTTGTTCACATGGTACATTAATGGAAACTTGCCATTAATATCTACCCAAACAAGTACATGAACAACATCTATATATTGATAGCTGTTATTTTCCAGAGATAATAAGCAAAGCTGACCTATTCACAATGTTCCCATATATAAAATGCAAATAGCCATTGTGGGCTGGGGGGAGCTGTTGGTTATTATGATTTGGGTGTGTGCAGAATATATATCTAACCTTTCCTTCATTTGCTTCAGATCTGAGGAGCAGACAGAAAGAGCCTCCTCGAAGATTGTGGTATTTTTGAACCACAATCGGTAACCTTGTATTGCCAGCTAATCTTTCTCACACTAAGTCAGGCAAAAGGAACTGCAGAAGGTGTCTTCATTTTGATAGTTTCACTTCTGGCCTAGACACCGAAGAAGAAGTTCTGAGGAGAAGTCCCCACAGGCTGGTATTTGTTCAGGAAGGAAATTCCAGTTCAAATCAAATCACTTTCAGATTTCTACATCAAAAAGCTGAGGAAGAGGGGTAAATAATATAAAATCTATCTGCACTACTTAGCTATGGCAGTTTGAGATGATTTCTTCTGTCATGGCTCTGTCCTTAAGGACCATAGGGTTTATGGTTTGACAAAGTACATAAATTTCTTGGCTAGGACACTGTAGTGCACCCCCTTTGAGCTGCCATGCTCAAGGTCTCCAATATGTGTGTCAAGAAACGACGACTTGCAGGATTTCTGAGGATGGAACTAGGGCACTTCACTGGACTACTGTGTTGTCTAGATTTATTCATAGACTGGAGTCCTACTTAGTTTGCAGAACCTGCTGTGGCAAATTTCAGCTAATTGATGACATGTTTTAGCACATCTCGATTATGAAATCCAGTACATGACCAGGCATGTGACTGTGATGGGGCAGGTCACACAAATTTTATTGAAACTGTTTTTGTGTCAGAGTTACTTTATTTAGGTGTCATGCACAAAGGATTTATATGAATGTTCTCTTCAATATTACAGAGGGTGGATGTCCCGGTGATGCTGCAACATCTGAGGGAACAGAGAATGTTCATGGTCCAAACTATTGCGCAGTACAAATTTGTCTATCAGGTTCTCATCTTGTTCCTACAAAACTCCAGACTCATTTAACAGCCAGAGAATCCAGAGACTCTTCACTCTCCGACATCCACAAGCTTTCAGAGTATGGCTGAGCGTTGCTTCCCTCAATAATACCTGGTTTTACAGTATTTTGTGGAACATGATTAACATTGTCTTGACAGTAAGGAGGTTTGTTCTCCTTGCAGATTATTTTATACAACATAATTTATTGTTATTTTTTTGTTGTCTTCAGAATGATGTGTGAATTTTTGTAATTTGTAAAAACCTGTGCAGATTTTGTAAAAACGGAACCACGTATTTGGTGAGAGTGACTTTCATTGCAACCTGATCTTGTCCGGGAAGGGTTCCTTTGACAAGAGGTTTTTTTAGCCTTTGAATTGTTAAGAGACATGCATGGCCATTCAGTTAGTTAAAGTTTTGTTTTTCTTTGGCAGAAAAGAATATCGTGCAACCAATTTTTCAGCCTTTGGTGCCTTGAGATAGCAATAAGAGGTTTCTCCATATTTGGAAACAGATGTTTCTATTAAAGATAGTTCTAATATGATAAACATTAAAAATACCTTATATTGTTTAAGTCACTGGTCCATCTATTGCCACACTGTCTACTCAAAGCAGGAGCAATTTTCCTATGCACTGCTCTGGAAATCCCAGAGTTTAGAAAAGTTACCATATTTGCCGGCGTATAAGATGCATTTTCTTTCCCTTAAAATACACTAGAAAAATGGAGTGTGTCTTGTGTGCTGGCAAATACGCTAGTCATTGTATATAGTGGCCTCTAGTGGGCCATTTTGGTAATAATGGTGTGCCTCTTATACTCTGATGTGTCTTATAAACTGACAAATATGGTACTTTTTGGACAGCAAGTCTCAAAATGTCTGTCCTGACTCCCAGATCCTGGGAGTTTTAGCCCCCAAAAGTAGCTTTTCCAAGTTCATGGACTACCTTGTGGCTAACAAAATCCTGGCTGGTAAGCAAAATATTACATTGCCATTGTTTAATATGTTTATGTTAATCTGCTGTTGCTCTTTTGACTCCAACACTAGTGCATAAACTGCTTGGTTTTTTGTTTTTGACAGGATATATTTGGGATGGAACTGAAGACTCTGAAAACACTCAGGGTTATAATAAGAAAGAGGCATACATTTTGATATTTTTTACTGTCATTTCATAATTAATTGATTACCTCATTTAAACCATTGTGCATGGCTAAACAGAGCTGCGTTGGCTCAGTGGTTAAGAAGCTCACCTTGTTAGCTGGAAGGCTGGCAAGTCAGCAGTTTAAAACCCGTGTACTGCATGACGGATTGAGCTCTTGGGGACATGAAACAAGCCTCATTTGGGCATTCCCTGAGTGGAGTTTCTTCTACAAAAATCCTTTCAACCCAGAATAATTTCTGACATGGCATTAAATTTAACAGAACAATCACATTTCCAAGAACATAAGAAAAACGATGCCTGGATTAGACTAAAGGCTTACCTGGTCCAGCCATTCCTTCACAGAGCAGAAGCTTTCTTTCTACGCTGAGCCTCCTTTATTATTAGTTTTCCAGCAACTGTTATACTCAAGTCTACTTCCTCTAATATTGGAGGTGATTCTTAGTCAATTTGATCATGGATTGCCCAAATCCTCTCTGAATTATCTTATCCCATTTCAGAGACCACCTTTGTTGCCAACCAGAACTCCATCTTGTGGAACTGAGTTCTATTGTCCACTTCGCTTACATGGAACATTTTAGCTAGATTTGCAAGGCAGATACTTTATGGTAGAAGAATGATGCACAATGTCCCAGAGTTTCAGCCACTTGCCATGTGCCGTTTTTGTTTTTCTAATGGCTGGAAATTACCCGAAAATATTTCAATATTTCAATTGAGGTTCCTCTCTGTTGGTTTGTTGGCACTTTGCAATAAATAAGTGGGTTTTGGGTTGCAGTTTAGGCACTTGATCTCTAAAAAGTTCGCCATTAGTGCCCTATATGGAGGGGGGGGGACACCCTTGTGGTCCAGTGGCTAAGCCCTGGTGTTGCAGCCAAAACTGTTCATATTGCGAGTTTGATCCTGACTGGACCAAGGTTGACTCAGCCTTTTATCCTTCCAACATTGGTAAAATGAGTACCCAGCATATTGAGGTCAAAATGCTAATTACATTGGGAACTGTCCAGAGAATGCTGCAAGCCCCATGAGACATTATATAATGGCTATTGGAATTCACAGTGGTTTAGTAAGTATAAAATGTGTAAATTCAACCATAGCTTATCCCTATTCACATTCTCTATTGTGTATATTTTATGTTTCCATCATATCTACCATTACATTTTGTGTAAAACAAGCCCATGCATTGCCACTTTTTGTCATAGAGGAATTACTTCAGTTCCTTAATAATGTTGTCACCTTTTCTACACTTCTTGAATGTTGAAATAATGTACATCCGTCTCATTTCAAGATTGATCTTAGAAGTAGATTAATAATAATTTTGGATCAGAAATTATTCTGGGTTGAAATGATTTTTGCTGGAGAAACTCCATTCAGGGGATGCCCAAATGAGGCTCCTTTCATGTCCTCAAGATCTTTTCCCACCGAAGTAGTCCCTATTTATCTACTTGTAATTTCTTGCTTTCAAACTGGTAGGTTGGGAGGAGCTGGGACAGAGATGGGTGCTCAATCTGTCATGCAGCACCTGGGTCTCGAGCTGCTGACTTGCTGGCCTTCCAGCTAACAAGACAATCTTCTTAACCACTGAGCAACTGCAGGACCTCTTAGAAGAAGATATGACATTTGATTTAAGTCTTCAGTTTCATAAACACTTTTCTACGTGAATCTTCAGTCCTAAATACCTCTTCCTTGGTTTAATTGCAGTTGAATAAACTGGCAGAGGGTTGTTTTATAAAATGGAATTATGTAACAATGATACCTGATGAATCAGTTAAACTTTGTGTTCTAATTTAAAAACAACACTTTGCTAAAAAGAGGTTTCAAGGACCCCTGCCAATGCTTAGAGAAATCAAATGTAGGGAAATGTTCCACTGATGCTCCTTCAGAGTCTTATTCCTTTAGTCAACTCCAGTTTTCAGTCCAGCATCTTCTTGTCAATGCCAACATATCTCTTGTTAAATTAGCTACAACCATTTAAAGTCTTTTAGTGGCATCTGTATGGTAATTGCCCAGAGATGCTTTGCATCTGGGATGTGGGCCAAGGAATAAACCTTGAAGCAAAGTGTATTAAATTAGTGATCTCATTATAGCTTTTTGAATAATTTCCTAATGATGAATTAAGTTTGAACCCTGAACTGTCAAGTCTCATAGCTCCATTTAGCCTGACAGGTAGGGAGGAAGATGGGGGGAAAGAGTCATCTGCTCCAGCATCTGATGACAATGAGATCTCAGTTGTAATGGGTATTGTCTTGGCGTTTCTTAAAGTGTGCAAACCAAAAGAACTTATTTAACAGACAGGCAGGATGGATGCTAAAAGGGGAAAGTCGATGAGTTTGTTGCCAGGCTTTTTTGCAAGAAAGCTTTCTGCAACAAGAGAACAATGCTTACGAGTGAGCCAAGCAGTTGGTCGCATAACTGGCAAATATTTTCATGCCATTCCTAAAACGGGTGACTTTCCCCTTTTTAAAATAATTATGCAAATGCATGCTAATTTAATGTAATTTTCATACGAGGTTTGTCCTTGTAATGCTCGACTGACAACTTATTCCAGACAAGAAATGCTCACGCAGCTTCTATGATTCCTCTCTGTTCTTATTTGTAATTATAACTTTAGAATCACAAGATTGGTTTATTTGAAAAACTGGAAGCCACTCTTTAGATAGTGATTCTAATGCAGCATTTTAGTCAAGTCACACTTCCTCTTAAGCATACATATGTGGATGAACAAAAGAGAATTTCTGTTCAAGTTCTCCAACAGTCCCAGAGTCAATGAAATTGTTTCAAAATGCACAGTATTAACACCCAGTTAGCTGGGTTTGTACCACAGTAAACTTCCCAGTTTGGTACTATAAGTAGCAATTGTGTGTCATCAAGTCAATTCTGAGTTATGGTGACCCTTTCCAGGGTTTTCTATGTGAATAATACTCAGAAATGTCTTACCGTTCCCTTGCTCTGGGGGCTATTCAGGATTGTGCATTTTTCCAAAGGCTACACAGTCTGGCTCTTCTCCCAGGAGGCATAGCGAGGTTCGAACTTTCAATCTAGTAGAGAGTCTCTGCGTAGCCTCTGGTTTATGCATTTCCCTCCTCTTGTTCACTTACTCTATGAACAATAAACCCTGGATTGTTTTGCTTGTTGAACAAAGCCAGGTGAACAGTTGAATCTACAAACTTTACTCTCCAATATTTGAATTTTCATACAAATTTTGCAGTTTTAAAAATTCTGAAATTTAGTCTGAACTGAAATTCTCACCCATCTCCAGATTTGTTGATTTCTGTTTCTCCCCGCATTCAGAGCTGTGAATGGCAGTCAGTATTTTGCAATGGTCAACAAACTGCCACCATTTCATGTATGTACTTTAATTTTTAATTCTTCCAGAGCACTGCAAAATCTAAAATTATGGATTTATGTGAAATGTAGATAGAATTCAAACAAATTAAACTGTTACAATTCTTAGACTATCCCCCCCCCCCAAATGAGCTTCTTCAATAGAATTATCTCAACCATTTACTAGATCTTTTTGTACAGACTAGGGTATAAATTGCATGCACATAGATGCTGCATTGATTGAATTTCTCCACCTCACAGAAAATTTGTCCCATATGTAAGTATTCCCAACTTACTTGATTATTCTTTGATCTTCCTACTTCATTTCAAAGTCCATTAAGTGACTATCATATGGCCAAGCCAGAATCTTGTTCTGGTAGGAGACACTCCTGAACAGTCATCTATTTGACAAGGTGTGTTTCTGCTCTCCGTAGGCATAGTCTAGCCAAATCTGGTGTAATATCTAAAGATTGAGAGGTATTCATATGCAGAAAATGTTTCCTTGGTTTTAACTGCCATCGAGGGAGTTGGTGTCCCTAAAGTGGATGGGTTTGGTGCCATATTACCATCTTTTGTTTGTTGTTAGTGTATATTTGGAGACACAATACCAGCCAAATAGTAAGCGTGTCCCATAAACATAGGTTTCAGACAGCCAGTCACAATCCTGCATTACTTTTTAAGAGGTAGTTTTTCAGTTTTTAGGAATCTTAAGGGTTTCTATAGTTTAAAGGTTGGGGATTTTATGTACGCTGCCCAGAATTGCACATCAATTGGGGCGGCTATACAAATTGAATACATAAATAAAGAGCTACATTCACTCGTTTGGTATGTGCTGATTCATACCATAAAGCATTAGAATATTCTGCTATGAAGTAGCCTAAGGACAGAATTGTTGTTGTTCTTGTTTGTGGGTGTGCAGCCCAGTCTCTTTCCTATGTATGATATTTCTGGTGGCTACTTTCTATTTGGTGTTTAGATAAAGTTTTTTGCAGCCAGGGTTTAATCCAGAGTGATGCCCAATTACTTTGGGGGTAAGACCATGTTCTAAAATCTAGTAAAATTTGAAGCCCCAGACCAGCATTAAATATCAGGTCGTGATACTTGAATATTCCACTGCTCTGGGTCCAAACTGGCACCTGGTTAGGAATTGTAAATACAAAATAAAATAGCTAAACTAAGATTCAATTCTAGGCTATACACGCCACAACCTCTCTTATAGATTCACAGAATTGCTGCCACTGAGTGCTAGGTGGGCAAATGCCATTTCTTCGCAATAGCAATTGCGCACCAGAGAAATAGTGTCTAGAAATTAATTCATCACTGCCAATGCTTTTCTAAAACTTCATTCTTCCTGCCACTCTCCAATTTTTAAAATATATTAGTCATACTAAAATATGCAAGGTAACAGTTATTACCTTGCTGAGATCATCTCTAATGGGAAAATTTTCCATTTAGACAGAATACCTTCACAAAAAGGTTACAATGCAGATGAGTCTGAATTGCACCTGTCTCATTAAATCTGACTTGTGCTAGTCAAATTAATACATAAGACTGAAAGCCTACAGCCAGTTTCTTAGGAGTAAGCCACTCTGAACACAATGGGCTTGACTTCTGAATAAACATATTCAAGATTAGAAGAACACATTTACCTGACGTAAATTTCCCTGAACTCAGTGTGGCTTACTTTTGAGTAGCCATGTGTTGGATACTACTGTGTACTCAATATTATATCACTGGATTATTCAGATTTTGGCTGTCTGCATTATTTTTATCCATCAGCTTTGTTAACACGAGTCCAGAACAATTATTAGGACTTCAGTACTTTTGCAATTTGTAAGCAATACCTTATGACTGGTACCTTTGTATACCTTTGAAAGCCTTTAAAAATCTATGCATGCCATTTTATATGCTAATGTATATTCATATCAGAAGATAAGCTTATGCTTGTTGGTTTTGTTTTGTATAGAACCGATTGACTTTTGACAGTATTTTTGCACTTTTTTCTCTTTCCCTCTGTTTTTTATGAAGTTTTCTTCAACATTAATAACTGAAATATTTTTTTATATCTTTCACTGCCTTTATGTAAATACATGTCTTTTGCAATGTAAGAAAATGTTGACTAAAGGTTTGTTTTGTACAAGATTATGCTTAGCATTCATTTTATGCAATAAAAAGATTTCTCCCTTATTTTGTCTTCGATGCTGAGCTTATATTGTTGCTGTCTTGGCAGTGTTGCATCTTAACACTTCCCAGTGCTACAGTTGCAGTCTTAATGATTCAAGAAAGGCAGCAATCACCAAATTGTATTAAAATCCCAATGCAAGCATTTGATAAAAACTGTGCTCTCTATAAGCATGAAGAAATTGCTCATCTGTTTGGAAACTGCATTGGTGACTAAGTGTATTTTCTGTTGAGCATTTGCTCTACAGTCTACGAAGAACTTGTTGTTTTAACAACCAACCATTCAGCCTCCTATTTGGAAATGCTAAAGTGTGAGAGGTTTTTGTTTTTGCAATAACATTAAGGGGGGGAAGTGGCAGACGGTGTTCCATACTTTTGAGTGTACGAAGTTTGTCTGTACTACCTCATTGCACTGGCTAGAGTGGATGATAAGCAAGTGGGACTGAGACAAAGATTTTAGTTTTTCATGGACAGATGAGCACTTGCTTCCAAAGTGAGTAAATCCAGAAGTCAAGGATTCTCTATATGCTGATGTAGTTGTTGGATGGAGTGAGGGTTGGCTGGCATATGATACACATATAAAAATCACATCAACTCTTTTGCCCACCAGACTTCCATAGTATAGCTGGAAGTGTGGTCACATCAGCCTGATATTGTGAATTAGCATGCAGATCACAGATAGTGGCTGAAATGCAAGCCACAATTAAAATAGACCCAATGCATGCAGATTTGGTGAATCAATGTTGCTGTAAACTCCAGTGATTCAATGGACGTATTCTAGTTGCAACCTATTATGCTAAACAACAGGGTTCTAGCCATAATTATATAAAATAGTATACAGTTCAGGCACAACTGTTTCCAAGCACAACCTGGATCTCCATAGGTGGTGCACACAGGTGACAAAACACTGATGCTCATTACTCAGTCATCTCTTGAGTAACAAAACTAGTAGAAATTAGACTCTCTGTCTTGTTCCTCTCCTAACAAACCTTAGCTTATGCTTAGCTAATGACTGGTTTGCTGAGAGAGCAATTGGTCGGATATCTGTTTAGACCAGGGGTGCCCAAACTATGGCCCGGGGACAGGATCCGGCCACGAGGCCAGTTTGGGCACCCTTGAACCATGTGACCAGACCATGGCCCAAAAAGTTTGGGTACCCTTGGTTTAGACCTTCTGATTAAAAGAACACCAAACAAGACTTCCTAGTTTGTTTAGTCACTCCCACTGGCAAAAGTATTCACTCAAGTAGCATTTACTGTTCAGTCTCGGTTGTCCACAATAAGTGTGTCATTATGTTGTGTAAATTTGGATAAGCCCCATTAGAAACAGGCAGCCAAAGATGCACAGCATAGATGGCATAACCTGCCCAAAAATTCTCAAAAGTGGGGGAGGGAAGTCAAAGACTATATTTTCATATGGTCTGGAAAACATTTTGTGGCACCAAAACTCTTGTGTTGCAATAATGTAATGACAAACAAGCAGGCTCAGCACTGTTGTCCCAGTTTAATTAATTTGCATGGTTAAAATACATAACATTAAAATCTGTAGAGAAAAGAACTGGTCATTTTTGCATATGATTGATCAAAAGCATTACCTGTGTGAAAACTATGGCATGCCCTTAGGGTCCAAAAAAACAAAAGCATTCAAAAGTTAATTCATCGGGGCTGAAGATATTTCACACAAACCTCAGAGAATGCAGAGGCAAGGCCCATGTGCACCACATGTTTGTCATTCCAATTATTTTACAGAAAAGCTTTTATCCCACTTCAATTTTCAAAGCACTCCTGAAGTTTCCATAGCACAGCTTTTAAAGAAAGGTTGAAGGATTGCATAGATTCAAAAACTCAGTGGGCCTCTAATTCCTTTTTGATCTCTGTAACGTATGGATGATCTTTCCCATGTGCAATCTCCATGATAGCGATTGCCTGCAAAAGAGGAGGAACAAAACACAATTGATTCACATAGCCTTGGTTTATGAAATGTTCTCGTCAGGGATTCCAAAGAGTCAGACACCTCTGACTGGTTTTTGTCCCCTTAAATGTACCCAATTGAAAACAGCCCATTTGATTGTTAAGTATCAAAAACGTTATTATATACACAGCATCTTTGATCCTAAGAGATCTCCAAGCTCTTTTGATAGCAAAAAAGTTAAACTGCATTGTATCGTCCTTTCTGTTCCAATCTTTATAGAAGGCAACTTTCACACAGGGATAGTCTAAGTTAGTTTATATTCAAAAGTTTTATGACATGATGAAGTCTGGGTGGCCCACTGGAGTTGCAAATCCTAGCCCAGTGATGGCGAACCCTGGCACTCCAAGGTGTTCTTGGACTTCAATTACCAGCAGCCCAAGTCAGCACTCCTGATGATCAGGACTTCTGGGAATTGAAGTCCAAGAACAGCTGGAGTGTCAAGGTTCACCATCACTGCTACCACATCACTGAATAATCACAATCTCCCATATCCCATCCCTGCTACACCTGTCCCTGCCATTGCTGTCTCCTGGACCCCCTATAATAATTTTGTGTCAGGAATTATTCTGGGTTGAAAGGATTTTTGCGGAAGAAACTCTGCTCAGGGAATGCCCAAATGAGGTTCCTTTCATGTCCCCAAGAGCTGGGACAGAGACAGGAATTAAATCTGTCATGTAGTACTTGGGTCTCGAACCACCAACTTGCTAGCCTTATTTATGTTATTTATTTTTCAATTTTCTATTGCCGCCCAACTCAACAACAACTGTGGGCAGCTAACAGCATTAAAACAACATTACATTTTAAAACTAAAACCCTTTAAAACCCATTAAAAATACCCACAAAATTACCCACTCCACCTGATCAGTTAAAAGAGACAGCTAACAAGGTGAGCTTCTTAACCATTGAGCTACCACAGCCCCTTCCTGGGCTCTCTGTAAAAAACTGTTGCCCAAGGTTATGACACAAGACATTCAGCCAAAAGAGCCAAGATTAGGTGCTACCTGTGTTGCCATTACTAACAGACATAAGTTTATAGAGTCACTTTCATGTAACTGCTCTGTCGGCCTCCTTGGGGTTTATATTTCAAAAGCATGAGTTACATTACTACTGAAGTCTGTTTATAAATGGCATCTAAATAAGCTAACAATTGTAGACACGGTCCAAACATATGTTGATGTTTAAGAGACCTGCTGGGAAGTGTGAGAGCTGAAATCCTCCAAAAGTAACTTTTCTGAGGGCTGGATCTTTTCAGCTAACGAACCCACAAAGAAGGGAGCAAGGCAGGGCTGTAGCCAGGATTCTGGATTTTTTAAAAAAAAAAATTGGGGGGAGGGGTTTCAGGAGGGGCAAAAAAATTTGGATGGGCCAACAATGTCACACTCATATACAACATTGGCACCACGGGGTGGGGTGGGAGCTGTTAGCTCAGGAGGGTTTTCGCCCCTCCCCCGGGGCCCCAGACTACGGCCCTGGAGCAAGACAAGATACTGTGACAACTACTGCTGTCATCCTATTTCTAGACAATAAAATGTGCAGGCCAGATATTTCTTTTAAGAAGTTGTCTTCATATTGTGCAAGATCCCGTTAAATAAAAACCAACAAATCCATACATTTTTACTCTGCTGGGGAGTCTTTGACTAGCATAGGGTCAAGGTAAGGAATAATCACTTAGCTGTTATACCCTGAAGCTACACCTCACAAGCAATTTCAGAATTCTCTGGGAAGATCAAAGCACATATAGGATAATGTAGTTGCAGTTACCCAAATTCAGCTACTAGTCCCAACTACGATAGATCTATTGAATCAGTGGGACACATGAGTACCATTCATCAAATTGATTCAGAAAGTGTATTATAGCCACTTTAGATTCCTTTAATGGGAGAAAAGCAAGAAATTGTACAGGAAAACAGAATAACATGAGTTGGAAGGGGCTTATAAGGCAATGAATTGAAGCTCAATGCAGAAATTCAAGTCAATGAACTGTATACCTGACAAATAGCTGTCTAACCTACTCTTCAGTGGCTCCAGTTGTCAGAGTGTCCACCACCTTCCCAGGTTCAAACAGCATGAATAAATAAATATGCCAGTTGCATTTGAGTTTATAAAGCTCAACATTTCAAGAGAAGCCTTTTGCAATATCTTTTGTTTTTTGGAGTAAGCGGACAAGATACACCATTTTTGGACTAGTAACAAAAGCAAAACAAAGTGAAGGATAAGAGCAGAGGAACACAAAGGCATACACCCACCCTCTCTGCAAGGATACAAATGGTCATGGATGCTATTTAATCTATTCATCTGCTTTGGTGCCAGAAGCGAGCAGCAAGAAAGCCACTTCAGTGAACACCAATTGGGATATTGCAAACAGACTTCAAGAGATGAATGCTATCAGCTGCTGCAGGAATTGTTACAATCTGGGGAAAATGCATAGTCTTAATTCTATCACAAATTGCTCTACTCAAAATAAAATTATCAAAATGAGGCAATGGTGCATATTTCTTTCAGCCGCATTGTATAGTTTTGTCCCTGTTCTGCCTAGAATACAGTAGTTCGGCTCAGCAAACCTATTTCTAGACTAATGCAGGAAACATAATCTTGTTCATCTTTGCTTTAGTTTCCACCTAACATTTCTTTCCATATTCTTGATGCCCTACCACTAATACACACAAATTGGCTGTCACTAAGGAAGGTATTCAAGATGTCTTTGCTTTACAACATGCCTCACAATGAAGATCAGGTGACAAAAGTCAAACCCCCACAAGCCATTGCCTGAACTCCCATCCCAACACACAGGGTTTTCCAGTCACAGGAAAATAGTATTTTGACTGCCATATACACTAACATTCAAGCTAGCTACTGACATGCAATCTGCTTTCTGCCATATGCCAGTTTCCATCCCAGCCAAGAACATTCAGTCTCTGAGCAGTTCTTGATTGTACACAAAAACAGGGAAACTGAAAGTGACTTTTCTGTGAGGGACCTAGTTGGGAAAACCATATGTAAGAGTTACCGTAAATTTAATGGCAGCTTGCTTCTGACAAAGATTCAGAGCTATGAGAGGACACGCCCTAGAGTTTTATGGTGAACCTTTCCAGAGTTTTCTAGGTGAGGAATACAGGGTCACACACGTCAGCAGGATGCTGACCAAGGAACACAATCCAAGCTAATTTAGATATTCTACAAGGGAAAAGGTTTAAATACCTTCTTCAGAGCCTTCGTTCCTGCAGCTTTATTTTCCAGGCCCATGTAGAGTCTCCCCAGTTTCAGCCACATGGAGGCTACGTTGAGGGAATAGGCGGGGTAATGTTTACTGCAAAACAAGACCACACCACAGCAACAAAAGGATTATGTGTGTACACTGTTGACTAGTGCAAGGAAAACACAAGGAAAACACAGGTACATTGTGTATATATACATACTAAAAGATGTAAGGTTGTACACAAAAACATTGCCTTCATATGTGTATGTACTAGTGATGCCAAATTGATACCAACACATCATAAATCGTTTGCATTAAGTTGTAGTTTTCTAAGGCAAAGTGTAAATAATATGAGTACAATCAGTACTCAAAAGTCAGTTATCATAGGTGGTCTGCTGCAGAGTGTAATATTTTAAGCTGGTTCACATAGTAGGTATATAATGGTTGATGTCTGCCCTGGGACTGCATAACTCTATGACAAGGGGCAAAAAGAAAACCACGATTCTCATGCCATTTCATGCTCTTATTAGGTGTAATTCCTGCTGTTCCAGTGAACAGGATCAACTGATGTTCATTCAACGTGTTTGAGTTTTTCCGAGAGCTTTTTAACTGGAATTCAGGAAAGGTGACAATTCTACAGCTGATGTTGCGCAGCCAGTCTAAATCAGCTTAGAAGATTGGCTCGGAGCACATCAAAACCTAGGGAAGTAATTGGAGTGATAAATCTGATTCAGGCCCCAGGGAAAGAGTGTGCTGTTGTGTTTTCCCAATCACCACTCCCTGCCAGCTGATCTATGACATCATGGCATTTGATTCAGATAGAGAGGCTCCTCTGGACTCCCCAGCTGGCAAGAAAATTATGCCCTAAGACTATGATAGTGAACCTTGGCACTCCAGATGTTCTTGGACTTCAATTCCCAGAAGCCCAAGCCCCCATGAATCCGCATGAATGGGTTTACTGGGATTCATCTGGTCAGTGCCACCCTCATCACTCCTGGAAGTGGAAGTAAAATGTGCCCGTACGGGTGCATTTTAATTCCGCTTCCAGGAGCAAAGAGGGCAGTGCGGGCCAGATGAATCGCAGTAAGGTTTGCCATCACAGCCCTAAGATAAGGATTTATGGATGAGCCTTCTCACCGGCTTGCACCCAGGAGCATCATCATCATCATCATCATCATCATCATCATCATCATCATCATCATCATCATCATCATCATTATTATTTGCCGCCCCACTTGCTTTACACGCAATGCAACTGCACAATCCCATGCTTAGAATATCCGGACAGTAGTGAATCTTCCTACAAGTGGTGTTTCCCAAGAAATTGTGTTAGGCAATCTTATCAAGTGACCACAGAAACTCAGTTTATAAAACTATTCTGCTAGTAACCCGAAAAAACCCAAAATGGCTCACAGTTACAGCAGAAAGGCTGCAAGAGATGACAGAAACTACTGTTTTATACTACTGTTTTACTCATATGCAGGGACTGCAGTGGCTCAGTAGTTAGAAGCTCGCCTTGTTAGCTGTAAGGTCAGCAAGTCGGCAGTTGAAGACCCAAGTACTGCATGACAGAATGAAGGCCCATCTCTGTCCCAGCTCCTGACAACCTAGCAGATCAAAAGCAAGAAATTGCAAGTAGATAAATAGGGACCACTTCAGTGAGAAAAGATCTTGGGGACATGAAAGGAGCCTCATTCGGGCATCCCCTGAGCCTTCCTCCAGCAAAAATCCTTTCAACCCAGAATAATTTCTGACATGAAATTATTACTCATATGCAGATTTAGACAAATTGTCGTGGCATGAACCAAATGAGAATTTAAAAAATTTGTATGACTCCTTCTTTTCTAAATAAATCCATTGGAACTTGTTATCTCATGTTAGCTGATCACACATGAATCTGCTGAATTTGCTTCTAGCTGCAGGGCATATTCATCAATGAGATTCCATTCACTGAACTAGACACCAATGGGTGAGTATGTTTCTTTACAGATATTCCCACCTGGCACATTTTATGTTCAGATTACACAAGGGGGGTGGGGTTAGCAACATTACCTGTATGGCTTGATAATCTTCTGCCCGTAGCGTAAAGCACCTTCCCAGTCTTGCACATAAAGGCAGACTCCCATGGCCTGATACATCATATGCAGCATGTAAACATTACTCTCTGCAAACACCGAACCCATCTTGTCTAGGCTAAGCTCACAAATCTCTAGCAGTTCACTCGGAGGTAAGCTAAGAGTCAAGGAACATCAAAAGCAGGAAAACATCCCATTGCAACCCCAGGCTTTAGATACACATATGGTATTTCATGTTGTTTAGTAATAGAAACCGCAAGTATACTTGCTTCAAGTTGATTTTTCCTCCCTGCCAGAGGGGCGGGCAAACTCTTTACTGGGGGAAACAGGAAGTGGGCTGCTGGGCAGAGGGGTGGGGCAAACTCTGTGCTGGGACTATGGTGTGCATGCCAACACAGCCTCTAAACATACAGGTTCCCTTGGCCATGATTTTTTCTGTTTTTCACTTATTTCCAATACGTGCCACCCACTCACCGTAGCCTTTTTAAAGGCAATTTATAAAACAAAACAAAAAACATAAAAGCTAAACACCAAATAGGTTTTAAAACAACAACCACTGCAACAACACACAAACTAATTAAAGAAATTAAAATAAACAGTATAAAAATCTCAGAGAAAAATTAACCACTGCTATATCTTAAGAGCAGTGATGGTGAACCTTTCAGAGACCAAGTGCCCAAACAAAAGGGTGGGGTAAACTCTGTGCTGGGGGGGAGGAAGCACTCCCATTGGGCTGCTGGGCAGAGGGGTGGATAAACTCTGTGTTGGGGGAAGGAGGAAGTGCTCCCATTGGGCTGCTATGAAGAGGGGCGGGACAAACTCTGTGCTGGGATGGCAGCATGCATGCCAACAGACAGGCTTCTCTGTGCCCTCCGTGACACATGTGCCGTAGGTTCGTCACCACTGTCTTAGAGCATTCTTCCCACAACTTTTAAACATTCTTAAAATGCCTAAAAGTAACAAGTTCAGCTCTAAAGCAAATTATTTTCTGGAAAAAAACTCCAGACTTTAAAAAAAGGAAAGGGAGAAGGGTTGGGAACTGCCACTTTTATGCTTTGGGATTTTCAGTTTGGACATGTCGCAACAAAATGAGACGGCTAATCTGATTGTATACTTCAGCTTTACACAGACAGAGATAAGAAAGAGAACACCAAAGGATATATTTGTAGTGTTTGGCTCTCCTGAACTCCTCAATAACATTTCTGGCATACTTGATCATATCTCGTACCACTTCTGCTGATGGATGCTCATTTAACTTACGGATTTCCAACTTATCTTTGTCCTGAGGGAAGAGTTAGACAGTTACCAGAGCTCTGCGTACCAAATCACACACACATAAAAGCATTTCTGCTCTACAGAATTTGAGAAGAGCTTGAAAACAAACTAACACAGCTACCACTTCAAACATTTCAGTCTATGTATTGTACTCCAATGCATTTGGAAGGCAGTGTTGTAAACATTACTGCCTCAAAGAAAGTCCTCCCATAAAGAGTGAATATAGGGGGATTTCTCTGAAGCATTTACAGTAATACACCGGATAACGTTATGACTTGGTTCCACAAGTCATGACGTTATCCGATATATATTTTTTTAGAAAAGCCCTGATGTCAGGGACAAACTGTGCGGTTTGTACCTGAAGTCAAATTGACCCAAGGTTAGCAAATGCTAGCCTAGGGTCAGCTTGACTTCGGGGGCAAAACTCTTCTCACCACCCAACATGAGCCTTAGCAAGGGCTCGTACCACTTCTCGCCACCTGACAAAAGCTTTGGCAAGCACTAAGGCTCTTATCGGGTGACAAGGCACCCGATCACACGCAACAAGGGACAAACTCCGCGGGTTGCCCCTTCTGGCATGCGAGTGGGCAACACTTCTCACCAGCTGACAAGAGCCTTGTGCGCTTTGTAGCATGAGAGCAGGTGCTGGGGGGGACAGACACCCACTCGCGCGCTTTGTAGCACACGAGCGGGTGCCTTGTCTCGCCACCCGACACGAGCCTTAGCGCTTGCTAAGGCTCATGTCGGGTGGTGAGACAAGGCACCCACTCGTGTGCTTTGTAGCGCATGAGCAGGTGTCTGTTCCGTCCACCCCACTGGCCCCTTAGCAAGTGCTAAGGGGCTAGTGGGGTGGGGGGAACAGGCACCCGCTCGCGCACAACCGGTTGCCTTGTCTCGCCACCCGACAAGAGCCTTAGCGCTTGCTAAGGCTCATATCGGGTGGTGAGATAGAGCACCCGCTCGTGCGCTTTGTAGCGCACGAGCGGGTGCCTGGTCCCCCCCAGCCCACTGGCCCATAAGCAAGCTCTATGGGGCCAGTAGGGTGGGGGGAAGAGCCAACCGCTCTGTGTCCGAAGCCCAGCGGCTTTGGACACTGCCCGCAAGGGCTTCGGAAGGCTAGCCCAGCCCAGCTGACCTGGGCTAGCCTTCTTCCACAGCCCTTGCGGGCTGTGTCCGAAGCCGCTGGGCTTTGAACACAGCATGGAAATGCTTCGGTATCAAAGTGAAAATACTTTTCAATGTTGCAACATCACCTTGTCTATTTCTACAAGCTTTTTACACTTTTATATATTTATGATTTTTTTAAAAAACCATCAATTTACCTAATATAAGATAAGGCATATATAATGAATGCATCATACAGCAAAAAAAAAAAACATCAACGAAAAGGATTTGAAAATACCATTGTGCCCTGTATAATGAAAAATTTTGTTATACGATGTAATGTATCTCTATGGGAAAAGTCATACAACAAAAATCTCTATGGGAAAAATCGTACAATGAAATTTTTTGGGTTCGATTTTCCCCAGAGATTTTCATTGTACGATTTTTCCCATAGAGATGCATTGCATCGTATAACCAAAAAAACAAACAAATATATAACGAAGTGCCTCATGGAACGAATTGTTTTCATTATACAGGGTTCTACTGTATTTACAGAAATGACAATAACAAACAATAATGTGATTAACATTTCGTTCAAATTTCATTTTAAAGTGAATGTTGACTTCCTTAGCACATTGTGCATGCCTCATCGCATGTCTCAAAAGTTAAGCTTTCAAGGTAAATGAGATATTTAAGGAACGGTTTCACCACTACCACCACCATCACAGAGAGCTTCTGTAGCTCAGTAGGGATTAAAACCAGGCCCCTGAGTCCTAGTTTATCACTCTAACCCAGTGGTTCCCAACATGGGGCCCACACCCCACAGGGGAACTTCAATTCCCAGAAGCCTAAGTCAGTATATTGGTTGATCAGTGCTTTGGAAAATTGACTTAGGCTTCTGGGAATTGAAGGCCAAAAACCAAAGGTTGGGAAACACTGCTCTAAACACTATAACACACTAGGTATAAACTTATGAAGGGCTGCTTTTCCATCCCAGATTCAAATAACTCAAGCCATAGATCTAATAGTTCAGCATAAATAAAATCAGAAAATGGAATTGGAAAAAAGAAGTCTATTCTGTCACAGGTTTGTTTTGAGACTTCATATAAAAATACTGAGCAAGTATTAAATGAAAATTGGTGGAGATGGCAAAAACAGGAAAGAAGAGATAAGTAAAGTACTTCATCCCTACAACTCAAGTGATCAAAAACCATTTCTTCAGGCCACAAAAATTGTAACTACCTTTTCTTTCGTAATACATTCTCTGCAATCGCAGTTAAAGAAATAGGAATCCCTTAATCGATCATTCCTGTCTTCTGTAGGATATAACAGGTCAATGTAACTGGTAAAAATCTAGAGAAGAAAGGTAGATCATGTTATAAGCCTGCACAGCTCATTGCTCATAATTGCATTTAATGTTTGTAAACCAAAAATCCAGCCTTGATTAAACATATCTGAGTGTACTGCATGTAGGAATTTGCTGTCTATTTCTTCCTCTCTTCATACAAGTAATTTTTTATGGGAAGAGAGCCTATCATGAGGGAAAATCCAACCTTCAGATTACGGTTTTTAGGGGAAACCTGCAAATTCTAATTTAGAGTTAACCCTTGTTTGTTGATTATTTACAAACCTTGGTTTGTTTTCTTTGTAACTAGAGCTGGAGAAGATCTACATTTCAATTCATTTTTCAATAAGCACATTCCAAAACTCATAAATGTCTTCCTATTTGGGATGGAAGGAATTTGAAATTTAAAATATCTACTTGCAATTTCTTGCTTTCAAACAACTAGGTTGGCAGGAGCTGGGAGAGACAGGAGCACACTCTGTTGTGCAGTACTTGGGTCTTGAACTGCAGACCTGCCAATCTTCCAGTCATCAAGTTCGGCATCTTAACCAGTAAGCCACCACAGTTTATACAGCCATGCAAATGTCTCCATCTCTGTCTATGTATGCATGCACACAAAAGTGGATAAACACATAGGAACCACAGTTCAAACATCCATGCTAATAATAATAATTTTGAGTCAGAAATTATTGTGGGTTGAAAGGATTTTTGTTGAAGAACCTCTGCTCAGGGGACACCCAAATGAGGCTCCTTTCATGTCTACAAGAGCTGGGACAGAGGCGGTGCTCAATCTGTCATGCAGTACCCGGGTCTCAAACTGCCAACATGCCAGCCTTCCAGCTAATAAGACGAGCTTTTTAACCACTGACCCACTGCAGTCCCTTAATATCCATACTAAAAACTGCTGCTATTCAATTGATTCCCTGTCAAATTATCCAGTATGTTGAGGAGTTGTTGTTGTTGTTATTAATGTTCCAAACATTTTCTCTGTATAGCACTTAGTTTGAAAATGAGCCCATTCTTGTTTTGTCATGTCCTTCACCTTTTTTCTCAACACGCCTGGGGGCAAGCTGATGTTAGTTAGCAGTTGCTTGTTTTTATTCTACCATGAATGCATCTCAATTGTTTATCTCCAGGCACAAAAGATGGGAGCCAATTTAAACACCCCCCCTCCCTCCCTTATTCACTTACTCTCAATGTCTCTCTCCATCCCACCCATCCCCCACCCCATGCAAACAGACACTGGAAAATTTTGCAGGTTGCTCATGTAATAATCAGGTTGAACCAGAAGGTGGAAGCATAGGCCATACTACTGACAAAAAATGGGCCATAGTTCAGCTTTATTGAATGGCAGACAATATTTTCCAAGATGGATTTCAAAAATATCTCATGGTAAGATGTCTTCCAGGTAAAAATCTCCCTCCAGTATGGCTGTGATCCTTCTATGGTAATAGAGTAGACCACACTGCCAGCAACTCAACGCCGAGTGTCAGGCAGTGGTGCCGAAGTCCACAGGGAAGGGTGATGGTCCCCAAGTGGATTAAATCTCACTTGATTCCATCTTGATGGAGGGCAACAGCTTCATCAATACTGGTTTGGGGCTGATGAAAACTTTGCTTGCCAAAGGGATCAGGACCAGAAAGTGACTCGTGGAAATGGATCAGTGATATGGGGTCATGCTGTGATGCAGAAGGCAGATGAAAGGCTACTGCATTATATTCTCAGGACAGTCTTCAATCTTCATGGCTGATTGCCATGATGATCACCTATACTGTATTTGGATTTGGATACAAGAGAAGAAGAAAGGTCTTCCTTTCTTGAAAGCCAGTCATGTCCAACTCTAGCAGGTGGTGCTCATCTCCATTTACAGCTGAAGATCTAGTGCTGTCTATGTCTGCAGACGTTTCTGTGGTCATGGACGGCTCAAATATGGTTCAAGAATAGAAAGAGGGGATGATTTGGGCAACAACTCCAGCTTACTCTCCACACTAACTGGGAACAGACTGCAACTCACTTGAAAGTAAAGCTTACATTCAGCCAACAAGAGAGGTTCCCAATGTGGGGCCCATGCCCTAAAGGGGGACTTCAATTCCCAGAAGCCTAAGTCAGTACATTGGCTGACCAGTGCTTTGGGGAATTGATTTGGGCTCCTGGGAATTGAAGTCTCAAAACCAAAGGTTGGGAAACACTGGTCTAACCTGTTTATACAGTATTATGCTGTAGAAAGAAGTCCTTAATACTTGGATCATGGATGGAAACATATGTGACTCTTGAGAGACGCACCAAAAACAGCAGCCTGTGCTATAATCTTTCACCCTCCTTTCTAAATATTTTTAAAAATCATACTAAAGCATGTGGTGTTCTTACCTCCAGCAGTATCGGGTGGTGGTGGTGATGTGAACAAATGTACACAGGCTTAAACATGGTTAAACCTGATCAGAGCAAAGCATTAGTTAAGAATTTGCTGCACCTGTATTGTTAATGATATTGACAGCAATTTTAATCTTTGGTATTTAAGATGCCATTTTTGAGTAATAGCTAATGCTTCTTACCACTGTAGTTGGTTACATGTAATTTATAGTACTTCTTAACTTTTAAACAATTTAGCAACTTGAAAGCAAATAAATTATTTTAAAAATTCACAATTCTTTTCCTAACAATTTAAAGTGGGGACCCAATTATATAAAGTGAAGGAACTATCCCTAATATCATCTAGGCTTAGAATCCGACTTGGATTTGGGGAGACAGCCTCATACCAAGTCCTAATGTTGGCTTGTGTGAAGAAAAGGAAGTGAATTTCAGTTTCCTGTGGGGAAAATGATCTACTTTTGTTTTCTGCAATTTAAAATCAATCTCTTTTCACTGATTTTAGGGGAGGATCAGAAAAGTTGTGCAGGGAAAGGAACGGAGAGACAGAGGGGGTCCATGAAGAAGAAACATGCATCTTTTGCACATTCATCAGGAACAGTATCTGTACAAAAAAGAAGAAACATGCATCTTTTGCACATTCATCAGGAACAGTATCTGTACAAAATACTATCACCAATTACCTCATCTCCAGATTCTATTTCCTGAACAGCTCTGACTTCAGCCACTGTCCCTTTGTAGGTAACAATCACGTTGGGGCAGCAACTGTGGTTCATAAGCGCTACGCTGAGCAAAATAAAGAAAAAGGAAGGTTATTTAATGTTCTGTGAGCAGAAATATTAAGGCTACGAGCAAAGTGAAAAACTAACGTACCCCAATACCCAGGATTTAATACTTCTTGTAAGGACAACTGCAACCATAAAATGAGAGTGAGGTGCAGTTCCTACTACAGGGCATGCTTGTGAACAAGGAAAAGCAGCTCCTTTATTAAAAACCTCAAAGATATCAGTGCCCTCTCTTTTCAACCGGTCTTAGTCTGATACTTGCAGTAAATCTGTGCTAGAAAATCAGGACAAACTTCCTGGAATGTAAAAAAATTGAAAGATCTTCTGGTATTTTTTATGGACTAGGAAGAAAAAAAATTAGGTGATAATCGGGATAAGAGTGGGAGAATATCTCAGTTGGGCGGTAAACAAACAAACACACATACACACATACAGTACATACATACATAATTTCAGTGATATATAGCCATCTGTGTGTGCAGCTCACACAAGTAGAACCAAGGGAGTATCTCACTTCCCTCCTGCAGCCCAATAATCCAAGGGTGCCCAAACTTTCCGGGCCACGGGCTGGTCATGTGGTCCAGTGGGCCAGTCACATGGTCCCTCCCACCAGAAGCAGAAGTAAAACACACTTTGCAATCTGTTTTGCAACAGGATGAGATAGATTTTAAGCTGCCATTTTCTCTGCTTAAACCAGGGGTGCCCAAACTACAGCCCACAGGCCAGATCCGGCCCCTGATGCCAATTCATCCTGCCTGCGTCACCTCCATCGCTCCCAGAAGCGGAAGTAAAATGGGAGCAATGAGGGTGGCACAGGCCGGATGAATTGGCGTAGGGGCCAGATCTAGCCCATGGGCTGTAGTTTGGGCACCCCTGGTTTAAGCAGAGAAAATTATTAGAAATATATTGAGTTGTGTGGTGGTGTCATTAGAGCACCCATGTGCGTCTTGGGAAATCCAGTTTTGAATCCTCATTCAAATATAAAAACCACCAGGTGATGAGGGGCCACAAAGCTCAAGGGATGATGAAATTGGCCCCCAAAATAACTGCCCATGCTAGCCACTTTAGCCATATTTCCCAGGCTGGTATTACCTAGCTTGACTAGCAATGACCTTCCAGAGGTTCACACAGAGAGACCTTTTGAAAATTATGGAGTGCCTTTCCAACCAGACAGATCAGAGAAAGTGCACAGAACTCTATATGGACAAAACATGATCTCGACTATGGATTTATGGGGCCTCATCATTGCATACAACGCTACAGTACGGAAAGATCTTTGCAAGTCTGTTCTTCTGCTAATCAGAGTTTCTGGGAATTGAAGTCCAAGAATATCTGGGGGGCCAAGGCTGAGAAACCTTTTCTAGGGAATACCTGACACTTTCAGCTAAAGTGATTGGATATCTGGTGATAGAAAAAAAAAAAAGACTGCCAGCCAGTGTAGACTGTATAGCAGGTGTTCTCAACCTAAGGCCCACAGGCCTGATCTGGCCCATTGTGCCATTTCATATGCCCCCCCACCCATCCAAGGGCATTGGAGAAACAAAAGGACACCCCTCTGAAGTTGTTGGGACAAAATGGCCATCCCTACTGTGCAGGCAGTGCAAAATGGTTGTCCAGCCTTCAAAGCTGAACGAGAGTGCGACCCAGCCCCCGGCTTGAAAAGGTTGGCAAACAGTTTGACCTGGTCCAATGTAGCTTCCTTTGTTCCTATTTAACCCAGCAGCAGGGGAGCTGATTGCCACTGAATGTTACTACAGAGGTACTACAGAATGTTACTACACAATGTTCCAAGAACCTAGTCAACTTTGTAAATAAGGTACAGTCAAACCTCACATAAAGAGCGCCTCGCTTAAAGAGTAACTCGCTTAAAGAGCAGAATTTTCTCTGAATGTTCGCTTCGCTTAACAAATAAAACCAACCGAAAACTCGCTTAGCAAATAAATCGGGGTTTGCAATCCCCCCTACAATTGATCGTTTACAATGGTGTTTCGCTTAAAGAGCAATCCCATGGAACACATTATGCTCTTTAAGCAAGGTACAACTGTACTGCTTTTTTGTACACACATTCTAGGAAATGCAATTCAGAGGTGTTTGTTGGGGACTAGGGGTGTATTTAAAATGTAAACTGTATTTAAAATGCTTACTCAGGAAATATTGCTGATCCCAAGTGTGAGAGTTCTTCATCTTCAATTGTGAAGCCATTGCAGTTAACCTATGGGGAATGAACAGAAAATGAAACAGACACACAACTCAGAGATTGAAATCAGAAAGCTTGCCTAGCATTGCACAGTAACTCTATTCATTTGTGACATTTGGATTAATCTGATTGGAACACTGCTTATTCTTAATCAAATCTTCCTACTGAGCTACTAGCTTTGCAAGAAGGGAGAGATCAAGATTTGTTTACAATCTAATTCTGTCCTTAAAGATTAAGAATGAGACAGCCAAGCTGAGCTACAGAGGATTATATCACCATCAAACGAGCTGGTGTGGCAGCAGAAGTGTTAGTGGGGAAATGGCTTTATTGGATTTTGTGGGCTGAAGGAAGTTAAAGAAGCAAAGTCATGGAGGCTGAAATGATGAAAAGGATGGGGAAAACTACAGATGACGATCCTAATTAGTTCAAAGAACATGTTCTCAAACTGTCCTTTCTTCGCATTACAACCAATATGGCTAGTTTTGCTGGAACAAAAATGCACACACATTCTATCTTTGGTAGAACGGCCACTGTGTAAAAGGATTTCAAGATTGCTCTGTTAGAGGGTGCACACTGCTTGCATGATTGCTGCTAAACATTCATTTCAATAGGATTCCAACCAATATTAAGATATTTGACAGGTAGAAGAATATAGCGAAATTTGGCTTAAGGAGGGGGAAATCTAGGTACATTCAAGCATTAGGTTTGCAGAAGCATTAGAATGCAGGCAGCAAGAGTGTTCAAAGGTGGTTAAGTACACACTAGTTAAGTGCATGTGACAAATTAACAGGAAAGAACATAGTTGAAATGTAATGTTCAAACATAATGTGTGTGTGTGTGGGGGGGGGGGCTCTTCCTTTTGCTAAAATACTTCCTCCACATGGATCTTGCCTGCTCTTCACAACAGACCAGTTTGACTTCTTTTCATCCCCCTTACTTGAGCAAAAAGGAGCACAAGAGCAGGGTTGTCTGGATAGTCTATGTGTTTTGAATAAAAGTGATGGAGAGCAGAGATGTCGGTTTGAATCAGCTCCTTCTTTTCATTGTCAAGCTGATCAAGGTCTGCAAAGAAAAAGAGACCCTTTCTTCAGTACGAGGAACGCAAAGTCAAGTTCAAAACAAGAGAACAGACATCATGAAAACACCATGAATGGCAGTGGGAGACATTCTCTCCACTCTAGTACTTGTGAAAATAAATGATTCTGAAAGCTCCTCTCAGCTATTATTTCTGTTGATCTTTTCCCCCTTTAAGATGGACAGCTTCACCAGCTTATGCAAGCTATTGTTTTCATGTACTGTATTTGTAAGTACTCTACAAACAGTAAATACAAATAAATTACCTTTGTCTTCATATAGGTGCCATTAGTGCTAGAACTAGTGAAATCTCATGCACTCTAAAGAAAAGCAGACCTTTCAACTGTTCAAAAGGTTATCCATTCATCTTTGCAGAGCTGGCCTGATGTTTGTCACCTGTCTTTTTTAGTGTTCCAGAATTGTGCTTATTCCAAAATAACTTCAGAGTATGAACTTGAAAAAAGATGTCTGGTATGAACATACAAAATACAGGGTGTCCCGAAAGTCACCTTACATAACAACAGGTATCTTGGAACATATTTGCCATGAGTAGGGGAGAAGACTTTGTGTGTATATAGAAAGTGGTGGCCAAAACATAGAGAATATTTTGTAAGATTTTGTAATGAATATTTGGTCAATAAAAGCACATTTAGCTACAATTTCTCATTTTCTCCATGTATGGTGACTTTTGGGACACCCTGTAGTATCATCTAACAAACAACCCTCTCCTTCTTCTTGTGCCGTATCCAAATATTGGTGATCATCATGGCAATCAGCCATGAAGACTGTCCTGAGAATAAAATGCAGTGGCCTTTCATCTGCCTTCTGCATTGCAATGTGACCCCCATATCAGTTCCACAGGTCATTTTCTGGTCCTGAGCTCTTTTGGCACCCAAAGACATCAGCGGCCCCAAGCCAGTACTGATGAAGCTGCTACCCTCCATCAAGATGGATTCAAGTGGGATTTAATCCACTTGGGAACCATCACCCTTCCATGTGGACTTCAGCACCAAAGTCCGTTAGTCCTCAGGGTTGTCAGGTTAGTTAACTGCCACCTGACACTTGGCACTGAGTTGCTGTCAGTATAGTCTACTCTATTACCACAGCAGGATAACTTGGCTGGACTGGCAACCCTCTCTGGTCCACCATATTATTCTAAGCTACTCAAATACTGCAGAAATCTGGGAAGGTGAGTTGAATGTCAACCCCATCATACTGGTTTAATTAAGAATATTTTAAAATAGCAATTTTGAAATAGGCACACAATAATCATCAGTACATCTCTCATCCAAGTACTAATCAATCCTGGCCCTGTTTAGAACTTGAATTCATGGCAGGTATGGCTTCAGAACACCTGGATTCGATTCCATACTTCATTTACTATTACTCCAGCAGTTTTTCTTTTTGTCAACACTAAGTAAGAAAGCAACATGGGGAATAAGACAAGAAAGTGACACTGCTGTGTGGACAATTCCAGCTTCTGCAATCTTAACAGTTGCTCAGTTTTTAAGTACAGAAAATTATTAGAAGGAGGAACCCCACCCCCACCCCACCCCCCACCACATAGTCATACCCACAACATAAGCAAGGGACTCCTTCCTTAGTTCACTTTTGGAGTGAGGAATTCACAAAGGACATGTCAGATTTGACTGGCAGTGACAGATATGCAACTAAACACCGGAGGGCCCTGCAATTAGCCCCACAGACACTGTCACTATCAAGTAACAGCAATGTCTCTGACTTTATGCCCATGGTAACAATGCTGGCTGTTTTAAATTTTACCACATTACAATCCACAAAAGTCACCCTAGTCGCCAGAAAAGTCAACAAAGAGAAACAACATTAATTAATGGGCTAGGATTTTACTTCCTTCATGACTGCGGTGGCTTAGTGGTTAAAATGCTGAACTCGATGACTGGAAGGTCGGAAGGTCAACAGTTAAAGACATGAGAGCTGCATGATGGAGTGAACTCCCCTCTCTGTCCCAGCTCCTGCCAATCTAGTAGTTCAAAATCAAAAAAGAGCATATAGATATATAGGTACTGCTTTGGCAGGAAAGGAAGCAGCATTCCATGCACTCTGGCTTCTAATCATGCCTGCCACATGACCACGGAAACATCTCCAGATGCAGACAGCACTGGCTCTTTGACTGTAAATGGAGATGAGCACCACACCCTAGAGTCAGATACAACTGACTTTCAAGCAAAGGAGACCTTTACCTCCATTTCCCTTACACACCTGTACCATAACCCAATCCATTTACCAGGGCCACCTAATATTCAAGGAAGCTTGCATATTGGCCTCTGAGGGCAAACAAGGAAGGGGCAGGTGTTGGAAAATCAGCATCTGCCTGCCTGCAGGTTGCTTGGTCTTTCTGAACAGGCTGTGGCAGTCATCTGCTTAATTCTACTTACGAGATTCAAACTCTTTCACAGAGAGGAGTTTTTCAGACTCTGTTCTTTCCGGGTGTGTTTTCTGATGTGAAAAAGAAGGAAAGAAAATGAAAAAAGGGAGGGAGGATTCAATTTATTCTTAGGATTGTCATTTTTAACACCTCCCCAGTCTTCAAATATTTTTTATGACTCAGTGAACAGCCTTCTAAGTATAGATCTGCTAACACCCTACGCCATATTAATCAGCCACAGTTCCAGAACTCCTACGACAATTTACTCCAGGGATGCCCAAACTTTTCAGGCCATGGCCAGTCACATGGTTCAGGGGGGCAGTCACTATGGACCATGGGTTGGATCTGGCCTCCGACACCAATTCATCCAGCCCATGAAGCCTTCGTTGCTCCCAGAAGCGGAAGTAAAACACACCCATCCGGGCGCATTTTACTTCCGCTTCCAGGCATGATGAGGGCTTTGCAGGCTGGATGAATTGGCGTTGGGGGTCAAATCCAGCCCATGGGCCATAGTGACCGCCCCCTAATTTACACAAATAGAGAACACATTATTTTAAAATCTGCCATTTGTTTAAGCTGGAAACTCTCAGAAAGCAACTAGGAGCAGAGAGCAGTTAGAAGGCAGTCTTCGCTTTGAGGAAAGTGCATAATCTCCGTGTTGACAGAGTTCAAAAGCAACACTCCAGCATTGGCCTAAGGCCACTTCTTTGTAAGCTTGGCCATTAAATGCGGGTTGCAGGTGGCCCAACAGCTGAGGTTCTGGGACTTTGGTTTGCATATTTAGCTTTCATATGCCATCTAGGGCTCCCTCCCACTTCCCTGCAAGCTATAAAAGCACAAATTTATTCCAATGACTTTTTCATCATTAAACATCTAATTTTTGTTTGTGAACCACCACTAGACACTGCTTTAATTTTTTAAAAAAGAAGAAGAGAAAAGAGGCATGGGGGGATCAGGCAGACCACCATCCCAGCAGGTCTTCAGAGTCCTTTCTCTACACTGCATCTGGGTCACCCTTGTCATATAAACGCTTCTCAAGTTCTTCTTCAAAGGCCACTGTCTGGGGTGGGGGAGCTTTTTAAAAAATCATTGCAAAGGGAGAGAAGTTGGAACATTAAAATAGGCATGAGAAGGTGACCTTGAAACTTGCTGGATCGCTCTCTATTTCCTAGCAAATTCCTAGACAGCTTCTCCCAAATACTAACTTTGCATGGGAATGAACCTCTTGATTTGCTTATATTGGCAGGGCACATTCTGTCCTAGCTCTCCACTCAGGTCTTCAGCTGGGGTTCTTTCTGCTGCAGCCCTAGTTGTCATGATCTTGATCTTATGTAGATATCTTCACCCTCTGCCCTCTCACCATCAATGGTGGGCAGCTCAGCCCTTCAAAGCTCCCCTTGGCACCACTTGGCCAGACTAGCGAGTGTGCAGGGAACCAATTCTTCAGAATACTTAGGCTAGGTAGCATAAATGTGGCCACAAGCATGGTCCAGTCAACTCCAGTCCCAATTCAATATACACAAAGGATCTGTATTTAATAAGGTTTATTAAGTAAGTGAAAGAAATGAGTATAGCATAGGAAATCAAACTTGCAAATTCAGTCATTCAAAGTACAGTACATGCAAAAATAATGAAAAGCTTAACTGGCTTTGGTCCTTATGGCCTGTTGAACACTCACACTCCATATGTGAGGCTCCCCGTGGCTTCCCCGATTCAAGACAGTGAGCAATGGCTCCCCGTGGGTTTTATCTCCTCTCTCTAGGGTCTACCTCCCAGCCATTCCCCTAAGGGGTTCTAACCAATGATCTTGCAAGATGACATGTCCATCGCACTTTAGGATTCGTTTCTCACAACTCATGAGGCTAAGATGTTTACATTCCAATGCAGTTGGTATGTTGAAAAGTGTTCTCTCTCTTATTGAAATTGCCATCTTAGACAGGCAGTGGGCAAAAAGATTTTAAAGTTTTAAATTGAGTGGTTTTTTAAGGAATGTTTTAAGAGTGTTTATTGTGGTTTGTTTTTATTGTGGTTTGTTTTTCGTTGAGAAGGGCGGTTGAGAAATATGAATAATAAATAAATATAATAAGATCATGAGAAACGCAGGCCAAAGCCCAGGATTTTTCATGACACTAGTTCTGCAGAATTCCTGCTTAACTGAATCTAGCTATGCTTACTACAACTGCCATTTGTATACAGGAATGTGAGAAGCTGCGTTACAGTGAGTCCAGACCAAGGATCCATCCAGACCAGGACCGTCAACTCTAACTGGCAGCAGATATTCAGACCTCTAGTTTGGATTCTCTTCCAAGTACACTTGGAAATCCCTGATATTTCCTGGTGGCCTCTTATCCACTACGACAAACCCTTCAAAAAGCAGACAAGGTCAAGTGTGTTCAAGGTATTCTGATGTCCTGTTTCTGTCCCTGTCCCCCTCTTTAGAAAAAGCTTTCATATATTTCTAGGTTAGTTTTAGGTGTTTCTGATTGTCATGTCCCAATTTGCCCACCTTGGAAACACTTGGTCAACTACCAATCATCAGAGCAACTGCCAATGTACACAAACACAGTCTCGTGGCAAATTTTGCAGAAAATGTTTACCAGAAGACTGGATTATTTATTTGTTTGTTTGTTTATTTAAGCAAACTTTTATGCTGCCCTCCTCAAAAAGACCCAGGACGGCTGACACAACTCTTAACAACTTAAAACACAATTAAAACATAATATAAAATCAAGATTAAAATATTAAAAATTAAAAAAAGCTAAAACAAGACACACACAGCACTTGATCTCTTCTTTGGCTCATTCTTCTCCACTTCTAAAACCAAAATAGAAATACAGTACAGTAAGACGGAAATCTTGCCCTGCTCACCTGCTTGGCAAGAAGTCTTGCTGTGAGCCTCACGGTCTCTGAGGGATTCCAGTTCTGTCCAAACACACACATGGAGGAACATTCCAGCTTGTGCATGGGCCAATCCTCTTTCTGGAAGGTTAAACAGAGAGAGCAAAAACTGTAGAAATGCATTTTGTACACAATAAAAGGATGACACATGTCCCACCTGAGCCTGAAGGTCAAGTGAAATGTGTTTCCTTTACAACAGTAAAGATGACACTTGTTAGATACTAAAATTATGGAACAAATCTAAGTAATTATGGAACTTCACATCCAACTCAACAAGACAGAGTTGGTCTGAGCATGAGCTAACAAGCTATTGCAGCACTTAAGAGTATAAAATGCATACTGATGGGAATAGGTCAGGTAAAGTCTCCACAAGAACCTAAAAGACCCAAGCAGCTGGCAAGCTCCTAATAAGGCCACAAATGGTCAACAAGCAGTGCTATTATCCTTAGAGTCATCTGTTTGTAAATCTCCAGTGAAGGTGAGTCACCTTCTGAATGGATCGATGTCACCATGAAAATAATAATAATAATGATAATAATGATAATAATGATAATAATAATAATAATAATAATAATAATAATAATAATAATGATGATGATGATGATGATGATGATGATGATGATGATGATGTTATTATTATTATTATTATTATTATTATTATTATTATTATTATTATTATTATTATTGGACTTGTATGCCGCCCCACTCGCCAAGCGACCCTGGGCGGCTAACAAAGATACAAAGTATACAATAACAGAGAAAAACAATATATCACAGTTACAAGATTACAAGATATTGCATCGCAAAACATTTCAAAGGCAATTCAGAACATCCCTAATAACAATAACACCAAATCATTAAAAAACACTTCAAACATACTTCATAAATAATATACAAAAACCTCCCAAACTCAACCCCACCCACTATGTCCATACCCCTCGAGGCCATGCTGGAGCTGGCCAGGCCGCAGAGGCTCTTTTGAACCCAGCTGGTGTTGGGGACAGGGTTTGAGGCAGCAAGTCCTGCTTACCACCAGGCATGGAGGCTCTTTTGAATCCAGCCAGTGTTGGGGGCTGGGTCAGAGGCAGCAAGTCCTGCTTCCCGCCAGGCACAGAGGCTCTTTTAAACCCAGCCGGTGTTGGGGGCAGGGTCAGAGGCAGCATTTAGTATCAAAAAGTACTGCACTGCATTTGCTAATGCTAATACAGTAATACCCCGGATAACAATTGCACCGGATAACGCTAAAATCGCATAACGACGACAAATTTGGGGGGAAGATTTGCACCGGATAACGCTCATTTTAGACGCTCATTTTAGCGTTATCCGATCCATCGTATTAAAGAAGGAGGGCACAGCTCCTCTCCCTGCCACTTCCCTCCTTCCTTTCCCCCACCCCCAGTTTGGGGACTCCCCACACCCCACCCCACGTACCAGCCGGCCTCCTCTTTTGGAAAACCCCCTAAAAACCAAAACAAACCTACACAGGGTGAGCTGGACGGCAATAAGAACTTTTCACCTGCTTATCAGCTACAAGGAGGTTTTAATTTGGTAGCGTGTTTGTGTGTGAAATGCAATGCTGCTCTTACCCTTTTAGTCCAATGAAGACAAGTTGTTCAGAAAAATGATGAAGATTTATTGATCAGGTTCTTAAAGCATAAAAGTCAGTAGCATAGGTCAGTCCAATAAAGTCCACAGGCAATTCTAGGTAACCATTTTTAAGGAGCAAAAATGCATGGCTCCTAGGCTAAAGAATGTTAGCCCATAGAGATTCAGAAACAAAAGCTCTCTAATCAAAAACAGGTCTTAACTCATGGAGAGTCAGAGACGAACTCTTTCTTCTCTCCAAAATGGAGAATTTGCAGTCAGGTGGTTTAGCTTTAGCCAATCAGGTAACAGAGAGCAACAGAGAATAACTTTCTCAAAACAACACATTGTTTACACACGTGCACTGGCACTAACCAAAACATGGCTCTCAGCTAACTTAGAAAAGATAAGAAATACTGAAAAACATGCTGTCTGTGACACAGCCTTGAGGCTCAGAGAAGACATAGGATTTTTTCTGAGGCCTATATGAAACTACTATTTCGCCAAGCTTTGTGAGCATTAGGAAAAAGATGTCGTTTTCTGACAACCTGCTCGGAGAGAATCCAGCCCAGCTACACCTTCTTGTTGCTCTGGAGCTCAGACATGCAGCTGATTGCTCTTTCTCTTTCACTTCCTGTATTGACAATACAGGGAGGGGGAAAGAGAGAGAGAACCAATCAGATTTCTCTCTCTTCCCCTTCCCTGTTTAAATGTACAGGGAGGGAAATAAAGAGACAAAGAGCCTTCGGACAGGGGAAAAAAGCCTCGATCGGAGCGTGCAGGTAAGCACGGAGGGAAAAGACTGCAGTAGAATGGGGGAAAAGGTGCTTTTCCCCCGATCCTACTGCAGTCACAGTGGTGGGGGGTACCTTTAAAGGCACCCCACTGCCTGCTCAGTTTGTCCCTGAAGTCAGGGCTTTTTTTTAGCATTGTTCGATGCACGCATCGGACAACGCTAAAAACCGGATAACGTCATGACTTGTGGAACCAAGTCATAACGTTATCCGGGGTATTACTGTACCAACACTCCTATCATCTCAATCCAATGGTTCAGGTCCTATCCTCTGGAATAACATCTGTTCCATCTTCCACATCACAGCCCTTCAAATCTATCTTTCTCTGTATCTTCTCTCTCCATCCCATACTTCCCTGATTCTCTCAAGCCTCACAGCACTTGGCTTCTAGACCAAACTTTACCATTGTTGCCATGTTTCTTTGGAGATGTTCTAGTTTATTGATATCCTTCCCGAGTAACCTGCAATGAGGCTCAATATTCTAGTTGAGGTAGGACTAAACCAGAACAGAGTGATACTATTATTTCCCTTGATCTGGACATCATTCTTCTATTGAATCTGCCTAGAACTACAATAGCCTTTTTGTATGCATGAGACGTCTTTTCCTCTCAAAAGCTGACAAACTACAAAGGATGTGGAATGACTTACAGTACATCTTGGGGAGCCAAAACTCACACACAGATCTCCAGTAGTATTTCCCATCCTTCATGTAAGTACTGAACTAGCTGGCCTCCCATCTTAGCACAGGGCAACTTCCATCTTCTTCTTAGGTTGGGACTGCCATTTAACAGGCTTAGGAACACATCCCTGAGATCTTCTCCTATGAAGGCCTCAGTGATATACTGACCTTGGACCGAGAGACTCAACACGGCAATTGGCCTCCCCCATCTATCACAAAAAAATCACATTAATTACTGTATTAACCAACTTTATATGAAGCCATCAGAATGATTAATACCAACAGATCTTGAACAGTACCGTCAGTGTAAAACTGGTACTCAGACGTGAGGAAAGGACAAGATCTGTCACCTTGCAAATTTTATTGAGTCCAACATCAAAGTCCAACATATGGAAGAGAAAAAAGCTCATGTCCAAAATGTTCCTAAAATAAGACGTGCTAGGATCTAAATAGGTTAAAATGTAACAGAAATGAAAGTGGTAATTATCACCACTGACTGAATGGAATAAGTATGTTCAGGACAAATGGTGCTTATCCAAAAACCTGATTGCCTAGAAGTTATTGCCCAGCTATCTCCATTTATATTGTCCAAAGAGGCAATCATAACAGACTAAATAAAGCTGAAAAAACCAACTGAGATTTGACTGGAAAGGGATTTATTTCACATTTATAATGTTCAACTTTTCAAATTTAACTATCTGTGAGAAAGAACGCTGGCCAAAAAAGAGGAGGCTAAATAATAGCAAAGATTCCTCATTACACAGGTATCTTCTGGGGTCTACAGAAAGAGCCTCCCAGAAGATTGTAGTATTTTGGAATCACAATCAGGTGCACCCCGGGCAATGGCAACCTTGTTGTGCCAGCTAATCTTTCTCACTAGGTCAGGAGAAAGGAACTGTGGAAACGAATTCACCAAAAGGTGGTTTTGTTTTGGCAGTTTAAAGTCTGGCCTAGACTGTGATGGCTCAAGTGGTTAAGATACTGAACTCACTGACTGAAAGGTTGCAGTTCAATTCCCAGGTACTGCATGGCAAAATGAGCTCCCGTCTCTGTCCCAGCTCCTGCCAACCTAGCAGTTCAAAAGCAAGAAATTGCAAGTAGATAAATAGGGACCGCTTCGGTGTGAAGGTAAACAGTTTTCTGTGCACTCCAGTGTCTAGTCATGCCTGCCACATGTCCATGAAAATGTCTGCAGACACAGACAGCACTGGCTCTTTGGCTATAAACAGAACCCTAGAGTCAGATATGACTGGCCTTTAAGTAAGGGTGTCCTTTACCTAGACACAGAAGAAGCAGCTATCTTTTAAGGAGGATAAGTAGAAGATAACAATCAGAAATTTAACATACTGACTTGTCTTCACAGAGCGCATACACACACACATACACATGTATGCCCGCGCACACACACAAAAGGAAACACCCTGGTTAAGTAAGATACAAAAGTGTCAATGCCAACATGTCCTTCCAATAGTCTGTCCTGACCCTTTTATTCTTTAAGCATAGTTAATTAAAATTTTTCCTCAGGCAGAATCCAACTGAGTTATGTGAACTAGTAAGGTGGTTAAAGGGACAAGATATGGCTGAACTGTGCAAAACAAGATAAAAGCCAGGAACATTGCAGGAATAGGAGAGCAATGTCTAAGTAATACCTGGGATGGAAACACTCTGACAAAGGTCCTTTTAGTGATCACAGCAGGACTGCATTTAACATTCTTTCCCACCATTTCTCTAAGCTGTTTGATTGGTAGCAAGCAGCATCCATTGTTCTAGACAACTCCCTAGAGCTGTATTAATGATAAAGAGTAGACTCAAGAGGGAAAACCATGCAGAAAATATTTTCCTCTGATTGAAAGACAGCAAGAGAAAACTTTGGAAAAAGAAGTTTGCTAGGAAATTTTTACATTTTGTAAAAAATATAATTGTGTGGAAACACAACTTACCTCCCAATGGCTCTACAGAATAGCCTTCAACAACAATGGGTACACCTTAGGGAAGTCTGTGATATTTTCATACAAACAACTTAGAATGAATCTAAGGAACCTCAAAGCCATCACAAATATGCTAGGAAAACCCACAGAAGGGCCAAATCAAGGGCAAAGACCACCTAAATTACTGTATTTGCTGGTGTCTGTGACACATTGGAATATAAAACACACTGTTTTCCTGGTGTATTTTAAGGGGGCAAATACGGTATATAAACAAATCCACACAATTTTCATGTTGCTCTCATAAATCTGCTTGATGACAAACTATCATATTGAGGAACTGGATGTTCTTGGTTCCATATGATTGTTGTTCATAAACTAGTGCTCTCAGAGGTAACAGATTTGATTCAATCAACATTTGATATTATCTTAAATAATCTGAAATTTTCTTTAAAAAGTGAATTAAAGGGGAACTGTTCCTGATTACCTATTTCCTTACTTCTGCCAATTTAATACCCCAAAATGGTGCTGAAAAGATGCATCTATAGTCATCAAACACTTTAGTGTGTGAAAGGTAGGATTCCTATTATCCTCAAGAACTACTCAGGCATTTGAGGAAAGTGCCCACTCCCTCCTCCTGTTTGTTTGTGTCTACTGTCTTTCTTTTTTAATTATATTTATACCCTACCCTTGTCCAAGGACTCAGGGTGGCTTACAATTTAAAATAATTAAAACACATTACTTACAATAAGAATTAAAAATTAAAAGTTAAAATATTAAAAAGTTAAAAAAAGTTAAAAGAGAACAGGAAGAGAGGTGGGGTATTCAAGGGAGCCAGCTGGCCAGGTCTTCACCTCCTTCCTGAAGGGCTAGTCTTCCTCCTCTGGCCATGCTTCAAGCAGTAAAGTGTGGGAAGTTCTCCACATTCTGGGGACTATATTTTTACTATTTTGCTCCTGGTCATAATTATAGATGAGAACTGTAAGTAAAGATAATTTTTTCCCTACTTTAAATGCTTCTAGAGTAGGTTTAGTATATGAAGTGCTAGCCAATGAGCAGGAACCATAGAGAATGTGCTGTTGTAGTTTTTCTAACTCACACTGTGGCTTTTTTCCATGTGCATAATGAATATATTAATTAACAACAGCTAACAGAGTAAAAAAACATATATTTTCTCCTTGACCCAAAAAAAATTCACAAAAATTACCAACTCAGGGCAAAATATTAGAACTGTACTTAAAGCAGATATAAAAAACATTTGCTATATACTATAGTCCTACAAGTTAAATATCAAGGCACCAATGTCCTTCTCAGTTTCAACAGCTAAGACAATAAAAAACCCAGATGCATTTGAAGAATAGAAAGATGAAGATGTTATATGCATTGACAGAATAACACACACAGTCTGCAGAGGCCAGATTGTAATGAACATCATGCTTGAAGGTAACTTTGAAATAGAATTTGATGTAGACAATTCTCTTATTCCATAGAAGTTCTTTGCAAGGATCCCCCAAACACTATTCTGCCAAACGAGGAGCCAAAAGCCAAAAGCATTCTGTACAGAATGATGAAAAGGGCAGGATCAATAATGGTGCATTCAAAATAGGATCAAGATCTTTGAATCCCTATTGAATAAAGTATTATGCTGTGTCTGATAACCTGAAGGAAGACCTTTATGAAACGTGTTAGATGACTGCATATCTTAAAAGATTGGGTGAAAATCCTAATTTTCTTGTAACTTTTAAATGTCCAGAGATTCTCATGGAAGAACATTCCTTTTTGGAAGGACAGTTTTGATATACAGTAATAGTCCCACAGGAACTGTTAGGAAGCCTCACATTGAATTACTCTTTAACAGGCTGATCGGAGTGCACAAGGCAGAAGCGAAATAGTGAATTATTCCTTGTATTATTGCTATTGAAGACTTAGGCCAAGATCCAAAGAACCACTATTTATTTTACTCTGACTCTCCTTTCAAATAATACTCCAGAAAGCAGATAAACATTCAAAACAGCAAATGCTTAAACCTCCTAACCTTACTAAAGAAACAGCAAATGTTACTGTTTTAGGTTTTGGGTGTTTTGTTTCCTTCTTCTTGAGAAAAAAGAAATACAGCAGGAGCAAACTAATACTGTGAGCCATGTTTCTTGTATGGCCAGCCCAAAGCAATGATACTCAACAGGTGCTACCATACCTAGCATCATCAACAAGGTAGGAAAGGAAGACCTAATTCCACCCTCTCCACCACCATTTTCTACACATGAGCAATGCATACAAGAATGAATATCACTATTTTTGGACCACCTGCTTCTTCTTCTACACTCCAATTTTACACAGCCTTTACTTGATAAATATTTCTGGAGAACTGTAATGCTTACCTTGTTGATAACTTTTTACTTGTCCAATAAAGTAAACTCTCAACCCAGAACATTGGAAAAGTTTTTCCTTCATGGGACTGGTCATTCTCAACTTCAGTTAAATTTGTCAAAATACACTTAGAGCAGAAATAAAACATAGCAGATTGTCTCATACTGGTTTATTTTAACCATCAATACTGACTGGTACTTCCTCTCTAAGGCATCAGGGTAAAGACTGTATAGCATTACCAGGTGAGGCCATGTCTAAAACTCTTTAAATTCTGCACACAAGGCACATGCTGTATCCCCAAGCTAAGCCCTCAAATGCTCTGGGGACTGCATTCACACAGAAGGGTAAACCAAGAAGCAACTTTGTGAAGAAGCAAAAAGTAGTCTACACAGACTCAAGCACTTTTCTACCCTCCTCCAAAAGGCCCAGAAGCAGGAATGGACCAGAATCCCATTTGATATTTCAAGTTCTTGGCATGGCATCACATCCTGTAAAGAAAGAAGAGTACTTTCCAAATGAATTCCAATTTGTTAAATAAATTGGCTAAACAATCCTCGGGTTTGTAGTTAGTTGGCTTCTTTCTCAACTAACATAGACTCTCTTTTAATCAACAGCTCCTGTTTAAAATATAATAGTATGCAAAAGAAGTAGAATTTCTACTTAAGAGGAAGTAGGGAAGATGAGATTTCACTTGGATAGCTTTCTGTTCATGCTCATACAGTAATACCCTGGATAACGATTGCACCGGATAATGCTAAAATCGCATAACGATGACAAATTTGGGGGGAAGATTTGCACCGGATAACGCTCATTTTAGTGTTATCCGATCCATCGTATTAAAGAAGGAGGCCACAGCTCCTCTCCCTGCCACTTCCCTCCTTCCTTTCCCCCACCCCCACCCCCAGTTTGGGGACTCCCCACACCCCACCCCACTGCCTGCTTGGAGAGAATCCAGCCCAGCTTACCATTCTCTTGCTTTGCAGCTCCGACATGCAGCTGATCACTCTTTCTCTTTTACTTCCTGTATTGACAATACAGGGAGGGGGAAAGAGAGAAATATGATTGGTTCTCTAGAGAGCCAATCACATTTCTCTCTTTCCCCCTTCTCCAGTTTAAATGTACAGGGAGGGAAATACTGTAAAGAGAGAAAGAGACTTTGACGGGAAAAAAACAAGCCTCGATCGGATTGTGCAGGTAAGCACAGAGGGAGACTGCAGTAGAGTGGGGGGAAAGGAGCCTGATCCTACTGCAGTCACAGCGGGGGGGGGGGGTTTAAAGGCACCCCACTGCCTGCTCAGTTTGTCCCTGAAGTCATAACGTTATCCGGGGTATTACTGTACTGTAATACTGAACCATAGGTTTAAGCAATGTGTGTGAAAGTTTTAAGCACAGGACAGGCTTTATATCGCACCTAAAAATAATAATGGTGATATTAAACAAATTTGCCTTCAGGCACTCCTTTGATCAAATGACTTTGGTTATTATATCTCAAACTTCTTTTAAATTTCAAACTACATCTATCTACCAGTGATTTGAGAGTGGCTGATGTTTAACAAGAACAAATACTTCTTCTGCATCAAGACCAAGTGGTACTTAAAACATGTTTGTTTGTTTGTTATGTATCAGTAAATTGCATTTGACTTATAGCACCTCAAATAGGGTTTTCAAAGTTGTGAGAGATTTAAGGAATGCTTCTACCAATTCCACTCTTTTCAAGTGAATTTGCATGGCTGGGTGTGGATTCAAACAGAGTCTCTTGAGTTCTATTCCTTCACTGTATCCACTACATCAGACTAGCTATCAGAATACAGTATATGAGAGAAATAACATTTTCTGGAGAGGAATTTGGACTTACCTCCAGACATTTCAAGGACATCATATGATGGCCTAACTTTGAATGTCTTATTCAAGCTATCAGTTCTGGCCTCTGACACAAGAGATTTATCTTTCTGCCCACCAGTATTTCAGGAGGAAAAAAAAGAAGAGAAGGAAGGCAAAGAGAGAAGAAAAGGTAGCAGACGAGAGAAGGAAGGAGTGTTCTCTTATACTTTTAGCTCTAGATGCCTTACCATTGCCACAAAATAAATTAGGACTAAAGGAATAGGTTTCCTGGCCTTGATTTAAATCTATCAGTAACAATTTAACATTTCCCACAGTAATAGTAATAATTTCGTGTGGAAGAAACTCTAATCAGGGAATGCCCACATGAAGCTCCTTTCATGTCCCCAAGAGCTGGGACAGAGATGGATGCTCAATCTGCAGTACCCAGGTCTCAAACTACCAACTTGTCAGTCTTACAGCTAACAAGGCCAGCTTCTTAACCACTGTGCCACCACAGCCCCTCAGTTTCCCCCAGTTATTTCCATGAATGCTGCATTATAAAATAACACAAACATCTCTGTTGTAGATAAGACCACAACCAGGTATCTGTCCTGCTCTTCTCATCACCAGGATTAAATTTGTGATATTTTCACATATGGAAATTTGGATATTTCATACATGGACATCAGATTATTTCCTGGTTGCCTTCCTACCTTAAGAAATGCACTCTGGAATAGCACAGTCTGGAAGGCAAAAGCAAACAACCAGACACATACTTTTACAGTGACAGAGAAAACTTTTAGGTTTTATCAACAACCATAGATAGAAGTGGGCTAAACAACAAAAAACAAACATCCACACAAATGGTTAAAAGCCTTTGATTTTGCACATGAAAGCTTTTTTAGCAACTAGAAATTATGTCAACAGACCTGCTTCCCCCTTTTCACGCCAGTAATAAAGCTTATGTCCACCAAATGGAAATACAGTTGGTTTCTAAACATATACTCTTATTATTATTAACAGCATTTGCAGTACCTATGCAAACAGATTCTCTCCCTCACCCCTAACACTAAATCCAGTCTTCCTTTCTGATTGCTCAGCTAGGCACAGGCTTCCTGACTAGCTCAGTGAAATAATGCTAAACCATCTGGTACACTTAAAGTAGGCAGAAGCTTCTGAAGCAATTAGGGCTGTGTAGCAATCTACTAATCTCGTGGCTCAGTGATGCTATGACCCAGCACAGCTGATCCACAGTTGACTCACTGTGGCAATTTCCAAATTCCAAGAATGGCTCAAGCCACAACTCCAATTCCACAACGGTGAGCGAATCTGACAGCTTTTGCTTGCCATCCAAACAACCCTTTAGAAAATCCTGGGCAAAGGGTGTGTGTGCAGAGTGGGAAAAAGTTTCAAGTCCTAGTACAGTATATACATATCTCTGCAAGCCACCCAGGATAATTTTCATTGAACAAGGTGTTAGAATGTTGTAAATAAATTATTCAACATCGGGGACATCACCTTTTCCCTTATCAGACACATTTCAACACTCACCTGGCATTTTACGTTGCAGTAAAAAGCCTGCTTACATCTTCCACATTTTGACAATCCTTCTTTCCTTAAAAAAGAAATAAATATACATTATCATGCTCTTTCAGAACAAGAATTTTTTTAGAAAAGGAAAAAAGCCATTAGAAATGCAATATATAAACCAGGATTAGTTGCCTGTTCATCCTTCCAATGGTGTTCCCCTGCATTTCCAGTCAACCTCAACAACGTCTTTCATTGCTAGGGCTGACATAGCCCCATAAGCTACATCTGAAACCTACTCATGTTAACTGTGAGTGATAGAAAGATCACTTGATACCTATACTGCCAAAGGAAAAAAAATCACAGCTGTGACTAAGGCGAGCATATTTAAACTAAAGTTGTACATATCTGTATTTCTGAACTATAACCCATTACTCCTCAAGAATTCTGGGAGCAAAAACATACCTATCCACATCCCCAATAATAGATGTTTTCTCCTGCAGACCAACCTTCACCAAAATGTTGCCTCCTGGTTTTGTTGAGTTACAACTTCCATCAGTTCCATTGCACTGAGGGCAAGGCTAATTGGAGTTGTAGCTGAAAATAAGCAAAAGTACCAGGTTTCAGAGACTACCATAAATCTTCACTGAATTCTTCCCACTCAGCATGAACTGCCCTCTGCTTATCACTTTTAATGGCATCTCCAAATCATAGCCCAAAAGTTGCCACAAATGCACAGATCTGTCTCCAAGATCTTGTTAGAAAGTTTAATGTGCCCACAGAGGAGGAATCTCTGGCACAACCCAAAGATTCTCAGATTATTAGTGGCAAAGACAAGACTTGCAAGTTTGCAATTCAGAGATTGCAACTGGCATTTCAGAACCTTGGTAAGAGTGACTGAGGAGGAAAATATGGCTTCTTTTGACATAATAAGAATAGAAGTACTGTATGTTGAACCAGTCCAAAAATGTACATATGAAAAACATTGGACCAAAGAAACATTCCTTCTTCAGTATGAGCAAAATCTATAAAGATACAGTATCTGCTTTCCCCAGCTATTTGCAAAACACAAAAAAGCCCTTTTTATACAATGACTCCCAGAATTCTCAATAATGGTTGGGGGCTTGTGGGAGTCCTGTCTATGACATGTAACATTTCTCACTGTTTATCATTTGTATCCCCTGGAAAGCTGGGTGAACCTTGAGTTCTGGTCAGAATCAAACTCACAACCTTTTGGTTGCAGTACAGCAACTGTGCCACCAGTACTCCAGTTCAGCTACAAAGCACACTGCATTGCAGCAAAACTATTGTGTTGTGCAGACCATCCATGCTGCAACACATTATATCTGAATGAAAGGACAGGGACTGGCCAATGCTCTTAAGTCATACACTTGCTGCTAGGTGTGCTTACAAAACAACTGCACTTCTCTCCACAAGTAACCCAATGCTAAGGTATATATTTTGGTCATTAAATTTCAGCCAGATAGCAGATAAGACTAGTACTCTATGTCTGCTTTAAAATTAACCCTGCTCACACTCTTGGAATTTTACAAAAGAACACTTTCTGTTTCTGAGTAAATACAATGGAGATAAAAAGTGACAAGAGGAAAACTCCAAACCAAGTCTGCTGGCTATACAGCAGCCAGTTGAAATTGTGATACAGTTTAACAATCATTGTTAGCACATATCATGGGACGGCATGACATTTAAATTAAGCCTTTATTGTTGTTAGATAAAGGAAAAGGTTTTGTTTGCTTGAAAGCCAGTCATATCTGACTCTAGGGGGTAGACACCAGAGTGCACAGAACACTGTTTACCTTTCTAGCTGAAGTGGTACCTATTTATCTACTTGCAATTTTTTGTTTTCAAAAAGCTAGGTTCACAGGAGCTAGGACAGATGCCAGGTGCTCACTTGGTCATGCAGAACCTGGGTCTTGAACTGCTGACCTGCCAACCTTCCAGTCTTCAAGCTCACCATCTTAACCACCAAGTCACCATGACCCCTTATTGTTGTTACATGCTATCAAATTGAACTAATTTATAACAACCCTATTAGGGCTTTCAAGGTAAGTGAGATACTTCAGGGGTGGTTTTTCAGATTCCACACCCCAAGTGAGCTTTCATGGTTGAGAAGTGATTTGCCCCAGGCTGCCTGAGTCCTAGTTCATCACTCTGTCCACTACACCTTTTAATAACACTGTTCAGTTGAATAAATATCTACAAGCATATGAATAAATATCTCCCAACAAATGCAACACCAGAACATGATTAAGTATTGACCAACAAATGCAATACTTCATGAGATAGATTGAATTGTTAATCCCAGGTAATGTACACTTAAGGGACCTCGTTGGCTTAGTGATTAAGACGCTGAACTTGATGACTGGAAGGTTGACAGGTCAGCAGTTCAAGACCTGAGTGCTGCACGATAGAGTGAGCTTCCATCTCTGTCCCAGCTCCTGCCAAACTAGCAGATCAAAAGCAAGAAATTGCAAGTAGATAAATAAGCAGAAGAAGAAGGGCAAAGGGCAAGAGGGGATGGCAGAGGATGAGATGGCATCACTGATGTGGTGGGTGTAGTTCTGGGTGGACTATGGAGGATGGCAGATGACAGAGGAGCTTGGCATGCGGTGGTCCTTGATTGTGTGACTGAACAACCAATAGGTACCACTTTGGTGGGAAAGTAAACAGTGTTCCATGCACTCCAGTGTCTAGTCATGCCTGCCACATGCCCACGTCTGCAGACACAGACAGTGCTGGCCCTAGGGTTTATAGCCAAAGAGCTCTATTGAACCCTAGAGTCAAATACAACCGCCATTTAAGCAAGGGTGACATTCAGAGAAAATACTGCTCTTTAAGTGAGTTACTCTTTAAGCGAGGCACTCTTTATGGGAGGTTTCACTGTACCTCATCTGAAATGAACAACTGGTTTTAGCCTAACAAGCCACAGAAAGTGAACTTCTGTTCATAAAAAATCACACCTAATACATCCTTTTAAATGCTACAAGGCTATTTGTAGTTTTTGATAATCCTTCTTGTGTGCAAAGACATAACAGTATCTCAAAAAGAATATTACTTTCAATGATACAACATATCAGTTCATAACCTGATACAGTGTTAACTCTGCTAAAATGTCAGAGATTAATAAAAAGCAACATTTTATTCCTCCCGTCCCCCTTAACAACAATTTAACCACACCAGTAGGTGGAATTTACTTCATTTACCACATAAAATGATGCACTTCTAATGTCTGCTTCTATTCTGAACAGGAAAATGACTGCATACAGTTTTGACTCGAGATTACAGGAAACACTCATTGTGGTAGATCTTCACCAAGGCTGGATTTCTGTGAAAGCTCTGACTGTGGTGGTGGTGGTGGTGGTGGTGGTGGTGTACCAATAGTGATCAGAGCACTTGGAGCAATACCTAAAGAACTCCCTTGATATTTGGAAATTTTGAACTTATTGGACTTGAACATACGTGGTTTACCAATCCCTGCTTCTAGGGGTACCCTGGCACTGTGCAGCTTTCCTATGGCCACACAGGCCGCCTCTTCTGGGATATACAGTTGGGGAGGGACTTCCAGTCTCCCAGCTAAATGTGACTAAAGCCATACAAAACATTTTCTTGTGGATATCAGATTTGGATTAGAACTACAGACATAACAGAATGTGTTTCTAATTCCTCAGGGATATGATGGAAAGCATGAGGGCAACCCCTGGTAAAATCCCAGAGGCCAGAGAAATCCCTGGATAAAATCACGATGTCAATCTGCAACAACGTTTAAGCATGTTTTTCTTTCTCACAAACAACCAGAGTAAGTTACATGAAGTAACAAGGCAGAATTATACAAATGTGGTTTTTTAAATCGAACTGCACAATGTATGCTATTTAAAAATGTTTACCTATTATCTGAGAAGTTCTATGCCACTATGATTTATCCATACAACAGATTTCAGCTTTTTTTTTTAGCACAGGATTTAGACTGCCTGCTACCTCGTTTTCCCCCAGTGTATCCCTCTAACCAAAACATGGTATGCATTATCCTGACCTGTGTAAAATAAGTAATTTAAAACCACTCCAGCATTACCTATGGCAATAAAGAATTAGGGGTCCTTAATTAGGGGTTTTCCAAATTATTATAATATCTACTGTCACTGATTTAGAAGTTGTAAAGAGTTATTGTGCAAAAAAATACCCTCATGGAAAACAGTATGTCCCTTCATAGAGAGTATGCTGTTATTTTAACTATAATGAGGCCACCACATGTGATACCAATTAGAGAGATCCACTTCTCTGAAAGTGAACCTTTCAAAACTCTGGCATCATTCCAGCATGGTTATAAACTCTATGAGAAGACTTTGCTAACTGGTGTGGGTGAGGCAATGTACACATACATGGCCCTCCTCCAAATTTTCATCCTAACAGTCTGAGAGAGCTTAGGCTGAGTGGCAGAACTATAACGGAGTTCAAATCCCTACTTAGCTAGCTAGCTCACTGGGCGACCATGTGGCAGTCAATTTAACCTACCTTAGAGGGTTGTCATGCAGATGAAAGAGGAAGTGCAAATCATGCCATGAATTACTTTCATGATGCAGCAGCCTTTTGAAGAAAACTAATGGCCCTCACTGAGGTTTGACCTACACAGAAGGACCAAATATACCAAAATAAACTCGGCACATCAAAGTTCAGTACACAGAAGATGTACAATTTTGCTTATCAAGTGCCTGACATCTAAGAAGAGACATATCAAGGCTCATTGAGTGTTTTAATGTCAGATGTCCAGGTCCACTGGCAAAATGCATCTTTTGCACATGCTCAAAGGAACTATTCCTTATCAATTTGTAATCCATGACTGAAGTGCAACAAAAACTAGGTTCTACAACTATATCTGTTTTGACACAGAGGCCCAGTGTAGCTGGGCAGACTTGGTTGGTTCAAGAGATGGGTATGCAAATCAATGAGTTATTGTTGTTGTTGCTCAGTCGCACAGCCAATTCCGACCCTTTGTGACCCAATGGGCTATTGCCTGCCAGGCACCTCTGTCACCATCCTCCTCCTCCTCAACCTGCCCAGCTCTGTGCACATTGCATCTACAATGCCATCTAGCCATCTCATTTTTGGCTCCCCCTTCTTCTTTTGCTCCCCAACTTTCCCAGCATCAAGGCTTTCTCAAGTGAATCCACTCTTCTCATCTGATGTCCAAAGTACTCTAGCTTCATCTTCAATATTTGGCCTTCTAAGGAGCAGTCAGGGTTGATTTCTTCTAAGATCCACCAATTTGTTCTCCTTGCTGTCCAGGGTACTCTCAAAACTCTCCTCCAACACCACATCTCAAAGGCATCTATTCTTCTGCGCTCAGCTTTCCTTATGGTCCAGCTCTCACAACCATACATTGCCACCGGGAATACCATTGCTTTGACTATGTGAATTTTTGTTTGCAAGGTGGTGTCTCTACTTTTAACTATGTTCCCCAGGTTTCTCATAGCTTGTCTCCCAGCATGTCAACTGTATAAATGTATGCCATGAAAATCCACTCTTATGTCAGATGAAGTGGACTTTTTCCACAGAAGCTACCATTTAAATACTGTACAGGAGTTAGACTTTAAGGTGCCACAGCGTGGTTGGTCTTGTTTTGTTTACTCTCTGATATGCTTGCACAGACTAACGTAACGCGGCTACCACTTCACGAATTGAAGAGGTGATGATGATGCTTTTTTCCTGCGGTGGTGGGGAATGAACTGAAGGATGTAACGGTGGCAACCTCGGATCTGGGAAACTATCCTTATCTTTTTGATTTGTGTGTGTGTGTGTGTGTGAGGGGGGGGGGAACTAGACGTCCGAGGCCTCCCGGGAATGGAAGTCCAAATAAGGAAGGTTGCAAGCAAGCTCTCCCCACGCCTGCCCCTGCTACGCAGTTGCGCTGGAGGTCGTCCAAATCGGCCTGGCTTGGTAAATTTAACTCACTCGCCCCAGACTTGACTCAGAAAAGGAGGCGCTAAGACCCAGCAGGAATCCCGTCCTACTCCCCCCCCCCTCTTTCACTTCTTCTCGGGGGGCCCTCCCCTCACGTGTGCGCGCGCGGGGCTGGGCAAGGGGGGGGGGGAGGAGGAGGCGCCGCCTTACCTGGCGAAGCAGCGCTCGCAGTGGTTGCCTCGCTCGTTGACGGTCAGTACACAAGTGTAGGCCGGGCAAGCGAAGAGCAGCTCCCCGACGGCGAAGCGGCGCAAGGCCCGCAGCCCCCGGCCTTTGCCCGCGCTCGGGAACCGCTCCAGCAGCCCCTCCTCCGCCCGGGGAGTGGTGCAGCTGCCGGGCTCCGCCGCGGAGCGCATGGCCCCCGGTGGCAAGAAGGCAGGCGGTGTCGCTCTCAAGGGCGCGCAGGCGCGGCCGGAGCTACACCCTACAGGAGGAGCAGCCTGGGACGCCCCAGTGGCAGCGGCTGCCCGGCTCCCCCAGGAGGGGGGGCGAGGGGAGAAGCGTGTCGGGAGCCCGCTGGGTCCTAGAGCCCCCGGGCGGCAGGCAGTTTGCATGGTCCGCCCTATGAGGAGAAAGGCGGCCTATAGCTCATAGACCAGTGGTGGTGAACCTTGGCACTCCAGCAGTGGTGGGATGTCAAAAATTTTACTACCCCACCGTGATGTCATCACATTGTGGGTGGAGCTAATGACATGATGTCATGATGTCATGGGCAGAGCCAAAGGAAAAAAAAAGTAAAAATAAGCACACACACACACACACACCCCCCTCAACCCAGCCACAACACAAACCTGTAAATAAAATAAATAAAAATAAAAAATACATGCGCAGTGGGGAAACCAGTGAAAAGGTAAGCCCCGAAGGTGGTTTCCCCCAAAAAGCTGCTACTGGTTCTCCAGGACACTGGGAAAAGTTACTACCGGTTCTGGAGAACTGGTGAGAACCTGTTACATCCCATCACTGCACTCCAGGTGTTCTTGGACTTCAGTTCCCAGAAGCCCAAGTCCCTGTGAATCCACACGAATGGGTTTACTGTGTATAGTAAACCCATTCGCATGGATTCACAGGGATTTGGGCTTCTGGGAACTGAAGTCCAAGAACACCTGGAGTGCCAAGGTTCACCATCACTGTCATAGACATTATTTCAGTCAATACAGAGTCAGCAGTGCCACGTGGCTGCAAGGAAGAAAAAAGAGGCCAATGTTTTTTGGCTGCATTATAACTGAAGTAAGGAACTGCAGTGGTGTGAGTGGTTAAGATGCTGAACTTGATGACTGGAAGGTCAGCAGGTCAGCAGTTTGAGACCTGAGTGCTGCACAATGGAGTGAGCTTCCATCTCTGTCCCAGCTCCTGTCAACCTAGCAGTTAAAAAGCAAGACAGTCCAAGTAGAGAAATAGGGACCACTTTGGTGGGAAGGTAAAGAGCACTCTATGCACTCCAGTGTTGAGTAATGTCTGTCAAATGTCCACGGAAATGTCTGCAAACACAGACAGCACTTGGTCTTTGACTGTAAACAGAGATTAACACTGAACCCTAGAGTTGTATATGATTGGCTTTTGGGCAAGGGCGACCTTTACCTATAACAGGAGTAATGCAGAAGAAGCATTAACATTGTGGGACTGCAGTGGCTTAGTGGTTTCTTTCCTTTGTGCCTAGACCAGATGTGAAACTGCCAAAATGAAGCTACTTTTGGGTGAGTTCATGCTTTACTTCCTTTCACCTGGCCTAGTGTGAGAAAAATTAGGAACACAAGGTTGCCATTACCAGGGTATCCTCAATTGTGGTCTAAAAATAGCACAATTTTTGAGGAGGCTCTTTCTGTGTGCCCCGGCTTAGTGATTAAGAGGCTGAACTTGATGATCAGATGGTCGGCAGGTCAGCACTTCGAGACCCGAGTGCTGCACCTTGGGCTCCCGTCGTCTGCCCCAGCTCCTGCCAACCTAGCAGTTTAAAAGCACTTGCAAGTTTTCAGCAGGAAAAGTAGCAGTGTTCCATGCCTGTCACATAGCCATGAAAATTTTTACAGATACAGATGTGCTGCTTCTTTGGCTATAAAAGAAGATGAGCACTACATCCTAGAGTTGGATACAGCCGGCTTTCAAGCAAGGGAGACCTAACTGAAGTATAGCATCCAAAACCCACAAGGAACTAGTCCCCCTCTATTCAGCCCTAGTTAGACCACATCTAAAGTACTTGTGGCTAATTCTAGGCACTGCACTTTAACAAAATGCAAACAAATTAGAGCAGGTACAAAGAATGGCAACAAGGATGATCAGAGGGCTGGAAACAAAAGATGGGGTGGAGGGTGTTTGTGTGAAATAAGATAGCACTCTTCAAATACCTGAAAGATATCATAAAGAGGAAGGGCAGGATGTGTTCTTGATCATCTCAAAGTGCAGGATGTGTAATAATGGGCTCAAACTTAAAGGAAGCCAGATATAATGTGAAAATCAGAAAAAAAAAACCTTAATAGTTAAAGTAGTACAATAGTGGAACCAATTACTTCAAACAGTAGTGAGCACTCCCAACAATGCATGCAAAAGAAAGTTGGGCAACCATTTGTCATGTATGCTTTGATTTGGATTCCTGCATTCAGCACAGGATTGGACTCATTGGCTAATAGGCTCCTTCCAACTCAGTGATTCTATGATCTTTACTCTGGAGGGAGCCTGATGGAGGGCATATTTTGGAATAGTTATTCTGTGTTTCAAGCATATCAGACAGTAAACAAAACAAAAACACTAACACTTTAAAGGCTAACTGCTGTTTTTTAATGTTAGCTTTCATGGATCAAGTCCACTTCATCAGATACTGGTCAGTGAGTAGAGGTAAAGTTGCAGGAAGATTTATGCCACTGAAAAGATGAGAGAGAGAATGGACATTTCCACAATAGTAGTTCAGACCTCTGGAGAAAGGATGCCAATATAGGAATGATAGGGTTATCCAGATATCTAGCATACTTAGGAAACTCAAAGTTTAAGCCAAAATTAATTGGAAAACAATAAGTCTTAAGAACTTCTGGATACCTCAGTGGTTTAGGTTTAGTTCAGTTCCCCACTTCCTTGATGGATTGGACTCAATGATCTTTCCACTCTATAATTCTAAGATTATTATTAGAGTAACTGTGATTCCCCTGGACTTATTTCTCTGCATTTTGCACAATAGACAGTAGCCAGGACCGTTATTTCTCAAAATAATTTCCCCAAGTTCTGGTGAGCTCATTTTCAACATAGTATAGTGTAGCCTCTGGAAATTCTGTCATATATTAGGACACTAAAACTTCATTATATGCATGTCCTTCAGAAATAGAAGATTAGAATCAAGCTGTAGCAAAAAGGAAAAAGGGGTGGAAAGATGAAATCACTCCCAAGAGACACATGTGAAAATATGAATCAGTAAAATCTTCTAATATTAGGAACCCTTCATGAGTATAAGCAGAGTGAATTTGCTAGTTGGAGACTGTTGCTTGGGGACATGAGAAGAAAGATTTACTAAGTAAATACTACCAAAATTTAAAAGTAATCTAAGGACATAGCTGAAAATCATCACCTTGCCTTCCTGTAATTAATTCAGAATGAGGGTTCTATCAAGATTAAAATATTCAGATTCTTCCCCCACAACATGCTAACTAATTATATATACACCCTATCTTTAGCTTTTTTGCTTTCAGATTTGATCGGTGTGTGTGTGTGTGTGTGTGTGTGTGTGTGTGTGTGTGTGTGTGTGTGTGTGTGTGTGTGTGTGTGTGTGTGTGTGTGTGTGTGTGTGTGTAGTGTGAATATGCAAATAGAATCCAGGATCAATAGGTAAACAATGTTTGAACCTTTGATCATTGGTGCAAATTGCAATTTTGAATTATATTGATCAGCCCACCTTTATATGATTTTGGATAGATAATCAGACAAGTCATGGGTTCTATGCAGAAGAGCCTTCTTGGATTAGACTACAGGGTTATCTAGTCCAATATTCTGGACAAAATCCTATTGATGTTTCTCATGAGCATAAAGGCAAATGTGCAGTTTCCCTCCATCACATAGTTGGTTGCATGGGCAGTGTCATGGCTGGTTTTGGAACCAACACAGGAGTAGGCATGCAAAGGGGAGTCAACCTGAATGCTGATGCAGTTTTTCTAACAGAGCTGCACAGGATAGGATCCTGGCCTGCATTTCTCTAGTTGCAAAAAAAAAAAATCCCTCTAGAAACCCCAAAAATATAATAATATACACACCCACCCACTAGTATTCTGTAGAACATCTATGTTTTGGTTCCCATTGTTTAGGTGTATATGTATGCCCAGGGTTTAAGCAGCCTTTCCCATACCTGGTGCACTCCAGCTCTGCTTGACTTAATGTTTGTGTGCTTAGATATATCTGAATTTTTTGGGAAGGATATACAGAGCACTCCATCTATACATAACACTCAAGGAGATGTTTTGAGAAATCAAAATTGTTGGTGAGTCGTATTTTTCACTTGTACTATGTTAGCAGTGCTGTTGTATTTCGTATATCTGGGCATCCCAAAGTTGGTCATGAATTGAGATACACACAGCCATTAATTGTAGACTTGTTAGGCTTCCCCTGATAGCTACTAGATAGGATGAGGCATGCAGCTCTGAATATTAAACTATTTTAGAACCTCCCCTTTGTCATTTAGATAGGCAAAGTGTTTCCTGGACAAATTAGGTTAGTCAAACTGAGTTATTTGAAAAGTGGAATAATCCAATGCCTCTTCCATCCTAGAATTTACTGGATGATTTACTCTTCTGTTAATGTTTGCTGTTTCCGTTAATGCTTTCAAATCAGCTTAAATACTGTTAATTATTTTATTCACGTCAAGTTTCTCAAGCTGTCAGTCTGATGAGCTATTGGTAGCTTTAATTAAGAGAGACAGGAAAATTATAAGAAATTCAGCATGATAGCAGAATTACTACTGCCAACCTAGCAGTTCAAAAGCAAGAAATTGCAGGTAGATAAATAGGTACTGCTTCAATGGGAAAGGCAGCAGTGTTCCGTGTGCTTTGACATTTCATCATGCCTGCCGCATGACCACAGAAACATCTGCAGAAGCAGAGAGTGGTGTCTGAGTTGCCATTTATGCAGGGCTGTAGCCAGAGCGGGTCAGGGGTGGGTGGGTGTGAAAACCCTACTGAGCTAACAGCCTGCCCCTCCCCACCCCGGGATGCCAATGTTATATGTGTGTGTGTGTGTGTGTGTGTGTGTGTGTGTGTGTGTGTGTGTGTGTGTGTGTGTGTGACATTTTTGCCCCTCCTGAAAAACTCCCCCCCCAACAAATCTAGAATCCTAATGCCCTGCATTTATAATCTTTGACACACAACAGTTTTGTTATTTGCATGTGACAATACAAACAACAGTGTTGACTAATGGCATTTTGACTTCATTGGATTTATGTCAGTAGGATTCTTGTCATTTGATATATATGTCTGTATGAGAAGAAAATTATAGTATTTACTGGGGGGAAAGAGATAATTAGGGCATTCATTCTTAGAAGTCCCTTGATGATAAGACAGGTTGTGCTGAGGTTTTCATTTCATATACCCATTATTATTCTTCGGTGTCTGGGAGAGATGTAAAACTTCCAAAATGAAGGTACCGTTTGGTGAGTTCATTCTGCAATTCCTTTTGCCTGATCTGGTGTGAGAAAGGGTTGCTGTTACTGGGGTACGCCCGATTGTTCAAAAATACCACAGTATTTGAGGAGGATCTTTCTGTGTACCCCAGGAGTTCTGAACCTTTTAAAGGGGTCAGGTCATGCTCCCTCAGACAGCTTTGGGGGCCAGACAGCCATTTTGCCCTTCCTCCACCACATAGCACTTCTGGGTGTAGTGGAGGCAGTGGGGGGGGGGCACATGAAATGGTGCTGTGGACTGCATTTGGCCCATGGGCTGCAGTTTGAGAATCCTTGGTATGCCCCATATGCCCATAAGTTAGCTAAAAACAGGTGGAGGGCACAGGCATCAGCTTTCCATTATGCAAGACTCTATGAGATAGATTGTGTTGTGTCAACACAAAAATAAATATCTCTAAATATAAGCTATGTGAAGAAGATCTCACTTTTGTAGTTTGTATGTACCTATTCCACAGTTCCACAAATGTTGCTAAGGCCATGTAATTGACTCAGAAATAAACAAAACAAATGGGGTTTAAGAGCTACCCTCCATAAATAATTCAGTAAAGTTGCCAAATGTCATTAGCTTGGTTGTTTTGAATAATGAACAGCTTTTTAAAAATAGAGCTGTTCTTGACAGAGATAAAGAGATGGGGGTAGGGACCCATCATGTTAACCATGACCTACTCACTAGTATCATTTCAAATCTTTTCAAATGATGCTAAGCCAAGCTTCCTTGCACTATTCAGTTCCATAACCCTCTATTTAAGGAGAAGAGTAAAAATAATAATCATATTTATTATTATCAATAATAGTTTGCATTCCATCTTCTAGTTGGATTTCTGAAAATTTCAACTCCTTGGATCATTGCCAAGTCCAAGGTGGAATGAGGTGGTCAGAGTAATACAGAGTCCATAGCCTTCTACACACCAATTTCTTCCCTGGGTGATCCCATCTCATGGTAAGCAAAGGGGAGTGGTGTGACTAAGTGGGTTGAAAGGATCCTAAACATGCAGATTTTAACATCGTGCAAGCACTACGCTGTTCCTTTAAAAAAAAAGGGGGGGGTGATCCCAGATATTAGGTGTACTATATGTTTTCTGTCATTTGTAGATTCATTTCATTCTAATGGGACTGTTGGAGGAACAAATCTTGGGAAGAACTAGTTACAAATACTAGTTACTTATAATTAATTTCTCCAACAGTATAATTAAGTTACATTATTATTTTGGTCTAATAAATTAACACCTTTTGTGTTATAATTGTAATTTTATATGTTTGCAGTTGGGGTCTGGCTTCACAATGTATGCTTTGCTTCATGCTTTGTTGTGGATGTTGATGCTGCCATGAGATGGAACGGAGAATATGTTTAGTGTGACAGGATGATTACTTACTTGGTTACATGGTTGAGCTGTACTTCACATGTCTAGTTTGATGTGGTGGATCGAAGCATCATCTCCCACAATATTTTAGCAGTGTCTCGCCATTGGGAGGTCCTACCACTACCGTAGCAGGGGCCAATTGCGGAACCCAGCCTAATTTTTTAAATGTTCCTTTAGCTATTTTAAATATGATGACACAATTGGCTGGGTTCATGTCGAAGTTGGCCATGTTAAAGCAATGGCCAGGTGCATTGCCTGAGTACCCAACTCCATTTAGCTGACCTGCAGTTCCAGAATGGAGAACCGTTCCGGACCGCTAGCTGACACCTTTGTGACATGGTTAAACCTGCCAGGGGAATACACCCCTGCCACCATAGCTGTCGGATAACCAGGGTCACTGTTGCACCACTTTGAGGCATGAGGTGGGATTTGCAGTGGTGATAGGACGACAATAGCTTGGGTTTTTTTTAATTACAAAGTAATAATTCTAGTTACTTTTCTGAAAAATAAAAAGGTATTCATTAAAAATTGTAATCATATGAGCAGTTAATTGGAATTATTCTTATAGCTAGTTACTACTAATTTTGTCCATAGCAACAAGCATGAGTTACAATTAACTGTAAGAACAGTTACACTTGTTCCTGTAATATCACCATGTTTTGTGCTACAGCGAGCAGGATTAGAAGAACAATTCTGGTAGGCTCCTCAGTGGCACAGACCGTGAATGCTATATTGCAGTAGCAGTTACTGTAGCACTACAGTAATTTTAAAAATTATTTTGTTCTATTTATTTTAACTTTGAATGGATATGTTTTTAAATAATATATTTTAACTATATTCTAAGCATTTAATTTTTTTTAATTACCTCTCATTTTACTGTGCTGGTCATAGACTGTAATAAATTGACTGGCTGGCTGGCTGGCTGGCTGGCTGGCTGGCTGGCTGGTTGGTTGGTTGGTTGAAAGGACAGAAGCAACTTTTGGTGATGGGGACAGGGAGACTTTCAAATTATTATTCCATAAACTTACTTTTTAAAAATAACTTTCAGAGTTCCATGCATTTTCCCCCCAACTGGAGGGAATGGGACTGAGAAGCTCTTACCTCTGGCTGGATTGCACTTGTGGACAATCATCTGATATGACTAATGCCAGCTGCAAGGGTTTTTCATTTTACTCTAAAAACATCTCCCTACTACAATTTAATGCTTTGATGTGCTGTAGCATTATTGCTTTACAACTACAAATATCATTATATCATGGTTTCCACCATGATAGTCATGGCCTAGATTGAAAGTAGATCTAGCCTTAGGCCAGGGATCAGCAAACTTGGCTCTCCAGATGTTCTTGGACTTCAATTCCCAGAAGTCCTGATCAGCAGGCATACTGACTTGGGCTTCTGGTAATTGAAGTCCAAGAACACCTGGAGAGCCAAGTTTGCAGATCCCTGCCTTAGGCTATTGTGAAGAATGCAAAATGGAGTCCAGGTTGCTAGCATAATTACTGCCAGCGGTGGTGATAGTGGCAATAAAAAACACACAAAAAACTCCACCTTGGTGGAGGAGAATAACACTATGTTACAACCACAGCTAATGGCCAATCCCTCCCTCTTTGAGGACCTATTGGAGAATTTAACCAAATATAGTGGAGAATTTGGAGAAGTTATTGGTGCAACTATAGTCTATCCCTATCTGCTGTCTGATCTACTCCACATAATTATATTAAACTTGCACAACACACAGTAGCACACAAAACTGCTTTATATGGTATAGTGGCCAACCGTCACGGATTCTCAGGGACAGTCCCGATTTGAGAGGGGGAATCCCGAGTTACCATTTTTAGGAAAATGGTCACGGAATTCCCCCATGACGTCCCGGCTGTCCCGATTTCTCTTCAGCAGCAGGCATTTTTTTAAAAAAGGAGCAAAAAATGGCTCCAATAAACTGTGCATGCTGCGCAGAAACTCAATCTGATGCATTGCGCATGCATCAGATTGAGTTTCTGCGCATGCACAGTTTATTGGAAAATAAGCCATGTGCCGATTTTCTAAAAATATAAGCCACCCCCCGAAAATAAGGCATGTGTTATGAAAAAACACAGCCACCCCACTGCCTGCTCGGACACAGAGAATACACCCCCCAACTGAACTCTGCTTACCTTCAAGCTCTGCTTATTTTCTCTCCAGACTAACAGCTGATCAGACTAAAGAGGCTTTTTTTAAAACTCCGGTAGGGAAGGGGGAAAAATTCAGTGATTTGATTGGCTCTCTATGTCAGCTGACATAGAGAGCCAATCATATCGCTGAATAGGTGTTTCCCCTATTCAGCGATATGATTGGCTCTCTATGTCAGCTGACATAGAGAGCCAATCAAATCGCTGAATTTTTCCCCCTTCCCTACCGGAGTTTTAAAAAAAGCCTCTTTAGTCTCATCAGCTGTTAGTCGGGAGAGAAAATAAGCAGAGCTTCAAGGTAAGCAGAGTTGGGGGGTGTATTCTCTGTGTCCGAGCAGGCTGCCTGCTTATTTTCGGGGGGTGGCTTATATTTCTATATACTGATATAGAAATATAAGCCACCCCCCGAAAATAAGCCATAAGGCCATTTTTGGCCATTTTGGGGGGGGGGGGAAGAATATAAGCCATGCCATGGCTTATATTCTCCCCCCCCCCCAAAATGGCCAAAAATGGCCTGATGACTTATTTTCGGGGGGTGGCTTATATTTTTAGAGCCCCCCGAAAATCGGCACATGGCTTATTTTCCAATAAACTGTGCATGCGCAGAAACTCAATCTGATGCATGCGCAATGCATCAGATTGAGTTTCTGCGCATGCACAGTTTATTGGAGCCATTTTTTGCTCCTTTATTTTTTGGCCCCGCCCATGACGTCGTGACGTTGGCCCCGCCCATGACGTCATGACGTTGGCCCCGCCCCACTATCCCGGATTCAGTTTTGTAAGGTGTTGGACGCTTTACATAAGGCCATTTTTGGCCATTTTGGGGGGGAAAAAAGAATATAAGCCATGCCATGGCTTATATTCTTTTTTCCCCCCCAAAATGGCCAAAAATGGCCTGATGGCTTATTTTCGGGGGGTGGCTTATATTTTTAGAGCCCCCCGAAAATCGGCACATGGCTTATTTTCCAATAAACTGTGCATGCGCAGAAACTCAATCTGATGCATGCGCAATGCATCAGATTGAGTTTCTGCGCATGCACAGTTTATTGGAGCCATTTTTTGCTCCTTTATTTTTTGGCCCCGCCCATGACGTCGTGACGTTGGCCCCGCCCATGACGTCATGACGTTGGCCCCGCCCCACTATCCCGGATTCAGTTTTGTAAGGTGTTGGACGCCTTATTATATGGTTACCAGACATTGGACTGTTACTCTGATTAGCAGCAGCCTTCAGATTTTACTCTGGTGTTGTTAGAACATGTAATTGCCCAAGATATTTTTTTTGTTTGAGGCAAACATGAGGTCAGCACATTAACCTACTTGCAGGGAGCAAGGCAGCTTAGCAGGCAAAGGTCAGAGAGCCGAGCAAAGACCTGTCTCTGTCAACATCCCGTTGTTACCTCTTAAAGACTGCCGCCTGAGGTCCATTGGTAAGCCTGGCCTTGTCTGAAAGGTTGGGACTTTCTACCTAAAATGTGGCTGCTTTACCACTGCTCAACCAACCTGACCGATTTCCTATCTGGTTCAACCCCCACTCCCCCAGCAGGATGAAAAGAAGAATTGGGCCAAAGAGTTGTCCCCTCAGGATTTGAAAATGTTCCCCACTGTGGGAATTGGGAAATAACTGCTTATTCTTTCGCTTCTAATTCAGATGAGAATGTGTGGGACTCAGCATGCCAGCTCAAAGCAAAACTTGAGTGTTTCATAGGGATAGAATGTAAGATAAGGAATGTGTTAACATATGAAAGTAGGAACAAGAATATGAAAAACTTTCAGTCTTGATATTGTTGCATTTATCAGCTCTGTTCCCATTCTATCTTTTGTTCACATCAGATTTTTTAACTTTGTTTTTTCTTTTCTACCCTAAGTACATGTGTACCTTCCACACCAATTTTCTATAGTGAACACATTTATTTATATATTTTTATCAATATGTACATTCTTCTACACATTTTCCCCATTAATTAAAGTGTGCTCATACCTCCTCCCCATCACACATATTTTAGCCATTAATCTTTTAAAACTGTACATATGACCTTTTTTGCATTCAAGCCTCACAAATATGCAAGTTTTTGAAGCAATGTGTGCTTTGTCCCATAAGCCATAGGAGGTCTGAACTGAACAATTTCAAATAGAATCTCAAAACCATTAAAATTCTTTTCCATTCGCAAGGAGGAAATAGGAAGCATGAACTTCTGGTAATAATAAGTCAGCTCATAAAATGTAGAAATCATTTTTAATGTTCTCTGCAAAATATCAAATGATACATAATTCTAAGAGTATTTGACAGGACTTGAAACATGACAGACCAGGGAAAGAAAATAGAAGAAATATAGAGCTCATTGAGTAGTTGGTCATTAGAAAAATTCTTGGACTTCATTTCAACATTCTTTAGATTTTGATCTGCATGGAAATGAAGAAGCTTGTTAAGCCCATCTAAGAATTCAGGGCTGGTTCGTGGGAGAACTGGCCGTTTTTCAAAATATACCGTATACTTGTTGGTAAGAAAGTATTTTAAATTGTTCCTGGAAACAGATTGCAAGTTACTTAAAGACTAACAAGATGTGATCTGAATAACAAAATATGGGCCCACTTATTTATATAGGTGCAGAAGAAACTTTGTGATATACAAGCAAGAACTTTTCTGTCTAATAAGGATGTAAAAATACTCTCTGGATTCTTCTCTTTAGGCTCTCTAAACTAGATGAGAAACTTCGTAAACAACTTTCAAGCCCAGTGAAGCTTTGGGTGTTTTTTTCTTGTCAAAGTACTGTACAGTACAACCTCGCATAAAGAGTGCCTCGCTTAGAGACTAACTTGCTTAAAGAGCAGAATTTTCTCTGAATGGTCGCCTCACTTAACAACTAAAGCCAACCAAAAACTTGCTTAACAACTAAATCAGGGTTTGCAATCCCCCCCCCCCCAGAAGTCACAATTGGTCACTTACAATGGTGTTTCGCTTAAAGAGCAAACTTGCTTAAAGAGCAATCTCATGGAGTACATTATGCTCTTTAAGCGAGGTACCACTGTATCTGTAGTTTGTGCAAATGATTTCTGTGAAAACCTAATGTTCTGTCCCTTTGAGAAGCAAAGCATAAACATAGATCAAACATATGAGGAATTATTTTTTTCTTTTAAGTGGTGGATTCTCTGATGCTTCTACCTTCTAAAAGTGCTTCTACTGTCTACCTTTCTATGCCTTTATGCATACAGTATCTCAATTTCAAGAAGAAAGGCAGGATTAAATCAATCAATCAGCCTGGTGCCATCCAGATGGATTTTAATACAAGTCTCATAATTGCCTATCGGCATCTTCATCAGCAATGTTTGTTGAGGATGATCAGAATTATAATTCAACAATATCCAATAGCACGTCCTGTGTAGGCAGTGTCTATTATACAGAATACTGAGGGAATTAGAAGCAGAGGTCCCTTAAGAGGTAAAAAGACCGCTCTTTAGTCTAACAGAAACTTGCCACAGTCTCCATTTTTCAAATTACTTTGTGTTCATTTTCAGGTTGGCCATAAACAATTTGCATATCTGATTTTCCAAACATGGAGCTCTGAAGGAATTACTTCCCTCTTGAGAAATCCTTGTAACAGGAGGGGCATCTTATATGGTCTATCATAGAGTAAACAAAACAAAAGATTAACTGCTGTATTTTAACATTTCTGATATGTTCTAGTAATCTTTGGTTGATGCTCTGTGTATGATGAATACCGACCACACCAGAAGCTTCTAATATCATCATTAAATGCTAGTTTATGGAACCTACCTCAGTGCAAATACTTTAAGTGATTCAGAGAAAGGTTTTTAAGTCGCTCAAAGGCATCTGTCACTCTAGTGCTGCTTTTGAAATCGTACAGATGCCATTTGAACACAGTGAGTTAACATTTTAAAAAATCCAGCAGGGCACTAAAGTTGAGCAGTTTAAGAAAGAGGAGAATGTCAAAAGTTCTAACAGCAATAAGCAACACTAAGGTTAGGAGTTCAGTGAGTCTGGCAGCCATCTAAGGTCAGGAGGGCCCTACATTTCTGAAGAACAGAACAGCTGTTGGAAAGAAATTTTATGAGAGACATAATGCATCTTCCTGTCAGGGAGGAAGGGAGTTTGCAAGGTGCTTGAGAAATGGAAAATAAAAAAGAATGCAATTTAAGCCAGAGATGAATAAAGATCAGGTGAGAGAGGATGTCACCTCCTGGCCTTTGGAACCGTATTTCTGCTGTCTCTTGAAATTATGCTTTTCCTGAAACAAAGGAACAATGCTACGGAAAAATGGGTGCCAGGTACTTTAGGAAAATGAGACACAGTGAAGCGGATAAAAGAGACAAAGACAATAGCAGTCATCTGCAATAAACCGAAGGCAGCTGAGGTTTGAGACAAAAGTCAAAAATTCTGAGCCAGCAAGATGACTGAAGCAGGGGAAGGAAGGAGGGGAAGGTGAATCACAATAACATTTGAAAGACATGGGCTAGAATATTTATCAGTGTTGCCACAAGCACGGCTCAGCGGTCTTGGTTCAGTTGCCAACTTTCCCTGCCTTGAAGTTGACAAACAGGAAAGTAGTGGAACAAGGACCACAGGTTTAGTGCCTGTCAAAGGCCTCACATAGGTTGTACACTTTTAAAGACCTTATAGCAAAATATTATTTTATCGACAGCATGTGCACTCTTGGATAATGTGCACAAATGTACCTAATTATTGTTAATAACCTGAATGTGGAACATACATGAAAAAGAATGAGTTCAAATTCTATGGGAAAAGTTGCAGTCTATTAATTCTTTAGAAGGCTGCAGTGACTCAGTGGGTAAACGCTCACCTTGTTAGCTGGAAGGCCAGCAAGTTGGCAGTTTGAGATCCTGGTATTGCATGACAGATTGAGTGCCTGTCTCTTTTCCAGCTCCTGCCAACCTAGCATTTCAAAAGCAAGAAATTGCAAGTAGATAAATCGGGACCACTTTGATGGGAAAAGATCTTGGGGACATGAAAGGAGCCTCATTCAGGTGTCCCCTGAGTAAAGTTTCTACAGCAAGAATCCTCTCAACACAGAATAATTTCTGACATGTACTTTAGAAGCCTTTCTACCTATGGCCCTGCTCAATTGACTCTTTTATTTCTTTCCACTTCAGATATGACTGAAGGTTTGATTAAGTGATTCCCATAGCACGCTATGATGACAGCACTTAATATATACTTCGCTTTTCCTCCTGGGGATCATACCTATTATAGGCTGTTTTCACAAGTGCAGCCTCTACCTATTGTTAGGTGTTGTTTGAAACTGGGTTACAGATATTGAGACTACGTGCTAGGTTTCAACCCACATTAAGCATGATGTATCTCCTTCAGTTCCTCAACCATGAACAAGGGTGCCCATTAGATTTTTGGGCAGGCTCGTTCTTTCCTGCCTCTAAACTCTGATTCCTTGATTCTGCCAGTGGTGGGCAGCAAAAATTTTCGCTACCACACCATGGGTGGAGCTTATGTTGTGGGCAGAGCCTACATCATGGGAGGAGCCTATATGATGGGCGGAGCCTACATCATGGGTGATGTAGTCATGCCTGCCATATGGCCATGTATACATCTGCAAACACAGGCAGAACTGGCTCTTTGGCTGTAAATGGAGATGAGTACTGAACCCTAGAGTTACGAAAGGGAACAGGGCTTTTTTAAATGTTGTCCGATCAATGCTTCGCACAATGTTAAAAACCGGATAACAATGAGACATGTGGAGACAAGTCTCACTGTTATCCGAGATACTAGTGTACAAATAAAATACACATTGAATACACAACAACGGCCTGAGGAAGAAGATGCCAAGGCCTAGCAGTAGCTGAGAACATCGCCCCCTTCTCTGGGCCCACAACAACGGCCTGAGGGGAGTTAGTTTGTGTTCTGGTTTGGTTGTTTTATGTGGTTGCATTTTATAATTTTTATTGTACTGTTGTTGTTTTGACTATAAGCCACCCTGAGTCGCCTCGGCGAGTGGGTGGCAATATAAATCTAAATAAATAAATAAATAAAATACATATAAAATACAAATAAAATACACATAAAAATACTTATAAGATACACATAAAATACAGATTAAAATACACATTAAAATATACACACACACCCCACAACCAAAGGCGACTCACCCTGGGGAGCAGGCGGCAGGGCACTCACTCGGGCTAATGCTGGAGAGAAGTGGTGTGACCATGCTGGACCCAGCTGTGTTTTCTCCTCTTCCCAGCTTGGTGGCGTGGGGTGCGGTGTGGGGTGGTGGTGTGGCAGTGGGGTCCAGCGGTGCAGCCCGGGAGTGCAGCGTGGTGGTTGCATGGCACGGCAGCATGGGCGGTGTCAGGGTGAGGCAGCGGCAGGGTGGCAGCACAGGGTGGCAGTGCAGGGCAGCGTGGCACAGCAGCACGGGGTGACTCGAGCGAGGGCGTCAGCCAGCACCACATTTGCCGCTGCCGCCGCTGCCACCACCACCCTCAACAGCCAGAGGCCTCCACACATTCAACGCCAGTGAGGACCAAGCACAAAATGGCTGCTTGGTTTGGCACACGTGTTTTTTTAAGTTATCAATTGACGCATGCACTGAGCACTGGAGGCGCACATGAGTCAATTGGTATCTTAACACGCATGCGCGCTGACCAAGCAGCTATTTTGTGCTACAGTGTCAGGTGACCGGAGAGGCGGCCGAACCCGCTGCCTCAAAAAAAAAAAAAAAAAAGGAACAACCCTGGGTGGTTGCCCAGAAAAGTTACTTCCCCTGGAGACCACATGGAATTGTTAGTACTGGTTCGCATGAGCCCTTTTGGCACATTAATATCTCTTTACTGTTCAGTATCTAGCATCCTCTGTTTAATGGTTGCAATCGCATAATCCAATCCCATTAATTGTCTGTGGAGAGAACCCTAAAGATGTCAGCTTGGTGAACTGTATTTAACAGAGGGATCAAAAGCAGCCTCAGAGGTGCTGATCCTTGTGTGCAGTAGCTTAATTTGAACCAGAAGTTAATAGAGGCAAGGATTATCTTAGCATTAATTTTAATCAAGCCAGATTTTAAGTGTAAACTTGCATTAAGAGACACCACTGAGTAGGCAAGAAAAATACCCTTACACGTTTTGATAGGACTCTTTCTAATGGGCCATAGCAAGAAGATGATAATCCAAGTATTGTCCCAAACAGAAGTCGGGATATGTTTTTGACCTGATATGGTTTGACCTGATACGGTTTACTGTGAATGCACAGATCACATGACAGTCTACCAACAAAACAGGAGGGCAAATTTAGGCATCACACTAAATGGGGAAAAGGTCCACTGAAGCCAGACTGGTAGTATCATAGATTGACTTGAATGGAGTCTTATGGACACTGCAACTGAGCTGAAGAAAGCGGATGGCCAGAATCAGTTGTGGGAAGTAACAGGTTCACATGCACACCCCCGGCAGGGGGGCTAGCAAAATTGGGTGGCCTTTGGACAGGGGGGTTGGTGAAATTGGGTGGCCTTTGTGTGTGTGGGGGAGAAAAATTGGGTGGCCTTTGGACAGGGGGGTTGGTGAAATTGAGTGGCCTTCGTGTGTGTGTGGGGGGGTAGTAAAATTGGGTAGCCACACCCATCTCCCTGCCCTGTCCAGACTAACACATCTACCATTTAAAAAGTTTTATTCTGTGCAAGTATATCAGAGAGTAAACAAAACAAAAAGGCAAAAACGTTGTGGCACCTTAAAGACTAACTACTCTATTTTAATGTGAGCTTTTGTGGATCAAGTCCACTGGCTCGTTGGCTATAAACAGAGATGAGCACTGAACTCTAGAGTTGATAATGACTGGCTTTCGGGCAAGGGCAACCTTTACCAAATAACAGAAGATCTCTGATTGTTATTCAAATTGGACATCAGGGTTTGTCCCTGCAAGTGGTTCACGGTCTCCCTTCCTCAAAAGCCAGTCATATCTGACTCTAGGGTGCAGTGCTCATCTCAACTTACAGCCAAAGAGCCAGTTCTGCCTGTGTCTTCAGATGTATACATGGCCATATGGCAGGCATGACTAGATCGCCCAGGGCATTGGCTCCATCCACAATGTTGGCTCTGCTCACGTTGTGGTAGTAAAATTTTTGGCTGCTCATCACTGGCTCAGGACCAGAAAGTGACTATTGGTACTGGATCAGTGATATCGGGGTCATGTTTCAATGGCTCCATGGCCTGGCAGGCAGCTGAAGACCTTGCCTACTCCTCTGGGCCAACAACAACAGCCTGAAGGGAGTTAGTTTGTGTTCTGGTTTGGTTGTATTTTGTGAGGTTATATTTTATAATTTTTATTGTACTGTTGCTGTTTTGACTGTAAGCCGCCCTGAGTCACCTCGGTGAGTGGGCGGCAATATAAATCTAAATAAATAAATAAATAAATGTAGAAGGCAGGTGAAAGGCCACTGCATTATATTCTCAGGACAATATTCATGGCTGATTGCCATAATGATTGACTATACAGTACAGTATTTGAATTCAGATACGGAAGCAGAAGACCAAACTTTGTGACACTGCAGAATATTAGATATAAACATATATCTTGTAGCTCCCACAATTAATGTATCTCTCTCTCTCTCTCTCTCCTCCTGGACTCGAGACTACTGCTCAAAGTGCAGGTGGCAGGTGTGGCCAGGAGGGCTTTTGCACAACTTTGTGTGATTCACCAGTTATGCTCTGGTCATCTCCAGACTTGTTTACTGTAACACGCTCTACATGGGGCTACCCTTGATGACCATTCGGAGGCTTCAACTAGTCCAGAATGCAGCTGCCCAGGTGGTGATGGGCTGTGGGTGGTATGCACATGCCTCACTGTTGCTCCGGGAGCTGCACTGGTTGCCAGTATGCCTCTGGGTGCAATTCAAGGTGCTGGTTATCACCTTTAAAGCTCTACATGCTAGTGGGCCAAGAGATCGCCTCACCCCAAGAACATCTGTCCATCCCACCAGAGAGGACCGGAGAGGTTTTCTAGTTGTTCCATTGGCCAGAGAGGCATATCATTCTGGCAACAGGAGGAGGGCCTTCTCTGTGTCTGCTCTGGCCCTATGGAACCTCCTGCCAACCAAGCTACATCTCCAGATGGAGTTGCTGCCCTTTAGGATGAATCTAAAAACATGGCTGGCAGGGCAAGTATGGGGTGCAGGAGGTATAATGACCCCAGCCCGCTGGATGATTTAACCCCCCCTCTCCCTTAAGATGTAGTAATTTAGCAGTTTTTTAAATCTTAAATTTTAATCTTTAACAGTTTAAATTTGAGGGTTTTAAGGAATGTTTTAAAGAATGCTTTATGTTTTATTTGTGGTACTTTTATGATCTGTAAACCGTCCTGAGTCACCTTGGTGAGGATGGCGGTGGATAAATATGAATAATAAATAAATAAATAAATAAATAAATAAATAAATAAATAAAATATTGCCAGTTTGGAGAGAAAATAGAAAGAAGATATGAACGGGGAAATCCTACCAACCAACCAACCACAATCTTCCTCTGGATTGTGGTTGGATTCCAGTATGACACGAACAGTCATGGCTTATTCAGACAGAACATTTCTTTTCCTCAACATACCTGATTAAACACTGATATAGTTCATATTTTCCCCACTCACCATATGACATTTCTCTTGTCCTGATTAGTACCCCCAGCATACTGTGATTTTCTGTGCTTGTTTAATTCTTCCTGAAGTTGATGCTTTTTTTAAAAAAAGAAAAACTTGCTTAAGATTTAACCAACCAAACATAATTCCATAAAAGAAGAGAAGCAATTTTAAGTGAAGTGGTTTTTTTTAAATTGAGGCTTGGATGAGAATCCCATTAAGCCCCAGATTCCTTTAAAACCAAGTGAGATAAAATGGTGGTGAAATTTTTCTCCCATCTGGAAGAACTCTCTCAGTTAAGCTACATGTAAGCGATCCACTTTTAGGTAGCCAGAAACACATTTTTCTTCTCAAGATAGGAACTGATGGCACTGAACTAGGACCAAAGCAACCTGGGTTCAGATCTCTGCTCGACTGTGAAAACTCATTGGAAGGTAGCACTGTTAAAGCTATTCCTTAACTATATTGCATCTTTGAAACCCTCTTAGATGGCACAAATAGGCCAGCTGGAGTGTTTGCAGCCTAATGTTTGAACAGTAATAACCCTTGGGGGAGTGGAAAGGAGCTTTTTATTCCATAGTATTCCTGAAAGTTGTTCCTGTTGGATAGACTAGCTGCATGCAGGTTACTATATACATCCTTATTTACATACTGTGTTCCTTATCTGTTTTGACTGCAACTTCATCAGTCAACACTTATGCATGTCTATTAGGATTATGTCTATCTTTCATTGTGCAGTTTTCACTTTGAAAAGATTCAGGACTTAAGACAGGGGAATGGATGTGATACATTTACTGGTAATGGTGGCCTCCTGTTGATTCATTTCCTGGTGAACTAAATACAGTCCTAAAAGAAACTAAAGGTCTGGCTGATAAATAAGCAACAGCAACTGTAGGAAGAATGTGTCCATTGTTTCAGTGGAAACTCCCCACCCATAATAATCATCAGCTGTAGAATGACTTGTAATGTACAGGATAAAAGGAAGTACTGAAGGAGAAACCCATTGGTTTTACCTTTCTATATTGAGCCTTCTTAACAGACAAATGGGGTAAACAGAAAGAGCAGACTGAGATATTTTTGAACCACAATTTAGCATACCGTGGGCAACAGCTATCTAGTGCCAGCTAATCTTTCTCACTAGGAAGGTCATGCGAAGGGAACTACAGAATGAACTCCCCAAAGGTGACTCCATTTTGCCAGGTTTATGTCTGGCCTAGACACAGAAGAAGTACCTGTATATCTACTTTCAGTTTGTCATATCTTCCACGCTTAATGAAATCTTTAGTTATTTCTTTACTGAATTAAGAAGTGCAACATAGAAAAGGGGTTTCTACCATACAGTAATTCTATTCCTAATGTATCTTTCTGCCAGGTTGGATTCAGGCTTATTCATGCTCTGAGCAAACCCATTGGAACCCATGAGACAAGTTACTCATGAATAATTTAAAGTTCTTTAATCTCTTTAATTGAATTCTAAGCATAGGGTTGTCTAGAGGGCTGGACCAAGTCTCAGATAATTGCTGTGCTTCTCTCATTCTGAACAGATGTAGACTAAACTCAGAGTGAGCATTGTCACAGCAGCAGACCCATGAGAGAAGATAAATTTGACTTTTGAGGTAGCTTTAACTTGGGCATCTCTCTCCAGCCATTCCCAGTTCACACCAGCATGATGGTGCTTGTGTGTTACTCTAAATGGCAGGATGCGACAACATGTATCCATTCTCTGACTCTTCTTCTATACCAGGAGTGGGGAACCTTTTCCTGTTGGAAGGCCACATGTATTTAATAATTGCAAAAAATTAATAATTTTAATGCTACTAATATAAAATAAAAGTATAAAAGACTAACAAAAATGTATTAATAAAAATAAAACGGTTTGCTATATAAAATGTAGATTCAGGCAAATGGCCACACATAAGTACCTAGAAGGCCATATGTGGCCCTAAGTCCACAGGTTCCCCACCCCGTCCTAGACCAAACCCCTTGTTCCTGGTGCACTAGTGATGGGCTTGTTACACCATTTGTAACAAGTCATAGAGTACTAATCACAAGACACAAGCCTTCTTGCTGCACATGCCTTGACAGCAGCGGCACAAGGCTTAGCTTAAAATACTCTCCTACCTCCCAATCCTTGGAGCCCCCTGTTCATTTCAGATTTTGTCCCTGAAATCTCAGAAGACAGGATGTTGCTGCCCAGGCAAGTCTAAATTTGACCACGTCTAGGTTTAAACCAGCAATAATGATCTCAATTAGACCATGGAATCAATTGGATTTATACAAATGTTTACTTACAAGTTAACTGTATGGCTGGACATCCTGCTACATTAATGGAGTAGACCGTACAGCCAGCAACTCAATGCCAAGTGTTGGGTGGTGGTACATAACCTGACTCCCTAAAGGGGCCAATGGCTATAGGCGGATGAGCCCCTTTAGGTGGGGTGATGGTCCCCTTAGTGGAAGAAATGCCACTGGAAACCATCACGTTGTGCCTAATGGAGGAGGAACTCTGATTCCCATGACGGAAGAGGCCATGCCAAATGGACTGGATGTGAAGGCGTACCTTGTCCATATCCTCAAGGGTGCGTCAGTCCATTGTAATCCTGCATGTTAATCCTGCATGTCTCATTTCACCACAGGAGATGGCACCAAGATCAGAGTGTGTGGGTCACTTCATGGCAAACTGGGATCCACCTTAAACAAATTCACACCAATGGCATTTTTCCTGTTTCAGGAAAAAAAGTGCATACTCAGATATAAGTTGCAGCCAATGACGACTTACCATTTGTTCAGCAGTTGATTCAATATGTCTACACTGTTTAGAACAAGCAATTGAACTTAGGCTGGGATTGTGGTGGTGGTGGGCTAAATCCAATTTATAATTGTGTGCTATCTAGGTAGGAAGTACTCAAAAGAGGTTTACCATTCCCTTCTCTGGGGGCATCTTGGGACCGTGCAGCTTGCCCAAGTCCACACAAGCTGACTCTTCCAAATGCATAATGGGAAATTGAACTCTCAACCTCTGGCTACACAGCTAGATAACTAAACCACTACTCACTCACTCTCTTTGATTAACTATTCCTTTGTTTTGTGCAGATTTCAATTGTTCCATTACTCAGCCTGGCACATAAAGAGTTATTCATATCATAGCTATAATCCCCAACATTTGCAACAGCATCCCCCACAAAGAAAACACAATACAGTCAAACTTCGCATAAAGAGTGCCTCGCTTAAAGAGTAACTCACTTAAAGAGCAGAATTTTCTTTGAATGTTCACTTCGCTTAACAAATAAAACCAACCAAAAACTCACTTAACAAATAAATCGGGGTTTGCAATCTCCCCCCCACCCTCCGAAGTGACAACTGGTCACTTACAATGGTGTTTTGCTTAAAGAGCAAACTCACTTAAAGAGCAATCCTGTGGAACACATTATGTTCTTTAAGTGAGGTACAATTGTAATGACTGACCTTTGAATCTCTCTGAATTTATTCCCTATTACCTTAATCTAAATGAAGTTATTTGCGTATAAATGCTCACAGACCTGAATCTGGTTCCCTTGTTTGCCATTTCTATTAAAGGCTGTCAAAGACCAGGTTGCCAAAAATAACCAACCTGGTAAATATTAATTTATACCAAAGATCCAGAAATCATTTTCACACTGAGTGATGAAAGAGAGCCAATGGACGCTGGTGCACAGACAGATAATGGTGTGATGCAGTGCCAAAAGGGTACCTGGAAAGGGTGACTTGAGCACAGCATCCAGGAAGCTTGATATATGCAGCTTGAATTTTCTACCATCCATCCCAACAATGAAATAGGTAAAATGGATATTTCTTTTCATTGTCTTAGATGAGAATCATCATTTTTACCTATTTCATTTTTGGGATGGGCAGTTGAAAATTCAGGATGAATTCATCACTTTTAGATGGGGGACAAAGGATTATACCCCAAAATTGAAAGTATTATCTTAATATTATCTGGCACTATCTGTTTTTTTTCCTTTTGGGGTTATTTTTTTTGTTACTTTCAGATGATTATTATTCTGTTTTTATACATATTTTATGATGTTGTGTTGGATGTTTTATATATTGCAAGCCACCCTGAGTGGTGATTGCATCAAAAAGGCAGGATATAATTGCAAATGAATGAATGAATGAATGAATGAATAACACACTATTCTCCTTCAGAAGGCACCCCATATGGAAAATGGAAACATTCACTTTACAGCTGGAAATTTCATCTGCCATAGGGACATTTTGGGCTATGAATACAAAGATGAAAATGGTGAAGCTATTACAAAATGAGTAGAATTCAATTTAGTGTGTCTTTAACAACCAAGTTTATTTAAGAGAAAATAACATCCAGATGTATTAAGAGCATAGGTGATCCAATGCCACAAATTCAGCACAGACGCATTCTATGTCAGATCGATATAGCAATTCAACTCAATCTGTACCATTCCATATGAGGTATAATTTTAAAAAAGCCAACTGGGAAAAGTTTACAACAATACTTGATACAGTTGGGCTCCAGTTTACCCTTCAGAGAACTATGATCAGTTTGTAACTTACATTTTTAGAATGTTCTCATTCCTCCAGTCCAGGAAGGTGCTGGACCAAGTATGTCCCCACTCTCACTCCAGAAACAGACACCCAATAGTTAAATTATATTTCACACTTCAAACAGATTCCTATACATGACCATATGTTCTAAAAAGGGAGGAAAGAAAGAAAGATGGAAGGAAGGGAAAGAAAGGAAGGAAGAAAAGAAAGAAAGATGGAAGGAAAAGAAAGGAAAAGAAAGGAAAGAAAGGAAAAGAAAGAAAGAATCTCTTAGATTGGCATCTAAAATATGGCCTGCCTCTGTGGTATACATTTTCCAGTATGGCTCCCTTTGTGAGGCAGCTGTTTCACAGTATGATTGTGGGACTCTTTAACCAGCTGCTTCCGTTTATTCCTGGCTATTGCTGGTATAGGTTAATAGGAAAAGAGGCAGGAGAAAGGACTAGGCCAGCACAAGGCAAAAATAATGGAATCTTCTGCCAAAAGGCAGTGTGGGATAAGAACTTTAATGGGCAAGCAAACAAAGGATGAGGCTGAAGCTTGAGGCGCTTCAGCAGGCTGGCAGCTGAGAAGCAATTCTGGAACAAGTCAAGCCAGAGACTCACCATTTTGAACGAATGCAGGACTCGTGTGCCAAACAAAAATCCACAAAACTTTGGCTCTCTCTAGATATATGTGCATGTGTATATCTATATCCCCCTTACTAAATATTTGTTTGAGATAATCATGTGATAAATAACAGGGTTGCATGATGAACTGTATACATCTTTTTGTCCATTTCGCTGGCTAATTCGCCTCCTCTTGGATTTGTTCAAACACTCCAAACATGGCCTTCCCCAACCCTTCCAGTGAGGCAAATATTTAGGCAGCATTTAATTTTAACTTGGTGAGTAGATGGAGTGTAGTCAGGCGTATTGGTTGGATTCGAGGCTGGAGAAAAACAAATAAGGATTTTAGGATTTGAGCTGATGTTGTTACTACAAGACTATTTTATCATATCACCATTACATCTTTTTAAATTGTTCAGAAAAAAAATATCAAGATCAGTTTAATAGAAGACAGAAATAGCCAGATTTGATCCTAGAATCACATTTTGGTCTGTAAGCCAAATTCTGATCCCATAATCCAATTTGCTGATTTTAAATATGATATGGTAACAAATGCCTAAATTAAAATTAATAAACTGAGCCCAAACATTAAAGGGATCGACTTAGTAAAGAAAGTCACCATAGTGGGTTTGCAAAGAGGAGAGTTGTTAATACAAATATCTTTTGATGTTCATTAATTCATAGGGTTGCAATCAAGTCAGAAGTGATTTGACAGCACATAATGACATCAATGGTGGCTAAAAAGATCTGAAAGATCAAGAAATAAAAAGATAAAAACACTTCAAGGCATTTATTTTTTTAATTCAATTATTTTATTTCATTTCTATTGAAGATTCCTACTGAGATTCTTCAGCCGGTCTGTGGAACAGCAGGGTGAAACAGTTTAAAATTGCATCTTTAAACTGGCCTTGAAAACATAAACAGAGTAAAAAAAATGACCCAATGGGACTTAGAAAAATTAAATGTAAAAATGTTCTTCTCTTATTCCAGAAAAGGAAAGCAAAACAAAATGTTCATAAAAGACTGTCACCCCAAAAAGTAAGCTATTGTAATAACATACTGTGACAAAATGGTCATAGAATTTAAAAAGATGCTTCTTATAAACTATAATGAGTTAATACCAACTAACAGTGAATTTATTCTCTGATTATGGATTCATATTCTCAAATGTCCATTGATAGCAATTTTTGAATTCACTAGAATTCCTGGATTTTCATAGTACCAATTGGATTGGGTAATAGTGAGAGTTGTAAAATCCTTACCTATCTGAAAAATGTCTTGGGACATCCATGGGTTTAGTATCCATGGTTTCAGTTACCCACATATCTAAAAATATACAATTAAAATTCCTGAAATACATAATATACAGTAAAAGATGGCACTAGAAGGATGGCCTTCTCTTTGTCCGCTCCGGCACTATGGAACCTCCTACCAACTGAGCTACGTCTACAGATGGACTTGCTGTCTTTTAGGAAGAACTTAAAAACATGGTTGGCGGGACAGGTATGGGGTCCTGGTGGTACCATGACCCCAGCTCGCTGGTTAGTTTGAGCTCCCTCTCTCCCCTGGTCATTTATTTTTTAAATCTTTTATCTATGGGACTTAGTCTTTAATCTTTTAATTATGATGGGAATTGACTGATTTTTTAAAAATTTAAAATCTTGAAAATTTAAATTTTTATAGTTAAGATTCTGAAGCTCTGGGATGATGGGTTTGGATTGTATTATGTAGTGTTTGTGGTGTTGTAAACCACCCTGGCTCGCCCTGGTGAGGAGGGCGGTATAGAAGTATGCAAAATAAATAAATAAATAAAACCATGTTTTACTGAAACCTCATTTTACAGAAACCCCATTTATTTATTTATTTATTTATTGTTGCATTTATGAAGAGTTTTTGTTTGCTGAAAACCTGTCCTGTTATACAGGAAAAAACCCATTTTGCAGAACACGATTTCCCAGAGTGCATTGTGCCTGGTGCGCTAAAAAAGACCACCCGCAGCCATTCTGGGCCCGGTGCGTTGCAGTAGAGAGGTTAGGAGAGGAGTTAGAGTGTTTTTGTTTGTTTGTTTTTAAATCATTTTTGCGGGGTTGGGACACCCCACTCCAAAAGCATTCTTATGGGAATGCCTCATTTTACAGGGGAAAAAATTGAGTTAAGGAAGAAGGTACGGAACTGACTTTTTCCGTAAAATGGGGTTTTACTGTACTGTATATGTATTTATATGGTGCATTACCAGAGCTGGCCACTAGAAGCCACTAACTGCAATTTAAATATCTGCAACTGCGGCAGCTACTACAGTACTTGTATTCGGATATACATTTGTTTCCTGAAAAACCATTTTCAGGAAAAAATGCCATTGGTGTGAATTTCTTTAAGGTGGATCCCAGCTTGCCATGAAGTGACCCACACACTGTGATCACCAAGCCATCTCCTGCGGCACATATGAAATGAGACTGCAATGGACTGCCACAGCCTTGAGGATATTAACAAGGTGTGCCTTCACAACTACTCCATTTGGCATGGCCTCTTCTGCCTCCATGACCATTGGGAATCAGAATAGTGAAGTGGTTTCTCATTTTGCCATTGGGCCCAATATGATGGTTTCCAGTGGCATTTCCTCCACTGAGGGGACCATCACCTCACTGAAAAGGGCTCATCTGCCCATAGTTGTTGGCCCCTTTAGGGAGTCAGGTTATTTACTGCCACCCAACACTTAATGTTGAGTCGCTTGCTGTATAGTCTAATCCATTACCATAGCAGGATGTCCAGCCAGGAAATATAGGGTGCATATAGGTATTATAGGTAAAATATAGAGTTCACTTTTATCTGCAGTTTCAGGTATCCATGGTAGGTCTCGGAACATATCTTCCACAGATATGGGAGGAAATCTGTAATAAGAAAGGATTTCCTTTAATCTTCCACACAATATTGAATAAAATACTGTTCTTGGGTGTTGAAAATTTTACTTAGAATACCACGAATTTGAAAAGCATGCTTTTCACAACAACATGTACTAACTTATTTTATTTGTGCTGTACTTTTCTCCCACTCAAAGCTGCTTACTTAGTTTTCAAAAAACACATCTAGTTAAAAGACAATTAATGTCAATATTTAAAAGCAGATAAGCATATACATATTTAAAACAACAACTGAATATGAAAATTTTAAATTCACTGCATTATAAGGTAAAGCATCTTTCCCTTAAAACCCTTTTCTTGGCAGCATAAATCTCTGGCCCAACTTAGTACATCTGCTGTCTTTCATTGAAAGTGGACACCAGCAAGCACAGGTTTACAATTTTGTTGTGATTCACTGTCAAGTTGCTTCTTGCTTTTAGCAAGCCTATGAATTTTCCATCTCCAAAAGTCTAGTCATCAGCAGTAAATGCAAAGGTCACCCTTGCTCAAAAGCCAATCATATCCGACTCTAGGGTTTGGTACTCATCTCCATTTATACCCAGTGCTGTTTGCATCTGCAGACGTTTTCATGGACATGTGGCAGGTGTGACTAGATGCCAGAGTACACAGAACACTGTTACCTTTCCCACCAAAGTGGTACCTATTTATCTACTTGCAATTATTTGCTTTCAAACTGCTAGTTTGGTAAGAGCTGGGAGAGACAACAGATGCTCATTTCATCAAAGAATACTCAGGTCTTGAACTGCTGACCTTCTGAACTTCCAGTCATCAAGCTCAGCATCTTAACCACCAAGCCATTGCACCCCATGTAACACATGCTGAAGCAGTACCTATGTATCTACTGGCAATTACTTTTAAACTGCTAGGTTGGCAGGAGCTGGGGCAGATGACGGGAGCCCATTGTGCAGCACTCGAAGTGCTGACCTGCCGACCATCCAGTTGTCAAGTTCAGCCTCTTAACCACTAAGCTGGGGAACACAGAAAAAGCCTCCTCAAAGATTGTGGTATTTTTGAACCACAATCGGGGACACCCTGGTAACGACAACTTTGTGTTGCCGGCTAATCTTTCTCACACTTGGCCAAGTGACAGGAACTGCAGAATTTGTTTATTTATTTATTTATTTATATTTATATTGCAGCCCACTCACCATGGAGACTCCGAACGAACTAATCAAAAGGTGCCTTTATTTTGGAAGTTTCATTTCTGTCCTAGACACAGATGAAAAAGAAGGAATTTGAGCCAGTTGTGAACAGAAGCGTAGCATGCCTTGGCAGGGCCCTGTATAAAAATTTGTTTGGGGGCCCTTAGGAAGGGTAAAGATTTCTCACAAAAGAGAAAAAAAATTGCGTCAAGTTCACCGTCTTAATCACTAAGCCACTAGCCAAAACAAGATCACTGGCCATCCACCCACCCTTCCCAGCTCCAGAAAAAAAAATACACCAAGTGCGGTTTGGCTGGTTCAAGACGCGTCCTTTTTTTTTTACCTCTTGCCCCTAAAAGTACCTCACAGCCGCCCCTTTTTAAGAGGGAAACTTTTATCTGGCCTCAGAAAACAGGCCCAACGGAAAAGATTAACATTGGGCCAACCACACCGAGGAGAAACTGAACTGCTTCGGGAGTAATAATAATAATTTCGTGTCAGAAATTATTCTGGGTTAAAAGGAATTTTTTCCCGTGAGAAACTCCGCTCAGGGGACACCCAAACGAGGCTCCTTCCATGTCCCGAAGCGCTGGGACCAAGGTTGGTGCTCAAATCCGTCATGCAGTACCTGGGTCTCGAAATGCCGAACTTGCCAGCCTTCCAGCTAAGAAGGCGAGCTTCTTAACCACTGAGCCACCACAGCCTGGGACGGGGGAAGTGGGTGGGCAGGGGAGGTTGGAAGAGAAGAAGGAACCCGACGGGCTCTTTCTAACCACCCCAGCATGCGAGGCCTTTCCCGGCAAAGGCGCGCGCTCGGCGGTTGGGAGCCCCGCCGTAGGCTTCCGCCTGCGCATGCGTGCGGCCAGTCACGAGGCCCTGGGCCCCACAAAAATGAAAATGCCTCCTCGCCTGGGCTGGGCTCAGTTCCTGGAGTGTGTGGAGCCGGGATGGGGCGGCACAGCCTTCTCGCGAGGAGAGGGCGCCGTGGGCTGCCTTGGCTGCTGCTGCTGCTTTTGGAGGCGGCCAGGGTTGATCCGGCCGCCGCCAGCGGTGGGGCTTCTTCAGCCTTGCCGCTAGTCGTTAATACTTGGTCCTTCAGGAAAGCGACACAAACAGGTGCTGTTGAGGGTGGGTGGGTTCATGGGGCATGGCAGGTGGGTTTGAAGAGCGGGAGTGGAAGCCCATGCTCTCTTACAGACTTTCCCTGAGTTTTTGAAAACTGACACCGCCGCTTCTGTTGGGGACCCCCGTGGCCTGGGGGCCCCGTATAATTGATACGGCAGATACGGCGGTAGCTACGCCCCTGGTTGTGAATACATGTATTCCATCAAAGAATAAATGAAATAGGGTTCCCATTATCTAAGAGATAAACTATGCTGCTTCTAGTAGGCTAATTTTTGAACTAAACATCTTTTTATATACAAAAAAGAGAGGACATAATATTAAAGAGAATCCTTTCTGGAGGACACCCCAGACAAAACCCAGGATCATGTTTGATCTTTTCACCAGGGAGTTGCTGTAGAACATATTTGCAGTTTATCGGGGCTTACCATTGCATAAGAAATAACAAAACCTCCACAAGGAAATGGACAGAAAACAAGACACTATAATACAGTCATGAAGTCTCTGTAAACTGAAAGCACATGGAATAGAGATGATTAAGGAGACCCGATTGGATTAACCAGCCCAGCTTCATTCAGGTGGATGGATATTTGCCTGTTAACGCTGGAGGTATATTTTGGCTAGGTCTTTGTCACTCTGAGCATTTATTCTGAAAAGTTGGTAGTTACATGATTTTTCACCTGGTGACTGATGGGCAGATGTCTGTGCACCCAATGATTATGTCTATTTCATTACAGACACAGTGAATCCAAGTCACTTCTTGTGATGTTTATGCTCACCTATTCTTCGTTGCCATACACTGAGCAGGAAGACCATGGGAAGAGAGGGAGGAGATAAAGTGTTCTTGTGTAATGCAAAATACTATTCATAAGTCATGCAAACATTAAACCCTACATATAATGAATCTGTCCTTTAGGGACAGTCCTTTCCATGTCATTGTCTGGTACTTATGTTGTTGTTCATCTAGCTAATTACCGTTTTGAAAGATATAGTCCTGCTGTCATGCTTAGATTAGCAGCAAGTGTTTGGCTGGTGACTTTCTTGTCACAGTTGATAATTATTTAATGAGTTCTGTTCTTCCCCAGGAAAATAAGATCTGGAGAGAATTGGACCCATTTTATCACAGTAGCTTTGCTGCGTCTGTTGGCAAATTTGATAGCAGCTGAGCTGGATTCTGCTAAGGCGGGAGAAGAAGAATTTCAATAAGTTGCTTCCCAAATCAGTCAGAAGCAGGGGAGAAATTAATAGCTATGAGCAAATCTCAATAGAAAAAGACCCTCATCAGGTTATTCGTTGCCAGGCTGTCTCCTCCTTAAGCTTTCATGGAGTAATGGAAGGGCTCTTCAGCTCTGCAGCCCTGAGGTTTTATCAAGCGTGCAGTGGGATGTCAGTGGGAAGAACAAATAAGTAATACGTTGTGAATGTGGGAGAAATTATTTTTTTAAAAAACAGATGCGGTTATGATGACTTATGAGGTAATGCTGCCTGGAGGCATCCTAGAACAGACATCTTGGTTTTATGTGGTGTTATGGTACCAGGTGTCTCTCATCTCAGGGCTTGGCAGTGGACCCAAGAAGTTTTCAGTCTGATGCCAGCAGAATTGGACTATCACCCCTGTAATGCACATTAACCCTTATGTGCAAGGCTAGCTCTACCATTAGGCAGAATGAGACCACTGCTCTATGTGGCAAATTTTGGATATGTCACTACAGTAAAATCACTTATACTTTGGTGCTGTTCTGATTAAAGCAGAAAAATGACTTGAGTCAGCCATGGTATTATGGCCTGACAAAGTGACCTGAGAAATGAATAAGGACTTTTTTAGACTTACATATTTTCTGCTCCCTTCTTGTGTTTAAAAGTCAAGCTTGCAAGAAAATGATTTCCACAATTAGAAACAGCTCCTTTGAATGTAAAAACATACCTGTTGGTCTTAGCACAAGCTTTTCTCACTTCCATATCTTGGAAGTCTTATTTTGCTTTTTATTTTGATTCATAGTCTGGGGGCAAAAGCAGGATCTCTTTCCAAGTCTGATTGTTTAAACACAGAGCTCTGAGAAACTCCTTTTTCTCGATCCCAAATATGGTTAAGGTCGCCCTTGCTCAAAAGCCAGTCATATCCGACTATAGGGTTCAAGCTCATCTCTGTTTACAGCCAAAGAGTCAGCACTATCTGCATCTGCAGATGTTTCTGTGGACACAGGGCAAGCACAACTAGACACTGGAGTGCATGGAATGCTGTTTACCTTCTCACCAAAGTGGTACCTATTTATCTACATGCAATTTCTTGTTTTCAAACTGCTAGGTTGGCAGGAGCTGGGGCAGAGACAGGAGCCCACTCCATCATGCAGCACTCGGGTCTCCAACTGCTGATATGCCTACCTTCCAGTCATCAAGTTCAGTGTCTTAACCACTAAACCAACACAGTCCCAGATTATATGCTATACCTGAGTTTAAAACAGTAAAATGATAAAGGATCCATTTCCAATACATAACAGGAATAGGTGAACTCTTGAAAATGTCTGGAAAATTACTTTTACGAAGAATGAATAGGGTGGCACGTGAGAGAAATCTGTTAAGGAATTATATGGCCAGGTTCAGCCAGAACCCTAATTGCTCACCAAATGGCTTGATTTTGACTGATGAATACAAGGTCTAGATCCAAAGGGCCTGATTTCATTCTGAAGAGAAGCAGAGTGAATTCATAGTCGACAGAAGGTTTACAAACTCTGAGACCAGAGTTTGAAAGTCAAATTATATGAGCACAAATTGGCTTCCACACCAAACTGGGGAGCCTATTTTCACACTGACTGAACAGTAGTAGCATGATGCTTGGGATATTTTACTGCTAGGCATGGGGAGAAATGCTAGTGAAAACTTCTGCCTTCTTCTTCTGCCATATCTGAATCTGAATATAGGTGATTATCAGGGTGATCAGCCATGATGACTGTCCTAAGAATATAATGCAGTGGCCTTCAATTTGCCTTTCACATCACAGCATGACCCCCACACCACTGATCCAGTTCTGCAAGTTGCTTTCTGGTCCTGAGCCCTTTTGACATGCAAAGTCCTCATCATCCCCAGTCCAGTGGTGATGAAACTGCTGCCCTCCATCAAGATGGATTCAAGGGGATTTAATCCACTTCCATGTGGACTTCAGCACCCAAGGCTGCTAGTCCTCAGGATTGTCAGGTTAGTTAACTGCCACCTGATACTCAGCATTGAGTAGCTGACAGTATGGTCTACTCTATTACCATAGCAGGCTAACCTGGTCAGACAGGGATTTTCTGCCTAATGGGCCCAAATAACATGGTCAGCTTTGATGGGGTGGAAGGAATTGGTTTCTCTGCTGCAGCCAGCAAAATATATTGCTCTTCCTTTCTTGCTAATACTGTACTAACAAGGAATGAAAGCAATACAGTACAGTGGTACCTCATACAACAGTTTTAATCTATTCCACGGGGCTCGTTGTTGTACGAAACAATTGCTATACGATTCATGCATCGTATAGCGATTTTCCCTATGGGATTCATCGCACAATGATATTTTTTTTTGCTAAGTGGTTTTTCCCATTGAAAAATTGTTGTACAATTTTTCCATAGGGAAAATTGTTATGCAGGATGTCTTTCCCCCCAAAAAACCTAATTGTTACACGATTTTGTTGCTATACGGGGTGATTGTTGTATGCGGTTCGACTGTACCTGTATTTCTCACACATGCACAAATCCCTTTCAACTTTCTGTCATCTTAATTACAGCTGATTTGAATAGTCCATATCCAAAGTCCACTGAAAAAGGAGATTTGAGTGGGTTTGGAAGAGTTCCTAAATAGTTAGATGAATTACTTTCGATTGAAAAGGGGATATGATTCTAAATTGTGAAAAATTATTGAGTGACATGCTGTGGCAGAACATATTTCTAAGGAAAAAGATGTCAATCTGAGGGCCAAACTAGACATGACATTAATGAATTAATTAATTTGCATATTTTTTTGTTATGCAACTAGTACAGCTCTGCATAGTAGTTTTCTTAGTTTGGTGGAACTTGATAAAAGTATAAGAGTCTAATATAAGTGTCTATCTAGTGATAAAAAGTAAGGTCCAATGCGAGTTATACTCCACTGCTTAATTTTCCCCTCATTTATTTCTACAGGACAAGCAGTGTCTTTGTGTGAGCTAGCCTCTTAACTAGAGTGCACTCAACACCTTTCCATTTGCCGAGAAGGGAAATTATTTTAGAGCTGAATAAAGATCACAGGTTTCAATCAACGGCACTTCCTATGGGATGAGTAATTTTTACAGCTCACAGCCTAAGATCCTGTTAAAGGAAGCGAGAAGATCAGCTGGAGTTCCAGCACTTTTTCTGCCCATTGCACTTGAAGCGAGTGACTTAGACAGGCAAATGAAAAATTCATGAATCAATCAGCAACAAGGACCTTGGTTGGAGCATGAGACAATGCAAAGAACTGAAGATTTATAGTCTCACTACCAGAATCCTATTATTTGGAGAAACAGCTACAATAACACATTGCAGATGATATCACGATGGCAAGAGTTCTTGTCTTCCTGTTGATCACAAGAAGATGGCTCTTTTGTTCCTTCCCTTGCCAGATGAATAAATGGTCATGGAGTATAAATGTGTTATGTAGGTAGGTAGACAGGCAGGCAAGTAGGTAGGTAGGTAGGTAGGCAGGCAGGTACTTTGACATTGAAACTCAGGCTTCTTCAGAACAAAATTAAAGAGAAAATGCTTTCATGGCAGGAAGAGAGGGACCTCTTTGTCAAGCCACAGTGATCCTTTTGGCAAAAACAATACTTTCTTACTTGGTACTATTTTCCAGAAAGATGCAACATTCCAGCTTTCCATTGCTTCCTGTGATTATTGACAATTTACTGGAATGTAGGAACCTGCCAGTAGTAGAAATCCAGTAGTAAGATATAGAGTAGGCCTTCGGGATTAGTGGAGATTAGATGAATCAATTTCTCTGTCAGAACCATTTATTCAATAGGATTACTATGTCTGTGACTTACTGCTGGAGTTCAGCCACTGAGTTAGACCATGGTCCATTTTGCCCAGTTCTTTCAACACTGATAGGGACCATCTCTCCAGGTTTTCCGGTAGGATACTTTCCTAGCCTTACCTGAAGATGGGTCAGACTGAGTCTAAAAATCGCAATCCATTCACTTTCCCCATTGAATTTAAGTTCCTTTGTGGCTTCCTATGATTTGTGTTAAACAGTACTGTTCTGTCTAATATTAGGGTACACTACATGGTACTAGATGCCGCCCACCATCTTTGAACCACTAAGGATATGATTAGTCAACCCCTCTGTAACTTCCATTGAGTCATCTGAGTCTACTTTACTTGTGACTTACTACATTAAGCAACATGAACCCTCTGCCAAAGAAGAAAACCGACAAATAAAGCATGCCTGAAAGGGGTCCATTTAACTTTGCTCAAATACCTCAATTACCATCCAGAGCAATGAGGAGCAACTGCTCAGGAAAAGCAGACTTCCTGAAGTCATCTTGTTTATGTGCTATCCCTATAGGCATTAATGAGGCATTGCATAGGAGAAGGATGGAGAAAGGGGTGCACATTGGGCATCTTGAAGGGTGAGGATTTTTGGGCAACAATATCCCTATTTCACCAACAGTGCTTCAGAGCATCCATGTAGTATCATGGACAGAAGGTCAGACTAGGACTCAGGAGGCTTGATTCAACTCTTTGCTCATCTGTGGAAATTTATTTATTTGTTCAAAACATTTATAACTTGCCATGTATCACAGGACCTCAGGGTGAGTTACAGAGCAATATAAAATGCTTTTATAACATGAAATGTTCAAAACAATGTAAAATCAAAGAGTTTAAAACACACAATTTAAAATTCCAACTTTAAAACATTTAAAATCATTGTAAAACCTGTGCAGGCCATGGCCCTCAATAGCTTTAATAAATAAATATGTTTTGATTTAGTACTGAGGTGATGCCAATGCTGGTGCCACTTGAACCTCTAAGGGGAGGGCATTCCATAATCAGGGTGCTGTGGTCAAGAAATCCCCCACCTATGTCTCCACATAAAGAACTGTTCTCCATGGTGGGAAAATGGAGGAGGGCTGATCACCCCAACAGAGATTAGTAATCGGGCAATGGTAAACTACTCCTCAGAAATGACTAAATGGCACATATGAAATGATGAAGAAGAACAACATTGGGGATAGAGTATTCTGTGTGCTAAAGAGAACAAACAAAAGCCTCAAAGGTCTACAACAGCAAATCCCAATGTCTCAAATTATTTGGTTCCAGGCATGTTGAGTGAATTCTTGTACCTCTTTCCTCTGGGAGAACTCACCACCAGAAATAAATCTCTGCAATTTCCATTGCTTTTCTTGGTCATAGTATAGTAGCAGTACTGATTTGGTCTGGCTGTTCTTTTCTTTCCCCCAAAATGAACAGTATGTTTTCAGTGTTTATGATTCCTTTCAATACAGGATGCTAGACATTGCTATTATGATCCCAGCAGAATCACACAAAGAGCAATCACCAACCACAGATATGATTCGGTGGAGCTGAAGAAAATTAGCTAAAATCAAATACAGCACAATACTGGGGTTCTAACCTACGAGGCAGAGTCACATGTACTAGAGAAGCATAAATAAATAAATAAGAAATGTTTTCATTTGAATGGAGTTCTTGTAACCATGCTGGGCTTTCTATGTGGAAAGAGAAGCAGAATGTCATGAGCAGTTTCCTGCTAAAGGGGAAGAAGTCATTTCCTGTTCAGAGAAGTAGGCATGTGACATGGGGATGTACTGGTAAGAATACCTGATGATGGTTATTAAATACGTGATGGGTGGAGACAATAAGTTTTGGAAAATAACTGTTAGAGCAGGGATTCTCAACCTGCAGCCTGCGGGCTGGATACGGCCTGTGGCACCATTTCATGTGCCCCCACTGTCTCCACCACACCAGGAAGTGCCATGTGGTGGAGGATGGGCCCTCGAAGCTGTCTGAGGGAGCATGACCCGGCACCCAGCTTAAAAAGGTTGAGAACTCCTGTGTTAGAGGAAAGCTTCCCTCCATATTTCTTCTTCATTGGAAAACCTAATTAGATGAGAAGTGTGTGAATTTGCTGTTTGCTAGTTCTTGTGTCTCTGACTTAACTATATACCATTGTAGTAAGCACTAGTGTAGAAAAATGAGAAGCATAGCGAAACCATGCTCTACTATATATTTCTAAGAAGGAATTAAAAGATGTCCTCTGATGGAGCCCTTTTTTGCCAGAAGGAAAGAAGTCAAGGACTCTTTACTTAGGTGAACTTGGTTTGGATTACAGTAAAACTTTGCATAAAGAGCGCCTCGCTTAGAGACTAACTTGCTTAAAGAGCAGAATTTTCTGTGAATGGTTGCCTCGCTTAACAACTAAAAACCAACCAAAAACTCACTTAACAACTAAATCAGGGTTTGCAATCCCCCTTGCCAGAAGTCACAATTGGTCACTTACAATGGTGTTTTGTTTAAAGAGCAAACTGGCTTAAAAAGCAATCCCGTGGAACACATTATCCTCTTTAAGTGAGGTATTACCGCATGTATTTCATGGTTGACCAGGAATGAAGAACTGCTAGGTTTTCTTACTCTGTAAACACACACACTCACAAACACCATTCATACACATATATGCTGAAAAACACACATACACAGGATGAACAAACCCATCAGTTTCACTCTTTGCCACATAGCATATATATATATATATATTAAATCTCAAATTTATATAAGAAATAAATTTGCAAAATTTGGAAGTTCTTATAACCACCCTTCTGTAAGACTTCACATTTCTCAGATGTAATAGTTATTCCCAGCATAGAGACCTGTGCTATTACTTTCCTTGCAAGTGGCTGTGGAAACTGAGAAGCTGGGCTGGAAAAGAAAGATGTGACAATCCTGATTTGGAATAATATGATTCAACACAGTCAAACCCAGATTTGAGAGCTAAGCACCCAAAGCCCTATGCTTAGATGGATACATCTGTCAGCTTTCTTTTCTTAAATTAATTTTTTAATACACAGGCAGATTTTGGAAAGTTTGTATAAAGAAGGAGCCAAATGAAATCTTCACATTTCCTAGTTTTATGACTTTTGGGGGACTTGAAACTGGATCTCTCAAGTTTTCCTCTACAGTTGGCTCACCACATTACCCTTTTCTCATTTGATGCAGTAAGGATGATGGGTGGGTAGTATTGCAGTGGAAAGAAGCAGCCATTTTGTAATGATCAGACATTTAATTGGCATGGAGAGGCATTATCTTAAGCATGTATTAATAATTATTGTGCGGTACACAGAAGGAGCCTCCTCAAAGATTGTGAATACAGTCGGGCGTATCCTGGGTGGCGGCCTTGTTGGCTAATCTTTCTAATAAACGATCAAACCAAAGGAACTGAAGAATGGATCCACCAGAAAGGTTATTGTCAAGACCAACCATAACAATGATTTCAACTTACCGTAAGTTTGGCCAATGAAAAAGCCAAGAAAGTGGCTTCATTTTGGCAGGCGAGAGTTTGATCGGGACATGAAAGAAAAAAAAGAAGAAGGATTATTGTGACTTATTTGTATTCTATTTTTTTTAATAAAAAATGCACATGATGGACTTGCAAGCACAACACAATGATTAAACCACAATAGAATATTATTGATAATGATAAAACACAATGAAATGATAAAATTTCAAGGAAGTGGAAAAATCATCCTCAGGAATATAAATATGAACAACAGGTGAGCAGATTTGTGTTTTTGGAGTATAATTTTTTTTAAAAAAATCTTCAAATAATTAAAAACATGCTAACTAAAAATTTAAAACTATATAAATAATTCAGGCATTTCAGAAAACAAAACAAAACAAAACAAAATAAAAAACACTGTAGCACTTTAAAGACTAACTGCTATATTTTGTTTTCTGATATGCCTGAACCACAGACTAGCACGGCTACTATTCCAATAAATAATTCAAAACACCATTTTTAAAACCATAAAACAGAATGCATGCCTTTGGTCTCTTGGTTTATTTTTATAACTTTATTCAGCCTCAAACTTTTTCCTCACAAAACTGTCCCATCACATTGACAGTCCTCTTCAGGACTATACTGATGAACCAAGTTGGCCTCACTTCAATCTCTAAATTGGAAGGGAGCTTGGTTGGATGACACCCAAGGATCTTTGTACTTGGATGAATTTTCTCCCTGATAATCCATGATGACATCCCATTTCCTTCAACTGGGGTTTTGCTCAGGCTCTCTGGATATCAAACTCAAATCCTTGGCGCTATAACACTGTTTTTATTTCTGGTGCCTATAGCATTCTTTCTTGTCTTTAACCTCTATTTTCTCTTCCAAATATAATGTCTTCTGTGCTGGAAATCAGTTGCAGTTACCGTGCTTCTTGCGAGTCAAAGTGAAATAAAGTAGAGGTCTTTCCAGTGGACAAAAGTAGACACAAATATAAATGCATGTGCTTTTGTGTTCATTGACCTCCTTGCCTTCAGGATGCTTCTGTGCAGGGGCTGCCATTAAAGCTCAGCTGCAGCCTCTGTGCCATTAAACTTTGTTCTGCTTAGCTGGAAGCCCAGAGAGGATTATGTGCCAACAGATACAGATGGATCAAAGCTTTGTCACAAGGTTTTCATTCAGGATTCCTACCACATGTAGAGTCGTTTACCACATTTAGTTTCCATAATGGAATTACAGTACAGTAATACCTCAGATAAAATTTGCATCAGATAACGCTAAAACTGCATAATGTTAAGCAATTTTTTTTGGGGGGGGATTGCATCGAATAACGTTAAGACCTTTTGGGATGCATCGGATAATGTTCACTAAAGCCTGTGCCGGTTACAATGTATCTCTATGGAGTTTTAACATCCGATGCATCCCATAGGATTTTAACATGTATTGGATAACATTAAAAATTGGATAATACTAAGACTTGTAGAACCAAGTTTTAACATTATCCAAGGTTTTACTGTATTTGGAATAGATGAGGGCAGGGGAAATAGTTGAAATGATTGTCCTTTTCTACAGCAGAACCACACAGTTAAAAGAGGTTACAATATGTGGAACCCATTACCCCCTTTTAAAGGCGATCCATCCATCCTGGCATAGATCTTTAATATCAAATTAGGATCACCGCCGCTGCCGCCATCATCATCATCATCATCATCATCCAATTCAACATGAGATCTTGGAGAACGATTCATATAAAAAAAAAAACACATTTAAAATGACAAATCCCTAATATCAGGAAACTAAAATCTCAAATTATACACATTTTAAAATGTGGCTATGTTAAACTACTGATTAAAATGTCTGATAAAACACCATAAAAGCAATAGAAATAAGCAACAAAGTTAAGCAGCAGCAGCAACAACAACAACAGTATTCTTAAGCACCACAAGCAGAATTTTCTGTTTAATTCGAAATTTGTCTCCATAACCCAGAATATTACCATTTTATCTAATTTCTCTTAAGGAGCCCATGTCCTATCAGCTTTCAAGGTTGCACAGTTTAATGTTCTGCCAAAGATACAGCTCCATAGCAGATACTTGGGAAATCCACTTTCATCTCAAGCAGGAGTTCTCAACCTTTTAAAGCTGGGGGCTGGGTCATACTTCCTCAGACAGCTTCAGGGGCTGGATGGCCATTTTGCCCTACCTCCACCACATGGCACTTCCAAGTGTGGTGAAGGCAGGAGGGGAATGCATGAAATGGCAGGTTGAGAATCCGTGATCTAGATTGTGCCCATATACAGCTGGAATCCCAGGGACTTTGACACATGTAATTTCATGCTATGGCTTTTATCCTGATTTGAAGTTCTGTCTCATGATTCTTCTTTTCACTAGTTTCCCAGGATGCAGAGGCCATACCCCAGCAATTTACTGTCTATTAGATCTTCTCATTTCTCTTCTACTCTAAGTTAGACATCAGCATGGCTATTGTGATTTTGGATATGACATCCAAACCAGTCTCCTTGGCTAGTGCAGCTGAAATGCTTTTCCTGTTTATTTTTATCTTGAATGATCAGCTATAACCATCTGAAATTTCTGTTTCTCATTATATGACCAAAGTATTCTAGTTTTCTATTTATTTGATGTACATTAATACTTCTTGGTCTTTGTACATTCTGCTTGACAGTTTTTATTTGGACATTCCCACAACACAAGAATACTTCGCATCTTGCAATAAATCCACGTTTCAAACGTTTCTATCTCTTATGTGTTAACGTTTGCAGTTTTATCTGATGTAATAAATATTGTTGAACTGTTATTCTCAATCAGCTCTACGATGTACTCACTTCTAATTATGATTTAATCTTTAAAGAATCAAAGAATTATTATGAAACATCAGCAGTGGTCACATATTTTTGAGATTATCTATCTCTTTGACCCATTTATGTACATAAAATAAATCATGACCATCACTTGAGTTTTCTATTTTAGTACAATATTCAGACTATCATTTTTCTTTGAATTTCTTAATTTTATTTTAAAAATCTTATATAAATCTCTGCATTTGGTATTGTTTTTCATCATTTTCATCATCATCATCATCATCATCATCATCATCATCATCATCTAGTGGTCATGAGAAGAAAGGACAAAAGCAATGAGAAAGAGGGGGAAATGTCAGAAATGGAAAGCCAGGTTGTGAACAGAACTTTGGTTAAAAAGTGTGTAGTAAGCATCTGAAATTTATTTATTTATTTGGTGTATTTATAGACCTGTTTTCTCCTGGTATGGTAAGAGGCTCAAGGATTCCTACCAAACATGCTATCAAGTTAATTCTGAATTATGGTGAGCCTTTCCAGAGTTTTCTTGATGTGGTAAGTACGGTACTCAGAAATGGTTTACAACTCCTTTCATCTGGAGGAACTCTGGAACAACATAGCTTGGACAAGGTTGCCCAGATTGGCTCTTCTTCTGGGTGGCACAGTGGGGAATTGAACTCAACTTCTCACTCCTCAGCCAGGTGCTCAATCTATTAAGCTTTTCCTCCAGGCTACCCCTCCACCCCATTAGCTAAACACAGGCAACAGTCAGAGGCACAGGTGGGAAACAGCAGTGGCAACTTCTCACCGGACAGCTGCATGATGGAGGACATGAAAGGAACCTCATTCGGGTGTCCCCTGCAAAAAGTCCTTTCAGCCCAGAGTAATCTCTGACACAAAAATGAATGAACAAACCTGTTTCTCCTGAATCCCTTGACCATTTCCCATTTGCACAGCTTTGTCTTCCATAGTCTGTCTAAACTAGACTCCCTTCTGTCTCTTGGAGGAACATTTCTCATTGTCTTTCTTGAACAACCTCTTTGTGTCTAGTTGGTTTTAGTAGGGTTTGAATTGGAAAACAAGCAAACACAAACAGGTGCCATTGAAACACCATTGGGTTAGATACCACTACTGCACCATGTTCCAGGAGGAAAACCGTTTAGGATTTGCATTGCTAGGTTTCAAATTTAGGAAGTACTGTAGAAGGAAGGCACACCTCTAGTTGTTTCTTGTCATGACTCAAAGAATATCCTAGGTCAGAGCACTAAGATTTACATATTCTTCTTCACATTTACATGTATTTACACCAGCATCTATTTCATTTTGATGAGGAACAACTTTGGGGACCCATTTGGGAAAATATTCTGGAGTAGTATCACAGCCAAATATAACTTGAAATGAAACTTGTGATGAGACTTTGGCTAAGTTTCATGTAATCTTTTTTTTCCATTATCACTTACTGACATCTGCTGGCTGCATCATGCATTATTCCAATAGGCTATCATGGGTATTTTAAAAATCTGATTTTAAGAATAATTCAGCAGATAAGCAGAATAATTATGTAGCACACAGAGAGACAGAATGGTTTCGTATCAGAGGCATTTTCTCCATTTATGTTACTTAAATACAGAAATACAAGAACTACATATCTGAAGATGTTATATGCTGGGGGGAAAAATACCCTGCACTTTCAAAAAAACAAAAACAAAAAACAACCCACTATGTTCTGGCTGCAACCCAAACCACCTTTAATGGAGATATGTGCTGTTTCCACCAGTGGGATTAATTTTGGTCATATATAAGACTGCATGATAACCATCTGTGTTTTACAATAATCTGGGCACAGTGCTAGGAATGCAGAAGTGTCTTGACCCATTCTGCAGCTAAATAAAAAGCATATAGATTGGAAGCCACCCTCACTGTATCTTCTAGGAGACAGTCTCACCCATTCTGTCTCTATATCTGTGCATTTCTAAATCTCTCTCTGTGTGTGTGTGTGTTACGTACGTGTGCATGTGTGCGCGTGTGTACACAATGGCTATAACAAGACATGGGCTATGAGCAGCCTAATTGTATTACCTATCCACTGAAAGCCCATACAACAGAGTGTGGAAAAAAATCACACACTCTTATTCAATCCTAAGAGTGCAATGATATTTCATTAGGGTTTAGTAAGCTAAACTGAGGGAGAGAGAAGAAAATAACATTTCAGAATACAAAAAGCATATAACAGTGATACAAGTCAGTGTTGCTTATAAGGAATAGTAGCCTTGTTACCTGGTGTTTCGGGCATATCAGAGAATAAACAAAACAAAATGTAACAGTGAGTCTTTAAAGTGCTACAGCGTTTTTGTTTTGTTTACTCTCTGATATGCCTTATAAAGTAAAAACGCCAAGCACTGGAAGGGGCTTACAGATGGCTTATATGGAAGACTGAGTTTTTGTTCTTCATAGTCCCCTGGACTTCAAAGAGATCAAATCAGTCAATCCTAAAGGAAATAAATCCTGACTGCTCCTAGGAAGGACAAATCCTCAGGCTGAAGCTCAAGTACTTTGGCCACCAAATGAAAAGAGAGGACTCACTGGCGAAGGCCCTGATGCTAGGAAAGATCGAAGGCAAAAGGAGAAGTGGACGGCAGAGGATGAGATGGCTAAGTGGTATCAATGATATGGTGGGCGTAGATCTGGGCAGACTACAGAGGACGGCAGATAACAGAGGAGCCTGGCATGCAGTGTTCCATGGGGTTGCAGAGGGTCGGGCTCAACTGTGTGACTGAACAACAACAGCAGCAGCAGCAGCAACAACAACACTTCTTAGTATTGTAATAGCAGATACAAATGGTATCCTTAATTTACTGTCTTCATTTCCCTCTCTTAGCCACAGCATTGGGAATAGCCATTTCTGGTGTGTGGATGTTTGTGCGTAAATTCTCAGTATCCTTGAAACAGTGGAGCTCACAGAGAGTGATTGCACACACTACAACAATAGGCCATTGGGATCACTAATGTTATTCTAAGAAAATGGCTTGACACAAAGAATGGAAGGAATGATAGAAAGAAGTACTGATTTACCGTATATACACTTCTATAACAAACAGCAACATTAGCGATATAACATAACTGGATGCTACAACTTGTACACCCCAAATTCTTTTCAATTCCACCAGAGCAGGAGTTGCTTGAAGAATTAAAGAGAATTCAAATGTATCTTTGAAACCAACTGAGTACAAAATGCTTATCAACTGAAGTAGGACATCCACCATGTAGAGAATGGGCAAGACCATCCATTCCCATGGGGTGAGGTATCATCAGTATGCTGATGATAATCAGTTGTACATCTCAGCCCGTGGTGAGCCAACTGATGCTGTCAAAGTCCTATCCAGGTGTCTAGAGGCTGTGGGGGGTCTGAATGGGGGACAATGGGCTACAACTGAATTCTGGCAACACTGAGTGGCTATAGATCAGGGGCCCTGCGTTATCTTGGGAGCTACCATCTTTGGTTCTTGATGGGGCTATTTTGCCCTAGACAGACCCGGTGCCTAACCTGGGGATCCTCCTGGACTCATGACTACTGCTCGAAGAGGAGGTGGCACTCATGGTCAGGAGGGCTTTTGCACAACTTTGTGTGATCTGCCAGTTATGCACACTCCTTGACCGGAACTCCTTGCTCATAGTCACACATGGTCTGGTCACCTCTAGACTAGACTACTGTAATGTACTCTACATGGGGCTGCCCTTGATGACCATTCAGAGACTGTAACTGGTCCAGAATGCTGCTGCCTGGGTGGTGATGGGGTGCGGGCGCTATGCCTGCACCTCACCACTGCTCCGGAAGCTGCACTGGTTACCGGTGCCTCCAGGTACAATTCAAGGTGCTGGTAATGACCTTTAAAGCCCTACATTATAGTGGGCCAGGATATCTAAGAGACCGTGTTGCCCCAAGAACACCTGCCCATACAACCTGAGTGGACCAGAGGGGCTCTCTAATTGTACCATCTGCTAGAGTGACTCATCTCTCTAGCACAGAAGGAGGGCCTTCTCTGTGTCTGCATAAGCCCTATGGAACCTCCTGCCAACAGAATTACAGCTGCAGGTGGAATTGCTGCCCTTTAGGAAAGAACTGAAAACCTGGCTGGCAGGGCAGGTGTGGGGCACTGATGGAGGGGTGACCCCCACCTGCTGGCTTAGATAAATAATTAAGATTTCTCTCTCTCTCTCTTTTAATGGATGGGGTGAGGGGGTAAATTATTTAGAATTTTTAATGGGGTTTCTAAGGGCTTTTAGTTAGTTTTTGATGTTACTTTTAATTGCTGTTAGCCATCCAGAGTCATTGCCGAGTTGGGTGGCAATAGAAATTTGAAGAACAAATAAATAAATAAATAAAAATTGGCTCCACACAGGGTCTCAAAAACCCTAAAGCAAGATATCAAGGGCCTTATCTTCCTCTTAGGGAAAGCAGCTCCTGCCTTTCTAGCTCGCCCTTTTTCTAACTCAAATCCTGACTGACAGCTCCTTCCTAGGATTTCTCCACCCATTGGGCTGCATGAAGACACAGAATCAATTTCCAAAAAACAAGTAGGAGTTGACAGGCTGGACTAGATGGTCAAACAAGCTGAATTATTCTAATAGTGAAAATATAATGGGAAGTCTGTGGTTCAGGCATATCAGAAAACAAAACAAAATAAACAACAACAAAATAAAAAAATAAAAAACACTGTACCACTTTAAAGACTGAAGTGTGAAGAAGTGGACTTGATCCAAGAAAGCTAACAATATAAATAAAGCAGTTAGTCTTTAAAGTGCTACAGTGTTTTTTATTTTATTTTGTTTATTTTATTTTGTTTTCTGATATAATGGAAAGGTTATCACAGAATTTCAGAATCTTTTGACTTGCTGTACTATAGAAAAATCTGTTTCCATAAATACTGACTGCATCAGAGGAAGAAGGTGAGCTAGCCAGCACAAGGACACAATGAATGGAAATTGATGCTGATAAAAATATTTATTTTACCACTAACCAACAAGTGAGGAAATAAGACCTACTAGCTGTGATTGGGGTCTTATTCCCCTACATATAAGTAAGAGTCTTTGTTGTATCCTGCTAATTAATAGTTTGGGGTTGTGAGGAATTTGTTCTCAGGGAGACCTAGCAGGAATTGGAAGAGGTTAATGGGCAAGAAAAAAAGCACAGAGAGGAAATTGGTTCTGAATTTGAATGGGACATTTTAAACAAAGAATTCTGCAAGGAATGTTTAAATTTCTTTCTTAAGGAGGAAAGGTCAAATACAAAACACTTTCAGGTGACCAGAACAAGTGGGATCTGCATTTTCTGTCAGTACACACTGTTATATTAATTTTGTTACTTTCCCCCCTTATACTTGTCTAAAAAACAACAACGAACAACCATGAAGGCCAGTGTTAAGTTACGTATCTATTTACTGTATTTTCTTCCCCTCAGAAAAAAACCAGCATGTTGTTTATAATTCAGTAGTGAAGACTCACCGACATGTTACTACACTATAGGTTTTTCCCTGTTTTATAAGGTATCTCTTTTAGACTTCAGACTTTTCAGAGTTTGCTTATGAAAATGAAAACATAATGGGAGTCTGGAAACAATGCTTGTTCCTCAATGAAAGTCTTGGGTTTGGGTCATGAGATCAGATTGTCTTCATCACACCCTGACAAAACAACTTGTGAGTTTTGGAACATTTAGCATGGTCAGGGTGGCTGTCATTGAGCCTGGCCTTGACTCTTTTCATAGGCTACAAGATAAGAATGAAGGGGATACTCTGATGTGATGTTTATTTGATAACAGAGGGAAGCAGAATGAAAAATAAAAAGGTTATGTAATTTCTGTTAATGTCCAATTGACTAGAAGTGAATCTTTGTTTAGATTTCAAGACTTCCTTCAACCTTGTTAGCATGTAACCTTCCTTTCTGCAGTATGCATGACAAATAGAATCTAGTTATTATCTTTTGGACATCTGTAATCTTGTTCAGGGCCTCCATTCCTTTCATTTCTCCAAAGCTTCATCCTGGAACATAGCATCTGGACTATTGCCAGCCATGTGAAAGATCATGATTCATGCAGAGTATTAGCAGGAAAGCTGAGGTCTTTGCTGTGGTAAGAAAAATTACAGATGGAAGTATTCTGATGTTCACTAGACATTTGCTCTAGGAGTCAATTGTGAGGAACAGTTGCAATTTCTTGTTTCATTCATATGTGCAAGAATCATTATCACTGGATATGACCTTAACAGTTATAGAAATTGATAATAATGTGTGTATGAAAAAGCCATTCCGGTTGTGGTTGTCCATCAATCACTTTAAACCAGGGGTTCCCAACTTTTCAAGCTGGGGGCCAGGTCATGCTTTGAGAGCCGGATGGCTATTTTGCCTTGCCTGCATGATGAGGGTACCCATTTTGTCCTGGTAGCTTCAAGGGGTGGTCATTTTGTTTCTTGAATGTCCTTAGAGGGGAGGCACATGCAATGGCACCACAGGACAGATCCGGTCCATGGGCCATAGGTTGAGAACCCCTGCTTTAGACCTTGTTGACAGGATTGACTTCATTTTCTGCCACATGTATGCACAGCACTGAACTGGGCATTGTGGGAAATTTAAAATTATAACCAGGGGCCCACCACAGCAGGAGTGGAGAAATCATGATGAGCTTCCCTTAAAGTTTGAGTGGGTCTTGCCTGTTGTGCTAGTTGATTAAACTCAGAAGATGCTTTTTGAACCTATGATTGCCAAAGATTGTTCTCTGTGATTGAGCTGTTGAGGAAAAGCTAAGGCTGGCTGGAGGAGAAACAATGGCAAAACTAGGATCAAACACAAATCAAGGACAGAACCAGGATGAGGTATCTCAGTGGTTTAAGACAGGAGTGCCCAAACCTTTTGGGCTGAGGGCCAATCACGTGGTCCAGTGGTCCAGTCACATGGTTCCTCCCATCAGAAACAGAAGTAAAACACACCTTCCAATCTGTTTTGCAACAGGATGAGATAGGTTTTAGGCTGCCATTTTTTCTTCTTAAACCAGGGGTGCCCAAATTATGGCCTATGGGTTGGATCTGCCCCCTGATACCAATTCATCCAGCCCACACTGCCCTGATTGCTCCTGGGAGCAGAAGTAAAATCCGCCCATCCAGGTGCTTCCAGGAGCAATGAGGTTGGTGCGGGCCAGATGAATCAGGCATCAGGGGCTGGCTCCAGCCCACAGGCCATGGTTTGGGCACCCCTGGTTTAAGAATTTCCCTGTTGGATACTTGATGATTTTGAAAAGTCACAGGTCAGACCATGGTGGCTGAAGATGAAGAGAATTGCCCTCCTACATATCTAGAAGGCACCAGGGTGGGAGAAGGCAGTCACAGTCCACCAAATGAAAACAATGATTGTGGAAAATACTGGCCAATGGACTTCAGCAAGAAGAAGACACAAGTTCTCTGTGTGACTGTGGCAGCAGTAACTATTAATAATTTAATAATTAATAACATCTAGCTCAGGTTTGTTTACATTATAATCTTTTATTTATTTATTTATTTATTTATTTATTTATTTATTTATTCATATTTACATGGCACCCTACTCAACAATCAACTCAGGGCGGCTAACATGATAATAAAACAGACAGGTGTCACAGCCCTGTTATATCTCACGTCTAACCCTAAAACATACCATGATAAAAAATAATACCATGTAAAGTACAGTAATACCCCGGATAACGATTGCATCGGATAACGCTAGAATTGGATAACGATGCAAGTTTTTTGGAAAAAACTTGCATCAGATAACGATTCTTTTAGTGTTGTCTGATGCAATGGTCTGCGGGTGTGGGGTGGTTTGGGTAGAACTACCCAATCCACACACACCCCCACAGCGGTCTCTGCCACTGCAGTAGGGTTGGGGAAAAGCACCCGCCTTTCCCCGACCCTACTGCAGTTGGAAAGGCTCCTTGTTTCTTTCCCTCTCTGTATTTAAACTACAGGGAAGGGGGAAAGAGAGAGACGTGATTGGTTCTCTAGAGAACCAATCACATCTCTCTGTTTCCCCTTCCCTGTAGTTTAAATACAGGGAGGGAAAGGGAGGGAGAGAAAGAAAGACGGAAGCAGTTATTTTTTCCTCCCTGTATTTAAACTACAGGAAGAGAGAGGGTTGTCTTTTAAATACAGGGAGGGGAAGAAAAAAACACAACCCTCTCTCTTCCTGTAGTTTAAATTTAACCGCTGCGGGTGCGGGGTGGCTTTAAAGTTCTTTCCCTGCCTGCCTTTAAAGTGGTTTGTTCCTGAAGTCAGGGCTTTTTTTTTTTTAGTGTTGTTCGATGCATGCATCAGACAGTGCTAAAAATCGGATAACATAGTGACTTGTGGAACCAAGTCATAACGTTATCCGGGGTATTACTGTATAATACAAATGCAATTCAGCTGGAATTAATCACAATAAATGTCCAAAGCAAAGCAAAACAAAGCAATCACACTTATATACCACCCCATAGTGCTTAGTTCACTCTCTGGGTGATTCACAAGTTAATTGGCATTTAGCCCTCCAACATTCTGGGTACTCATTTTACCAACCTCGAAAGAATGGAAGGCTGAGTCAACCTAGTGCTCTGGTCAGGATCCAACATACTGTATAACATTTTGACTGCAGGACAGCAGTTTAACCACTGCACCACCAGAACCCAGTGAAAGCAATAGAATTTAGTCATGAATTTATTTATTTATTTAATCAAATTTATATATTGTCCTCCTTACCAAGGCAACTCAGGTCAATTTAACATCTCATATAAAAACATCAGCAGCAAATTTGAATCCAGAATCCTAAACATGTTTTTAATTTCTTCCTAAAAGGCAGCAACTCCGTCTGGAGACACAGCTCCATTGACAGGAGGTTCCATAGGGTTGGAGCAGACACAGAGAAGGCCCTCCTTCTGGTGCCAGAGAGATGTGCCTCTCTGGCTGATGGAACAACCAAAGAGCCTCTCTGATCCACCCTGGTGGGACGGACAGATGTTCTTGTGGTGAGGTGGTCTCCTAAGTATCCTGGCCCACTACCATTTAGGGATTTAAAGGTGATTACCAGCACCTTGAATTGCACCCGGAGACATACTGGCAGCCAGTGCAACTCCCGAAGCAGTAGCGAGGCACATGCATAACACCCGCACCCCATCACCACCCGGGCAGCCGCATTCTGGACCAGTTGCCTCCGAATGGTCACCAAGGGCAGCCTCATGTAGCGTGCATTACAATAATCAAGTCTGGAGGTGACTAAAGCATGTGTGACCATGAGCAAGGAGTCCCGATCTAGGAGCGGGCATAATTGGTGAATAACATGAAGTTGTGCAAAAGCCCTCCTGGCCACGACTGCCACCTGCTCTTCGAGCAGTAGTCGTGAGTCCAGGAGAACCCCCAGATTACGCACCGGGTCTCTATGGAGCAAAACTGCTCCATCCAGGACCAAAGATGGTAGTTCCCAAGATAACCCAGGACCCCTGACCCTGTAGCCTGTTGCCCCCCCTCCAGACCCTGACAGCCTCCAGGCACCTGGAAAAGACTTCCACTACATCGCTTATGAATTGTAAGTAGGGAATGCAGGCTGGCCTTGTTTACATTTAGTAAAAGCTAAAGGTCTCACTTGCTCAAAAACCAGTTGTGTCTGGCCCTAGGGGGAGGTGCTTGTCTCCCTTTACAGCCAAAGAGCCAGTGCTATCTGCATCTCTGGACATTTCTGTGTCATGTGGCAGGCATAACTAGACACCGATGCTTTCCCATTGAGTCAGTACCTGTTCATCTACTTGCAATTTCTTGCTTTTAAACTGATACGTTGGCAGGAGCTGGGACAGACAACAGGCGCTCACTCCATCACACAGCACTCAGGTGTTAAACTGCTGACCTACTGACTTTCCAGTTGTCAAGTTCAATGTCTTAACCACTAAGTCACTGAGGGACCCCGTTTCTATTTACTGGGAGGTAAATCCTGCTGAGCCCATTGAGACTTATTTCCAGCCAAGTATACATAAATCTGTATTTGAGATGACAATCCTGTTGCTCAGTGCCATTTAACTGTATGAGACTTATTTGTGAGTGAAAATACATTTCATTTTTACTCTCTTGACTAGGTTTTTGCTGGATTGTGTCATATATGATTATTGCTTAAACATGCATGCATCTTTGGTTTCTGCATCTCTGTGTGTCTCTCTGTCCATTTATCTGTGTGAATTTTTAATCTAGTGTGTGTACACACATAGCACATACACATACTCTCTTTTACAAGGCTTCAAAACAAATTGTCAGTTCTGTCACAAAAGTCCACAGGAACTTCTGTCTATCAAAAATGTTAATTCACCACAAAAGAAGGGGGAGGGAAAGTGGGGAAGAGTTTTCCCTCTAATGTAGAAGAAACAGGTCGTATACCTTCTTCTGCAAACATCACTAGTAAAGCTTCATTAGTATGTATTTTCACATAATTCAATTAGCCAAAATACATACAAATGCCAGCAGTGCTGTTCCCTGCTCAGGGAATGTTGGTGAGGCTTTAAACAGATCTGAAACAAGAATTGCATAAACAGCATGTAAAGTCCTGTGCATACAAAGATACCTTCAGGGTTCTAATAAATTCATGAAACTTTTAAAAGCATGATTTCCTAGCAGGCAATCACTTTTAATTAAGAGGATCACCTACAGCAACACATGTCCTTCAAAAACTTACATTATTTTTTTCGTTTTTGAATTTCAAAGTTTCTGTAGTAAAAGTTGAATTGCTGAGTAGCTTAACCTCAAAAGGCTGTCAGGCTTTCATGGCAGTTATAAACCACTGTGGTGCCTTCTTTATGAGAAGAAAAGATTCTTAACACAACAGAGAATGAAGGAAATCTCTTTCTACTCACAGCTAGAAGCAAGCATTTCCTCTGAAAGGTCAGAAAACTTTTCCTCAGCTAAAGAATATTTTTAAGGACACTGTCGCTACTTGCCCAAGTAATCTCTGGTAATTTGCTGTATGAATTAAACATACAATTGGATTTATTTATTATTATATATACTGAGGGCTTCTCATCCTCGTTTCCCCTGTCATTGCTCTTTAAAGAAATATGAAGCACTGTAAAACATTTAAGATTGCCAATTGAGTAAGTAAATATACTAGAATTGTGGCTTGGTTGTTGAAGGAGGGTCATTAAAGAACAACTGATTGCACCCTTCCCTATCAAAAGACTTGCACATAGGGAGGGGAAAAATTCTGCCTGTATCCTGTCTGTATACATTTTGATGCAATCCAGAGCCTGATTTGGTGTTTCCTGATTTGGTCTAAATCAGTGGTTCCCAACAAGGGGTACGCAGCCCACTAGTGGACTTCAATTCCCAGAAGCCTAAGTCAGTACATTGGCTGATCAGTGCTTTGGGGAAATGACTTAGGCTTCTGGGAATTGAAGTCCAAAAACCAGCATTTGGGAAACTCTGGTCTAAATTGATCCAGACTCAGTCTGATCCAATCTAGACCTTGGGTATAAATCAAGACAGAATCACTACCTCTTTCACTGGGAAATTTAAAAAACTATAGCTATTGGTTCAAACTTGACATTCAGCTTAAATCAGTGGCAGAGCCACTAGGGAGACGCACTGCTCCCTGATCTGCTCAATGCCTAAATAAGGACTTGGAGATTAGTACTTGATCCAACCTGATCCTTTTCATGTCCACAAAGAAATCAAACATGAAGTCCTGTCAGGAGTAAAGAATGATTAGCCTCATGAGTCATGCTCTTAAGATCTTTTTGAAAATAATCCATAGTAGAATTTATAACAAATATGAAAAAGCACAGGTGATACACAATTTGCCTTCCAGAATTGTATGGGTACCAGAGAGGAATTGTTTACAATGTAGGTCCTCATACAAAGATGTAGAGAATGAGATGTGATGTGCAGGTAAGTTTTATAGATTATGCAAAAGCCTTTGACAGATGCCAGCTTGAGAAGATGATCACAGCATTGAAGAAAATAGGTGTAGATCAGGGGTGTTCAAACTAAGGCCTGTGGGCCGGATCTGGCACCCGACACCAATTCATCCAGCCCGTGCCACCCTCACCACTCCTGGAAGTGGAAGTAAAACATGCATGCATGGGCATGTAATGTGCCCACACATGTCCAGAACACTGTTGTAAATGACCAGCAGCTGTCCTAAATGTGTTTACAACAGCCACGGGTAATTTACAGCAGCGTTCTGTGCATGTGTGGATCTGTTATGTGTCCATCCATGCACGTTTTACTTCTGCTTCTGGTGGGAGGGACCATGTGACCAGCAGACTCAACCATGTGACTGGCCCATGGCCTGAAAAGTTTGGGCACCCCTGGTGTAGATGATAAAGATATCAGAATAATCACCAACCATTATTGAAATCATACAGCTCAAGTCAGAGTTGAAGAACAGCTGACAGAGCAAGTTCAAATTTGCAGAGGTGCATGACAAGGTTGAGTGTTATCGCCAACACTGTTTAATATATATTCGGAGAGTAATTTTTCAGAAGCACTATCAGATTTAAACATTGGCATTAAAATTAATGGGGCATATCTGAATAACATCTGATATGCTGATGACACAGTGTTGTTGACTACAAACCTTGCAGATCTTCAGTTGATGCTAGATTGAGGCGGAGCTTCAAGTGCAGAATATCACTTGGATCTCAACACCAAGAAGACTAGATATCCTAGCAAGCTAATGGCAGGAACACAGGAAATCGGAAGAGTTGATAAAATTGTCTATTTGGGGAGTATGTTAAATGAAAATTGATATCCCAAGGTAGAGATTAAAATATGAAAAGAAAAAGCAAGATCCATCTTCATAAAAATGCAACATTTGTTATGCAATAGAGATCTAATTCTTGCTAAAAAGATCTGAATAGTGAGATGCTACATATTTCCAGTGTTGTTAAATGGAGTCAAAGCTTGGACATTGTTCTTTTGCCTCTGTATAGTGGTTAGTAGACTGGGGCTTTTTTTGGCTTTAACCTAATTACTCCATAACCAAAAGTATTGTTCATACTTGTATTTGTATTTTGGATTTGTATGCCGCTTTATTCGCCGAAGCGACTCAGAGCGGCTAACAACATAAATAATACAATACAGTATCACAGTATCACATGACAAAACATATTAAGGTATCACATATCAAAGTGTCACATAACACACACACACACACACACACACACACACACACACACACACACACACACACACATCCCCCATCACAATTACAAAATCAAGACATTATTAAAACATTTTAGCAACACTTCAAATAATTCAAAAACAGATCAAAAACATATCAAAAATCCCCAATCACAATTACAAATCAAAATCAAAAATCCCAAACAATCCCACCACACCCCCACAAACCCAGAAGCCAAATCTACTTCAAAAATAAATAAATAAATAATAATTAATTAATAATTAAACTATATATTTGTCTGTTGCTCTTCCCCAGTACCTGATTGAATGTCTTCTGAGTCTCATTTTTCATCAGTATCTCATGTTCAATTTTGGATTGTCTCATCAGAGGGTTGTTAAACTTACTGAGGAGTGGTTACCATTGTCTTTCTTTATTTACCCTGGATATCACTGCCATGTTCTATGAAAGACCCTCCACCCATGCATGGTTACTTTTCACTATTGCTGCCACCCAGTAAATGTGTCCAAGAGTTTCTCCACCTCCTTCACTATTGGAACAATCAATTATCTGATGGTGATGTGACTGATTATACTGGTGGCTGCATCTTCATTTGACCTCAACTTTGACTATTCCATCTTGAGTTGACCCTGCTATGAATCCAGACTCATAATGGAGTCAAACACTGTTCTTTGCTTCTCTGACAAACACATGAAACCCATCCCCATATTAAACTACATCCAACAGGGGTACAAAATATCCAGAAGTGGTTTATCATTGCCTGATTTTCCCCATGGTTATCTTGGAAATACAGTACTGCTGTTTGAAATGGGTCATGTATGTTGCAGAGGGACCAACATCATTTTACTGTACATTGTAGAGCAGGCAGAAACTAGATTATAAAGGACAACTACTGGACAATTAAAAACACTGAGAAGGACACAGCTGCATCACAATGATCAAGATGTGCCAGAATAAATTAGCATCATGCAAAGTTGGGGCCATGTTTAATTCATAGGCTGTGCCTATATTTAGCCATCTTATTATTTGTAATATAATCCAGCCATTTATTGAAGGTTAATGCCAAGAATTACTCCTGGGTATTTTGTAGCTATGTCACAGGTCACTGTAGCCCTTCTAATCTGAAGCTACTTAGGAAGACTGAATGTGTTGAAAAGAAATTGATAGAGAATTGCAAGTTTAATAAAGGAAAGCGAGTTCTAATTGCTGTTCTCTTATCCCAGGTGCTTTTTATTTTTGGGGGAAGAAAAGGAACACAGGAGACAAAGGAAATATTATCAGTGGTTAATAAAAGAATACTGTCCTCTGACTTCATAAGTATACCACTGCTAAAATTCAGACATATATGTGGCATACGGAAAATGATTGAAGAGAAGAAGACCTGCCACTGTCTATGGAGGCACTCCAGGAATCAGTGGATGTAGGTCTGACAAGAAGCTGCTGAAAAAGACTCTTTGAAAAGTGATATGAAATTCAGAAAGAAGACTGAGAAGCGTGGAGATAAGCCATCAAAATGGCAGAGTTTTGAGCCAAAAATGTTAAGAATATCCACAGTTGGCATTCACATTTGATAATGTTTGCATGTGTGAATTTAAAAAAAAATAGAATGGGGCAAGTTTGTCAGTTTTCTTAGATTAGAACTTTTAAAAAGAATTACAGAGAATTTAGGCCACTCTGAACGAAAGAATATATGCAGATAATGTACTCAACCATGCAGCCTGTGAAGTTAATCCTGAGGGAAAGTGTCCAAAAATTTTAGGTCTTTGGACCCACTTATTGCTGGATCTTGGTATCTGACATCTTGCTTTCAAACTGCTAGGTTGGCAGGAGTTGGGACAGAGACAGGAGCTCACTCTATCATGCAGCACTCAGATCTCAAACTGCTTTTCTGTCAACCTTCTAGTCATCAGGTTCAGTGTCTTAACCACTAAGCTACTGCAGTCTTCAGTTTATACCAATGATAAAGCTAGTGATGGTGGGGAAATTGCAATAATGATAGCAATTGTATATATCACCCCATATCACTTAGTGTACTCTTTGGGTGGTTTGCAAGGTATTTAGAATTTTGCCCACAACATGTTGCGGAATCAAACATAGAACATGAGCAGAGTTTGGGGGGACTCTTGGTTTTATAACACAAGGTAGCATAACTTTTGAGCAGAAATTGCCTTAAGTTAAGCAATCACTGTAAACATCTGTTGCATACTAGGTTGTATACTACAGGGTGTCCCAAAAGTTGCCACACATAGGAAAAAAATGGGAAATTGTTGCTGAATGTACCTTTTTGTACAAATATTTATCACAATTTTTTTTACCAAATACTATACTGTATATACAAAATATTCTCTAAGCATTAGCCACCTCTTTTTACACATACATGAAGTTCCAAGCTACCTGTTGTTTTGCAATATTTCCTATGTATAGTGACTTTTGGGACACATTGTATAAACATGCAGCTTATAATATCTACAGAAGGCATTCTCAACCCTTTAAAGCCAGGGGCGGGGGTCACACTCCCTCAGACAGCTTCAGGGGCTGGATGAATGGCCATTTTGCCCTTCCTCCATCACATGGCACTTCCTGGCATGGTGGAGACAGTGGGCCCCCACATAAAATGGTGCCATGGTCCACATCTGGCCCATGGGCCACAGGTTGAGAATCCCTGATCTACAGTGATAATTTCAAATTTGATTTGATTTGAATAGCTACAATGATTCTTAATTTAGGACCTTGCTATTTATTAACGGACTACCTGTCCCTGTATGAAGTGGATGAGAGACCCGCTTAAGAATACCAATGCTTTGGGAGACCTACCTAACAGGAGCTTTAGGGCTTTCTCTTCTATCACTCCCAGGCTAGTGAATGGCTTCACTTCAGAACTGTGATCAGTTCAGAATAAATCATAGTGCCTACTCATTAAGTTTAATGGAGAGTTGGGGGAGAGCAGCTAGTCTGTGGTTTTTTTTACACTGTAGTTGGTTTCCTTGAATTTGTGATTTTGTAGCTAAATTTGATTTTTTTTTTGTTTATTTATTAAGACTCATTTGTCTTGGACACCACTTTGTAGTGGAAAGGTGGGGTATAAACAAAATAAGTAAATAAAATGTTATCTATCCATCCTTTTTCACACAGATGGAGATGTCACTGTTTAAACTAAAAGGGCTTTGTATGACACATATTAATGTACTCGAACATTAAATAAAACTTTTCTTCTATGGGTGATTATGTAACTGGGCTTTCCTGCCTTATCTTTTTAACAATGACCTATATCCTTTCAAAATCTACTCACAGAGGCTGAAGGACCCTTTCTAATTGTGTGCTATATGTGCTATATGATGCAGGGTGATACACATGGAGGAGGAAATTCACAGAAATCTCCCCCTTTTGTGTACAGAAGAGCACCTCAGAATGCAGGCTTAATATGTTTTTGATTCAAAGTTATTACTTAATTTATATGTAAATTTATGCTGATACAAGGATAAATTGAGATTGTGGTTAAGATTAACAGATTACACAAGACTGACTGAATGATGGCTTTACCTATTCTTGTGACAGGGTAGAATATTGATAATATTCTAGAATTCACATTATGATGGATAGACATACATATGTATATATTTACATACATGTCTTGCAAAGTCTATATTCTAATATATCACAATCTCTTTCTCTTTCACAGGGATAAATAAATAAATGCTTCACTTTCCTGAAGATCAGCATCACATTTCTACATACCAAGATAATCAGGCATGAGGGACATCCTCTTGAAATCTGAACATTTTTCCATGAATGCAACATAATGTGTACTATTAAAGTAAAAATGTAAGCATGACAAAAAGTGAAAGGGAGAGATTTGTTTGTTGAGATAGAGAGTTTGAAATCCAGCTTTGAACTCTTGAATATGCTGCCATATTCGTGGTGCTAAGTGAGGGTTGGAGCTCTTCCCCCTGGAAGAATCAACATATTTAACCCTTTCCTGACAGGCAGGTTCATCACAGAGTCATAGAATAATTGAGTTGGAATGGGTCTGTGAGGTCATTAAGTCCAACCCCATGCTAAATGCGGGAATCATGATTCTTTTCATTGTGGGAGTGAAAACACCTCTTAAATTTCATTTGGTTGCCTTTTAATAGGAATTCTGCATTTGCATATGTCTTCAAAAATGAAACAGGGATAATTTAGAAAAAAGATTACCATATTTGCTGGCACGTAAGACCCATCCACCCCTTAAAATACATTGGGAAAATGGAGTGTGTCTTGTACTGTATATAGTGGCCTATTTTGGTAACAAGGGGGGTGCATTTTATACTCCTATATATATTATACACCGGCAAATACGGTAACTCCCATTCTGTGTGAGAAAGCAAAATGAACATATCTGCTGGTCATCTTTGGAAAGGCAACTGGTATGTTCCCATCCCTTGCTCTTTTCTTTGTCTCTCTATTGGGTGTACATTCAGCTACTTTGGAATAGGTCTGTCTTCAGTATCTTCAGAGAATTCCAGATTACATTTCTCTTGAGGTGTTTTATCCCTGGAGACTGTTCCTTAAAATTATACTAGACTGGGTCATATAAGTCAAAATATTTCCTGTACTTTACTGTCACCTTGAGCGGATTCAAGGTTTTGGGTGGTATGGTGCTTTCTTTGATGCAAACAAAAGGAGAACAATGTGAACCTCTGCCTGGAAGCTGTTACTCTCCAGTCCCATTTGCTTGTTTGTATTTTCTTGTTGAGTCAAGGAGACAAGACATGACATCCCACTCCTGCGTATGCATAAACGGTCAATGAATGACTTAAAGTAAAGCCTATCATCAGCAGAGTGGTACCTATTTTACTTAAAGCCAGAATACGTAGCCTTGCATTAATGTCTTTTTGGAAAGCAATCTTCTAATTTGGGGGACAGGGGATGTCTTTTGGTCTTATTTGTGTTCTTTTAAGTGGTTATGATTTGAGTTGTCAGCCCAGCTGTATGTGAGCTACTGTAAAGAAAAGGTACTTAACCTTTTATAGTGAAAGATTTGCCTTAAGTCCATCAATAGGTTGAGAAATTTGGTGCATAATTACAAAAAATAATAGTGGAATATTATGTTAGTTTGTAGGTAAGAGAGAATCCATTTTAAACTTCAATATAGATATTTGGATATACTTTGTTCCTTATGAAATGAACAAATATGATTGGTAGGAAGTTGTATTAAGACAAGTTATAATCAGGAAAAACAAGACCTGGAGCAGACTGTGGCTCAGATCATAATCTACTGATTGCAAAATTCAGACTTAGACTAAAAAATTTAGGGAAAACAATTAGGCCAGACAGGTATGACCTAGACAACACCCCTAACAGAGGCGTAGCTACCGCCGTATCTGCCGTATCAATTATACGGGGCCCCTGGGCCACGGGGCCCCCCAACGTGCGTAAACAAAACAAATCTTTACCCTTCCTAAGGGCCCCCAAACAAATTTTATACGGGGCCCCGCCAAGGCACGCTACTCTTCTGACCCCTAAGGAATACACAGGGGAGGCATGGAACAGATTCATACTAAAATAAAAGAAGTGTAAGAAAGGAAAGTGGTTGTCTGATGAGGCCCTTAAAACAGCAGAGGAAAGAAGGGACGCAAAAGGCAAAGGAGAAAGGAAAAAATTCAATCAATTGAATACATAATTTCAAAGAAAAACAAGGAAAGATAAGGAAACCTACCTAAATGAGCAGTACAAAGAAATAGAGAACAACATAAGGTGTAGGACCAGAGATCTTTTTAAAAAATTGGCGAAATCAAGGGAACTTTAAAAGCAAAAATGACCATGATAAGGGACAAAAATGGCAAGGATTTAGCTGATGCAGAAGAGATTAAGAAAAGATGGAAAGAGTACACAGAGGAACTCTACAAAAAGGACCTCAACAGCCCTGATAATCACAAGGATGAGAACATTGTACTTGAGCCAGACATCCTAGTGAGTGAAGTCGGAAAGGCCCTAAAAAGCACTGCAAACAACAAAGCCAGTGTTGATGGTCTCCAAGTTGAATTTTTCAAAGCCCTACAAGATGATGGAATCAAATTATTACATTCTATATGCCAGCAGATTTGGAAAACACAACAATGGCCACAGGATTGGAAAAGATTCCAAAAAAGGGTAATCAATCCCAAAGAAGGGTAATGCCAAAGAATGTTCAAATTATCAAACAATTGCGCTCATCCCACACACTAGCAAGGTGATGCTCAAGATAATACAGGATAGAGTGCAGCAGCACATGGAGAGAGAATTACCAGAAGTGCAGGCTGGGTTCCAAAGAGGCAGGAGGACTAGAAACCACATTGCCAACATAAGATGGATCAATGAGAAAACAAAGGAATACCTGAAACAAGTCTACTTCTGTTTCATTGACTACACCAAAGCCTTTGACTGTGTGGACCACAACAAAATGTGGCAAGTAATTAAAGAGATGGGAATACCCAGTGGTGGGCTCAAAAATTTTTTTACTACCACACTGTGGACGTGCCATGGTGGGCGTGGCTGGGGGAGCCCTGCGTTGAACACAAATTATGACTACTTTATTTCAAAACTTGGATGAGCAGGGCCAGCCAGAATTTCTGCTTCTGGTTCTGGTGAACTGGTGCGAACCTCCTGATGCCTACCACTGGGAATACCTTATATGCCTCATGAGAAATTCATTCATTCATTCATTCATTCATTCATTCATTTACATTTCTATACCACCCTGCTCACCAAGGCGACCCAGGACGGTTTAACATATCATAAAACATCAGAACAATACAGGTTAAAATTTAAAAAGTTCTTAAAATCTATAATTAAAACCAATTAAAAATTACAACTAAGTTTTTCTCTTAATTTAAAACTTAAGGGAACCGGGGGGGGGGGGGAGGTCAAACCAGCCAGCAAGCTGAGGTCGTTGTGCCTCCAGTACCCCAGACCTGCCCTGCCATCCAGGTTTTTACACCCTTCTGAAAGGGCAGCAGCTCTGCCTGGAGGCACAGCTCAGTTGGCAGGAGTTTCCAAAGGGCCAGAGCAGACACAGAAAAGGCTCTCCTTCTAGTGCTAGAGAGATGAGCCTCTCTAGCTGATGGCATGAAATCTAGATGGAAATCTGTACATGAGTCAAAAAGCAACAGTTGGGACAGAATACAGAATGACAGAGTGGTTTGGAATAGGAAAAGGAGTGAGACAAGGCTGCATTTTGTCACCCTGCTTATTCAACTTATACACAGAGCACATAATGCACAATGCAGGGTTGGACGAATCACAAGTTGGGGTCAAAATTGCTGGGAGAAACATCAATAATTTGAGATACACAGATGATACTACTCTAATGCCAGAAAATGAAGAAGACCTAAAGAAATCCTGCTTAGGTTGAAATAGGAGGTGCAAAAGCTGGTTTAAGACTCAACATCAAGAAAACCAAGATAATGGTTATAATCGGTCCCTGGAAGAAGTAGAAGCAGTGACAGACTTTACTTTTATAGGATCAAAGATCACTGCAGATGGTGAATGCAGCCATGAAATAAAAAAGGAGACTGGTTCTTGGGAGACAAGCTAGGAGAAACCTGGGGAACATAGTTAAAAGTAGAGACATCAACTTGCAAACAAAAATTCACATAGTCAAGAAAATGGTATTCCTGGTGGTAACGTATGGTTGTGAGAGCTGGACCATTAGAAAAGCTGAGCACAGAAGAATAGACACATTTGAAATGTGGTGTTGGAGGGGAGTTTTGAGAGTACCCTAGACAGTGAAGAGAACAAATAGGTCAATCTTAGAAGAAATTAACCCTGACTTCTCCTTAGAAGATCAAATAGTAAAGATGAAGCTAAAGTACTTTGGATATCAAATGAGAAGAGAGGATTCACTTGAGAAAGCCTTGATGCTGGGAAAGGTGGAGGGCAAAAGAAGAAGGAGGCGGCCAAAAATGAGATGGCTAGATGGTATTGTTGACCCAATGGACACAGAGCTGGGTGGGTTGAGGAAGATGGTGGAGGACAGGGGTGCCTGGAGGGCAATGGTCCACAGGGTTTCAAAGGGTCGGAATTGACTGTGCGACTGAACAACAACAATATATAGAATGAACATAGGAGCTGTATAATTTGCCTGCCTTTTCACTTTCTTTTATTAATATGGTAACATTAACTTTGTGTACATATATAATGATAATTGTTGGAGGTTACTTAAAAAATGATCTAGCTCCTCATCCATGCAGGAAATCCACTATGAACATCATGTTGAGGGATCTTTATTTACCAGTGAGGAAGAGACCAAAACCTATGACTTATATCAAACAACAGGATTTCAGCCACCATTTTCCTGGTCAATACCTTCAATAGTTATTAATTCTATGTTGGTGTTCTCTCTTACATGATGAAAAATTGCATGAAAAGAGCAACAGGGGAGTGTTTCTACTGTTCCATACCTCAGCCATTCACACATTAAAGTACTCTGTAGATGGTCTATCTGTGTATGCACACAGCATGACATCAAATGAGAATGTGGACAGGATCTTTGAAGAGGTGATAGTCACCATATGTGTGCTTTATTCCTACTCTTCCTTGCTTATAAAAGAATCCAGAGTGAGAGTTTCTGAGTGGGTTAGAGGAGTGATGGATTCTCCTTGCAACAAGGCAGGGTAGCAGCATGACTAATGGAGGTAGTAGAAGAACCCTTGTTTTAAAAGCCCTGCTTTAATCCCACAGTAATGGATAATCAGCCAGTCTCCAATACTGTATTCCATTTTTGAGTAAGATGTCTCAGAACTTGAAGTTCCTGATTATCTAGCACATTATCTAGAACAGGGGTCCTCAACCTTTTAAAGTTGGGTGCCAGTTCATGCCCCCTCTTACTATTTATGGGCTGGACTGGTGGTCCCACTACTGTCGCTGCCTTTTATGGCAGCAGCAGTGGCAGGACCACCCCTAACTTCCACCACTCACCCTGCTGGTGGCAGTGGGACCACATTGAGCCCCCCTCCCCTGCTGGCAGCAGTGGGACCACCGTGATCCCCCACCAGTGGTCATGGGACCACCCTGAACCACCACCTCTCCCTCTGCCGGCAGCAAGACCATTCTGAGCCCTCCCATTCCCCCCACTGCAGTGGTGGGACCACCTCAAGCCCCCACCACTACCCACCACTGGTGGCAGTGGAACCACCCCAAGCCCCCTGACACTCCCCTCCACCACCAGCAGCAGTGGTGGGCACATCCCAAGCCCCAAACATTCCCACCACCACCACCGGTGATGGGACCATCCCGAGCTCCCCCCCTCCCCAACACACTGCTTCCCTGCTTGCTGGCAGCCACATGAATCTGATGGAAAAGCTGCTCTCAGTCAGAGTGGCCACTGGGAAAGATGTGGGCGACCACGTGTATCTGCTGCTTCTGCTTCCACCATGGCTTCCTCAATCTTAGACCCCTCTGCTTGGCTTGGCATGTCCCCAATGGTGCTCCATAGCAGGGCAGGTTGTAAACCTTCTTACAACATCCGTCCTGCTATGGAGCACAGTTAGGGACATGCCAAGCCAAGCAGAGGGGTCTAAGATTGAGGAGGAGGAGGAGGCACAAACAGAAGAGGTGGCTGGAGCGAGGGCACGCGCTGGATGGAATGGTGCCATGGGCCGTAGGTCGAGGATCCGTAATTTAAAGCCATTACAGGCTGGCTTTAAGCCCAGCTGTGTAACAGAGATGTCTTTGGTTACCTTGGTGGGAACTGGGCAAGGGGAGTGTGTCCACATTGTTTCTGCTGGACCTCTCAGTGACATTGACCGTGTATCCTTCTGAGCAGTGGTGAGATGTCAAAATTTTTACTACCCCACCATGATGTCATCACAGTGTGGGCGGAGCTAACATCATGATGTCATGGGTGGAGCCAACATCATGATGTCATGATGTTGTGGGTGGGCCAAAGAAAAAATAAAAATAATAAAAAATAAAATACAATAAAAATAAGCACACACACACACACCTCAACCCACCCACCCACCCACAACACAAACCCGTAAATAAATAAATAAATAAATAAAATAAATAAAATAAAAAATAAATTAAAATACACCCACCCACAACACAAATCAACCAGAGCTTTTAAACCAGAGCTTAAAGCTTATTCTGGCTAGGTCAGATGGAAGGAACTACAGAATGAACTCACCACAAGATGGCTTCATTTTGGCACTTTTCAACTTTTAAACAGTTAAAGAAGTTAGGTACTAAGTCTTTGCCTAACCAGTTCTCTAGGATATCTAGGGGAGCAGGCTATAGGGAGCTTCCTCCTCCCCACTTGGGAGGACAGCAAGGAGGCTATGCATACGTGCCAAGCACTGTAGGCATGCATGCACACCAAGTGCTTGGCATGCATGCGCAGTGGGGGAACCAGTGAAAAGGTAAGCCCTGAAGGTGGTTCCCCCCAAAAGCTGCAACCGGTTCTCCGGGACACTGGGAAAAGTTACTACCGGTTCTGGAGACCTGGTAAGAACCTGTTACATCCCATCGCTGCTTCTGAGGCACCTTTCTGGAATGGGTCTTGAGGAATTGTTTTACAATAATTCCTATCTTTTCTGGCTAAATTCAGAAGGTTGTGTCGGAGGATTCCAGTTTGATAACCTGACCTTTGGTCTGTGGTGTCCCTTATGGCTCAGCATTGTTCCCATCATATCCAATCAACTTAGCCACACCTCCAGACAGAGCTATTGACCTTCAGGAAAGGCCTAAAAACTTGGCTAGCTCAGCAGGTGTGGGGTGCTGCTGGTGGAGCAGCCTCCCCCACCCCCCACCCCATTGGCTCATATGAATGGCCGTTCAGGTTTCAGTTTGGTTTTAACCTACTGTGAATGTGGGAGGGTATTTTATGGCTTAAATGTTAAATGATTTTTATGATTTTAATTGTTGTAGGGATGTCTTTTAATTTCAATGTTTTTATGGTTGTTTGTAAGCCGTCTGGAGTCGCCTCGGCAAGATGGTGGTGATACAAATTGAATAAATAATAATAATAATCTAAGGCAGAGGTCTAGGAATTAATATGACTTTATGAGTGGAGAGACCCTTAAGGGATATTTTCGAAAGTATTGTAAGGTGGCTTAGTGGTTAAGACGCTGAACATGATGACCAGAAGTCTGGCAGTTCAGCAGTTCAAGACCCGAGTGCTGCATGACAGAGTGAGCTGCCATCTCTGTCTCAACTCCTGCCAACCTAGCAGTTTGAAAACAAGAAATTGCAAGTAGATAAATAGGTACCATTTTTTGTGAGATAGGTAACAGCATCCCATGTGCATCTAGTCATGCCTGCCACGTGACCACAGAAATGTCTGCTAATGCAGACAGCACTGGCTTTTGAACAAGGGAGACTTTTACTGTTACTTTTACTCATTATTATAAGGGACAGGGGATTGTAGAGGTGTGTTTTTCATCTTTTATCCTCTTACTTTCTACCAGTCACTCTGTTTAAAAATACCCTAAAATCCAACCATGAAAGAAACAATAAGTTATCATATCTGTCACTGAGTACAGGATTAGAGAAACACTGAGTATTGAGAGTTATGACTAGCAGACTGGAAGGTCATAGATGTAGACTAGGAGTAGATGAAACAGCACACTTGGAGAAGAACATTGGAGAAAATAGAGAGTAAATTCTTAATAATCGTGATGTAAACACTGTGTCACAACCAAACCTCTGTGTTCCATCAGCGGTCTGTGGACTGCTAGTTGAAGAACCCTTGTACAGAGCACAAACTTTGTATGGAGAAGGTGTCAGGTTCTTTATCTAGTATCTCTTTTAAAGATGGTATTAGAGATGGCTGTGGTGGATCAGCAGTTAAGAAGGTTGCCTTGTTAGCTGGAAGGCCAGCAAGTCGGAAGTTTGAGACCCAGGTACTGCATGATGGTTTGAGCATCTGTCACTGTCCCAGCTCCTGCCAACCTAGCAGTTTGAAAGCAAGAAATTGCAAGTCAGTAGATAAATATGTAAGACTTTGGTGGGAAAAGATCTTGGGGACATGAAAGGAGCTTCGTTCAGGCATCCCTTGAGCAGAGTTTCTCCAGCAAAAATCTTTTCAACCCAGAAATTTTTTTGACATGAAATTATTATTATTATTAGTGATGGCAACTTCCTTCTTCCTAAAACTTTAAAAGATCTTCTCTACTACACAGTGTTCTTTGTGCTCCAGTGTCTAGTTATGCCTGTCATGTGACCATGGAAACATCTGCAGAAGCACACAGCTCTGGCTCTTCGGCTATGAAACAGAGATGAGAACTGAACTCTAGAGTCGGATATGACTGGTTTTCAAGCAAGGGTGACCTTTCCCTTTCCCTGTAACTCTACCTTTAGTTGAACACACTGGGCCCTTGACTTAAAGACAGCTTCATATTATGGCTCCATAATTCAATGAAGCCCTCTTCCTTACACAATGTAGTAATGGAGAAATATACAAAGCACTTTTGAGGCTACCATAAATGTTCAGCTAAAGAATGAATATTTAGAAATGTTTCAAGAGAACTGAATATTTTATGACAAGCTCCACATGAGGCTGGGATCATATAAGCTGCAGTACAATAATGCATTAAGTTACCGTATATGCCGGTGTATAAGACGACTGGGTGTATAAGACGCCCCCCCAACATTTCCACTCAAAATATAGAGTTTGTTATATACTCGCCGTATAAGACTACCCCCTCTTCCGCACACCTTCCACACACTAAATAAAACATAAAAGAACATTAGATTTGATTTCAACATCTCCCTGTGGCCGGCACTAGTGCGCAAGTGCGCATGTGCGAGCTCTGCGTAGACAAGGGGCGGGGCGGAGCACCGCTGCTTCCCGCTGAGCAGAACGGGCCAGTCACGCCGAAAAGGCTGGCACCCCTGTCTCGCTGCTGATGCTCACCGCAGCCACGCTGGATACCTCAGAATACTGAATGATAAGTAGAATGAGGTGGGTGGGCATCGGGAGGCCACTATGGACACCAGGTGGGCATCAGGAGGCCACTATGGGCACCGGGCGCACATCGAGAGGCCACTATGGGCAGCTATGTCTATCCCAACTGAAGTGCACCCGGCGTATAAGACGACCACCGCACTTGGAGGCATGTTTTTCAGGGTGAAAAAGTCATCTTATACACCAGCATATACAGTATTTGTAATAACAATTTAGCAACCATAATGACTATAAATATGATTATTCTGCTCCTTAACTTAAATTTGATTTTGGAAGTAAATTGGAACAGAGATCCTAATAAAACAGAGTTTGACAAATGCTAATATGGATACGCATGGGTATGCATGCTCTTATTTCAGGGAAGAAAAGTGGTAGTATATGTATAGTATCACCCAGGGTGAATGTGTGCAGTTCTCAGATCAAAGCACAAATTAATACTGAGATCATATAAGAGGAAATCGGGGGAAAAGGTCTGCCTTGAGATCAAATGAAACATTTGTATAGAACTGTATTCAAAATGGATACAAATGCTCCAGTTCCTTCAGAATTATGGGTGAATCAAAGGGGGAAAATTACATCCAAGAAGACAAAGCAGGCCACCAGAGTCTAGCCATGTCAGAGGCAGAGATGCGTCTTTGAAGATTCGCTTATGGCCTCCTAAAGAGCCAGATGTTGATGGTGTAACAATGTCCTCTCAGCCTTAGCGCCTGGTTCCTCACATTCTGATTCATAGGAAAAAGGGTGTCTGTGGAAGGCCATCGTTTCATGCATTCATTTAAGAGTGAAGTATTTGAAGAATTTTAACAAAAAAAGAGAGGCGGTGAAGCTTTGAATGAATACTTTTTGAGGAGAAGGAGGAGCCATTGTAGTTCTGAACAGAAAACCTCAAACAAATGAAGTTGCTGCTGCTGTTTTTCCAAATGCCTAATACAGAATGAATGCAGGTGGATATTTCACTTTGTGAGCTGGATTGAGTCTTTCAAATCAGAAGGTTTTCCATTTTGATAATTATATATAGACAGACCCGGTGCGTAATCTGGGGATCCTCCTGGACTCATGACTCCTGCTCAAAGAATGAGTGGCAGTCATGGCCAGGAGGGCTTTCACTCAACTTCAAATGATTCTCTAATTATGTCCGTTCCTGGACCAGGGCTTCTTGCTTATGGTCACTTATGCACTGGTCACCTCCAGACTAAATTATTGCAATGCACTCTACATGGTGCTGCCCTTGATGTCCATTTGGAGGCTGCAACTGGTGCAAAATTTGGCTGCCCATGTGGTGATGGGATGTGGGCATCATGCCCATGCCTCGCTCTTGTTGCAGGAGCTGCATTGACTGCTGGTGTGCCTCCAGGTGCAATTCAAGGTGCTGGTTATTACCTTTAAAGCCCTACATGGTAGTGGACCAGGTTACCTAAGAGACTGCATCACCCAAGGATATCTGCCTGTCCCACCAGAGTGGACCAGAGGGGCTCCCTAATAGTACCAATGGCTAAAGAGGCTCACTTCTCTAGCACTAGAAGGAGGGCCTTTTTGGTATCCTCTCCGGCCCTGTGGAACCTCCTGCTGACTGAACTATGCCTCCAGTCAGAGATATTAGCCTTTAGAAAAGTCATCAAAACTTGACTGGCCCAGTGAGTGTGGGGTACTGCCTGTGGAGCCAACACCCCCCCCCCCAAGCTGGTTCATATGAATGCCATCTGGGTTTTAGTCTAACTGTTGTGAATGTGGAGGGGGTATTTTAACAGTTTTTAATGCTTTTATGGTTTCAATTGTTGTTGGGGTGCTTTTATATTTTAATATTCTCATTGGTTAGAGTAGACTGTAAGCCGCCTGGAGTCGCCTCAGTGAGGGGGTGGTGATAAAAGTTGAACAAAATAAAATAAATAAATAAATAAATAATCACCAACCATTGTCTAATCCTTTTCTTTTGAGAGAGGTCCCAAAGTGTGTAGTAGTGGCAACATACAAGTCTCCTTGAATTAAACTAGAGCCTTTTCTGCTTGGATTCAGGCTGAATTTTAGAACATAAATAGCCTGGTCACATTGGTGGACAACTTGCTGTGATCTAGACAGCAGAGTTAGTTCTCTGCTACTTCTGCTTGAGTTCTTGGATACATGCACCCACATCAAGCATAGTGTCTTTCTGGGACATGGATGAAATTTGGAGTTGAGTCTTGAGATTTTGTGTGGTTGTAGTCCTTTTTGCCTACATGTCCTAAAATGTTCTGAATGTAATGTTGGAGGATTATTGCAAAACCCTGAAGAACTTCATACATGGTTAATCATGTATGAAGTTCTTCAAGACTCTATTTCATCCCTTTCCCTTTCAATTTCAGCATTTACATCAGGCATTCTCAGCCTGTGGCCCATGGGCTGGATGCGGCCCATGGCACCTTTTCATGTGCCCCCACTGCCTCCACCACACCAGGAAGTGTCATGTGGTGGAGGGAGGGCAAAATGGCCATCTGGCCCCCGAAGCTGTCTGAGGGAGCATGACCTGGGCCCCGGCTTTAAAAGGTTGAGAACTCCTGATCCACATGAAGTCACTGGAAGAAGTCATTTGGAATTTTTAAATTAGACCTCGTCACTATGCAAATACTTAGGTCTCTTTTTTAAACCAATGTCAAAAGGTGGAAACCCTGAGCCACTGCCTGTATACACGATGAACTGAATGTGAATTATAATAAAAGATAACTAAATCCAATCCTAAGAGAAGTGCTGCTGGTCAGTGGACAAACTAATTCTGATTTGTGACATGTAGTCTCTTAAGGACAAGCTTATATTGTCTTTGAAAGTGTATGTGTTTGTGTGTCTCAAAAACACTACATTTTGGTCTTTGTTATAATAGATGATCAAATATTAGAATGACTTCACTACTGGAACAATGGGGTACACAGAAAGAGCCTCCTTGAATATTGTGGTATTTTTGAACCACAATCAGGCATGCCTTGGTAATGGCAACCGTGTATTTCTGGCTAATCTTTCTCACACTAAGTCAGGTGAAAGGAGCTTCATTTTGACAGTTTCACGTCTGACCTAAACACAGACGAGGAACCAGAACAATCAGATAATTCTAAAATTGCTTGATATGCACTTGAAATCTGCAACTGTAGCTTTATATACAATTAAGAAAGCAAGCCTATGTGAACTCAACTTAAGAATGTTATTTATTTATTTATACCCTGACCATCTAGGAAATTTTCCTACTCTGCGTGGCTATCAACAGAAAACTCACACATTTCCTTGTGAGACTTCACTTATAGGACTGTGGTATAAGCATGCTTACAATCGTAGACAGAACTAGAAGTTGTATTACTCTGGAGTGCACCATTGCATTCTTCTTTACTTGTAGGAGCAGCTGGTTGGTTCTGACTACCAAGTGCTTGTGGCATCATAACACCACCCTTCCTGCTTTTGCAGTGGTGGGCAATCTCTGGGGGTCCAGGGGCCAATCTAGAACCCAGATACTCATCATAGACTAGCCCTCTAAATTGAAAATGGAAGTGTCCAGACATTCACCTCCAGATTAATGGAGACAATATAAAATGTGATTTGTGCCTTGATTTAAAGGACAGTCATAGCTTGCGTGGAAGTTTCCAGGAGTAACAATTTTCCTTTCCCAGACATTTTGTTAGGAGAAAAGAGCAGGGAAAGACCCAGACAAGTGAAATAAAATTAGCTGAGTTGTATATGGTCAATGGGCTATGTGTTCCCTACTCCTGTGTTAATGATTCAATAGGTGCTGTTAGTTCCATAATAGTGCAACAATGGAGTTTAAACCTAAGGAGGCTTGCTTTGTTTAAGTGTTCCTCTATCCCAGGGGTTCCCAACCTACAACCCACAGGCCAGACCCAGCCTGCAACACCATTTCATGTGCCCCACTGCCATGTCCGCTGCACCAGGAAGTGGAAGCGTATGCACTTACGTCAGCCATATATGCACCCATGCATTCGTAAACGTGCCCATGGCTGTCATAAATGCAGAAGTGGGTCCATTTATGACAGCCATAAATGTGCCTGCTTCTGCTTCTGGGGTGTGTGGTCCTGCCCGCTTAGCTTTCTGGGGTGTGTGATCAGGACCATGGCATAAAAAGGTTGGCCACCCCTGCTGTAACCTATATAGACAACATTGAAAAATACATTCTTCTTGAGGTAGGTACTCAGTATCTGAGATGCAATATTATTGTTACTATACCCTGAATGCTGGGGAAAAACAGCATTGTATCTAACACCTTCAATGTCCACTAGAGAAAAGAAATGGTGTGTGTGTGTGGAGGGGAGGGGTAGTTATGGACCTTGAGAGATGTCATTCCAAAGGCTATGTCACACAGAATGTAATTTGACATAATGACATGAAAGATCCTGACACCTTGTACAAATGCTCGCAGCAGGGCATACCGCCACCCAATGCCATGGGCACTTCATTATAGAGATTACCACCAAACGTATTGTATAGTAGAAATTCAAGAGCAGTCCCTAAGCACTGGGGCAGAGTTCATTCACTGAGATACAAATCTTGTCCTGTTCAGAGGGCATAGAAGTTAATTGGTCCAAAAGGGGAGGACTCAACCTTCCAAGCAGGAGGATTCCAGTGCAGATGGGCTACAGAACAAAAAGGATCAAACCATATGAGTGCCAAACACCACCTTGCTATAGTATGAACCCATCCTGAGTTGGCTCATTTCGGATCATTCATATCTGAAATGTACAAGCATTACTGAGAATCGAGATATCTGTTTCACCAGAAAGTAAGGCACAAAACCTGGTTGATCCTCAAGGATCTTTCTGAAACAGGATTATTGTGACACATTCTTATACTTTCCCAGTCTCAGTCTTCTTCTGATTTCTTAGGTGTAGTTTCCACATGGATTGAAGACAGAACCAAAGTCTATAAAATCTTAAACTATTTCAATTTTTTCCATTGGCTACGTTAAAGTTGTGCAGTTCTTCTGTAGTCATGATTTTGTCGATGTTTAACTGCAGTCCTGTTCTGGCCATTTCTTCTTTCACTAAACATCATTTCAAGTCATGCTGCTTCCTGTATATATTAAATTATTGATGTTTAATATATCAGTATATATTAAATTATTGATATTTCTTCATCTGAATCTAAACCACCTTTCTGTATGATATGTTCTGCATATGGATTTAACAGATTAATGCCATGATGGCAAACCTCGGCACTCTAGATGTTCTTGGACTTCAATTCCCAGAAGCCCAAGCCCCCATGAATTCGCACAAATGGGTTTACTGTGATTCATGCAGCCCAGCCCGTGCCACCCTTGTCGCTCCTGGAAGCAGAAGTAAAACGTGCACGTATGGGCGCATTTTATTTCTGCTTCCAGGAGCAATGAGGGCTGCACAGTGCGGGCCAGATGAATCACAGCAAACCCATTTGTGTGGATTCATGGGGGCTTGGGCTTCTGGGAACTGAAGTCCAAGAACATCTGGAGTGCCGAGGTTCACCATCACAGGATTAGTGGGTAATGTGCACTCTTGTATGACACCTTTGCCAATAGGAAACCATTATTTCCCTCCATATGCTGTCCTAATGGTAGCTTCTTGTCCACAATACTGGTTGCACATCAGCATCACAGACTAAATAAAAATACATCTTAATTTAACATTCTGACTTCAGATTAAAGTGTGAGATGCCATTATTTGGCTCCCAAAGTTAGTCCGTCTGAATTTATTAAAGTAAGTGCAGTCCATGTCTGATAAATGGGAACACATCTGGTCCATATTCTGCCACAAACCTCACACAATATTAATTATATTGATGGTGAAGAGTAAGGAGTGAGTTGGGCATTATTTATACTGATCTTTGCTAAGTAAATCATTATAAAAATGGCTTTTTAAAACGAAACACATCCCTTTTTAAGACGCCACGCAGAATTAAAGAGGCTTTACAATAGAACACGAAGCATATTGCGGTGAGAGAGGGAGAGAGACAGAAGCTGCCTTGATTAATGCACACGATTATCAGCAATGCAAATCACTTTCACTTATTAAGTCTTGTTTAATATCCTAATGAAGCTTCCTGAGCAGATTTGATAATTCCAGCAAAAGTGACTGTGAACTAATGCCCTTTCAACATGTCGAGAATGAGCAGTGGTACAAAGAAAACCTCATTTACTATAATTCTGACCAAATGTGGCATCCTTTGCTCAGCTCCTACCTCACAGCGGGCGACAATTAACCTTTTCTTTGCCAGAAGTGATTGCGACACATTCCAGCTGTGAAGGCGAAGGAGGTCAGGCATAAATAAAATTTACCTTCAGCTTCTCAGCAGAAAATTGCAATGTGCATCGCTTACAAAGCTATTAGAATGTAACACTAGAGTGTGATATTTCTTATCATATGCAATATATAGCAAGCCAATGATGGCCTAATGTCTAGAACTCTTGGGGACACCTCTTTGGATCCTGTTCTCATTTACGTCAGAACGTGCCCTATCAGACTCAATTGGGTTTACATCAGAATCCAGACTTGTACAGCATTTGTGCTCCAAGACTGATTTTTTAGAACAATAAGAGGAACATAGCTGGTGTTCGTTGGTTGCAGTCAATAAATACATCAATGTGTGATTCTGTAGAAGGTCATGGAAATTTTGCTGTCATCATCTAACAATATCAATTATCTAATAGCCTCAAAGGAAGGAAATTCAGCAAAACTAAGAGTAAAATTCAAGACAGTGAAAAGAAAAAGAAAAGTATATTGTAAACATTTGAAATTTAATTTGAAATTAAAATTTATCTAATAGTTATAGTTCCAAGCCCAAAGTTTTCATTATACTTACACATAATTTAAAAATATCAGAGACTAAACAAAGCAAAAAATAAAAATGTTGTAGCATTTTAAAGAATAACTGCTGTATATTTTAATGTTAGCTTTCATGGATCAAGTCTACTTTGTCAGACATAAGAGTGATACTTCATGGCATCAATTTATATACATCATGTAGAGGTACAGAATGTTTAGCATAACAGATACTGTAAGTATACGCATCAAAGTGGGTTTTTTTTTAACAACTGGTAACACCTGTTATTCAGATTAGTTGTTAGCAGATAGATGCAAGACAACCATTGTGGCATTACTCATTTACTAATGAGTTTACCCTTTGGGCCTAGCATTTATTGTGTGAGTGGCCCAGGGCAAGCACCTGGTTTTTCCTTCATCCATTTGCAATTCAGTAGGTAGAAGCTTCACAACTAACCTGAACAACAGGTACAGTATTACCAGTTTTACAGAATTTTAATCTGATACAAAAAAGGTATGAAATGAAAGATGAGAAATTACAAATCTTCATAGTCTGCATTAAATGCAGAGTACAGTGGATTGCAGTGGCTCAAGTGGCTAAGACACCGACTGGGAAGTGGAAGGTCTGCAGGACGGAATGAGCTCCCGTCTTTGTCCCAGCTCCTGCCAACCTAGCAGTTGAAAAGCAAGACATTACAAGTAAATAGATGGGGATCATCTCGGTGGCAAGGTAACAGCGTTCTTTGCACTCCGGTGTCTAGTCATGCCTGCCACATGACCACAGAAATGTCTGCAGAAATAGAGCTCTTCGGCTTTGAAACAGAGATGAGCACTGAACCCTAGAGTCAGATATGACTGGCTTTCGAGCAAGGGAAACCTTTACCTTTAGAGTGGATTGCATTGTTTAAGGTTAAAGCCAAATCTTATTTTGCTTCATATCATCAGAATTTATTAATGTTCTTGAATTTGTGACTGAAATCTTTTTTTTTTTTTTTTTTGCATACCACTTCCCAACCCAAATATTCCTTGATCCTTGGCAGGTAGTGTGTGAGGATCATAGCATCAGTGAGGTCTGCTGCACCATTGCGGTGGTTTGCCGCCACACCGCTGTGGTGCCTGCCTGCCTGCTTGCTGCCTGCCTAGTGCCTGCTCCCTGACCCCAGGCCAGGTAAGTGATGGGTTTGTGTTTGGGGTGGGTGGGTAGGTTGATTTGTGTTTGGGGTGGGTGAATGGGTGGGTGGGTTGATTATTTTAATGTTAATGTGTATTTTTATGTAATTTTATTTTATGTAATTTTATGAAATTTTATGAAATTTTATTTTATTTCTTTGGCTCCACCCACATCATGACATCATGATGTCATGACATTGGCTCCGCCCATGATGACGGCTCCTCCCGCGGTGGGGTAGCAAAAATTTTGACAGCCCACCACTGGGCATAATTCATTGGCTCCCTCCCACCCAGTGGTGGGCTCCAAAGACATTTACTACTAGACTGTGGGTGTGGTATGGTGGTGTCTGTGTCTTTGTTCCAGGACTGGGGTGGGGGGCAAAAATAAAGCTCTCTCTCTTGGTTTGAAAGCTAGTTGTGTCCAACTCTAGGGTGTGGTGCTCATTTCCGTTTACAGTCAAAGAGCCAGTGCTGTAATGCTGTTCCCTTTCCAGCTGAAATTTCTTGCTTTCAAACTGCAAGGTTGGCAGGAGCTGGGGCAGGTGACAGGAGCTCACTCCATTGCACAGCACTCAGTACATAGTAGTCTCCTCTTCCAGTAAAACCTATCCTGCAACTACTTTCAGCTCTAACACATGATTGTACTTACTTTAAAACAGGGTTGGTGGGAGTTGGGACTGTGGGCTGACATGAGGAGCCAGTTTGGACACTGGTTCCAAATCAACCTCTAAGCCCTGTATGACCACTCAAAGTGAATAGAAGCAGAAGATGGGTCTCCTCTGCTTCCCATGGTGGTGGGAGTGAGGCCAGCACATTTTTGCCACGTTTTTGGAATATTTCCACTGCATTTTCTCAGTGTTTCAGTGCATTTTTAGTGTGATTTTGTGACCTCCAGCAGCAGCGAGTTACTTCTGGTGTCGGCGGCAATCTGGCCCACAGTCCAGATGAATTCAGCCCCTGGGCCAGATCCAGCTCACAGGCTGTAGTTTGGGCACCCATGGTATAGTTGCTGTCTGAGAGACAAAAATATGGGTTTTGCTTGCAAGATATTTTGTATTTGGCATCGTCATCGTCATCGTCATCGTCATCGTCATCGTCATCATTATTATTATTATTATTTCAATGTCTATACCGCCCTACTCAGTGAGACCAACTCAGGGCAGTTCACAACATATACAAAGTTACAAGTTCATAAACACAACATATAAATATCAAATAATCAGTATCAGTACCACAAAACATCAAAATATCACATCACAGCAAAAAGTATCACATTGCAGTAAAAAAGTATATTACAGTAAAAAGATTCAATAAATATCAACATCAATAATGACATCAATAATCAAAAGTACTGTATCCATATCTCTGTCAAGTCTACAAAAAGAAACTAACAAAAACAAAATAATTGCTAAGTGTGACAAGCCTCTCCACCTGAGCCGCAGATGTCTCTTAAAACCCCAGGTGGTGGTGCGAAAAGTCCCGCCTCAACAGCATCTCTTAAATCCCCAACTGGGGCAGAGCCCCGGGGACAGGTGGAAAGAGTCCCGGGGCTAAACGCTGCAGTGCCCTCTCCGCCTGGCCGCAGATGTTCCAAACTTACATCCAAACTTACCTATAGGAGAAGAAATGCACGTAGAAATCTATAATATTTTGTGTGTGGTCTTTTGCAAAATTGCTGAATACAGATCTTTTTGATTAAGTGGAGTAATAAGGAGATATGGCCCATCAGGTCTCCACTTAATGCATGTAGGAGAAGCAGCATGGAACTATTTTGATGTATGATGTTAAGTATGAGGCTTTATTCTTTCTACGTGTGGTGCTCATACTGTCAGGCTTTTTCTATACATTAACCTTTCACTTCATGCAGAGGGTTAACCCCTTGGGATAGTTTTTAGTTCTTCTCATTTACTGAAAAATTGATGTTTCATCCGCATTTAGTAAGGAAAAGGAAAGAAATAGCAGTGGACACTGAGAAAACAAAGCAAGAGAAGGGCCCTCGACATCCTCTGAAAGGATACAAGTCTCAAGTCTACTTGCTCAGGTCCAGGAAGAGCATTATGGCAAGAACAAACATTCTTGAGGGTACACAAGAGCAAAAACAAATTAGAAGATGGAGGAAGGAGCTCACTGAACAAGGAATATCATTAAAGGAGGATATAGCTGAGGAACTCAACCTCCTCTACATCACTTGGAGGATCCCTAATAGGCTGAGGGTTGGAGTCCCTAAATGCAAGACCAACATGCTTAAGTGGAGGGCTGCTGGTGGACAACAACATGTTCTGTGAATGTGGAGAGATACAGAATCCGACTCATTTACTGGTCTGCCAAATACTGCCAGAAACATGTACAGTTAAGGACTTAAGTTTCGCCAATTACAAAGGCAAGAAAGTGGTTTCATTTTGGCAGTCAAAAGTTTGATGTGGACATAAAAGAAGAAGCATCTCCATTTAATTTGACTACTTAATTGAGGAAGTCTTTCTGAATAGTCAAACGCCAAGAGTTCTCTCTTGGCAACTCATGAGGGAAAAACATGATTCTGCCCTTACAACTACATTTCTCTTGAACTATAAATAAATTCCCAAAAGTACTACAGTACAACTCAGAGATTTACAACACCTATCTGAGATTAAAAAGGAAAAGAAAAGTGGTGTTAAAGAATTTGAAGATCTGGCTTTGAAATAAAATCAAATATGATTCACCTTGTACTTATCTGAAGATTTTCTAGGAAAAATAAGACCATTAGATTTGTTTTTTTAAACAGCCAGTCTCTTGGGAAGGGAACACCAGAAGAGAGATGGAAACTGTGAAGGAGATATAAGATTTGTTTTCTGAATATATTTCTCCCTTATTAAACTATTATGACAAGGAATATGGATTGGATAATGGTTTTGTGGAACACATTGCTAACCCTGATGCTTGCTAGAGCTAGACTTTGAATACATATTTATAATGATTTATATTGATTGCAAACATCTATTTATCACTTAGACCTGCAGCATAAATTGAAGCAAGATCTGTCAGTACATTTCAGGAGGCTTGTGGTAGTAAGTACAGATTATGTGGAAGATTTAAAAAGCACTGGCAGGTATAATTGTCGATGTGAGAAAATGAGCTCAAGATATGGTGGATGGGGGTGAGGGGAGAGAGAGAGAGGGAATACCAAGGAAATGTTGAGAGCTGTCACTGGAAAATGAAAAGTAAGGGAAAGATATGCAAAGTGCATCCAAATTCAAGAAATCTTGAAGTAAAGGAAAATGCCATTTTAAAACCTTTCTTCTTCCATGTCTAGGCCAGACATAAGCCGACCAATATAGCCACAGTGAAAGCTCATATAAGACAAGACAAACAAGCAAGCAAGCAAGTAAGCAAACAAACAAAAACAAGACTAAAAAGGTTTGTTTTTAAGGTGGTACCTTATTTGATCAAATTTATTTATTTGATCAAACTTTTATGCCACCCTCCATACAAGGACTCAGGGCAGCTAACACACTTTAAAACTCTTAAAACCCAATAAAAACACAGAATAAGAAATCAAGATTAAAAATTACAGAGATTAATTTTTTTTTAATGATTAAAAACACACAGAAGGGGGGGGTGTCAGATGAGCCAACAGACTGAAGTAACTGTCTGGCCCATGCCCCACACATGCCCCACCAGCCAGGTTTTAACCCCCTTCCTAAAGGGCAGCAGCTCTGTCTGGAGACACAACTCACTTGGCAGGAGGTTCCATAGGGCAGGAGCAGACATGGAGAAGGCCCTCCTTCTAGTGCTAGAGAGGTGCGCCTCTCTAGCCAATGGTACAACCAGAGAGCCCCTCCGGTCTGCTCTGGTGGGACAGACAGGGTGATGCAGTCTCTTAAATATCCTGGCCCACTAACATATAGGGCTTAAAGGTAATAACCAGCACCTTGAATTGCACCCAGAGGCACACTGGGAACCAGTGCAGCTCCCGAAGCAGTGGAGAGGCATGAGCATAACGCCCACGCCCCATCACAACTCAGGCAGCCACATTCTGGACCAGTTGCAGCCTCTGAATGGTCACCAAGTGCAGCCCCATGTAGAGCGCATTACAATAATCAAGTCTGGAGGTGACCAAATCGTGTGTGGTCATGAGCAAGGAGTCCTGGTCTAGGAGTGGGCATAACTGGCTTATTACACGAAGTTGTGCAAAAGCCCTCTTGGCCACGACTGCCACCTGCTCTTCAAGCACTAGTCGTGAGTACAAGAGGACCCCCAGATTATGCACCAGGTCTGTTGGGGCAAAACTGCCCCATTCAGAACCAAAGATGGCCGCTCCTGAGTTAAGGCAGGACCCCTGTAAGCTGTCTAGAGTCGCTTTTGCAAATGAGACAGCATAGAAATCTAAAAATTAAATTAAATTAAAACAATATAAGGTTGCGGTTACCAGAGTACACCAGATTGCCATTCAAAAATACCACAATCTTCGAGAAGGCTCTTTCTGTGTACCCTTATTTTCCCCTTCAAAGTATATTCACAAATTTTGGGCGTAGAACATATATATCAGAACACACCACTGCACAAGGTGTTTTTACTACACATGCAACAGTCTGATGCTCATGTGATTCCTCTTTCTTCTTCATTCATGGAAGGAAACATTCACCTGCTGCCTTGTGGAAATGAGAATCCTTTTGCTTTGAATAAAGACAATCACTGGCTCTCATAACTGCAAGTCAGAGATTGTGCAGAGCAGCACATTCATTGACGATTTATACTCTGTGATTCACAACAGGATTCATGCCAACTTCATTGCTTAAAGCATTTCATGAAGCCTTGTCTGAAAACCAGTAGTTCCCATATCTCATTAAACCCAATTTTTAAAATCTTACTTATTAGAAAGGTATGAATTCTTCTAGCTCCCAGGGAGGGGGTGGGACTTAATATGCTGAGAAAAAGAAACAAAAACATTAGATTTCTGGTGTGGTTCTTCCATACATAGCAGACCACTATCAAGACCAGGGGTCCTCAACCTTCTATCTGTCTATTTATTTATTTATTTATATCACTGCCCACTCACCATGGCCACTCATGGCAGCTTACAATCAGCAAAACAACACAACACAAAAAAATTAATACATTTTTCTAAATCAATAACAGATTTATATCTCCCCTCCAGCTGTTGGTGGGTGCCCGGAGTATCTTGAAAAGTTGTGAGGATCATATAATTATTCTTTTTAAGTTGGGGGCTGGTTCAAGCACCCTCAGAAGAGTTTGCCAGATCACAATTAGTGAGTCCTTTTTTAAAACTTCTAGGTGAAATAAATCAGAGACAGAAACCCAGTGAAATGTGATGGCAGGTAAATGAGCAAGTAAACTGTGAACCATCAGGCAGTCAATGATGCTAAGCATTCTTGTGAGCTGTAAATTAAACACAGCACTGAGGAGTGCAGATGCTAATCCTGGGAGATGTGGAAGCTGTCTTCCCATTGACTTAGTGGTGCCTTGTGAACCTTGACACTCATTTTTTGTTTACTGTTACTGTTTGATAAGTTTAAGATGTGAAATGCCTGCAATAACAGTAGACAGAATCACATCTGTAAAATAATATGCATTTGAAGGTGACAGAAAGAAATCCAGCCACACAATTAAAAAAAAAAAACCACACGTATACACAAAATAAAGGCTCCATTCATTCAGGGCAGGGAAGAAACATCAGAAGAAACACCTCTTCCCTTTCATTTTCTTGTCTTTCTTTAACAAGGAAATGAAATACATCAAACAGTATTTCAAATGTGGCTTTTTGTTGTGACAAAAGCAAGTGAAGTACTGCCAAACATGCCACAAGCTCCTTACTTTTTATTTGATGCCCATTGAATGGCAAACTGGTTAAAAGATACTAGTAAAAAGAACAGCTTATAAACAGCAACAGCAAGAAATGGAGGTGAGAGAGGCAAGAGAAACTTCATGTATGCAAATCAACCTTGCCAGTTCTGCACATTTGTAATCATCATTTTTCCTACATGCCCAAAAACTATACCTTAAGACAGGGATAATCAACCCGCGGCCCATGGGCCACCATTTCATGTGGCCTCCCACTGCCTCCACCATACCAGGAAGTGCCATGTGGTGGAGGAAGGGCAAAATGGCTGTCTGGCCCCCAAAGCGGTCTGTGGGAGCATGACCCAACCCCTGGCTTAAAAAGGTTGAGAACTCCTGCCTTAAAATGTAGGCATAGGATTATTTTTTGGGGAGGTGGGATGGGGTTGGGGGCTGGACTACAATCCCCATCATTCTGTTATTCTGACAGATCACAACTACAGTTACCTAAATAATGTGGCTCACCTGGACAAAGGACTAGCTTGAAATATATCGGGCCTAGCTCAGTTTTATCTTACTGTGCAGGAAAAATAAAAGCTCCTGGCTAGCAGTGAGCAAATTCCATTCTGAACCAGAAACTTGGGCAGAGCTGGGCCTAGGCAGTGAAGTCTATCCAGCTAAACCTTTGCTTCAGGTGAGGCACTTGGGTGTGGGTCTGATAAGGTAGGACAACTGATGGAAAGTATTAACCCACTTAGTGTTATGTATTGCTTTTAATAAGATAATTCTGGACATGGAGGAGGAGGCGGAGGAGGAGGAGGCAGAGGAGGAGGAGGAGGAGAAGAAGAAGAAGAAGAAGAAGCTTATTACAATGTCAAGGTGTCTTCACAAACAGTGCTATTTGGCTTGCTAACCTTAATTATTTCTCATCGTCATCCTGGCTGGGGTAAAGTTCTAACTTCATCTCTGTCCCTTTTTTATAAGAGTATCACAGTTTCACTCTTCTCTCTTAGAGCTTATCTACACATTTTTTGCTCCTGTTTAAGAGGGACTGAATTACCTGTTGGTTTGAATTATTTTAAGAGATCTGTCATTATTATGGACACAAATTAAACGCTTCTGTAGATCCTTTCTATTTCAAGATAATTTTGCTTGGAAACAGATGTGTTTTCTTTGTTTTTTGGTAGCCCAGGTGATTCCAGATTTGTCTCTGAGAGTCCCAGTTCCTTTGGGATGAGGTAGAACTCTCTTGCTATCAGCTTTGATGTAGAAGTGTTCTCGATATGTAGCAGAGTTTCCTCTTGTTGCCTCTCTATATAAGGAGAAAGGGTGGAGGTACGTTCCCCAATGCTTCTGCCTCTGTCTCTCTCTGTATGTTGTGTGGTAGGATCAATGTAAACAGGAAGCATCTGCACTAGGGATTCTGCTGATATTTTGTTGTTTGACACAGTCGTCTTCTGCATCTATCACTGCTGCACCTGGAGAAAGAAACATCAATCAGATATTCATCAGATTAATGCATACATACTATTTTTCCTTCTGCACGGACCCTCTTCATATAGTACTCCTGTGAAGAAACATTGTGGGTGGATAGAAGCAGGATGCAGGTCATGCCTATGATGTTTTGTTGCTCCTTTATTTCCATTGTTGATGCAACTGTTGGTATACTTAAGTTTGGAAGTTTACCATTATGAGTTTGTCAGATCCCTGGAACCCTTGTGTAAATTGTCAGATCAGCAAGCTTTCTAGGATGTATGTAGGCTTTCCTACCATAGGTCTCCATGCTAAAGAACCATATGGAACAGTACAGTGGGGGGTAGAGAAGCAGTTGGACAGCCCATTCATCTTATATTTTTTGTCACTTCATGAATGTAGCAAAATGGGCACAGGTGTTACATATGCAACACATGAATGGAGCTCTGTTTGGGTAGCTTTTAATGCAGGGGTTCCCAACCTACGGCTACAGGCTGGATCCAGCTCCCCCTGCACCATTTCATGTGCTCCCACCCCTCCAAGGGCAATTGAAAAATAAAATGACTGCCCCTTTGAAGCTAATGGGACAAAATGGCCACCCAGCCACTCCCCCCATCATGCAGGCAAGGCAAAATGGCCATCTGGCCCTCAAAGCTGACTGAGAGAGTGTGGCCCTGGCCCTGGCTTGAAAAGGTTGGGAACCCCTGCTTTAATGTATAGAATGAAGTTGGATTTTCATTTCCAAATGCTCAAGGAAATGTTTTGTTGAGAACACAAAATTGGTAAAGCAACTGTTAGCGCTGTCATTCCTAGAATACCTCAGGTAGCCATTTCTTGGTTTCTTTTTCACCACACAGTTGTTGATGTGGTGCTCAGGCATTCACATGGCTCAGGGTGTAAAATTCCATTAGGAAAGCTGGGCTAGATTATTCTCCCACCAGGTTTCATCTCCATAGAAACCATGGCTATGAGGGGTAGGTGCCACCTGCATGATCAGAGATTCATATTCACTTGCTGTGTGAATGGAATGGGCACACACCTACCGCTTGCATGCCACAAAAAAGCAACCAACAAAACAAAAAAGATTGTGGGAAAACCAAAGGACAAGATGCAGTACCTGAAAGACTAACACATTTGTTTCAATGCTAACTTTCATGGATCAAATCCATTTCTGTTAACACTGAACAAAGTGTGTTAGTCCTTAAGATGTAGCAACAATTTGTCCCTCCTTTTTGCAGCACTGGAGCTATTTTTCCTCTGCTTTAATTTTGTCAATGAGCTGGCAAGATGGCTACATTTTTGAGAAGGGTTCTGTTGGCTTGTGAACACAACCTGCAGGCAAGGTGGAACAGCTCTGTAGAGTTAAACAGAAACTTACTTGTAGAGCTTCTGCTCCACCAGGAATGCTTTCTCTTTCTATGTGTGTCATGTCATGTTCCATATGGAGGAAGAAGCAATGACAAGGGGAGAAGCTAACCTTCAGCTAGCCATGAGAGTCTCCAGGCAGAGGATGTCTGAACATACCCCAATTGTCCTCTTCCTTGGTACAGTATTTGTATTCTAATGAACATCTGAACGTGTCTGTTATATTTCACATTTCTTTGCAGCCAGAGGTTAAAAGTGAAGGGGGAACAAGGGAAGCCATGACCTCAAGTTCTGCAGTTTTCTGTAATGTGATTAATTTTATATGTAGGACCAGCATTACTTTGAAGAAATGTTAAGTGTTCTGGGCAACAAATTCCAGTGGGAATCAGCTTCTGTCTCTGCCATTAAAAATTAGTTTTAGTTAATAGCAGGTTTCATTTCGACATTTTCTCAGGTGCAAAATTGTAGAAAGCTGTGGACACTGGTAGAATTAAACCAAAACTATTAGTTGAAAATTAAACATGTGTATGTTGATAGGGGTGTTGTCTATTTAATATATAAGTAAAAAAAACAAAAGATAAATTGCAAGCATCATTCATTTAATATTTTCAGGATGTTAAATTGGAAGAATCATACTTGTTAAAAAAAGAGAGAAAATGTGTTTATGGTCATGTGTTTTTAATCTCACTCTAAACAGGTGGCTGTGAGGGAGAACCTTGTTTTTTCTAAAACCTCCTGCAAATAAAGCAACTTCTTTAGTATATATCACTAAACTCCCAAAATCAGAACATCAGTGGTTGGCAACATCAGAATGTGAGGGCAAAACCATTGGGTTAAAACAGGAGTTCTCAACCTTTTTAAACTGGGGGCAGGGTCATGCTCCCTCACACAGCTTTGGGGGCCAGATGGCCATTTTGCCCTTCCTCCACCACATGGCACTTCCAAGTGTGGTAGAGGTGGTGGTGGGCCATATGAAATGGTGCCATGGGCTGCATCTGGCCCACGGGCTGCAGGTTGAGAATTCCTGGCTTAATTGAAGAGCAATTAAACATGGAAGCATATGAGGCAGAGAGATAATGACCCTACATTATAGGCAGGATTCATAGAGGCAAGGTTAAAGTTGCCACAACACAGCATACTTCTATCTAATTTGGAGGATTTATCCCAAGCTCTTGTCAGAACCTTCTGAAGGAGGGTAAAGGAATTGGGAAAGCTCTCCTGGAACGGATGCCATCTTGTTGCTTTGACCAGTCACCTTTTAAATATTTATGTTTTATTTTTATCTCTGCATTAGTGAGACATTATTTGTGCATAAGGCTGTTAAAATCAGTTCTAAGGGAAACACACTTCCAGCTGGTTTCCTCCTGTTTTCCATCTGCTGCCTGTGTGAGCCTTTGGAGGCATTTAACTGTTTCCTGTCATGGTAATTGGTATTTCTGAACACTGAAGGTCTGGGAGGCAGAAAGCAAGCCAAAGAAAGCCTAAGGCATCTCTGTTTGCACTCCTAAAGGCTATCCTGGTTGCTTCCTAATAAACATCATGCCTTCTTTAAAAGAAGATATTGTCGGGAAGTTTGGGAGAAGGGTAATAAATGAATATGTGCCATGTGTTAAAAATAAGTTTTAAGAGTTAACTTCTCTGGTTTGTTATCTTCGTGATTCTCCATTTATGCTGTGCTCCTCTTTCCTCCCCCCCCCCATTTAATCTTAAATATGTAAATCCTCAATTTATCTGGAATTACTTAGTGAAAGACTGATGTGTGAGTGTGGCAGATTATAATATTCTATCGCCACCCCTGATCCTCTTTACCTCTTATTCTTTTCATAGCAGATCAAAAAAAGGCTGTATGCATGCCACAAGAATATATTATTTTAAGAGACTCCGACTTAGAAATTGATTTCCTTGATGAGAAAAGGAAAAGTCTCCTTCTGACCTGAAGGGTCACTTCATAATCCTGTCACTCTACATCAGAAAGCTTTTTTTTTTAGTAGGAGATGAGAATATTTCTGAAAAGGAATTAATTTTTTTTAACCAGACACAGTGAAAATGATGACTTAGAGAGACTTAGCTGCTGATAGAGGGCTATCCTATTCAGAACATATATCCTGTGATTAGACGAAGCTCTGAATATATTTTCAGGTCAGGCAGTTTTAGATGGAGATTGGTATTTGTAGTTCAGGATGAAACCGATCTTACATTTTTATCGAAGTACTTATGGTTTAAGCTCCAGCTTTCATTTTCTTCTCTTGTCTTCCTTTTCATTCTTTCTTTTTCTTTCTTTCTTTCTCCGAAGCAAAGGGATTTGGTCAATGTCTTATAATGGGGATTGGTATAGACAGCCAATCATTTCTGTGTATAGGTTTTAGTTAATAGGATGGTGGAAGTGAAATGATCTTCCCACTAATAATTAAGTTGAATGGGTAATACATTTTTAAACTGCTTTGTGGAACAAAGAGCACCTGATATCCATGTAATATTTAATAATCTATTCCATATAGAATTACAGGTCTTGGCCCAACAGTGTTTTACATCATCCTGTTCTTGAAACTGGAGGATTCTGAATGTTTTTACAGTTATTCTGAAATGATGATAAGTGTTGTACATATATATTAGGGGTGATGAAGAATAAAATAATCTCATCATTTAAGTTATAGTGTGAAAAGGTCAGGAGTTATAATGCTCCTTTTGCCTCCTCTCTGTAAAATCGTAGACACAGACTCTAGACGTATTACAATCATTATCATACAGATTAAGCATTTTAAAAAGTGTAATAATAATACTTATTCCATTCAGTTTTACAACAGCCCAGTGAAGATCACTGAGGCATAGAAACAAAGAAGAAAAGTCGCCATGGAGAATTTTTTTATGTCCATCAGGAAAGAGATGGGGAAAATAAATGCAATCCCTTGCTCTAAACGTCATAACAAGATGATTGCTGATTTTCTGGTTGAACTTCTTATGGGATTTATCCGCAACAAGATTGGTGGAGGTGGTAAGGAGGGGAAAGGCTCTATAATATAGCTTAGACTGATCATAGGAAACCTAATGCAACAGATGTGTTCTCCTATATAGAGATAATACCTAGCTAGGGTTGTGGCAAATGACCTGTTGAAAATAATTTGTAAATTCATGTTTTGAACACAATCCAGATGTTATATATCACTGACTGTGGAAGGGAAAGAAATATTGTGCCTTAACAATTAAAATGTGAACTGTGGGTAATACCTGAGAAACGGTCTGGTTGCTCTGTCATCTTGAATAGGGGAAATACCACGATGAGACAAGAAAACAGTTCAGCATTTTGTTGCTAGTCCCACTTGAGCATAAAGTCTAATGAAGATCTTGCTGCATTGAATGACAGAAGAGTTGGCTCCATACTTAACAATATAGATACACACACACAAAGAAATGTTTTTATTTTTGATGTGATTTCTATGAACGTCTTATGTTTCAGTTGGGTGGTCTGACAGCTCTTGTATTGTAACGAAAATCATGTACTTTTGCCAAGCTGCAACACCAAAACTAAGGCACCCACGAAAATAAGGGTTATGTCATTGGAAAGATTGTCTCGGTGACTTTAAGAATTGGTAGAAACCAAAAGCCAAAAATGCAAAGCGATGATGTCATCACTTTTGGAAGTAGCAGTGGAAAAGTGACAGTTTTGCTAGGGGGGGTCGGTTGTCAGGGGTCCAGCGAAAAAACTACCCAACCAATTCAGATGATAGAAAGTGTGTTTGAAAGAGGAAAGATTAATCTTTGTGGGGACACTTTCAGATTTGGAACTGGACTTCAGAAACATAATCTATAAAGTGATTTACAAAAAAAACACTAAAAAGAGTTCATACAAACCCCCCAAAAGGAAGGAAAACCAATTTAAAAAGTGAATAGGACAACTTCCCAAGGTGGATACAGTTCACATACAACATGTGGAGAAAAATGATGCCAAAACAGGAACCCACAAAAAAGATATTGAGGAAAAACGTGACTCATTGAAATTATATTTCCAGGGGGGGGGGGTTCGGCAGTGATCCAACCAAAAAAAAAAAACTGATCGAAGTGATCGAAAGTGCACTTGAAAGAGGACAGAATAACCTTTCTTTTGATACTTATAGAATTTGGATCAGACTTCAGAAACATTTTCTGTGAAGGTTTTAAACAAAAAGAATCTCTTCACACCATACTAGATACAATGGTGTGAGAATGGATACACTGTAGGAAGTTTCTCCTTTGAAGTCATAACCAGTTTCCTTTTTAGCTTTCCCTCTTATTGAAGAACTGCTTTCAAGGAATCGTGAAGGAAAAACTCTTTTTCTTTGCAGTTTGACTATTGAAATATTTATGAAAAATAGATCCTTTGCAGTTATTCACCTGTGGTGAATTGTTGTTTATACAGTGGACTGCTTATGGACACGTGTGTATAGTGGGTAGAGTTGGGGAGAATGGAAAATAAAGGTTAAAAGCATCTTTATTGAAAAATAAAATATAAAAAAATAATAAACACAAATGAAATTGGGATTTCTGGTTTTGGGTTAAAACAACGTAGCAGTTCAAAAAGAAGAAATTGCAAGAAGATAAATAGGAACTGCTTTGGTGGGAAGGTAAACAGTGTTCCATGCCTGCCATGTCCATGAAAATGTCTGCAGACACAGACAATGCTGTCTCTTTGGCTATAAACAGAGATGAGCACTGAAACCTAGAGTCGGATATCATTGGCTTTCGATCAAGGATGACTTTTACCTTAGCTCAGAAAACCTTAGATTTTATGAACATTTTATGAAAACCTTAATTTTATGAACATAATGTCTTTATTTCCCCCCCATTTAAAACATCACCGTTAACTAATGAATGAAATAAATGAACTAATGAGCATAATTCAACACATCAAATTCACACACTAAATCCCTGACTAAATCCCTGTCCTTAGACTCTACCTGCCACTTCCCCCCCCTACAAAAGCAATACAGTGCTGTACATTGCTTCAGCAACAATCTTGAAAACATTTTTAAAAAATTATTTCACTTCCCCTGGATTTCACAGTCCAGGGAAGTGTTTAATTATGGTTCAAAGTGTTGGTTTCCTTTTGGACAGGAGAAACATGCCTCCCCCAAATGGGTACTGAGGCTTTCCCAGGCAATCCAGCATTGCAGCCTGGATGTACCCCAAAATACCCAGTGTGTATAGTGGATACAATGATGGACTATGCCTCAGGACAGGTTTCAAATCCTTTCCCAGTCATGGATACTCACTTTGGGCATAGAACTGTTAAAACTATTCCTTAAATATATCACTTACCTTGACAACCTTATTAGGGTTGCTAAATTGACAGCACAAGAACAACAGCTTTAACAAGCACACCACTGTGCTTCTCATTCATCAATTTGGACTAAAAACTACCAGTTCCCTAATTATTGACATACAGATTAGGTTCCTCATTCAACTACGTATCAATATACTGTACACTTACAAAATCTATATTTTATGAACATCTTGAAAAACACAGGAACCATCTATTTTTATCTAGATGTTTAAGAAGGGACTCCTAGAATTTTGGCTATTTTGGATTTTTGCTCATGGCTGTCAGAAATGGAAATACTCCCCCCACCTCCTCCATCTTGGCTCCACTGTTAAGTGCCTTGTTCTCCAGTTGATAAGGTAGACAGGCAAGGAATTATGAAGATGTATCATGTCAAGTCCTATAAATCTGAGGCTTTGTTCTTGATTTTAGAATACTGTACAAACAGTAGCAAGAAGTGTCTTCATTTTTTTAAAAAAATAACCTTTATAAATGAATCTTTGAACATACACGTGAGTCCAGGCTGACAATGTGGAGGAAGCTGTTATTCTGCAAAGATGGCCATAGATAAAGTGTCTTTGGAACAAGGTGAATTTAATGAATTATATCTGTATGTTTTTTTAATCCCCAGCTGCTCTTAAATTTCAGGGAGATTTTAGTGATAAAAGGTATTTCTACTCTCCTCTTAGATGTAGATTAGAACAGAGACAGCTCAGAAGCAAACCCCTTCTGGGAATCAAACCTCCCTATTCTCTAATTTGTGTAAAAAAAAAGAAAGTGCTGTCCATGCCCCTGAAACTCAGAAGAGTATAATTAGTTATTTGCTATGACTGAACTAAAAAAAGTAGAAGTTGATTGTCTTTTATATTTTGAATACACTGGACAATTTTCAAAGAAAGAGCATTCTGTCCTCATTTACCATTGCTACCACCTCCTTTTCCACCTCTTCCTTCTCCCATCATGTAACAATTCTCTTATCAACACATTGATTTATTTAAATTAAAAATAATTACCTCTTCTCTTCCCATTGCTCTTCCCATCTGTAGAATCTCCTTACAATCCTTATTAACAAATTGATCCTAGGGGTTGGAGTCCATGTGGCTCATTCAGTAGTCTAAGGTCCATAAGGTTTGCAGGGGAGGGAAATACACACACTGATTTTGGCCCCAACCCAAAGCTAATTCAACTGTAGCATGAGGGTCTGCTCTAGATTACATTCCCCTGATGAGATATTAACATGACAAGTAAGGTTACCACAAATACCAATTGTGGTCTGGAGGAACTCTTATCTTGCAGATGTCTGCTCTATGCATTGGGACTCTGAATTGGTGATGGCATCTTTCAGGGCTTCTGTGACCATCTCAAATGGCTTTCTAAATGAATAATGAAGGTTTCCTGCTGTGCTATGGAATCAATACTGGGTATCGTAAGGACAGACCAAATGTTCTCTGAGCAAGTGTTATTTCACTCCATACGCTGTATTTTTTTAGCATAAATAAATAAATAAATAAATAAATAAATAAATAAATAGGGATGCATATCAGTAACTTGTCTAATTTAGGGCTGTCTACCAGCTTATATGTAAAACAGGAGGAAAATATTAGGAAACTTTTTATGCTTAACTTCAACTTGATGTGAACAAATCACATCTTAATGCCTGGGTGGTTGTTGTTTTTTCTAAAAGAATTCTGGTGTTGTGATTTCAGCTATCTTTTAATCATACCCTTCAAGTCCAAAGGCTTCTTGGGAGACATGAGCTACAATCTGAGGTCTTGAGTTAGTGTCACAGATAGCTTCATTTGTGTGTCTTCAGTAATAGGGCTGAGACAACAGGCTGATGGTGAAAACTAACTCTGTGCTTGTGGTTAAATGAGAACGTTCTCCCCTTTCCTCTGTAACTCTCTATGGTGCAAATAACCTAGTTCTGGAGTGTCCTTTTAGAATTTGAAAGAGGGGAAGTTGAAAGGAAAAGGGGTTTTGAGTTCTTCTCATTTTTGGGGAAGCATTGTTGAATGTTGCCCAAAGAATGCATTGAATTACTGCTATGGCAGCTTTGCTATCACAGCAAGTAGCACCTTTGAGGGAGGTTGATTTTACTAGATTACTTTAGAAAAGAAAGCTAAACCACATCATGGGTCCCATCTTCATGGTTCTCCTCCTGGTATTTGCATTTTAGAAAACAAATGCAGAACACATCCATTCATTTCTTATCCTCAGATTTTAGTAGAAAAGCAATCTGGAAAAGAACCAGGAAGCATCAACCTCCCTATGGAATGTTAATGGCTGACTTGTAAGAGCACAAGAAGGTAGCATGGTAGGAGATATTCTCTTCAGTTTGATGCCTTCAAATATTTCATTTAAATAAAACAAAATGTGAGCCTCCAAGGCTTGCCTATTTCTCTCTGACATTCTAGTACAGCAAGAAATCTGTGCTCAGTAAGATGGCCATCTGTGCACCGGAGTGCCTGAAAATGTTGAATCTTTATATCCTTTATCTAGCAAATCTAGGCTTGCATTAGGAAACAAATGCAGGGAGACATGCCCAGTCTTCAACCCTTGCTGTATTTACCTGTTGAATGTACTCCAGAAGTCTGCAGGCAGTGCTCTAGACGGAAAGATGCAGACTTTCACCTAGACACAGGACTGTGAGAAATCTTTCCCTACATGTAGTTTCTCTCAGCCATCGTTCTGCCCATAACTGGCTTGTAGACCATGCAGGAGAGGAATTTCACTCCAATATTTGTGGTGTGTATGCATGTGTGCGTGCGTGCGCGTGCACATGCATGTGCATGGATGTGCATGTGTCTGCATGCACATGCATGTGTGTGTGAGGGGGGAAGGTGCACTCTGATTAAGCCATGAGTGATCTGTGGTTCTCTCTCTTATCCTCATTTTCCTGCGTAAATCTGCACAGGTCCAAAATATGGAAATTAACGCCCTAGTGTCGAAAATAACATGGTTTAACGTGGACATGGACTATTATGATGTTTAGGTGCCCACAGGCATCTCCACAGGCAGCACAAGGTCTAGGAATTGCCATTTGGAATAATTGGATGGATGGATGGATGGATGGATGGATGGATGGATGGATGGATGGATGGATGGATGGATGGATGGATGACAAGCAGTTCTAGTTATTTTTCTTTTCTTTTTCTTTTATTAGGAGTGGGGAACTAATTCCCTCATGTAAAAAGTCATTGCTCCTTGTGTGCTTGCAGAGAATGAATTGACATTTGTTTTGAAAATTTACCTTTATGAGAGCTGCAGAACTGTCCCAAAGGACAAAATTTTGCTCACCCCTGGTTTACAATGTTAGACCAGGGTTAGACTAGGACTTAGAAGACCCAGGTTGATTGACTGAATTGGCTACTCTCTTTCAGTTGAACCCTATATGCAGTGGTGGGCAGCAAAAAAAAAATTGCTACCACACCATGGGCGGAGCCTACATCATGGGCAGAGCCTATGTTATGTGTGGAGCCTACGTCATGGGCAGAGCCTACGTCACGGGCGATCTAGTCATGCCTGCCATATGGCCATGTATACATCTGCAAACACAGGCAGCACTGGCTCTTTGGTTGTAAATGGAGATGAGTATTGCACCCTAGAGTCGGATATGACTGGCTTTTGAGCTAGGGAGACCATGAACCACTTGCAGGGACAAAACCTGATGGGGCAGGGCAGGGAGGTTGGTGTGGCCACCCAATTTCACTACCCCCCCTGCCCAAAGGCCACCCAATTTCACCACCACCCTGCCCAGAGGCCACCCAACTTTGCTACCCTCCCTCTCAGGGGGGTGCAAACCTGTTGCTGCCCACCACTGCCTATATGAAAGAGTTGCTATTAGAGTACAGTGGCAGTGGAATAAACTCACCTTGATTTTCATGCAGAAAAGTTGGGGATATAAATGTGTGGATTACTCCTGGTAAGGGTTCCATCCAGTTAAATGTTTGCTCAAGAAACCCTATTACAGTGTCATTTCCCCAGTTTTTAAATGCCATAGTCCAACATTTAGCCATTATTGTGTACTCACTGATCAGCTTCCATTTTCACTTAATAGAACACTAAACAAAAGCATGACCCTAGACATACCCTGAATGGATATGTGCCTCAAGCCCACCGTCTCAGATCCAGGAGGAGCTTTATGGCAAGAACAAACATTCTTGAGGGCACACAAGAACAAACCAAATTAGAAGATGGAGTAAGGATCTCACTAGACAAAGAATAAAATTAAGGGAGGATATAGCTGAGGAACTCAACCTCTGCTACATCACATGGAGGACCCTGAATAGGCTGAGGATTGGAGTCCCTAAATGCAAGACCAACATGCTCAAGTGTGGGTTGCTGTCGGACAACAACACGCTGTGTGAATGTGGAGAGAAATAGAACCTGGATCATATCCTGGAGTCAGTTTGGGTCAAGAAAACAGTAAGAAAAAAATTGCAGGACCATGGATCTTGTTTGCATTGCATCTACAGTAATACCTCGGATAACGTTTGCATCAGATAACGCTAAAATCGCATAATGTGAAGCAATTTGGGGGGGAGGAGAATTGGATCGAATAACGTTAAGGTCCTATGGGATGCATCAGATAACAACTGCTAAAGCCTGTGCAGTTACAATGTATCTCTATGGAGCTTTAACGTTATCCGATGCATCCCATGGGATTTTAACATGCATTGGATAACACTAAAAATCGGATAACACCAAGACTTGTGGAACCAAGTTTTAGCGTTATCCAAGGTTTTACTGTACTTTGGTTCTTATTGGAAGCTTTAAAACAAATAGGGTTCAATTTCGTCCACCAAGAGCTGCAGCCAAGGTACATACAGAAACAACCATGAGGCATAACCAAATCCTAGGCTTCTGTTCCCCCTCAGCAAAAGGTAATGGGCATCAGTACAAGCAATGCTTGGGGGTGGGGAGCCTCCCATGTGGGAATTCTGCACCAGTAGTCAATTAAATGAAACTTACTGGATTTCTCTTTACTTTTGTCCAAATTGTCAAACAGATGGTTTGAGCAAGAATCCTTTCAGCATATGGCTTGCAAAATATTAGTTCAGAACACTGCTTAAAAACTTACTCCTTCTTCTCAGTTATTTATAATATGCAATGAACCACATACAGTATTAGTATGACTATGAATTTAACAAATCTGCTGACTGATTCTCTTCCAGGTTTATCTACAGATGTGTTCAGTTAGCAGATTTGCAACAAAAAACCCACACACAATATCTAGAGAGTAATTTGATGATTCTCACTTAATCATGTTGTTTTCCAAATTTATATGTACCAGACTGTGGTATATACTACCTAAAAGTTCTGGTCAAGGAGTAAATTTTAAAATTAAGACCACATCTTGGGTGGTGATTGGTTTATCAAGTTAAAGTGGGTAAGCGGGGAGGGAATTGGCAGAGGCTTCTGTTACCATTCATACAAGCAGGAGTATTATTGTCCTTATGTGTTGTCAGCATTGTTTCTGACATAGCAAACCTATGACTTAATGGCCTCCAAAAGGTCTTAATTATTTACAGCGCTTCTCAGGCTTTGCAAATTCAAGGCTGTAGTTCCTTTTTGAATCAACCCATCTTATATTCAGTTTCCCTCTTATTTTACTGCCTATGACTTTCCCCAACACACTTCTTCTCATGATGTTCAGCACCAAAATACCTCAGTATAACATATGACATGACATTGTCTTTTAAGTAGCACTGCCTGAATACTAGAGCCAAAGTTAATACGAGGAACAACATCATCAGGAAACCCACAAACTATAAATGGGGAACTCAACCATCCGCACTGTATACATCAGCATTGGCCCTGAGCGTCTCTGCAGCAGAGTATGCTGCTCCAGTATGGTGTGCATCCACACATGCAAAATAAGTTGACATCACTGTTAATAAAGCCATGTGTATAGTGACAGGATGCCTTAAACCTACACCAGTTAAGAAAATCTATCCTCTTGTTGGTATTGCTCAACCTAAGATAAGGAATGAAGTAGCAGCAGATGAGAACTAAGCAAGAGAATGACCCTTGATATCCTTTGAATGGATCCTGAATAGACTGAGGGTTGGAGTCCCAATACACAGCACCAATATGCTCAAGTTGGGGCTGTTGGAGGACAACAACACACTGTGTGAATGTGAAGAGATACAGAATCTAGCCAATTTACTGGTCTGCCGATTACTGACAGAAACATGCACTGATAAGGATTTAAGTTTGGCCAGTGACAAAGCCAAGAAGGTGGCATCATTTTGGCAGTCCAGGGTTTGATCAGGACATGAAAGAAGAAATGATACGCTCAAAGTATGCTGGGCCCAATTTAGCCATTTTCATATATATATATACTCGTTTTTAATACACAATTTAAAGGAAAAAATAATTTTCTACATTTTTTCATGAATTTCCAAAATGATTTATTGTACTAATTTTATAGTAATTTTTATTTACAAAACTATAACGAGAAAACACTGTAGTTAGATATCTATTAATCTTCATCCTCGAAACCCAGAAATTCATCTCCAGAGCTCTATCTGCCCTCCCAGGCTCAGGAATTTTCATGACAGCCTGCAGGAAATGACCAGGAGGGGAGCCCATCTCTCTCTCTCTCTCTTTCTCTCTCTCACCCCTTCCCCTGCATGCAAATATCTGTGAGATCTTGCAGATGTGTGGCTGCCAGCCCTCTAGGTATGAGGCAAACTGGCTGGGGAGAGAGAGATTGAGAGAAGTAATAAAAATTTGGGGTGTGTGTGTGTGTGTGTGTGAGAGAGAGAGAAAGATAGAGAGAGAGAGAGAGAGAGAGAGAGAGAGATCCCACAGTGGCTGAAGCCAGTGAAAGGCGGCTTCAGAAAGACCCTCTGGCAAGCCCCTGCTTGTGCCAAATGAACCCATTCTTGATAGTCCATCCACCTGTCCTGTTGAAGAGCTCACTCAAATTGCTCCCGAATTCCTGCTTTGAGGCTAGAAAGCCTCTTAAAGGTGCAACCCAAACTGCCCTTCCTTTCCTCATGAACCTCCAGAACTTCATACAGAACTGCGATATACAGTGAATACCATATACAGTGGACCCTCACTTAACAAGCGGCTCGCTTAACACAAAATTTGCGTAACAAAAGGAAATCCATAGAAAGAAATCCATAGAAAATAGTGGCTCGATTGACATAACTTTTTGGGAATGGATTAATTGCTTTTCAATGCATCCCTATGGAAAACTGCATTTAATGCATTCCTAATGGAAATTCATTTTACAAATTTTTCATAGTACAAGTAGTCTAAAAGAATGCATTAAATTTGTTAAGCAAGGGTCCACTGCACTGTATACAGTGAATACCATGTTTGCCTGCACACAAGACACACTCCATTTCCCTGGTGTATTTTAAGTGGGGGAAAGTGGGTTTTATATGCCGACAAATATGTTATATATGGGATATAAGCACTTATAGTTAGAACAATCACTGTCCTAAGCAATACTCAAAAGAAACCAGGTAACTAGCCACCCATGTTTCCTGGCTGGGAGCAAAGGGCTTTTCTAAGCTTGTTAGTTGAACTAATTACCCAGAAATGATTGCCTGGGGTTGGACCATTTATCATCTCATCAGCATTCAATACCACTGCTTTCCGACAGATAAAGAAGAGGGGGGGGGGACCTGCTTAAGATGATCAGATAAAAGGCAAGAAGAAGGAAGGAGGAAATGATTCTGCAGTCAGCACTTTCCTCTCTCCCGCAGTGTTTCCTCCCAAACCATCATGAGAAGAGCAACTAGAATCTATCAATTTTTGTAGAAGTTGATCAGAAGCTGCATAACCAATGGTGTCTATAAATCCCCGAAGGACCCAAGTCCTGCCATTTAATGATACACCAAAGCCTTCTATAATTGAGCATCAAGGATGCTATTCAGAGTGAGCCTTCTCTGCTTCTCTGGAAAGAGTTTGTATATATGTTGAAGGAAGAAAGAACCTGCAGCTCAATGCCATGCCAGCAGATGAACATAGTGTGTAGTATTGCCCCACAGGGGTCAGCATCATTGGCAATCTGCCAAAGTCCAGACTCCAGCAGGGAGTCCCCTCCCAATTACCATAGTCCCCCTTTCCATTCCTAGAGCCCCCTGAACTCAGCTGCATGTTCATTTGTGGTCTCTGAAAAAAGAAAGGAATAGAGAAACTTCCACTCACTTTTTGCTGGAAGCCTCCTCATGTGAATCTGGCTTAGCAGGGCAGGGAACAAAATGGGCAGAAGCAGTAGAGAATAAGGGGAGATAAAAGTTACTGTGTAAAGGGGATGCCTTAAAACATCTAGTCTAAATCCTCTTCACCACCCAAATCTGGGTTTACACTGATGTGCTTGTTGTAGCTAGATGTTTATCTGTAGCAATCTCCTGCAGACTTTTTCTTCACACAGTTGGGTTTACTGACATTTCTGAAGTTGAGCACTTTATTGGGGGGGGGGGGGCAAGGTTTGGCAGCATTCACTAGAAGGAGGAGAAAGCTCCCCATCCACAGTGTTACTTCTTGTTTCATGTCCAAATCAGACTTTCAACTGCCAAAAGGAAGCCACCTTTTTGTCTTTGTCATCGGCCAAACTTAAACCCTCATCGGTACATGTTTCCCGGAGTAATCAGAATAGCAGCAGATGATCTGGATTCTGTATCCCTCCACATTCACACAGCATGTTGTTGTCCACAAGCAGCCCCCACTTGAGTATGTTGGTTTTACATTTATGGAACCAGACCATCAGCCTATCAAGGGTCCTGCAAGTGACATAGGGGAGGTTGCATTCCTCATCCGTATCCTCCTTAATGTTATTACTTGTTCACTGTTACTACAGATCAGTGATGGAGGGGGAGCCAAATGTCTCCTCTTTGTTTTTTTTTAAAATCATTGTTTTAATTGAAGAGATTTTATTATATTGATTTTGGTTATTTCACCATTCTATGCTCATTTCAATCCTACTCTGTGTGCTCTGTTTTAGAAGGGAAGTATACATATTTTAATAAATAAATATGTAAAATCAGTTAATGTATATTCAGTTGCAGGAAAATAGATGGGGAAGAAGTAGAAGCAGTGACAGATTTTACTTTCTTAGGATCAAAGATTACTGCAGATGGTGATTGCAGCCATGAAATAAAAAGGAGACTGATGCTTGGGAGACAAGCTATGAGAAACCTGGGGAACATAGTGAAAAGTAGAGACATCACATTACAAACAAAAATTCGTCTAGTCAAAGCAATGGTATTCCCGGTGGTAATGTATGGTTGTGAGAGTTGGTCCATTAGGAAAACTGAGCACAGAAGAATAGATGCCTTTGAGATGTGGTGCTGGAGGGGAGTTTTGAGAGTCCCCTGGACAGCGAGGAGAACAAATAGGTCAATCTTAGAAGAAATTAACCCTGACTGCTCCTTAGAAGGTCAAATAGTAAAGTTGAAGCTAAAGTACTTTGGACATCAAATGAGAAGAGAGGATTCACTTGAGAAAGCCTTGATGCTGGAAAAGTTGGAGGGCAAAAGAAGACAGGGGTGGCCAAAGATGAGATGGCTAGATCATATTGTAGACAAAATGGGCACAGAGCTGAGTGAGTTGAGGAGGATGGTGGAGGACAGGGGTGCCTGGCAGACAATGGTCCATGGGGTCGCAAAGGGTCAGAATGTGCGACTGAACAACAACATAATCAGCTAATATAAGCAAAATTGAAAATAATCTTAAAAAGTACAATCTGAAATCAAAGTCTCAAGATCTGGAGTTAGAGATTTATAATAATAGAGAGAACATGGTGACTAAATGAGATAAAAAACCAACCTTGTACTTAAATTATGACTTGTCTTTCCTACAGAGGTTTCCCATTCCTGATTTAACTTTCATCTCTTGTATCATAGCTCACTCCCCCCCCCCCCAAATAATAGGATCACATCAAAAACATTTTACTGTGCGGTTATTGTTAGAGCACATGGTTCAATTCTTTAGTTCATTAATTAACAGCTCCACTCCCATGTTCAATTATCTTCAAAGTAGCCAGTCTTCTTCTTCTGTGTCTAGGCCAGATGTGAAACTGCCAAAATGAAGCCACCTTTGGGTGTTCCTTTTACCTGACCTAGTGTGAGAAAGATTAGCCAGCACAAGAAGGCTGCTGTTACCAGGTACACCCAATGGTGGATCAAAAATACCACAGTTTTCAAGAAGGCTCTTTAGTAGGCAGAAATAGAATTATATAAAATGGATTTGACTATATGAAAATTGTATGGAAATTTAATTTTAAGAAAACTTGCATGAGAGTTTCATTGTAGCCATTCCAGGGCTGATTCTAGTTTTGTCCTAGGGTAGATCCTAGCAAAATTGCCCTTTATTGGGTCTCTTCTTTTATCAGTGAATCCTGATAGATGGCATCAGGCTAATGTAGCAGTGGTTTATGAGTTACAGGGTTGTACAGCCTATTCATGCTTTCAGTTTTCCACAATTTCTCAAAGCAGCACTAAAGGTCAAACTAGATTACTGTAGATGCTTATCATATTTTTTGTAGAGAGTGCTGTCCTACATGATAAAAAGGATCTGCTTGTCATAGAACCAGGTCCATAGCCAGGATTCTAGGTTTGGAGGGGCAAAAATTTTTTCAGGGGGGCAAAAATTCAGGAGAGGCAATAATGTCACACTCACATATATAACATTGGCATCACGTGGTGGGGTGCTGTTAGCTCAGGAGGGTTTTTGTCCCCCTGTCCCCCCCCGCTATGGCAATGTACAGAACATGAATGTTCCTCAATTCCCTCTCTTACATTTAGTAGCATGCTTAGTTTTGTAATTGGTCACCAGAATGGAAATATGGAGTTAATTTGTAAGTTCAGTTGCTGAGGCACGCATCAGTGAGAAAATCCAACGTGGAAGAGAAAACAGATTAATTGTTGGAATACTCATTCCTTGTAATGACTGGTTTGAGCCTAAACTAGGAAGATCATGAAGAATTGAAAGGATGGATAGATGCAGGGGAGTTGACAGCCGGGAAGGGGGGGGGGATGAAGTGATTCCCAGCACAGGTATCAGCAGCTACTAGAGCCACAATGGTTAACCTTGGCACTCCAGGTGTTCTTGAACTTCAATTCCTAGAAGCCCTGATCAGCAGGAGTGCTGACTTGGGCTTTTGGTAATTGAAGTCAAAGAACACCTAGAGTGCCAAGGTTAGCCATCACTTTAAAAGAGTACTGTATTAGGGTAAATTTCTGGCACTAATTCTACCAGTACATTAGAGATGTGGGGGCAGCAAAGAAAGGGGTTAAACCCTGTTTTCACTGATTTTTTTATACCTTGGCCCTAGCTGACAGATGGTTGAAGTTGGCATCTTACACACAAAAGAATAAAGCTTAATAAAAAAAATTACGGAGATGCTATTAGGGAACAATAGGAGTTAAAGACTGCAAAGAAAAGAAAATAGGGCAGGATAGCAATAGTAAATCATTGTTCCAGTGTCCTTGAAACCGGCATTAAGAATTTTAAAAATGCAGTTTCTCAAACCCTTAAAAATAATGAACTGCCCTAAAAGCATGTTGAAAACATAAAAAATGCACCTTGAGAAAAACTCATCTAGCTTGAAAGCATTTATTTCAATACAATTTAAAATGTCCATAAAATCCTGTAGTTAATACACAAACATGTATTTTTAATAGTAGAATGCAATAAAAAATTGAAAAATTTACAAAAATATCTCCAAAGCAAACACATAGTGGCTGAAATCCTGCCGTTTAGTGGAGCAAAGTCACAAGTAGCGTAGACCCATTTAGTCAATGCAACTTGCAAAGGATGTGACCCAACAAATCGCTACAGATTCAGTGTCCTATTCTTATTATGACTTACTATGCTAAGAAGCAGGATTTCACCCACTGGAGATAACACAGGCAGAAAAGGGCAAACATGTTTTGACCTGCAGTCTTCTTCAGTGGCCTATAAGGAAACAGTAAGTAAATTATGGAATAAGAAGGTAGGAATTGACCCAACCTTGAGTATGATTAAAATTCTCACTACCACCAAGAATTATGAAATGCATTCTTTGCTTCCTCTTTTACCTGATGTGAAGCATTAATGCTACACATTTCATGGATGGCAAACTACGAAGCAGCTGGTTTATGTAACTCACACCATTGGTTCAACCAGCTTATTACTGTCTACACTAGTCTTTCACCTGTTACCTGAAGTACAGTCGTTACAAACCTACAACTGGACCGGGAGCCATGGTGTTTGGGAATGCCGTTGAAGACCAATAATCGGAATGGTACCATTTGTAGGAGTTTGGTTGTGGATATCCAAAAGCTTTTGAATTCAACATATGTGCTCTGTCATTGAGCTGGATATATATTCTTGAGGCAGTTGAGCTGCCATCATCCTATGCTGTGAATGATCATTTTTGATATTGCCTGTTTATTTCCATTTGTGCAGAGATGGAAAAAGAACGAGGCTTCTTTGCGATGGGGTCTAAATATACACACTAATGTTTGATGCACTCTTTCCATAAACCACTAGGTGTCAGTGAGTCCTCTGATTTTCATTATAAATGAATGGCAGGAGAGAAATGCAGAATAGAGGTGCAGATATGGCCTGCTGTGTTTCTTTTAAAGCTTCGAGTGCAGTTTGGGAAGGAGTTCAGGATGTTTTTGCCCCCTTCTTTTACAGCACAAAATGGTTAGCTTGGATTTACATTTAAAACAGTAAATTTGCTGTGGTGATGGGGAAAGTGTGTGCTTTAAAGGAAACAAAACAAACTAAAATCCAAGCACACTTGTCCCAGATATGGCAATTGTTCTACTTTAAATGTCATTTTGAAATTTAATTTAACTCTGCTCTCGTCAGATCCAACTAGTCCCTGATAATTTAATCCCAAGTGAAGCTCTACGTTGATTTAAGTAACTTCTGTCAGACTCCCTTCTAGGCGCAGAAGAAAAGAACGCAGAAAATGGGTAGACTTTCTCCCCCTTTCAGCAACTGAACATAGAAGTCTTTTGAGGTTTTAAGAAGATACGAGGAGCATAGGTTGACTGGCTGACATGTGAAAAAGAAATCGAATGGCAAGCATTAAAAAAAAATATGCCCCTCAGACTAATTTCCCTCAGTGGATTCTGGATGTCAGTAAGGCTGCAAAGATTCAAAGCAAGTCAATTTTCACACGTACTTTTACATTTCCCATTGAGGCATGAGACAAGGAAACTCTGCCCAGTTTTGTTCAGCCCCACCCCAAACGATTGTAATTTATCAGGAGTTGTGTTGTGTCACATGGCAAACATGACACTGTGTTGGAGGACAGGGGTAACAGAAAAAGGGCAAGAGGAACCATAGCTATCTTATCTCATGCCACACAGAGAGATTTAAAGGTATGTCCTTATCCTCTGGCCTTCAACCTGGCTTCTCTAAATAAGACTAAAGATCATTCTCCTCAAGACTCAAACTCTTTCTGTACCATTTATTATTCTCATTTGTCCCAAGGCAAATATGTATGCCTATTCCTGCACCGGTAGTGTAATTATGCTCAATTCCTCTTGGCCTTTTGAAGTGGTAAAAGTATGTGTGTGTGTGTGCGTGTCTGTGTGTGTAGGGTGAGAAAACTTCATCACAACCCCTTGAAATCTGCTGAGCCTCTGTTACCTGTAATTCTACCTAGTAATTACATGCACACACTTGGTACAAAATACCTGACATGACCTTGTTGCCACCTGGTAAATGTCAACGCATAATTTCCCTCTGGAGTATCCCTACCAGTCTCTCCCCAATAAATTAAGAATAAGAGGTGGAGGGGGTATCAGAAGCAAATTCAGGGGAGACAATTTTTCCTCATGTGCTTAGCTATCTTTAGGAGCTATCTCCTAACCCAGGAATTCTCGATCTTTTTAAGCCATGGGCCGGGTCATGTTCCCTCAGAAAGCTTCAGGGGCTAGATAGCCATTTTGCCCTTCCTCGACCACATGGCACTTCCAGGTGTGGTGGAGGTGGGCCACTTGAAATGGCACTGTGGGCTGTATCTGGCCCATGGACCACAGGTTGAGAATCCCTGTCCTAACCTTTTTTTGTTTTGTTTTGTTTTGTTTTGTTTTAAGTAAGCTAGGCTTCTTTGCCTCCTTTTGCATTTAAACAGCTAAAAGGGAATTTTTCCACACAAGACACATTTGACACTGAGGTTTTGATGAGAATTGGACTTTGTCATGACTCACTGAAGCATGACCCTGTCTAATACAGGTGTAGCCATAGTCTTTAAGAAGGCATTGCTCCAGTGTTCATCTCAGGTGCACAGAAGACTGGAGCATGACCTTGGACCAGGTTGGGTCATGTGGGAGATGATCCTATCTTCCAAGTTATTAAGCAAAGAAAGCTCCAATGCCTTGGACATATCATGAGGAATACTCCAACTTGGTCTGCAAGGAAAGATCCCTGGGAAGAGAGGCCCTGGATGTAGATGGACTTCGTGGCTGAAGAACCTGAGAGACTGGTGTAGAATGTCCTTGGAAGAACTGATGCCATGATGATAGCCAATATCTGGAATGGATAGGCACCTGAAGTAGAAGAAGAATGTATATACAGTTGTACCTCGCTTAAAGAGAATAATGTGTTCCACAGGATTGCTCTTTAAGCGAGTTTGCTCTTTAAGTGAAACACCATTGGAAGTCACCAATTGTGACTTCTGGTGGGGGGGGGGATTGCGAACCCCAACTTATTTGTTAAGCGAGTTTTCGGTTGGTTTTATTTGTTAAGTGAAACGAACATTCGGAGAAAATTCTGCTCTTTAAGCGAGTTACTCTTTAAGCAAGGTGCTCTTTATGCGAGGTTTGACTGTCTGTCTGTCTGTCTGTCTGTCTGTCTGTCTATCTATGACACTAGTATACCCCACATCTGGGGTATGTTCCCTCTCTGGTTTGTTGACTTAATTAAAATGCTAACAATGCAAAATCAATGTTCTCTAATATCCATCTAGGATTTAAAACAGATGTACAATATAATTTCTAGAGTAGGGATGCTGCTTCGCCCCACAAACAAGGCAAAATTGTGTTCTATAGGTAATATGACAGGAGAGAGAGAAAAAATAAAAAAAATTGCTCAGGTTAGCTAGGGGAGCTGAAAGTGTAGCATATGTATGCATGAAGCTGTACCCCTACATCTGTACAACACATTGCTGCCTAATTATTAAGGTAACTGTTGACGGATCTTCTGTGATACTGCTACCACAACAGTGAAGCAGAAGAAATTTTTTTTTGCCTTCTGTAGTGGACCCTGTTTTTTACTACCTCGCACTCTCATTAGAAAATACTAGATACAGGATTATCACCTTTCTTTATGGCAAGCATTTGGTCCTTTATTTTCTTTGCTTTTACTATTTAAGTTGGGTTGGTTTTTTTTTTTTGCTGACTCATGTTTTGATGATATCTTTGCTCATTTATTTTACAGTAAACCATGTAAATTCATTGATTTTTGTTTGCTTTATTAATCAAGGACATTTGTTAGTTGTATATGAACATCCAGAGTGTTAAAATAAACAAAGATTACACATTTGTAAACATATATTTTTAAAAGGGGTTTAAAACCCATCCTTGGCCTGCTCAATTTTAAAATTATCTGTGATGCCCTTTTTTGGACAAAACAGCTACATCATAGCATGCCAAGAATTTAAAAATCCAAGGGATACCTGCATTCTGAGCCACGTATTCTTTTAGGAGTAGATTAGGTTGCTTCACATTGATTAAATGCCTAAAGTACCAAGTGAGGATGCTGAATATTGGACCAAATGAGTTCATAAGGCAATATTCTGAATGGCACAACATACCTCAGTCAGTCAGTCAGTCAACCTTCCTTCCTTAGCAATATTGCAAATGGCTTAAAAACTTATTTTTTGAAATTTGATATTTCACTACCCTCTCAATACAGCTACTGAAATGTAAGTAGGGCTTGTTGAAACCACCATGACCTTTGAATTCACTTCAGGATTTCCCTCCCTTCCCATGTTTTTGATTTGGGGTGGGAAAGGAGAAATAGGCAGTACAATCTTTGAATGTTCAGGAAATACAAATGCAAAAGAAGAGGAAGAAGAGAGGAAAAGAAGAGTTGTGTGAAGATCAGTCTGTTTGGATTAACAGTCTAGTTGTGGCCTATGGTCTTGTTTGTTTCACCTGGCCTGACTCAGCCAGTCTGGCAGCAATGCTCAGGGTTAGGGATTCACCCATCCAGGCTAGAAGAGGGGACGATCACAATCTTCTGTTCTAGCCCCAGGTTTATACACTGCCTGGCCTCTCTGCAGGTCACAGGGTTTTCAATAAAATTGTGGCCCAAGTTTCAACCCAATTCATTGTGTCTTGGCTCTTTTTTGATGGGATGGGGGGGGGGGGAATTACCTGCACTTCACCAAATTATGGAGACATAGCAGCAAAATATGGTAAAAAAAAAACCACCCTCCAACTGTTACTATATGGTTTGGATATATGGTTTGGATACACTTTCGGTTATATAGTAAGGTTTCTACTTAGAGGCCACAACATTTATATTTTATTTCTTTAACACTCTCCGCCTCTCTTTATATGTAATAAAGGGAGTGAGAGAGAGGGTGGAACTACAGGACTCTGTAACCACAGACTGAACATCTGTCTTCTACTTCGTAATGTGTTTTGTGTCTTTGGCACATTTAGATGGCCACTGCTAATATTATGGTTTGCAATGCTACACCTGTTGTAAGTGACATATAATGATACATTAGCCAAGGATGGGGCATGTCCCTTTCTCCTGTCTTCTCCTGCCATTCAGTTCTTTAGTCTATGGTAGGCTATAATTATCAACCAAATGTGGGAGCCTGTTGAGGTTTGGAATAATGTGTGAAGAAGCAATGATTAAATGGGGGCTCTCTGCAGTTCACTCTCTGGGACTAGGGAAGTGCAGCTGTGCACTTTTATCCTCATCTACTTAGACAAAGGGGCAACCTTTGGTACAGAACTGCACACCCAGATTAACCCACTTGTGGCTCCCATCAAGAACATGTGCATGGCTGAAACATCCTGCATGTTTAGAAGTAGAATTACAGGGGCTGTGCACAGCTGAAGAAACCATTCAGTAAAACATCCCATTGTGTGTTTGCAACCTGTAATATTTGTGCGCAAATTGGAGACGCTTACGAGATTATAGCAATTGTTCACAGCAGCAGTAACTGTAGGGAACACAAACTTTCCAATTTTTGCTATGCCAATTTAGCACCTATCTTGGTAAAGAAGGTCTGTCCTCGCCCAAGCTTTTAAATACACCAGATAACAACAACAACAACAGCAGCAGCAGCAGCAGCAGCAGCAGCAGCAGCAGCAGCAGCAGCAGCAGCAGCAGCAACAGCAACAGCAACAACAATGACGGCGATGGCGATGGCGACGCGGTTGTGGCGACCATCACCATCACCATCACCATCACCATCACCATCACCATCACCATCACCATCACCATCACCATCACCATCACCATCACCATCTTAGAACTGCAGAGTTAAAGCGATCCTATGGATCATAAAGTACCGCCCCTGTCAGGAGGCACAGTGGGGAATCAAACTCCCAGCCTTGTTTATGTCAGCCACTGATGCATTTGCACATGTGCATGCATGTTTTGCAGTTGACGTAACCATGCCCGCTTCTATTGCCAGATGCAGGGGAGATGGTGATGGGTCAGTTGGAATGGTGTTGTAAGACGGGTCTGGCCCATGGGCCATAGGTTGGGAACCCCTGCAATAGGGAGAGGAAGCAAAGCATGGTGTGTAAATAGTAGCCAGCTTCAATGGCAGGATCAACAGACATAGAATTACAATGGTACCTTAAAAAGCGTAATGCATTCCATGGGATTGCTCTTTAAGCGAGTTTGTTCTTTAAGCGAAATACCATTGTAAGTGACCAATTGTGACTTCTGGTTGTGGGGGATTGTGAACCCCAATTTAGTTGTTAAGTGAGTTTTTGGTTTGTTTTAGTTGTTAAGCAAGGTGACCATTCAGAGAAAATTCTGTTCTTTAAGTGAATTAGTCTCTAAGTGAGGTGCTCTTTATGTGAGGTTTTACTGTAGAAGAATTCAAATATTTCAAATTTTCAGAAGTTGGAAATATTGTTCTGCATTCTACTCATTCCACTATATCATACAAGTGGTCAAAGTTGAGGTAGATGCCCCCAGTTTGGGACAATGGCAGGGGAATCAGAGTGAAGATGCGACCTCCTTTTTGGTTGAGCACTTTTCCAGGAGTGATTGAGTGACTAAAGAATAGATATGGAAGAATTACCTGTTTATAATGAAGGATACATAAAAAAAGACAGGGACTTATAGAGTCACAGCGAACCATCTCTTCTCCACTCAGAGACTATTGGCTAACTGCTCTGTAAATAGTCCACCATACCTGATGCAGCCGAGTGGCAGAATTATCTGTTCCTGATTCGAAAGAGATAGGGCCATCAATTCTCTTGTGTCATACTTGTTAAGCCTTGAAAAAAAACCCCAGCTCTGCAGGGATGTTGGATAGACTACATATCAAGTCCAACCTAAGCCATCTTAGATTGCATTGATGCCAGGACACTCAAAGTACCTGATTATCTTTCAGCAATTTCATAAATTCTTAAAAGATCGTGCCCACCCCCACATCTTCCCCTTCCAGCACCCTATTGTACCCCCAGACCTATTGCATTTTATGTCAAGAGATCAGGGTGTACTATTTCCTAGAACCTTTGCCAGCATTGCGCATCAAAGCTGTATCTCAAGGATGAAATGAAGGCATGGAAAGAAGAATGCACAGAAGTGCTTTTTGTCTGCCATTATCTGCTTAGTCAAGGTTGACAACGTTATCTTCCTCCTGCTTAGCAACTAAACCTTTCTTCTTGTGTGTACTTTACCTCTGCAAGTCACCTCTTCCTTATGGTGTGTCTTATTCTGTGAAATATTTCTAGATGGTTTCTAATGTACCTTTTCTTGTAAATGCTGGATCCCTTACAAGGACATTGAAAATCCTTTTGTACTCTTGTGTTCTGAAGTGTCTATTGTTTTCTCTTCAAGAATAGCTAATGGGATGTAAGTGAAGTTGCTTAGCTGCATTCTCTTGTAGCTGGATGTGATGCATTTTTAAATGTTTATCTGTATGGTATCTTTCATTAGCAGCTCTGTTTCCAAGGTACACAGTTTCTTCAAGATACTGGCCGAAAGAGCCATAATTACCTTGTTAAAAAGACTGCTATAAATGTATGGGTTCTGCAGAGAATGTGAAAGTTACTTTTTTGGATTACAGATTCTGGAATCATCCCAAATATCTTGGCTACCAATGGTGGCGGCTGGAGGATTTTGGAAGATAGAATGTGCAAAAAGCACATTTTCCAAGCTCTGATGTGTGGGGATGATTAACTTCTGACACAGATGCCGGCAAACCACGTCTTGACTGGGCGTTTCCCCCTTATCGTTCTGGCCCACAACAAGCAGCCTGTTTACGTCTCGCCTGGGAGTTTCCCACTCTTATCTCTATGACCCAGCTTGTTTTCCTTGTCATTGTGACACAGCACATCTTAGCAAAACAGCACGTGCCTCACCCTGGCCTTAGCCAATCATGTATTGCTTATTGATAAGAAAGCTAATAAAAGAGACGTTCCCACAAAGCTGGGCATGTTTTGCACTGCAATTTGTTTTATGATATGTACAGATGATATTAATATATTTGCTGCTATTCTGCTGCTTTGTAATTATAATTACCTGCCTAGAGGGAAGTGATTGTTTGTAATTGTTTCTATGATATACACTGATAATATTGATGTATTTGTTGTTATTTTTCTGTTTTGTTGTATTGTATCATATTGTATTTTCTATTATATTTAATTTCAAATTTATTGTGATTATGTAATATATTGTCGATTATAGTGTTGAATGTTATATTTTTGAGTTTTGTGAGCCACCCTGAGTCGGTTGCACCGAGTAGGGCAGCATATAAATTGAATAAATAAATAAATAAATAAATAAATAAATAAAAAGCCTCACCCTGAAGAGTGGCTTGACTCCGTGTCTTCTTGATCCCTTCACTGATGTTCTGTAACATCGTGATTTTCAATTAGGAATGGATAACGTTTTAAAATTTCAATTTCTCCCACTTTCATTTTGTAACAGTCTTTAGTTATTTCCATCAAATGCATGCTGAAATTTGACAATTTGGGTAAATTTATTTCATTTATTTACTTATTTAATACACTGATGTGCCACCCCTCAATAGAAGCAAGTTTCCCATTCTGGGTAGTGTATAACATTAAGACAATAAAGCAACAATAAAACATAAAAAGCAAAGGAAAACATAGCAATAATAACATGTTCCAGATGACTTCTATAAAAAGTAAACCAAAATTTTGGCTCCACTAGTATTGATAAGTCAGTGGGAGGATGTACTTAAGGTAAAGGCTGCCCTTGCTCGAAAGCCAGTTGTATCTGACTCTAGGGTTCAGTGCTCATCTCTGTTTATAGACGAAGAGTCAGTGCTGTCTGCATTTGTAGACATTTCCATGGACATATACCAGGCATGCCTAGACACCAGAGTGCAAAGAACACTTTTTCCCACCAAAGTGGTACCCATTTATTTACTTGCAATTTCTTGCATTTGAACTGCTAGGTTGGCAGGAGGTGGGACAGAGACAGGCCCTCAGCTCATCATGCAGAACTTGGGTCTCGAACTGCTGACCTGCCAACCTTGCAGTCATCAAGGTCAGTGTCTTTACCACTAAGCCATCACAGTCCCTTTGGATGTCCTTAAATACCTCCCTAAATAAGCTTGCCTTTCATGTCTTTTTAAAGGCATCCAAGGAAGGAGCTTGTCACAGCTTCACAGGTAAACTGTTCCATACAGTAGATGCTACCACCAAGAAAGTCTTTTTCCTATTTGCAGTATTCCTTATCATTCAATATGTTGGTAGCTGGAGCTGTATATGTTGAGAGGATGTGGTGATGTGGGCATTGGCTCTTTGGGAGAAATGCTCCATCAGGTAGTAAGGTCCCAAACCATTTAGGACATTGTATGTTAATGTTGACACCTTGTGCCTGACATGAGATGCAACTGGAAGCCAGTGTAGCTGGGCCAAGTTGGGGTGATGTATTCATATATATATATTCACTCCTAAACTAACCTGGCTCTGGCATTCTGGACTCTTCACAAACTCTATACCAGGGAAAAGGGCAGCCCTACGTAGGGAACATTACAGTAGTCAAATATTGACACTAACTGTGAGTGGACCAATGTTGTCAGAGATGTTCTGTCTAAGTAGGGATGCCGTTGGGCAATCTGGTGAAGGTGAAAAAATATCACTCTGACTTAAAAACAACAACAACTAAGTAACTAGAGCTATTCCCATTATGGTAATAATTTAGTGTCAGAGCTTACTCTGGGATGAAAAGATTTTTGCTGGAAAAACTCCACTCAGAGGATGCCCAAATGAGGTTCCTTTCATGTTCCCAGGTGTAGCTTTCGAGTATTGAAACCCGACCTTCCAGTCTCCAGCTCAGCATCTTAACCACTAAGCCACCAGGGGAGCTCCCCCTTATGGTGATGATTATGTTGTACCTGCCTACTGTGTATATATGAAGGACAAAGAGTAGAAGGTGATGTTCCTAATTAAAAAATGTTTGAAAGTAGTGGTGGGCTCAAAAAAAAATTGCTACCACACTGTGGGCGTAGTATGGTGGGTGTGGCCAGGGGGAAGCCCTGCGTTGCACCTGAATTAGGACTACAGTCAAACCTCAATTAAAGAGTGCCTCGCTTAAAGATTAACTTGCTTAAAGAGCAGAATTTCTCTGAATGTTCGTTTCGCTTAACAAATAAAACCAACCAAAAACTTGCTTAACAAATAAATCAGAGTTCACAATAACCCCCCACCAGAAGTCACAATTGGTCATTTACAATGGTGTTTCATTTAAAGAGCAAACTCCCTTAAAGAGCAATCCTGTGGAACGCATTATGCTCTTTAAGCGAGGTACAGCTGTACTTTATTTCAAAACCTGGATTGGCGGGGCCAGCCAGAACTTCTGCTATCAGTTCTGGTGAACTGGTGCGAACCTGGTGATGCACACCTCTGGTTGAAAGACCCTGTGTGGATAATGAGGTACTCTATACAACTAGGAACCTTGTGTGATTGCAGTTTGTTATTGTCTGTAGTCTCTGTTTGCATACAGTTATATATGTGTAGGTACAACTTTTTGCACATGACAATGCACACATGGATTTATTATGTGGCTCCCTTTTTCCCTTGCAGAGAGAACTCATAGAGCCAAATATGAGCACAGGCCTGCTAATATGAGCCATAAAAATATAAAATATACTGTCTGTGCTGTTAAAATCAGAGTCTCTTTGCTGAAAGTAGGAATGTAAATAAATCTCACTAAATTAACCATTCTTGATGAGATGGGGCATCTTGATGTGTGTGATGGGTTACTGAGAGTTCAAGATTTCTGCTCAAAGTTTCTTACCTCTAGTATAAGAACTAGATTAGCACTTTTAAAAATGAAGCTTTTAATTTCATGTCCTTGCATGAAACTCTTGTCTCCTATTTATGAACCAGTTTATGAGTGTTTGCACACATACACAGACTGAGTAAACATAGAAAAACTGGCTATTGATCAAAGAAGATGCAAATAACTCATCCAGTCCATCTAATTTTTACAAGTTCATGGCACATGGGAGTTGCTATCATAATTCAGCTAAGCAATTTAAATAATTTTCTCAAATTGGTAGATGTTAGAGTCTTACAAAATTCAATTTGTAGGCCAAAATGGGGCTTCAGAATCTATTGTGATTAAGTCTGGAGTTATCTGTGCCATATCTCATTAGCTTTTGCTCTTGATCTAAATCAATTTTCATTTCTAAAGACAACGCATTTGAAAACCAAAATGACAACAACATATTTGGGTTTTTACTGAAGTACAGTACATGCAAGTTAAAAAAGATAGACCCTAAGAAAGGGAAGTAAGCCTGTTAGATTTTAAACAGGTACCTTCAGGGTCTTATGTATTTTCAAAACATTTTGTTAAATCATTTCCAACTTATATTGGTCTTATAAATTACTGGTATTGATTTCTAAAAGGTCCTACCATTAATAGACCTTTTCTGATCTTCAACACTCAAGACTGTGGCTTCTTTTATTTCATGTCCAGTTTCCATTTTTCCTACTGCCCTCAACTTTTCCTGGTATTATTATGTGATCCTGTGAGTCTTAGAATTATAGAATAACTGAGTTGGAAGGGGACTATGAGGCCATTGAATCCAATACTGTGCTCAATGCAGAAATCCAAAATCAAAGCAGGTCTGACAGATGATTGTCCAACTCTCTTTTTAATGCCTTCAGTATGGGAGTGATCACCATTTCCCAAGTTTCATTGTTGTACTACTCTAACAGTTAAGATGTTTTTCCTGATATTCAGCCTATATCTGGCTTCCCAAAGTGTCCTGTACTTAGGGATAATTGAGAACAGATCTACCCCCTCCTCTTTATGACTATCTTTTAATTATTTGAAAGGTGCTATCATTTCACCTCTCAGTACCCTTTTTTCAAGGATAAACATACACAATTCTTTCAGTCTTTCCTCATAAGGTTTAGTTCCCAGTCTCCTGATCATCCTTATTGCCTTCCTTTGAAACTGCTTCGGTTTGAGACATGATAGGTGTCCTCAATTTTCCACCATGGAGCTTCTGGAATCATCATCAGCTACACACGGCCACTGAGCTGTGTCAAAAGCCATCTCCAGTGCCATGTAGCATCACTGCCAAAAGGGACAGAAATAAACATCTCAAGAAAGCATCATGAACTAAATGGGCAGTCATCCTTCCTCTAACCCTTGGGTATTGCTTTGAGGTTTGAAGCCATCAAAATGTGAATATGGTCTCATTTTCCTGTTGCTTAGGAGAAACACATAGATCACAGCCCCGGGTGGTAATGCCTCAGGCAATGTTTCATAGTTAATGCTTGCATTATGTTGCGATATTTGTATCTTATTATACTAATGGCACTGAAAATTTGCAAATACATTCTAATGAAAGCTTTTTAAAATATGAGGAAGCCTCAGGATATACCTTCTTCTGGTGAGCAATCAGGGTCCCAGGACACAATTCGCAGGAAACATGCAGGGGCTTGTAGTCATTACATGCATAGAAGTGCCTGAAGCCAGAACGCTTAAGTAGAACATCCTATGAAGTGATGTTCTGACAAGAAAGGACTTTGCGCAGCATGGTTCTGAAAGGTACCACAAGCCATTTTGAGAAGAAGGTAAATGGCAACCTAAAAGAAGATAGTATTACACTGGCAAAATGATCAGAATAAATGAAAGGAAGAGTTAACTGTCTGGTTGTCAATTTCCCCAACATGTTTGAACACAAATGTTCCCCGGGGTAACTGCTTAGAAACATGTAGAAAGGATGGATTTGGGTGTTTTTATATTAACAAAGATTAACTTTCCTAAAATTTTCAAGTTCAAGATCCTAACAAAAGTTCATGCTGCCACTCCCATATAGAGCAATTTCTAGGCAGTTGCTCACCAGGGTGGTGAAGGATGGTGTCCTGTCACCCAGATTCAGATGCCAAATATCGAACTCACCAGATCCAGTTGTGAATGATTTTTGTTTAAATCATCCTGTTTCTTAGGGAGGCATCCAGAGGGAGAAAAATTCAGTGTGTCTCTATCATGGGTCTATCTGGTTTTATTGCCCTCTTGCTATCCTGAAAAAATCTCATTCTGAGTGAGGGACATCTTTTAAAGTGAGCTTTGCCTTCTTCTTTCATGTCCAGATCAAACTTTGAACTGCTGAAATGAAATCATCTTCTTGGCTTTGTCATTGGCCAAAATTAAACCCTCATTGTTACACATTTCCAGTAGTAATCAGCAGACCAGCAAATGAGCCAGATTCTGTATCTCTCTACATGTATCTCTCTACATGGTGTTGTCCACCAGCAGCCCCTGCTTGAGCATGTTGGTCTCACATGTAGACACTCCAACCCTCTGCCTATTCAGAGTCATTCAAGTGACATACAGAAGGCTGAGTAGTTCCTCCTTTAATGTTATTCTTTGTCCAGTGAACTCCTTCTTCTACTTCCTAATTTGATTTTTGCTCTTGCATACCCTCAAGAATGTTTGTTCTTGTCATAAAGCCTTTCCTGGATGTGAGTCAGTGGACTTGAGACACATATCCATTCAGAGTGTCGAGGGTCATTCTCTTGCGTAGTTCTCTCTGTGTCCACTGCTACTTCTCTCCTTATCTTAGGTGGAGCGATAACAACAAGAGGATATATTCCCTCAACTGGTGTAGGTTTGAGGCATCCTGTTACTATATGCATTGTTTCATTAAAGGTATGATATGATGCATGTATAAAGTATTAAAATATTTAAAGAGAGTATAGAGAAAGCAGCCTTGAAAATAAAAGTACTTTTAAAAAGTGACTTGGGGGATTGTTTGCTAAAGGTGTTTGCAAAGCATTAACCACTTTCCAGATAATCTTGGAAGGAAGGTTGCTTTATCATAACATAAATATTTTGATAGTAAAATGCAATGTGTAGGGAGAGAAACAAAGTGGTGGTGCCACTTACTTACTTGCTTGCTGAATATATAAAGATATTCCTGTCCCTCTCCTACATCAGACGCTATTAGAAATTACAATGTTCTACAATATTTTAGTTATATAAACATTTAGTCCTACAAGAAGCTTAGAAACACAGGCAATTAACCTTTTAAGCACTGTGGAGAAATAGCTGTTGTGGCGTAATAGCCAACAAAATTATGTTTCAACTTGAAAAATATTTATTGATGTGCCTCCCACATATGAGAGATATCTGTAGAGCCAGATATTTCTCATATTTTATTCTATTGCCATTAGGAAAGCTGAGCACAGAATAATAGATGCCTTTGAGATGTGGTGCTGGAGGAGAGTTTTGAGAGTCCCCTGGACAGCGAGGAGAACAAATAGGTCAATCTTAGAAGAAATCAAGTTGAAGCTAAAGTACTTTGGACATCAAATGAGAAGGGAGGATTCATTTGAGAAAGCCTTGATGCTGGGAAAGGTGGAGGGCAGAAGAAAAAGGGGGCAGCCAAAAATGAGATGGCTAGATGGTATTGTAGAGACAATGGGCACAGAACTGAGTGGGTTGAGGAGGATGGTGGAGGACAGAAGTGCCTGGTGGACAGTGGTCCATAGGGTCACAAAGGGTCAGAATCGACTGTGCGACTGAACAACAAAAACACTGATATTAGATTTAAATACAGTAATACCTCAGATAACGACTGCATCGGATAACACTAAAATCGGATAACGATCTGTCGGCGTTATCCAATGCAGTTGTTTTTAGCAGCAGGGTGGCTGGAAAGCTGAACGGGGTTCTCCGTTCAGCTTCCCAGCCACCCTGAAGCTGCGGAGGCAGGGGTAGGGTGGCTGGAAAACTGACGGGGGGGCTCCCCTGTCGGCTTCCCCAGCCACCCCACAACTGCGGAGGCACGGGAGAACCCCGTTCAGCATTCCAGCCACCCTGAAACTGCGGAGGCAGGGGTAGGGTGGCTGGAAAGCTGACGGGGGGCTCCCCTGTCGGCTTCCCCAGCAACCCCACAACTGCGGAGGCACGAGCGGGTGGCTAGGGAAGCCGACGGGGAGTCCCCGTCGGCTTCCCCAGCCACCCTGCAGCTGTGGATCGGGTCTTCTGACCTCCCTGGAGCTGGCAGGGGGGTCAGAGAGCCCCCTGACCCCCCTGCCGGCTCCAGGGAGGTCGGAAGACCTGATCCAAGCTGTTTCCAAAGTTCCCCCACCTCCCTGGAGGCTGCAGAAAGCCAAAACATCAGGATTCGAATCCCGACATTCTGGATTGCTGCAGCCTCCAGGGAAACAGGACTTTTTAAAACATTGTGAGATCAATGCATCACACAATGTTAAAAACCGGATAATGACTAGACTTGTGGAACCAAGTCTCATCATTATCCGAGGTACTAGTGTACCTTGCATCCCTATTGGAAAAAACAACTTTTTGGGGACTCTAATCACAAACTGTCCTATCTCTTCCTGGGTTTAACATGCACATTGTATGTAGAATGGCCAAGTTTATAATTAAGGCATCAGCTAAAAGAATCCAATATATCAATCAAATTGGGGTATTCTGCAAGGGAGTTTCACTTATCTGACTATGGATATGTATGTATTAATTGTATTAAGGCACCTTCTCCAGTTTACATTCCTTTTAAAGGTAGCTCAGGTATGTACATAGTATTTTTATTTTATTTTATTTGTATTTCATTGCACTCCATTGTATTGCACAGATTTAAATTCTTCTGCTATGTTAATGATAAGGTCGTAAGAAGCCATGGCCTAGCAGTGCCTGAGAACATCGCCCCTTCCTCTGGGCCCACAACAACGGCCTGAGGGAGAAGACTCCATGGCCTGGCAGTAGCTGAGGACCTTGCCCACTCCTCTGGGCCCACAACAACGGCCTGAGAGGAATTAGTCTGTGTTCTGGTTTGGTTGTATTTTGTATTTTGTGAGGTTATATTTTATGATTTTTATTGTACTGGTGCTGTTTTGACTGTAAGCCACCCTGAGTCGCCTCGGCAAGTGGGCGGCAATATAAATCTGAACAAACAAACAAACAAACATACTACTGTTATAATGGCAGCTTGTGAGGGTCCTGTGCAATACGGTCAACAGAAGCTACTGAAACAATACACATTTCTATTGAAAATTTTCTCTTGGTCCTCAGGCTGCTAGAACTTGCAGGTTTGTTTACAGTTAGAAAGGAGATGTTTCTTTTTTGAGAAAAATAGAAATACAGTATAGGGAATCAGGAGACATATACATCAGCCTCAAGGCATTGCAAGTTTACACAAGGCTATGCCACACACACTTGATAAAATTTTATTTATTTATTATATTTATTCACATTTATACCCTGCCCTTTTGGTGCAAGCACCACTCAGCATGGCTTACAATGTATATATACATTATACAATGTACTTCTGTGTGGCCCAATGTCTCATCCCTCCCTGTCATGGAACTTGGGAAGGGCCAGTCAATATCTATCTATCTATCTATCTATCTATCTATCTATCTATCTATCTATCTATCTATCTATCTATCTATCTATCTATCTATCTATCTATCTGGGGGTTATCATTTTTGCTCTTGTTGTTATTTATAATTTATTCAATTTCTTTCATATTTATTGTAAATATTTTTTAATATGTTGTAAGTGCCCAGAGTGGAAAGATATCTCAGGTGAGATATAAATGTAATAGAGAGAGAGAGAGAGAGAGAGAGAGACAGACAGACAGAGACAGAGATATGGAAGGAAGGAAGGAAGGAAAGAATAAGTTATATTGCATTATACGTATTTTTGTTCAGGTTTTTGTATTTTAATTATTATTTTTAAAGAGTAAGATATCCAATATTTTGACTACTGATTTTATAGGATGAAATGCCAAACAGATCCCCAAGTTGTCAGAGACCAGGAGGCAATCCATGCTTAGAGGTTTCTTAAGTCAGCCAAAGTTCTGAGGCTCACCTCTACCTGATGTCCTGTGAGAGAGATGATAAAAGAAAGATGATTGCAATGGAATCCCAAATCTAGCAAAGCTCTAGAATTTCCCCATTGCTCATAGCAACCATATCATGACCTCACTTTTGTCAGTTGAACTGTAAAAGCTTCAGGAACATGTTTTCCCCAATGTAACTGAGCAGTGATGAAAATGGTGAAAGCAGCTGTTTTGGATTTGGGTGCTTCTCTGGTCTCTTCTCTGTGTCTGCTCAGTGGGGTTTCCAATCAGACGGGTCAAACAGACTTAAGAAAGTGATGAACAGGTGCATGTTAATGTGGCTCCAACTAAAACTGTTCAGCTTTCAATAGACAGAAGAAATAACTTTCAAAAAAAGCAAAAGACCAACAAAGGTAATATCGAAGGTAGAGCCTTCTGATCATACCCTACACATCAAAAATTAAGACTTTTGACCATCTAGTCAATGGAGCTTTTGTAATTCTAGTGGAGTCTTTAAAGAAAGTCAAGAAACCACATGAATACACTAATAATCTATGGCACGAAGGAAAATGGAGAAGTGAAAGTACAGAACAAGTGCAAACTTTGGTGGTCCCAGCTGCAACAGTCCAGCTTTCAATGGACAGAAGAAATAAGTTTCAAAAAGAGCAAAGATCCTGAAAAAGCTTGTAGGGCTTTTTCAAGACATGGCAAAAAACATCCTGCCCAAACAAACCCAACATCAATGACCAACAGAGGTAACATCGAATGTAGAGTCTTCTCTCTCGGTAATGATTGATGTGCTCTGGATGAATCTAAAGTTGAAGACTGGGAAAAAGCCAACAGAGACATCTCATATAGCCACTTCAACCAATAAAATGACCACGCTACTGGACCGCTTTGGAAACTGAGAAGCCTTGTTTTCCAGTCAAATACAACTACTCCTGGGGACAAATGACACCAGAAAACCTCCAAAGTAAGCCAAGTGCAGCTGTGGTTGCACGTTCTGATCATACAATTTCAGAAAAAACAACTGCCAGTGTGCCCTTTTTAGTGGAAAGAGATATCCACATGAATACACTGATAACATTGGTCAACACAATTTTTCTGGCATGAGGTACTCTAACGATTCTAAGGTAATTTTGAGGTGCTGATTCCAAATCTGGCATCCGGTTTTTCCTAGCACATCAGGTTTTTGAGATCTCAAATATTGTAATATACCTACGAACAGCAAATTTATCATCATATTCGTTGAGCTAAACAGACATATGGACCTAATAAAATAACATCCAATATGCAATACTTTATTGAACAAACATATATAATTATGAACTGAAGCACAAATTTGAGAGTGAGAGCATATTAACATGTAAGAATTGAAACGTTAAAATATGAAAATATGTACAAAAAGTTAAATTGACAACATTGACTTTACATCGCCCTGAACGACCTTTTCTTGGATGCTCTGTGACGTTCAACGTGTGTAATGTCTCTCATCAAGGATCAACAGTAATCTGCCATCGTGTTGGTGTTCCATTGGCCTTGGTAATGTTCTTCCATTACTTTAATGTCTTGATGAAAACGTTCACCGTGCTCTTTGCTCACGTCACCCAAGTTCTCTGGAAAGTTGGCCAAGTGACTATGTAAATAGTGAATCTTGATGTTCATTCTACATCCAAGTACTTGGAAACTCAAGAGCAGCTCCTCCACAATCTCTCGATAGTTGTCCACTTTCTTGTTGCCAAGGAAATTCCAAACAACATTGGTGAATGCATTCCAAGCTTAGCCTCTGCTGCCGTCATTGTTGGAAGAAAGTGTGGATCCCTGATGAGAGTTCTAATTTGAGGGCCATCAAATATTCCTGCCTTTTTCTTCTCCATGTTGAAACCGGGAAAGGTTGTACATATATAACTGAAGCAGTTTCTAGTGTGATTCAGGGCTTTGACGAATTGTTTCATTAACCCAAGTTTTATGTGCAGTGGAGGTAATACAATTTTATTCCTATCAACCAGATGCTCATTCGTAATGTTCTTGTCACCATGCATCAAACTGATTCTTGGTGGCCAGCTCTTTCCCACCCAGTGCTTTACTGTAGCCCTACTTTCCCAATAGCAAAGGAAGCAAGGGTATTTGGTGTAACCTCCTTGCTGGCCCAGCAAAACACTTTACCATTTCCAAATCAACACAGATCACCCATCCATGATGTGTGTAATCCAATCTTTCCAGAATTGTCTTCATATTGCCATACTCTTCTTCCATTTGTACGGAGTGTCCTATTGGGATTGAACCAAATATATTTCCGTTGTGCAATAACACACATTTAAAACTCCTTTTACTACTGTCGATAAAAAGTCTTCATTCACTGGAATCATATGTGGGCAGTGCTATATGGTGAAGAAGCCCTTTAACATCATTATAATAAACAAGTGGACCATCAGATTGGAAGTACTTTCGCAGTGCTGCTTCTCTGTTATGATAAAAGGAGACACTAGTGCCAGGTCTGAATAGTCCTTTCTCTTTCAGCCTGGAAGCCAACAATTCTGCAGACTGCTTTGGCAAGTACAAATCTCTTACCAGATCATTCAATTCAGGTTGACTAACAGAATCTGCATCAGATGGCATATAGGTTGGAGCATCATTATCCTCATCATGTGTAGTAGTACCGGATGAACTGTGGGATTCAACATCAATCTCTGGTAGCTCTGTATATGCAGGCACAGGTATTTCCTCACAGTGTCCAACTGATCATTTGGCAGATGGGATATTAGGGTATTGTATGTGGTGTCTGTTCTTTTTATTGAAACTTTGACATTGACAAGGCAAAAGTAGCAGTCATCCACATGGTTCCTTGGTTCTCTCCAAACCATTGGCACACAGAACTTCAGCTTAGAATTCATTCCTTTAGACCATGACCACAATGTTTTGACATAGGTTTTGCACACTGTATGAGGAGCCCAACATTCGTCTTGATCTCCCAGTGGTACTTTAAAGTAGGCAAGATACACCCTCTTGACAAAGGTAGTGATATTGCGCCTTTGATCCCACAAGGTGAAGCTGCCACAGATTTAACATAAGATATCTGCGTCATTACGGCATTTCCTTCTTTCTGATGTTGTGTCCATTGTTATATCACAAACTGCACTAATATATATACATAAATAAATAAGGTTATCTACATAACATCACATTAAAATCACTAATTTTATCACTATAATTCTATAACTGCCTCACACCAACATGCAGTCAGGAATGACATTTCGGTTGGCCAATAGCATAAAAATGTGATGTGATACAGCAAATCCGAGATCATATTTGTAATCAGCATCCTGAAATTAGTATAAAACAACTGCAAAAGCTCATGACAGGGAAAAAAATTTTTTATAGCTGTGTAATTTATAGTACAAAGGCCAATGGAGAAGTGAAAGCGTGTCCCTTCTACTGGAAAAGGATATATCTGCCTTGCCTTGCTGTCTTTATTCAGTGAAGAGTGCCTGGGAAACTAGACATCTTTGTGATGACACACCACACCACTTGAGGTTTTCTAGCCATTTAGATCATATCACCCACTGGCCAGGCAAACTATGACATCAATGTAACTACAGATGGAGAAAGAAATACTTTTGACCAGCTAGCCAGTGGAGCTTTGCTAAGAAAATAGAGTCTTTAAACCCCTCCTCCATATTTAGGATAATTGTAGCTGTATCTTTTTCACATATTTTTTTCCAATATATTAGTTATTAGTCATAATTAATCTTTGTTTTTGTTTGTTTTAGATGTTGCAAGCCTCACTGAGAAATGCAGGGGATAATAAAATAAGTAGATAAATGCAAAGCATGTGGAAAATGTCAAGTTGATTGTTAAAAAATATCCTGGGGGCCTCATCCTGCCTGGGGCTACTGGATCTCTTGGGGTGGCTTTTGATACCATTGATCATGTTGTCCTTTTAGAAAGGCTGTTGGGATTGGGAATCAGAGGTAGCTCTTTTGTGGTGGCTTTGGTCCTTCCTTGATGTCACTCTCAAATGGTCAAATTCAGAGAGGCTGTTTTGTCCCCAATGGATAGTCTGTTGTGGGCATCCTCTATGGTCAATCATCTCCATGATGGTATTTAACATCTATGTAAAACCATTGGGGGTCATCTGGAGATTTGGGGATCCATGTGCTGTCAAGAGAGCATACCCTCCAGCAGCCCTTGCAGAAAGCAGGCTACATGGCAGACAATGTTGGCTCTCAGTGATGAATTTAGAATCTAAAGAAGTTAATTTCAGTAGCAGACTTAGAGTATTAAAGAAGGCAGAATGCTTAAGAACATGTCTAAATGACATATGATTGAGTTGGGAGAATGAATCCCTCTACCACTGCAGCATCCAGATTCTTGTGATTTCAGGGTAAACTCCAAGATCTACTGTCTGGGCAATGTGTACATGAATGGAAAATAGAGGAAGGAAGCCCAAGTTCCATCTTTCTCCTGTTGAACCATGGTCCAGGCCTCCTGAGCTTTATTCTGTGCCCATCCATTCTTTCAACCCTTTTGTCAAATGCTGAGCACATCCACTCTTTGTTTCTCACACATCTTCTCTCTATAGATTCATCTTTGAAATAATAAGGGAAGGCAAGTCAAAGAAATATTATGAGTTGGTTGGACTTTCTCAGCACATCATCTCTCAGATATGGAACTCCATTTCAGACATAACTAGCTCATTCATACTTCACATTAGTTTACTTATTTATTTTGTGTGTGTAGATCTAATTTTTCCCCAGCTAAGAACTGTGTAAATAGCCATAATAAGCATTTAGGGCTCTCATTTACTCAGAGAGATTAGAACAATCTGGGAAGTCTCCAAACATGTGAGCCTTTAGTAGTTGTTTTTTTTAAAGCACTTATCACCTAGCAATGGTCAGATACTTCATCTTTTAATCATTCATCTCCCATAATCAGCCTTTGTTGATTGTCAGAGTTTTATAACATGAAGATCTTTGCATAGACACAAACTTTTTTGATTGATTGATTTTTTTTATATTACCCATTTGGGAAAATTCCCACTCTAGTACATGCAAGTATCAAAATAACATAATAAAATACACAACAAACTAAAAACCAACCAACCAAATAAATACATCCTAAAATAAATTAACCAAAATAAAATAACTGTGCCCATCCATGTCTGAGGGCCAGTGGTGGGATTCAGCAAGTTCACCCCAGTTCACCAGAACCGGTAGCAGAAATTCCGGCTGGCCCCGCCCATCCAAGTTTTGAAATAAAGTAGTCCTAACTAGAGGGCAACACAGGGCTTTCACCCTGGCCATGCTCACCATACCATGCCCACAGAGTAGGTAGTAGAAAAATTGAATCTCACCACTGCTGAGGGCACAGAGGAACAACTGACTGGTTAATTTATTGCTAAGGGGATAACATTCTGAAAGGCTTCCTTGAATAGGAAATGTTTTAATTGTTTTTTGAAGATATCCAGTGATGGGGCTTGCGTAGCTCCACCAGTAATGTGTTCCACAGCATTGGTGTTGCCACTGAGAACACTTTATTTCTAGTTATAGACTTTCTAGCGATCCTTGGGGTCAGCACCTGGAACAGCAAAGACTGTGATGAATGGGTGATGCAGGGAGTTGTTCTGAGGGAGAGATGCTCTGACAGATAACGAAGTCCCAAACCATATTGGGGCTTAAATGATAAAACTAACACCTTGTATCTGACACAGTAGGCAACAGGTAACCAGTGCAGGCCTGCCAAGGCTAGGGAAATATGATCAAATTTCCATATAGTAAAAGGTAAAGGTGTCTCTTGCTCAAAAGCCATCAAGTCCAGATCTAGGAGTGGTGCTCATCCAGTGGTGGTTTGTCCCGGTTCTGTTTGTCCAGTGGCGGTTTGTCCTGGCACCTCCAGCCAGCGTGTACTGTATTTTTATGTTTTTTCCCTTTGGCTCCGTTCATGATGTGATGATGTTGGCTCTGCCCATGTTGTCATGACATTGGCTACGCCCATGCGCCGGCTCCGCCCACAGTGTGGTAGTAAAATTTTTGGCTGCCCATCACTGTGCTCATCTCTGTATGCAGTCAAAGAGCCAGCACTGTCTGCATCTGCAGACGTTTCTATGGTCACATGGCAAGGCATGACTAGAACACTGTTATCTTTCTCACTGAAACATAAACTATTTATCTACTTGCAATTTTTTGCTTTAGAAATTTTCAGCTTGCAGGAGCTGGGACAGATGATGGGAGCTAACTCTGCTGTGAATTAGTTGGGTCTTGAACTGCTGACCTTCCAGTCATCAAGCTCAGCATCTTAACCACTACACCATAGGCCCTTATTTGACATAGGAGGAGCTATAAAGTTTAAAATCAATCAGTCAATCAGATAATTTTTGGTCAACAACAGGCAAAATCAAGAACATTTGGGGCAGCTAATATCAAGTCATCCATAGTGTTGCCGCCTTCTTCTTCTTCTTCTTCTTCTTCTTCTTCTTCTTCTTCTTCTTCTTCTTCTTCTTCTTCTTCTTCTTCTTCTTCTTCTTCTTCTTCTTTGTGAAACTGTTAAAATGAAGGCACCCTTTGGTGAGTTCATTCTGCAGTTCTCTTTGCCTGACCTAGCGTGAGAAAGATTAGCCAGCAATACAAGGTTGCTGTTACCAGGGAATGCCCAATTGTGGTTCAAGAATACCACAGTCTTTGAGGAGGCTCTTTCTGTGTACCCCAGGCATAGTGTATGCTGAGGAATATAGAGTGCTTGCTTGCTTGCTTGCTTGCTTGCTTGCTTGCTTGCTTGCTTGCTTGCTTGCTTGATTGATTGTTGGTTGGTTGGATCTATATCCCACCCATCTGGGATACTTTCCCACTCTGGGTGGCTAACAATGCATTTTTTAAAAATCTATACAATAAGAAATTAAACAAAAGAATAAACAAAATGAATAAATTATAAATAACAACAAAACAAACATGATATCCCCAATTTAAAAAACCAAGAACAAAAAACAAAGATTTTTTTAAATCTGACATTGATATGATGTTGCCTGTTCTTGTCCACATTCACAAAGGTCTAAGTTCACTTTGGTTCTGCCAACTCCAGCCTATATCCTGTTAAGTGAATTCAAAGAAACAAAGTTCTTAGTACACCCGGGAGCTAGACTTTCCTGAGGTCCCATCTCTTCTAAGAGGAGAGTAGTTTTTTCTTTCGACATTATAGTCCTGGCATTCTCTGCTGGTTCTTCAAGTACTGGAAAAAACACTTTTCCTTAGTTTAAATCTGAAAAGAACAGGATGTTATGCTTTTTGAAATTTTGAGCCAAATATGTCAAAACAAATGTATTTACTTCCATTGGTTTCAAAGACTGGAAGAAAGCTGTTGAAAAATGAAAGGGATTTCACAAATTTTTTACATCTGTGTTTCATTTTTCACTGAGTGTCTAAGTGGCATGGAAACTCTTGCTTGTAGCAGTTAGTGAACACTAAAGTGCTTGATACCCAGTGTAGCAAATAGAATGATGAATTCAGAAGGCTTAAGTTCAAAATCCCTGCTCAGCCATGGAAACTCAGTGCACATTTGGTAAAACCACTCCTTAAATATCTCACCTATCTTTAAAGCCTTGTTAGAATTATACACTAGTACCCCGAATAACGTTATGACTTGGTTCCACAAGTCCCGTCGTTATTCGGGTTTTAACATTGGGCGATACATTGAACACACAATGTTAAAAAAAGCCCTGTTTCCCTGGAGGCTGCAGGAAGCGAGAACATCGGGATTTGAATCCTGACATTTTGCCTTGCTGCTGCCTCCAGGGAGGTGGGAGAACTTTGGAAACAGCTTGGAGCGGGTTTCCCCACCTCCCTGGACCCGGCGGGGGGGTCAGAGCCCCCAAAATTGGTAAAAAAAAAACGTCCATTTTTTTTACCAATTTTGGGGTTTCTGACCCCCCCGCTGGGTCCAGGGAGGTGTGGGGACCCGATCCAAGGTGTTTCTGCGCTTCCCCGACGTCCTGAGCCAGTGCAGGAAGCCAGAATGTCAGATTTCGAATCCCGATGTTCTGGCTTCCTGCACCGGCTCAGGACGTCGGGGAAGCGCAGAAACACCTTGGATCGGGTCCCCACACCTCCCTGGACCCAGCGGGGGGGTCAGAAACCCCAAAATTGGTAAAAAAAAAACGGACTTTTTTTTACCAATTTTGGGGGCTCTGACCCCCCCGCCGGGTCCAGGGAGGTGTGGGGACCCGATCCAAGGTGTTTCTGCGCTTCCCCGACGTCCTGACCCAGTGCAGGAAGCCAGAACATCGGGATTCGAAATCTGACATTCTGGCTTGCTGCACTGGCTCAGGACGTCGGGGAAGCCCAGAAACACCTCCAGAGAGATCAGAGGACCCGATCTACAGCTGCAGGGTGGCTGGGGAAGCTGACGGGGACTCCCTGTCGGCTTCCCTAGCCACCCGCCCATGCCTCCGCAGCTGTGGGGTGGCTGGGTAAGCCGATGGGGGAGCCCCCCGTCAGCTTTCCAGCCACCCCACCCCTGCCTCCGTAGCTGCAGGGTGGCTGGGAAGCTGAACGGAGAACCCCGTTCAGCTTTCCACCCACCCTGCTGCTAAGAACGACTGTTTCGTGTAACGTTAAAATCGCGTTACTCGATACAAGATGTTTCCGAAAATCTTGTAACGTTATGCGGATTTAACGATATACGGTACTCGCGTTATACGGAGTATTACTGTATAGCAATAGGAATCACACTTCTATACTGCCCCATAGCACTTAGTGTACTCTCTGGGTGGTTCACAAAGTAAGTAGCATTTTCCCCAACAAGCTGGGTGCTCATTTTCCCAACCTCGGAAGGCTGGAAGGCTAAATCAACCTTCATGCATGTCAGGATCGAACTCCCAACATTTTGGCTGAAGCAGTGACTGGAAGGCGGGAGGTCAGCAGTTCGATTCCCAAGTAGTGCAGAACAGACGGAGTTTCCGTCTTTGTCCCCAGATCCTGCCAACCTAGCAGTTTGAAAGCAAGAAATTGCAAGTAGATAAATAGAGACCACTTCAGTGGGAAGGTAAACAATGTTCCACGTGTCTAGTCATGCCTGCCACATGACCACGGAAACGTCTGCAGAAGCAGACAGCGCTGGCACTTCAGCTTTGAAACAGAGATGAGCACTGAACCCTAGAGTCAGAGTGATTCTGACTGGAAACTGGCTAGAGCTACTATCAGAGCCTACCTAGTGGCGATATAGGTGGGGAAATGGCAATATTTCACCACCCTTATTGCCTCTGCAGATAATCGCCCAGTGACTCTGTTCCGGGTGACTAGGTCCCTCCTAGTAGAGGGGGCCCTGGCCCTGGTTGGCATAGGTCAGCTGAAGACTTTGCTGATTATCTTGGGGAGAAAATCGCTCAGATTCGCTCACAGTTTGACCATAGCATAGACACTATGGGTCTGGAGTTGGCCGGTTCGCAGTCTTGCCATGTTATCTGGGATTGGTTTGACTCAGTTGTCCCTGAGGAAGTGGACAGGTTCCTTGGATCTGTTTGCGCCACTGCTTGCCCATTAGATCCATGTCCCCCCTGGTTGGTCAAAGTGTCCAACGCGGTGACAGGCAGTTGGGTCGGAACAATAGTCAACGCATCTTTGCAGGAGGGGGTGTTTCCTGCACCATTAAAACATGCTTTCATGCGCCTGCTCCTTAAGAAGTCAGTGCTCGACCCAACAATAATGGCCAACTATCGGTCAGTTTTGGAGAAGGCAGTGGCAGTTACAGGGGGTTCTGGATGAAGCAGATTATCTGGACACCTTTCAGTCAGGATTCAGGCCTGGATATGGTACCGAGACTACATTGGCCATGCTGTTGGATGATTTCTGGTGGGAGCAGGATGGAGGTGACCCCTCTGTCCTAGCTCTTCATGACCTCTCAGCAGCCTTTGATACCATTGACCATGGTATTCTTCTGGAATGGCTCCGAGGACTGGGGATCCAGGGCACTGTGTGGTCCTGGTTTACCTCATTTCTGAGAGACTGGACCCAGTCAGTGTGGTTGGAGGATGGGATGTCCAGCCCTAGGCCTCTCCAATATGGGATGCCTCAGGGCTCGGTGCTCTCACGCCTCCTATTTAACATCTACATGAAGCAGTTGGGGGAGATCATCTGTTTCCATGGGGTGAAGTATCATCAGCATGCAGATGATACTCAGCTGTATGTCTCGGACCGTGGTGATCCAAGCGATGCAGTCGGAGTCCTGTCCAGATGTCTGGAGGCTGTGAGGGTCTGGATGGGGGACAATAGGCTTCAACTGAATCCCAACAAGACTGAGTGGCTATGGGTTAGGGGCCCCACATTATCTCGGGAGCTACCATACAGGCCCGGTACATAATCTGGGGGTCCTCCTGGACTCACGACTCCTGCACAACTTCCTGTTATATGCCAGTTACCCCCGCTCCTAGATCGGGACTCCTTGCTCATTGTCACGCATGCTCTCATCACCTCCAGACTGGACTATTATAATGCACTCTACATGGGGCTGCCCTTGATGATCATTCAGAGGCTGCAACTGGTCCAGAATGTGGCTGCCCAGGTGGTGATGGGGTGCGCACGTTATGCTCACACCTCACCACTGCTTCGGGAACTGCACTGGCTCCTGGTATGCCTACGGGTGCAATTCAAGTTGTTGGTAATGACCTTTAAAGCCCTACATGGTAGTGGGCCAGGATACTTAAGAGACTGCATCACCCCAAGAACATTTGTCCATCCCACCAGAGTGGACCAGAGAGGCGCTCTTATTGTGCCATCTGCTACAGGCTTGCCTCTCTGGCAACAGAAGGAGGGCCTTCTCTGTGTCTGCTCCGGCTCTATGGAACCTCCTGCCAATTGAGCTACAATTCCAGATGTAGTTTTTGACCTTCAGGAAAGAACTAAAAACTTGGCTGGCAAAGCAGGTGTGGGGCACTGGGGATGCGGTGACCCCTGCTTGCTCTTTTTAGTTGTCGGGCTAATTTTTTATTGTATTTTTATTGGGGTTTTTACTGTTTTTAAGTTTTTTATGGTTCTCTGGTGGGATTTATGTGGTTTATGATGTGATTGTTGTTTGCTGCCCAAAGTCACTTGCTGAGTGGGCAGCAATACAAATGTGTCTAATAAATTAAAAAATAAAAAAATAATAAAAAAATAAAAAAATAGAGTCAGATACGACTGGCTTTCAAGCAAGGGAAACCTTTACCTTTACAGCAATTTAACCACTGCACCACAAGGACTCCTGGTATATAAGTCGGGTCTGACTTGATGGCACATAATAACAAAAAGTTCTTGAAGATAGTTCTGGGAAAACCAGTACAGTAGACAAAGTGGTGGATAATAACTCAGAATCTCAGATTGGCAAAACCCCATATTCTCTAGGAATTTTAACTGGAAACCATTAATCTAAAACTTGAGTTTCACGACCAAAGCATTGGCAGCCTGTTCAAAAGGATACAACCGACAGTGTTGCACACAGATAGCGTAAGAAGCTAAAATATACTGGCAGAATGACTTTGATTTCATTTTTAGCCAAAGCACTCTATTGAGATATTATTCAACCCAGTGCTTTGTTCATTTTGCTCCTCTCCCTGGTGGCGCAGTGGTTGAACTGCTGTTCTGCAAACAAAAAGTTGTGAGTGTAATCCTGACCAGGGCTCACTGTTGACTCAGCCTTCCATCCTTCCAAGGTTGGTAAAATGAATGCCCAGCATTGGGGGCAAAATGCTAATTAATTTATGAACCGCCCCGAGAGTGCACTAAGCACTATGGGGCGGTATATCATTGTGATTGCTTTTGCTTTGCTTTATCTAATCTTTCATGGTTTCAGTCCAGATTTGAAAAAGAGAGCAGTTTTGCATGCCTGTATGCTCTATACTAGGAGTGCTCAACTTTTTAAAGCCAAGGGCCAGGTCACGCTCCCTCCGACAGCTTCAGGGGCTGGATGGCCATTTTGTGCTTCCTCCACTACATGGCGCTTCCTGGTGTGGTAGAGGCGATGGTGAGCCACAGGAAATGGTGCTGGCCACATCTGGCCCATGGGCCACAGGTTGAGAATCCCTGCTCTACACATAAACAAATATCCAGGTTTCCAGGGCTCTTGCTCACATGTCATGCCTTTATGTGATCAAGAATCTCTTTAGATCAGTGTTAAAATTGTGAATAACATGATAATGGAGGGGGTGGGGTTTTATCTTCCCATTAAATATGTTCATGGTGCTGGGATGAATAATGCCTAAAGGAGGCTATAGGTGTGCTCCTTCATAAGAGTTCTAGGTTTTGCTTCTTGTGTTTTGCTTCTACAATTTTGTAAAGATAATTCATTATTTCTAGTACCATCTCATTCTAGAATGACATGGCTAATGGCTTCAAAAGTATCTAAAACAGCTTTTACTTGTACAGTGGAACATTGTTTAATGAATGGCTTGGTTAACATAAAAATCCATAAAAAATAGTGGCTCAATTTACAGAACTTTTTTCGGAACAGATTAATTGGTTTTCAATGCATTCCTATGGGAAACTGCGTTTCAGTTAAAGTATTTTGGTTTCCAATGCATTCCTATGGAAATTTCATTCCATGCATTCCTATGGGAAATTCAGTTAAAGTAAATTTCACTGTAAGAAATGTCCCAG